>JAOANR010000005.1:30945821-31545821 GCA_030278955.1 Hygrophila difformis | reverse complement strand
TGCGCCACAAAGAAGAAGTGGCGCATATCCTGACACCAACTTTTTCCGAGTTTAAAAGTGGCGCAATTTTTAGCGCTCAAAAGCAGTTTTAAGCGCCACTCAGTACAAGTGGCGCATGAACTGACCAAATTTTTCACAGGTTGAAATTTGTCGCATATTATGGCGCCTGAGCTCGATTTTAGGCGCCACCAAGAAGGTGTGGCGCCTGAACTGAGTCTGAGACACTCGAATTTTAGCAAAAACTCAACCAAAATGATAGCCAATTCAATCCCTAAGGTTAGTAAGTCAGATTTAGCACATATAACCTCCCTAAATCCTCCCGGATCATAATTCTCCTCAATTAAATCAACTAGTCCATATATATCCTCCTCCTCAACTCATCACCGAGTCAAAAATGCACAATTCAAGATCAATACTCCAAGCACACACAAGTCTATCATTTCTCAACATTTTGCTACTTATTCCAATTCAAAGCAATGTCCTACTCAATTTATTGAACACATACAATACATATCATAACAATTAAACAGCATAATTAAAATGAAAACACGACTTACATTAATAAAAGCAGTAAAACAACTAAAAGCACATAAACAATAAAATGCAAAATATTTTTGTCTTTTTCTGCCATTTTATAATTTTTATGGGTTTTCATAATTTTAACAAATCAGACTAAACATAAGTAAAAATGCAAAGCAATTACTTCAATAAACAAATTTAAATAACCAAAGGCTTAACATTAATTTGTTCGATGAATTTTACTTCATCTCCAAAATAATGTTTAATTCTTTGACCATTTACAGTGAATTCCCTTTCATCATCAGCTTTTAAAACTACTGCACCATTATCCAACACCTTCGCAATCCTAAAAGGTCCTGACCATTTCGTTTTCAATTTCCCAGGAAACACTTTAAATCTAGAATTATATAAAAGCACTAATTGACCCGCTTCAAACACCTTAGGCCTAAGCATTTTATCATGATAAAGCTTTGTTCTTTCTTTATAAATTAGAGCATTATCATAAGCATGACGTCTCATTTCTTCTAACTCATTAAGATCTACCTTTCTTTTCTCTTGAGCTTCTTTAAATTCGAAATTTAATTTCTTCATAGCCCAAAGCGACTTAAACTCAAGTTCAAAAGGCAAGTGACAAGCTTTACCATAAACCAATTTAAACGGGGTCATCCCTATGGGTGTTTTAAAAGCTGTTCTATAAGCCCATAATGCTTCGTCTAACTTAAAAGCCCATTCTTTTCTAGATTTTCCTACAGTAGCTTCCAAAATCTTTTTAATCTCGCGATTAGTGACTTCCACTTGTCCATTGGCTTGAGGATGATAGGGTGTTGTTATCCTATGATGAACATGAAATCTAGATAACAATTGATTAACAGCCCTATTGACAAAATGAGATCCACCATCACTAATGATTGCTTTAGGCACACCAAAACGGGTAAAAATTTGCTTTTTCAAAAATTTAATTACTTGTTTAGCATCATTCAACGCACATGCTTCAGCTTCTACCCATTTTGACACATATTCTACAGCAACTAGAACATATAATTTCCCATTAGATGGTGGAAATGGACCCATGAAGTCAATCCCCCACAAATCAAACAACTCAACAGGCATAATTCCTTTTAAAGGCATTTCATCTCTTTTAGTGATATTACCGGCCCTTTGACATACGTCACATTTTTGCACAAATGATCTAGCATCCCTATAAATATTAGGCCAAAATAAACCACCTTCAAGTACCTTGTGAGCTGTCCTATTCGGTCCAACATGTCCTCCTCCAAGTCCTTCATGGCATGCTTTTAAGACTTTCTCAAAGTCCTCATCCGGGATGCATCTCCTTATAATCTGGTCTGCACACAGTCTAAACAAATAAGGCTCATCCCAAATAAAATACTTAGCATCAGTTTTAAATTTTTGCTTTTGACTATGCCATTTTAAATGATCAGGAATTACACCACATGCTAAATAATTTACAAAATCAGCAAACCAAGGATCAGAGGAAGTATTATTAATTAAATACAAATTTTCATCAGGAAATGCATCATTTATTAATTTTTCTTCCCCTTTTTCATGCTCTAATCTCGACAAGTGATCAGCTACAGGATTTTCTTCACCTTTTCTATCTTTAATTTCTAAGTCAAATTCCTGTAACAATAATACCCATCGAATCAACCGAGGCTTAGCATCTTTCTTTGTAAACAAATATTTAATTGCAGCATGATCAGTGTAAACTACAGTTTTAGAACCAATCAGATAAGGCCTAAACTTCTCACATGCATACACAACAGACAATAATTCTTTTTCAGTGGTAGCATAATTTCTTTGTGCAGAATTTAAAGCCTGACTAGCATAATAAATAACATGAAGTTTCTTATCCTTTCATTGACCCAGTACTGCACCAATAGCAGAGTCACTAGCGTCGCTCATGATCTCAAATGGCAGGCTCCAGTCGGGTGGCTGAATAATTGGTGCAGTTATCAGTGCTTCCTTGATCCTATTGAACGCCTCAACACATTCATCAGAAAAGTTAAACTCCACATCTTTGCACAACAATTTAAACAGGGGCAATCCAATTTTTGAAAAATCCTTTATAAATCTCCTATAAAATCCAGCATGTCCCAGAAAACTTCTCAAAGTTTTTAAATTAGTAGGAGGTGGAATTTTAGCAATTACTTCTACTTTAGCCCTATCAACTTCAATGCCATTTTTAGAAATTCTATGTCCTAAGACAATTCCTTCATTAACCATAAAATGACATTTTTCCCAATTAAGAACTAAATTTGATTCTTCACATCTAATCAGAACCTTTTCCAGATTAATTAAACATTTTTCAAAATCAGACCCGAATACAGAAAAATCATCCATAAATACCTCAATGCATGTCTCAATTAAATCAGAAAATATAGACATCATGCATCTCTGAAATGTAGCTGGAGCATTACACAGACCAAATGGCATTCTCCTATATGCAAATGTACCGTAAGGACATGTAAAAGTCGTTTTATCTTGATCCTCAGGTGCAATTGGAACTTGATTATAACCAGAATAGCCATCTAAAAAGCAATAAAATTCATGACCAGCTAAACGCTCTAGCATTTGATCAATAAAAGGCAACGGAAAATGATCTTTCCGAGTTTTATCATTCAATCTCCTATAATCAATGCAAACACGCCATCCAGTAGTAGGTCTAGTAGGTACTAATTCCCCATTTTCATTTCTAATAACAGTCATACCTCCCTTTTTAGGCACTACTTGTACTGGACTAACCCACTGACTATCAGAAATAGGATAGATAATACCTGCATCGAGTAGTTTAATCACCTCTGCTCTTACAGCTTCTTGTAGATGTGGATTCAATCTCATTTGGGGCTGTCTAACCGGCTTGTCGTCCTCCTCCATATAAATCCGATGTGTGCACAATGCTGGACTCAGTCCCTTGATATCAGCTATTGTCCAACCTATTGCTCTAACATGCTTACTCAACACTTGGGTTAATGCATTTAATTGATCATCATTTAATTTATTACTTGCAATAACAGGTAAAGTGTCATTCTCACCAAGAAAAACATACCTCAAGTGTGATGGCAGCTCCTTCAATGTCAACGTAGGTGGCTTTTCAACAGACGGAACTAATTTGGATTCTTCAATTGCACATGCTACTTGCACAGGTAATCCTCCCTCACACTTACTTTCAGCTAAGTCTTCACAACTCTCCACTAACTGCTCAAATTTCCTATAGGGATCGTGTCTAGCAAAGAACTCTCTCTCAATCACCTCATCCTCCTGATAGATAGCTGTGACTCTATTACACGGGTAGGTGTCAGAACTAGCGTGTTGTGTTTTAGTTGTCTTAGAAATGTCAAACGACACTTGTTCATTACCTACTTTAAGTGTAATTTTACCATCATCCATGTCTACCATAGCCCTACCAGTTTGAAGAAATGGTCTACCTAAAATCAGAGGGATATCAATGTCCTTTTCCATATCAAGAACAACAAAATCAACAGGGAAAATGAAGCTCTCTACTTGAACAGGAACATCTTCTACAATGCCTAAAGGAGTCCTAATGGATCTATCAGCAAGCTGTAGCTGCATCCTAGTAGGCTTCACAACTCCTACTCCTAGTTCTCTAAAGACATGTAGAGGCATCAGATTAATACTAGACCCGAGATCACACAAGGCTTTGTTGAATTCTTTAGTGCCTATGATGCACGGAATAGTGTAGCTCCCAGGATCTTTTTGTTTAACAGGTTGCCTTCTTTGTAAGATTGCGCTGCATTCCCCTGTCAGTGTCACTTTCTCTTCATCATCAACACTCCTCTTTTTTGATAGAATTTCTTTTAAAAACTTAGCATAGACGGGCATTTGTGCTATAGCATCAGAAAAAGGAATATCAATTCTTAAATTCTTAAAGACTTCTAAGAATTTAGCATAATCTTTATCTTCCTTAGCCTTTTTAAGACGCTGTGGGTAAGGGATAGGTGGCTGATATGACTTGACTGGAACAGTAGACTTTCCCTTGTCCTTACTCCTATCAACACTAACTCTCTCACTCTCCTTAGGCTCCTCAGAGTCCTTCTGCTGACTTTCTTTCTCTGCATCCTCACCTTGATCGTCTACAGTATCAGCTGAAACCTCTGGATCATCTAAGGTAGGGTAAGGATTAGGTAATTCCTTTTTATTTCTTAAAGTGATTGCTTTACATTGCTCTTTTGGATTAGGATCAGGCATGCTTGGTAGTGTTCCTTGCTGTCTATTTGAAGTATCCCTAGCAATTTGACCAACTTGTACTTCTAGATTTCTCATTGAGGCTTGCATTTGCTGAATTGTTTGTTGTTGAGACACGATTGTGCTCATTAACTCTTTTAAATTAACTTCATCACTTACTTGATTTTGTTGCAGCTGTTGTTGAGGTTGAAAGTTCCTAGGTTGTTGGTTAGGGTAGAAGGACTGATTTTGATTTCTGTTTTGATTAAAGTTTTGATTCTGATTTTGATTTTGGTTTTGAAAGTTTTGATTTTGATTTGGGTAATTTTGATTTTGGTTTTGTGGATAAGATTGACGGTTGTTTTGTGGATAAGTGTTTTGTTGGAATTGAGAGTTTTGATTAGGGTAGAAATTTTGGTTTTGAGGTCGGTTTTGGTTGTAATTCTGCTGCCTATTTCCCATGTAGTTCACATCTTCCACTTGCTCCTCAGTGCTCTCACACTGCATAGTCTCTTGAAGTCCTTGATCAAGCAAGTGACAAGCTGATGACTCGTGAGGTCCATGACAAATACCGCATCTCACAACTTTAGCTTGACCTTTCTTAAGCGTAGAAACTTCCCTCATCAAAGCATCTAACTTAGAATCTATAGCAACTGCCTTTTCTACCTCATAGATTCCCCCTTTTGTTTTATTTCTAGCATTTTTCTTACCAGGAAATTTTTTCATATTAGAAATCTTTTTCTCAATTATTTCTTTAGCTCTAGAAGGTCCTATAGATAGAAAAGAATCTCCAGCCGCTGCATTCAACAAGTTCCTCCAATGATCAATCAACCCATTGTAGAAGAAGTGCATCTGCTGCCAATCTTCAAAGCCATGATTCGGGCATCGTGCCAATAAAG
Source organism: Hygrophila difformis (assembly GCA_030278955.1). Taxonomy (NCBI): domain Eukaryota; kingdom Viridiplantae; phylum Streptophyta; class Magnoliopsida; order Lamiales; family Acanthaceae; genus Hygrophila; species Hygrophila difformis. The sequence continues at coordinate 31,540,200 of JAOANR010000005.1, read as the reverse complement.
TATTATATCTATCCCATGCTTCAAGCAAAGTTTCACCCTCATCTTGCACAAATTCTTTGATTTTTTCTTGTAATTCAATAACCTTAGATGGTGGGAAGAACTGTTCTAAGAAAGCTTCTAACATTTTATCCCAAGTAGTGACATCCCTTAATTGAAGTGAGTTGTACCAAGTTTTAGCCTTATCTCTAAGTGAAAACGAGAACAATCTCAACTTAATTTCATCACTAGTAACACCATTTATTTTCACTGTGTCACAATAGTCTAGAAAGTTCCTTATGTGTTCTACAGCATCATTCGTAGGTGATCCATTATATTGATTAGCTTGAACCATAGTGATCAGTGCAGGCTGAAGGGTAAAGCTTAAAGCATCTACATCAGGCCTAGGAGTTCTATTAAGCAGATTTCCACTAGTTCCTTGTAAGTGTTCTTCAATGGTCATTTCAGCTTGATCATCGTGCTCCAAATCACCACCGTTACCTACATTATTACCCTGATTATCATTATCATTCGCTGCCATGTTTAACCTATTGAACTGAGCAACTAATTGATTAGTAAGATTTGTTGAAACTCCAGTCGTTGTAGAATAGTTTTCTTCATCAGAGGATGAATTAATTAAAATTTCCAACTGAGCTGGTCTCCTACGTTTTCCTAATCTAATAGCTCTAAGAGTACGCTCAATTTCAGGATCATAAGCTATTTCTGCTTGTTTGCTTCGCACTGCAAATATTAAATAAAAATAAAATACAATAAGTAACAGTTAAATTAATATTTAACTTAATAGATTTAAATTAATAAACTAAAAACAATTAAAAATTCACAACAAATTCCCCGGCAACGGCGCCAAAAACTTGATGGGTGATTTTCACCACTCATATTTTACCACAAGCGGATGGTTGTCATCAAGTAATAAAAACCGGTGAATACCGGGTCGAACCCAAGGGAATTTCAGAATATTATTTCATTCCGGAGAATATTTTAATTGTTTTAAGTTTATATTATATATTTTATATTTTGAAAAGGATTTGTTTAATTCTAATGGTGATTTAAATTTAAAAACAGTGACAGTAAATTAAAATAAAGCAAATTAAAGTTTTAATTGATAAAAATACTAATGGGAGTTGCTTGTAATATTTTAAAAAATTGCCATCTTTATTATAAAATAGAAATTGTATAATAATTTGACATTTCCCAATGTTCTAAAAATCAATTTCTTAAGTTTGAATATTTTTATAAAGATTAAAAATATAATAATCTACTAAAACTCCAAATTATGCTTAAACGGACTTCATGGAAGCTGATTAGATTATCTAACATTTCGCAATCATTATTCTAGGCCTAAATTTGAGTCTTTTCCAAGCATACAAATTTTCCTATAGCAATTAATAGGCACTTTTCATTTCCCAAATCATTGTGCACATGCTAGAATCCATTTTTAATGTAATTTATTCCCAATTCCGGTACTAAAATATTAATTCTACTTCTTATCTCCCGATTTAGCAAAGCAGAATTTATGGATTTAGATTCTAACATTCAAATTATGCTAAACAGTGTAAATAATCTAATAATTATGGTAAAATAATAATAAAACATGGTAAACTGGATTTAAATAATAATATTAAAATGCAGACAGATTAGAATTAATGCCAGATTACTAAAAATAGATAATTTATGTTTGATCGATCAGTCAAGCTTTTAGCAGATTAATATTCTAAATCACAGATTTGATAAAACACAAAAGATCGGTCAATTCAGTAATGTCTAACATATAATCCTAATACAGATTTTAGCAGAATAGCAGATTTATCCATCTTAATCGATTAAAATTCAGATTACGCCTAAACATGAGATTTTCACTTCTAAGATCAGGCAAAAATGGCGCTTAAACCAATTTAGACAGATTTTAATATGATGGCAGATTAATCGATCAATTCAGATTAAACAAATAAAATTGCAGATTCAAAGTTTTCATCCAATCTTCATAATCGATCAAATTCTGGTAGCCAATACATGATTCTAATCCACATTCTAACAATCAAAGCAAATTAATCCAGATTACAGAATTAAACATCGACATATTATTGCTTCCATAAAAGATAAATTCGTACTTCAAAGTGATTCTGAACTCCCGTTCTAGAACACTTCTAACACGAACAATACAGAAATCCGTCTACAAATTAAGAACATGATAGCAGATTACTTTTAGAGGCAAATTCATTTCATTACATAGCAAGAAAAAGAAAGGCAACACCTATGATAAAAAGAACTCGATCAGAACATCATTCTGGCCAATTCCTCCGGCTTGATTTTGTGTTTCCGGCCTTCTTCTCCCATTGTCCAGATGTTTTCAGAGAGTTTCTGTCGATGAATATGAGTCTCCTCTCGAAAAATGAAGAAAAACGGTGTTTAAAACCGAGTTCGGGCGGTTAAGAAACTGCTCAACCGCGACGTCGGCGCATAAAATGGCGCTCGGAGAGGGTTTTAGGCGCCACCAAGTAGAACTGGCGCATACGCTGATTTTCCGAATTTTCCAAAACGGCGCAAAAAGTGGCGCTGGAGTGGCATTTTATGCGCCGCCAAGAAGAAATGGCGCATTCTGACAATTTCCTCAAATTTGACAATCGGCGCAAAAAGTGGCGCTGGAATGGCATTTTATGCGCCGCCAAGAAGAGATGGCGCATCCTGAAGCTTTTTCCATCCGAAATTTCTCCAAGTGTTGAAGTGGCGCATAAAATGGCGCTGAAGAGCATTTTTATGCGCCGCCATGCTGATGTGGCGCATTCTGGAGCCTTCCAGTGTTGAAAATTCCGAATTTTGCATCCTTTGACCTCCGAACATCTTCTTTCTTCATTTTAATGCCTGAAACATCATTGCAATGTCTTAGAATTACCAAAGTCTTATTAAAAAGCATAAAACAAGGTAAATTGAGCTCGAATAAGCTCAAATTAAGCAGTCTTATTAATATTTACATAACACATGAAATGTACACTAAAAAGCAATAAAATAGGATCTCATACATGCAATTTAGGTTCTTTTTATCATAATTTAAGCTTATTTAAATGTGGTTTCTCAGGGTGCATCAGGACACTTGATATTACACTGAGTACAGGGCAGGGTTTCGTAGAGGGTTGCCTAGAGGAGGATAATATTGTGGAAATCGCAGATCCTGTACAGAGACAATGGATTTTAGAGGTACCTGCCCTGAAGTCGGTTGAGGAAGCTATGGCAAAGGTGCTAATGGCAGGGAAGGGTTTGAAAAGAAAAGGGCGGAAAAGAATTAAAAAAGAAGTACCAGGGCCCGTATTAGCTGTGGCAAGGGTAATAAGAGGTGTTGGCATGCGCGGATGATTTCGCACAACTACAATTTTCTACCATTCGGCTTCAAGAAGGGGTGAAACTTGTTGATTTTTCCGAGGCTGAAGAGGTATTTAAACTTGCTGAAAAACTAGGTTTGGAGTGTTTGAAGGAGAGGCCAGTAGCCATAACAAGGGTTCGGGAGGAAATGGGTGGGATGTAGATCGATGGAACTGGCAGAGCTATAGAGTTCTCTTGCTTTGATTGAGTGGCTGATTTCAATATGCGGATGTTGACTGGCAATCTTAGGGGACTGAATGGGGGGGTAAAGAGGAGAGCATTATTGAGGCTATGTAAAAAAATTAAGCCAGTAGTAAGTTGTATGCAAGAGACAAAGATGAGCGAGATAAAAGAAATGTTGGTCTTCAGAGTATGGGGGTCGAGAGACTTTGAGTATTATTTCCAGCCGGCTATTGGAAGCGCATGTGGTCTATTGGTGGTTTGAGATGTCAGTTATAGCTCGTTTGGGGTTGTTGAAAAAGATCAAAACTTTATATGGATCAGGGGTTGTATTCATGGATTGGAAGGAACCATGAATATTATTTGTATCTATGCGCCGAATAATAGGAGAGAAAGAGCTGATTCAAAAGTTTAATACTGCAAATGGAGTATTGTGGTGCCTTAATGGGGATTTCAATGCTATAGCATCAGAGGGGGAACGAATAGGTGTGTATGATGATTCAGGTTCGACCAGGGAGTTTCGAAATTTTATTGATCAATTGGGCCTAGTAGATCTACCTATGGAGTTAGGACAATTTACTTAGTTTGGGAGAGGAGGTATAGCATGTAGTAGGCTAGATAGGTTTCTTATCTCGCCAGGATGGTTGTGCTTAAATGGAGTATTGAAACAGAGAAGATATGATACGATATTGTCAGACCATTATCCGGTGTGCTTAGAAGTTAGAGACAAGTCTTGGGGCCCTAAACCATTTCGGTTATATAACTATTGGATGGAGGAAAAGGGGTTCTCTAAACTAGTCTGCGAAGCACGGGGGTGTGAAGGGTCTGGCAGTGGGAGGGAGACAGGTGGTCGGCTATTCCGGAAGCTCAGGTTGTTGAAGAATAATATTTGCAAATGGGAGGGGTATGGGGCGGCGGATCTTGAAACTCGTATCCAAAGGGCAATGGCAGAGCTAGGAGATATTGAAGGGAAGATGCAGGATAATGGTGCTGATGAGGGAAGTCGAGCAGATTGGGTGGGAAAAAAGGAGGAACTCAAGAATTTGTTTTTGGCAGAGGAGCGTAGATGGTTCCAAAAATCAAGAATTCGATGGCTCAAAGAAGGAGATAATAACACTCGGTACTTTCATGCGGTGACATCGCTTAATAGGAGGAGGAATTTTATTGGGGCAATCAAGAAGGACGATATTATGGTTGATGAACCGTGATTGGTGAAGGAGTTGGAGCTATCATATTTTAAGTCAGCATTCACAAAGAAAAAGGGAGAGTTATTCAATATTACTGGAATTGGTCTATCTAGGATTGGTGAACGTGAAAGGGATTGGTTAGAAAGGCAATTTACAGAGGAAGAGATTCGGGATGCGGTTTGGAGTTGTGATAGAAATAGGGCTCTGGGGCCGGATGGTTTCAATATAGGTTTCTTCAAAAAATATTGGGAGATTATTAAGGGGGATTTGGTGGAGGTGTTTAAAAATTTGGAGATAGAAGGAAAACTCCAAAGAGGCCGGCTGTTTGTTCATTGCCTTAATTCCCAAGGTAGATAATCCGGTGGAATTTAATCAGTTTAGACCTCCACTTGTGGGCAGCGTTTATAAGATTATCACCAAAGTTTTATCGAGAAGACTACAAGAGGTTTTGGATGGGTTGGTGGGACAAACGCAGATGGCATTTGTGACATGGAGACAAATCTTGGATGGCGCCTTTATTGCAACGAAAGTCATTCCTTCCACTACGGCTGCTGGAAGAAAGGGGTTTGTGATAAAATTGGACTTTGCAAAGGCGCATGGAAATGTGTCTTGGGAAGCCTTATTTCGGATATTAGATGTAATGGGATTCGGTAGCAAGTGGACACGATGGATGAAGGAGTGTGTGACATCTGCCACAGCAGCAGTGTTGGTGAATGGCTCTCCTATGGACATCTTCAAAATGCAAAAAAGGCCTTCGACAAGGAGATCCACTTTTTCCTTATTTGTTTGTACTAGTGGCTGAAGTACTAAATAGGTTAATTTCAAAGACTACAGATTTGGGGATTATCTCAGGACTTGGGACGGGTAATGGTGCAACTTATAATATCCCACCTTTAGTACGCCGATGATACATTACTCTTTTGTGAAGGGGATTTACATCAAGTGAGGATTATCAAAAGAATTTTATGGTGTCTTTCCCTAGCTTCGGGCTTACAAGTTAATTTTGAGAAGAGCAAATTATATGGAATCAACTGCTCACAGGAGATGGAGAGGGAGGCAGCTGACATTCTCGGTTGTGATATTGGATGTTGACCCATGAATTATTTGGGAATGCCCGTTGGAGGGCGGATCAATGGAGTGGGTATATGGCAGCCAATATTGGATCGGGTGGAGAAGAAATTGGCCGGATGGAAGGGGAAGTTACTTTCTCACGCAGGGAGGCTTTGCCTCATAAATTCAGTTTTGAGTAGTCTGCCCATCTATTTTCTATTTTTTTTTAAGATACAAAAAGGGCGTTGCAGATCGACTGGAGCAATTCAAGAGGAGGTTTTTTTGGAATGAGTGGGAAGGAACACGGAAGATTCATACACTTAATTAGGAGAGGATTTGCATGCACAAGGAAGTTGGAGGACTGAATGTATGGAATACCCAAATGTTCAATGCCGCGCTTTTGTTAAAATGGAAGTGAAGGTTTGGGAACGAAAAGGCTTTATGGAAGAAGGTAATAAATGCCAAGTATTATGATAATACAGGCCCCTTGATTCCAGATGCAAGAATCGGGCGTACTGTCTGGGGTAAAATTTGTAGCGCTTGGGAAAATATCAATGTGCAAGATACAGGGGGTGGTTTCAAGATTCAAGTGGGGAATGGAGAAGGTATACGTTTCTGGCAGGATGTTTGGGGGCATGGGAGTCGATCCCTAAAGGAGTTATTTCCAAGAATATTTGCATTACCAATCAATAAGGAAGGGAGAGTCGAAGAATTCAGAAAGTGGAAAGGATTCGAATGGGAGTGGAAGATACAATTGAGAAGGCCATTGTTCGATTGGGAACTTGGAATCTGGAATGATTTTTTGTCTACTATTATCAGGTTAAATCTCTGTCGTAATATTGAGGATCGAGTAGTATGGTTAAAGGAGGGGAATGGTGCATTTTCTACTGGCTCATGTCGGAGACGAGGGGCGCAGACGGATACAGAAGGGATGCAAGTGGATTTGGCGCTGTGTATGGAAACTTAAAACCCCAATGAAGGCTAAATTACTGCTTTGGAAAATGTTGCACAAGGCATTACCTGTACATGAGTTGCTGCACAAGAGAGGATGTGTCCAGCTTTCGAATGCAGACTGTCCTTGCTGCTGTAAGGAAATTGAATCGATGGACCATCTATTTTGTAGCTGTATTTTGCAGGGACAATTTGGTATTATGGGGTAAGGTGGTTTGGTGTGGAATGGGCCATCCCTGGTGTGGTATCAAATCTGCTAGCATGGTGGATGGGTTGCAATCCGAAAAAAGGGAGAAGGGAAATTTGGCTATTAACAGGTACGACCATTGTTTGGACGATTTGGAAGCATAGAAATAAAGTGATTTTCCAGGGACGACAATTAGATATAAGTTTAGCAGTGGAGGAAGTACGGTGGCGGGTTAGATGTTGGTGGAAGGCAAGATCGAATGGAGGGGAGGTTGATTTGGAAAAGCTGGAAGGCAAGATCGAATGGCGGAGTACCACAACTAAGGAGGATTCAGCCTATGGCTACTCGAAATGGTTTGGTTTGGGAACGACCGGAAAAGGGTTGGTGGAAAATTAATACCGATGGGTACTCGTTGGGGAATCCTAGGCCAGCAGGTATTGGTGGGGGTAATTAGAAACGATGAGGGGGAATTAATTTTTTTACTAGCAGACTTCATCGGAGTAAGGACTCGACGGTAGCTGAAGTTGAAGCAATCAGCCGTGTTTGCTTGGCTTTAGTTCGGGATCAGGGATTTCCATTACCAAAATTGATATTTGAATGCAACTCGCAAAATGTGGTAAAATGGCTGAAAGAGCCGGGCAAGATTCCGTGGAGGCTGCGTGATTTGATCAGGCCAATTGTAGAAGTGTTATCTTTTGCTGGGGATGTTAAAGTGCATCATATACTAAGGGAGCGTAATGCTATGGCTGACCATTGGGCAAGATTGGGAGCGGTAGGTGATAGTAAGGTGGAGGATTGGTTTTGAAGTTAAGGTGGAAGATTGGGTATGATACGGGAAAGATGACAAAGCTGTATGCTAGAAGTCTGATGGAGTTCAACTGCTGTTTAATTCCTGATGCCGACTAATGCAGATGAAATATAAAGATGAAGACTGATAAATTTTTCCTACATTGAGGTTCATCTCGGTGAAAGCATGGAGGTGAAGATTGCAGGAAGTACAAGGTACATGTGTCGTATGTTAGATTCCGTGGCGTCTTGAAAGTGTGGCTTTGAGAGTAGTGGTATATATTGTGACTATTGCTGTGTTCTATCAATGCACAAGTCTGGTATAGAAAGTATTGATTATGTTGGATTTTCGTCCCTGGTAGTTATGTTGGCAAAGCTATTTAGTGACATCTGTTGATGTAATATCTTCTCTTGTGGAAATAATAAATCATTCATTCCTTAAAAAAAAAAATGGGGATGTGGGTACTCTAATAATAAATAGTGACATTGGGCAGAGGTTGCGTGCAGAAATTTGAATTGGTTGGTCAATATTCTAGTGCTATTGAAAGAAGGGGATCATCCAGTAAAAACATAGCGACAAACTATCAGAGACCTTCATTGGGAAATTCGTGATGAGATTTGCTAGCAAATCTCAGAGGCCCTTTTCTGGAGTCACAATACAACACAATTAGACTTTCATTCTCCGCCTTCGGTAAAGAACGAAAAAAGAGGTGAATAATTTGAATCGCCTTTCAACAAGGGTTCAAGGGAACCTCATGGCCAGCATTAATTAGGAGACAGCCGGCAGAGAGTCCACGACATACAATGAAAGGAAAATCAGGGTCATTTCCTTGGTGACTCATTGGAGTGAGTTTTGACATAGCTTAGTGTTTGTACAAGATTCGAATCTTGTACAAACACTAAGCTATGGCAAAACTCACTCCAGAGACGGACCCACACTAGCAGAAAGGCATCCGCGCCGGTGGGAAACTCAAATACGTCCGCGAAGGATTTAAAAGGAACCTTTTCACGAAAAGGTGCTAACCTTTGTATATGTAGGCATTTCTAACGTTGATTTAGCATGTTCACACACACAGAACAAACTCAAGAGCAAAATCTGCCTACTTTCTTCTTTATAATGTATTTTTATTTCATTTAATCAAGATTTTCTTCTCATATATTTTTTGGTTTTTTTTTATTACACTTCTTTAATTTTGAACTAGTAATATTATCACATTATTATCCTCGTCCTTCCTTCTTAGGCGCGCTCTGTCTAAGGATTACGTAATTAGTCCAATCGAGCATAACAAGTTAAAATTTTTTTGGAAGATAACAAGTTAAAAACTAAGAAAAGAAATTGAATCTATCTGTAAAAAATAGCTCCTAAAAAAATTTAAAAAAAAAGAATCCATCTGTAATAAGTTATTCAGTTCACTCAAATGAGTAGAACAATTTACTAATATAAATTTTAAATTATGAAATATTTTTATACTCTAATTAATTAACTTATTAAACCAATAACTTGAGATTTTATTAAAAATTTTGTCCGAATATAAGTCATATTTTTTTATAACTATGTGGTTCTAAATACTAGATGTATGTACACCCGATATAAGCCAAAAAAAATACTAGATGTATGCTATTTTTTAATTTTTCCCTAATATATAATATAATAAGTCATAATTTTTTTATGGCGAAGCGTTATAAATTACGCTTAAATAAATAAAAGGATGAAGAATTTAGTTAATTAGTTAATTGATTAACGGAATGCAATTTTTAGTCACTAATTATTAGCTTAATGAAATGATTAATTATTTAATATATTTATTCAGATTAAATGAAAAAGTGGTATTATTAAAAAGTTACTGTTTCCGCAGCAAAAAAAAAAAAAAAAAACAAAACAAAACAAAAGTTAATATTTGTTTGTGTGCGCGCATCTTTTTCCTTTTAAGTGGAAAATATTATTTAATACTTCATCTGTTTTTTAAAGATAGATACGTTTGTAAATTGGACATTATTCACACAAACACTTTAACTTGAAGTTTTTTATCATAGTTATACAAGTTAAAATATAGTAATGTGAGACTCGTCTTGTAGTTTTTAAATATCAAATGTTTTAAATTTTTTACTTGTATCGAGTTTGAATTATTAATGATTTAAAATGTACATTGGCCTGCGTGCTGGGTGGACCCGTAGCAAACAAAAAAAAAAAAGTTGAGGAAGTATATTTTAGGCTATTAAACTAGACGACGTTAATTATAGGGTAATACAGTAGCGATAGCTTGGTAGAGTCCTATTTCCTCAATTTTCTTGCTGAAAGCTTTGGCGTCCAATTTGATGGGTCTCCTTTTGCATATCACTTGGAATTAAAGCGTGCCCAGTCATAGTTGGTTCTCTATACTCCCTCTAGCCATCCCCTCATTTTACCAATCCTGCCTATCTCTCACCATATACATTACCATAGGCCTTTGATTTGATTCGATGCACTTGATCTGAGTATTTTGAGCAGGGGAATGTGTTGTTGAAACAAGTTCGTGGTTTGTCATTTTGATGCCTCATATGTGACTCCATTTCTAGATCTTGGGTGTGGAGCCGATCGGTGACCATTGAAATTTTTCTACTTTGACTTCTCCGTGACTATATAGTGGTTTGTCTACTGAAATTCTGATTCCCATAGTTAGACTTGATTTATATCATCATGTTCGATGTAAAACACTTTCAAGTGTTGGTTGGAATAAAAGTGCCGTTACTCTCAAAAAAAATTATAGGGTAATACAGAAACTGAAAAGTAGTACTTCCTCCGTTCTCATTTAAGTGTTCCATTTGCATAGTAGTAACTATTCATTGAGTAACTTTGATTTAATTTTTTCATATAGTTCTATAAGATATAACATAGTCAAGTGAGATTTTGTTAGATTCGTCTAATGACGTAGTTTTAGAATATCAAATTTTTATAATTTTTACTTATATACAATTTGAGTTATAAACATTTTAAAATGTATCTTGGACTGCGTGAAATGCAGAAGTGGAGCACTTATATGAGAACAGATGAAGTATTACGTAGCTTGTTCACTGTATGGTGTAGATCTATGAAAAAGCACTTTGATCTATAAACTCCTAGAGCTCTCCCCATCTCAATAATCAATATAGCTACTTTATTAGAATACTTTATCTATTCCAAAATAAGTCTACTGTTCTATAGTGAATGTTCTGAAGGTCAACCATCCTAAATTTTCTTTTACCCATCAAAATATTACACTTTATCATCAACAAAAAATATTCTTTTCTAATTTTGCTAAAGGGCAAACATAGAAATTAATACATATCATATATTTTTTTATCAGTTTGCATCTTAATAATTGTATCAGTTTAATCGCAATTAATCAGTCTAATAATTTTGCGAGCTACTGCACAATCTTTGTTTGCACAGAATTTATCGTGTAGGTTTAAACACGTTTTGCTGTAAGAATTATCATTTAAATCAGATCTAGTACTCGATTGAAACATAGAATTATTATGCTAACCAACAATAAGAAATTTAGAAAATATACATACATATATCTATATACTAAAATAGAAAGAATAGCGAGTTACCTTGAGGAAGAATAGTTGTGAGAATTAAGGGATCGATAGGTGCAGACTGCAGAGAATGAGAGAGATAAAATGAAGTCAATGATATGAAATTTTGCAGAAATGATTGAAGTGAAGCTACACTGCTATGGTCTGGTGCAGGTAGTAATTAAACTGTGAGTTGACCAAGACTTTTGGAAGGGATGGAGTCGGTCGTTGCAAGCTGTGAGTTGACCAAGACTTTTGATAGAGTTTTAGGCATGGGAATAGAGAAAGCATATGAGCACTTTTGATAGAGGGGCAGAGTTTAAGTCAGCTCCCACTCAACCAATCAAAATTAAACAGCAGCACATTGTCCGGTCCACGTTGGCATGTCACATTCCCAATGCTAAAACCATTCCATGTGAATAGATATTTTGGACAGCTCTTTGTCAAAATGATCTCGTAAAAATTCAGCAATGCGGGTGGTGAACGTCATTGTGTGCTTCCTCGAACAGAGTCCTTCCTGGAATGGAATTCATGTTGCTATTGTTCCGGCTTCCACGCCATTCCCTCCCCCTTGAGGAGGTTGAGCGATCAACCGACAAGCATCGTACTCGTCCCGTTCTTCTCGTTCATACAACACAAGATCTGCAACATTGAAAGCCGGATTAATGTTCCCATATTCTTCAGGTAATTCTAGTTTATAAGCATTATCATTAATCCTTTCAAGAATTTTAAAAGGTCCATCTCCTCGTGGAGATAATTTGCTGCGTCTCATTGCTGGGAATCTTTCTTTTCACAGATGCAGCCACACCCAATCTCCTGGCTTCAGCACCAGCTTTTTCCTTCCCCTATCATGATATCTCGGGTATGTTTCCGCCGATTTCTGCAGGCTCTCTTTGACATTCTTGTGCAAATCCTTGATTGCTTGAGCCTTGTTTCTGCCATTTATATTTAAATGCTCACTGCTAGGTAATGGCAGAAGGTCAATCGAGGATAGGGGGTTAAAGCCATAAACACATTCAAATGGAGAAATATGAGTTGCACTATGAATATGCCTGTTATATGCAAACTCAATATATGGCAGACACTCATCCCAACTCTTTGAGTTGGAGGAAGTAATGATACGAAGCAGATTACCGAGTACCCGATTGGTAGCTTTGGTTTGACCATCTGTCCATGGGTGAAATGCAGTTGAGAATAACAGCTTCGTTCCAATTTCACTCCAGAGGGATTTCAAGAAGTAACTGATGAATTTAACATCTCTGTCCGAAATGATCGACTTCGGAATCCCGTGCAATCTCATGATCTCCTTAAAAAATAATTTTGCAATGTGAAGTGCATCATTGGTCTTCGTGCAGGGTAAGAAATGTGCCATTTTTGAAAATATGTCTACCACAACAAAGATTGAATCTTTTCCTCGAGCAGTGCGCGGTAGACCTAGCACGAAATCCATAGAGATATCCAGCCACGGTCCTGCTGGAACTAGTAAAGCTTGGTAAAGACCACGAGGTTTAACTGTGGATTTGGCCTTTAAACACACGATGCACTTAGAGATGAATTCTTCCACTTGTTTTCTCAAACCCGGCCAGTATAATTTTTCTGGTAAGATCTCAGCTGTGTCATTCTTTCCGAAATGTCCCATCAGTTGTCCATTGTGGGCTTCCTGAATCAACAATTCTCTGATAGAACCTCGTGGAATACACAGCTGATTTTCCCGGTAGAGAAAACCATCTAATCTCGAGAATTCCTTAAAAGCATGTACCTCAGTCTATCGGTACACCTCCTCGAAATCTGGATCAGCAGCATACAAAGTTTTGATATGCTCAAATCCTAACAAATGAGTCGTCGTCATGGCAGCAAGTGTTGCTCTGCAGGACAAGGCATCTGCGACCAAATTGTCTTTTCCCTTTTTGTATTGGATGACACAGGGAAATCCTTCAATGGATTGACTCCATCGTGCATGTCGTTTGCTTAACTGACCTTGTCCTCTCATGTGCTTCAAGGTTTCATGGTCCATGTTGATGACGAACTCTCGACCCCGAAGATAATGTTGCCAAACTCCCAGTGCTCCCACAACAAATAATTCCTTATCGGACGACCATCTTGAATAAACACAGCTCACATTCCCGTTCCGGATGCATCACATTCAATTTCATACGGGAGGTCGAAATTCGGCAAGGCTAATACCGGAGCATGTGTCAATTTGTCCTTCAATTCAGCAAACGCTTTTTCTTCCGTTGGCACCCACTTAAAAGGCAGATCCTTTTTAAGTAGCGTTGTAAGGGGCGCGTAAATAATACTGAACTGCGGAACAAAACGTCGGAAAAATCCACCGAGTCCTAAGAATTGTCGAACCTCGTGAACACTTTTCAAAGGCGGCCAATCAGCAATGGCCTTGACTTTCTGTTCATCAACCTTTAAACCTCCTCGTCCAACTATAAACCCCAGAAAATTTAGTTCTGTTGTGTGAAATGTACACTCCTCCATGTTATCTACAACTTTGTTTCCCGCAACCTGTTGATCACTTGTTGGACGTGAGAGACGTGATCAGGTTTGCTGGTACTATAAATTAAAATGTCATCAAAATAAACTACAACAAATTTATTTATGTAAGGGCGCAATGTCTCATTCAAGAGACGCATGAAAGTTGACGGCGTATTGGTAAGACCGAATGGCATAACAAACCATTCATAGAGTCTGAATTTGGTCTTGAAAGCTGTCTTCCACTCATCTCCGGATTTCATTCGGATCTGATGGTAACCGTCTCTAAGATCAATTTTGGAGAAAATATTTGCATGACCAAGCTCGTCAAGCATATCATCAAGGCGAGGGATGGGATGCCGGTATTTGACTGTGATGGCCTTAACTGCCCTGCAGTCGACACACATTCGCCACGAGCCATCTTTCTTTGGTACTAGCAGCACTGGTACCGCACATGGAGATAAACTCTCGCGCACCCATCCTTTATCAAGCAGTTTTTGAACTTGAGACTGAATTTCCTTAGTCTCCTCAGGTGTCATTCGGTATGCTGGCCTGTTCAGAATGGAAGCACCCGGTACAAAATCAATCTGATGTTCAATACCACGTAGAGGTGCAATCCTGTAGGTACTTCTTCAGGAAAGACATCTTTATTCCCCTCCAGCATCCTGGCAAAGTCGTGAGGAAATCAGGTGCATCATTGCAAGTTCTATGAATAAATTCAACAGGTTTATAATAAGCTAAGAAACAGTGACCTGTTGGATTATCATACTGCATGGCTTGATCAAATGCAGTCTTTGTTAGCAAAAGGCACGGGTCGGAATTTTTATCTTGAATTCCCAATCTGGAAATCTTTGCTTTGCCCTTTTACTTCGCCTTGTACCCAGTTTCTTCTTTGCGCATGTTCTCCCGCAATCGTTCTTGATCAATCTTTACAGTTTTGATCGGAAGAGGTTTACAGTATATAATTTATTACAAAACTTAAAACTTAAAGAATTGTCTTTGCCTTTATATGTGACGTCATTGTCATATAACCATGGCCTCCCTAAAAAATTATGACAGGCCGTCATTAGTACGATGTTACACCAAACTTTCTCAGAGTATGAACCAATCTTGATCGGAACCTTTGCACGTTGGCTCACTTTCAAACTTCCATCGTCATTCATCCGGTGTAACTGGTATGGCTTCGAATGGTCTTCAGTAGGCAGCCCCAACCTGAATATAGTACATGTACTAACAACGTTAGTGCATACTATTACAGAAGCCAAATTACCAATTAACTCACAATGACAATGAAACAAATTTTCTCTTTGTTCGTCAGGTGGAGGTTGTTCAACTTTCTCTGCATTCAAGGCACGCATAGCCACGAAGGTAGTTAAAACTCTTTCTTCTGACTCCTCTACTACCTCTTGTTCACCACTGACTTCTTCATTTTTGATTCTAGTTGGAGCATTCCTCTTCCTCTGCTGATCCTTTCTCATCAGACTCAATGATTTTCAAATGCCCACTTTCCAGAACTGCAACCCTTTTTGTAAAAGGACAATCGTTGGCACAATGTCCCATTCTCTGACACTTAAAGAACATGACATCCTTGATGTCTCTCTTTGGTCGCTTTGGCTGAACTTTCGGTACAGGTGGCTTGTATGCTTTGAACTCCTTTGCCAGTTAAAATCCTTTCGGTTGAAGTGGTCTGGGCTTGTCCTCTATTCGGGGCCATTCCTTTCCAATCCAATTCTTCCCAGACCAAGGTTTGCTCGGTCCGGATGAATTGCTTCCAAATTTGATTCGTCGTGCCCGATTCTTGTGTTGTGACACAATCTTGGTTGTATGATGTACTAAGTCCTAAGTATGCTCGTAGCCTCTTAAGTCAACTTCATCTCTGATGTCTTTTCTAAGCCCTTCCATGAATCTGGCGTTAATGATCTCCTCATCTTCTCTAACTCCACGAGTCATCAACTTTTCCATCTCGTGATAGTACTCGTTGACAGTCTTGTTGCCCTGAGTCAGAGTTGTCATTTTATGATACAAGCTCTTCCTGTAGTAAAATGGTACAAATCTCTGCTGCATCAGCCTGTCGAGATCATCCCATGTTTCGGTTGGCCTAAACCCATGTTCTCGGATTTCCTTCGCAGTTTTCTGCCACCAAGCTAAGGCATAATCTTTAAACTGGGAAACTGCAATCTGTACCTTTTTACGCTCAGAATAATTATAGCAGTCAAAAATCAATTAAATGGAATCTTTCCACTCAATAAACTCTGCTGGATCAGGTGTTCCTTTGGACACTGGAAGATCAAGTTTAAGCCGTTTGATTTCGTGCTCCTCATTACCCTGATTGTTCTGAAATCTTCGGCCTCTTCGTACCCTAGGTCCTTGAGGTGCTGCTGCAGGTGGGGGTGGTTGAGCATTGTTTCCAACCTTTGCTTTGGGTCCTCGATGCCTATTGTACTGTTCCTCAATTTCTTGTTCAGCTTCGGCCATGTCATCGTCAGGATTGACTTCACTTTATTCGGTATCCGGAGTGTTGTGCGGAGCATTGGGATTTTGCAGATCAATATCCCCTACAAGATGTCTCTGTGCCATTCGGTTTATATGTTGCTCAACAGCATTGCCCTGGATCCTGAGTCTCTCGTCAAGATCCTTATGTAGGCCTTCAATCTGACTGTCCACTATGCTGTTAATGTCTTCAATCTTTTTATCTATCCTCTCCATTTTCTGATTCAAAGACTGAAGGAAATTGATGATGTCAGAGTTGGATGTCCCGGATACTCCTGCCATTGTATAGTCTAATCTACACAAAACAAATCAATATATATATATATATATATAAAACGTTAGTAGCAACTGTACAACAATATAATCGTCGCTTGGGAAGCACTCACTGAATCACTCACTTGGCTCGATGCTTTCGTGAAGATTTCAACCACACTTGAAATTGAGGCTGAAGACTAGATATTGGACACACTGATGTACACACACTACTAGACTCTTCAGAAATAAAATAAAAATAATTACAGACACCAATGTACTGAATACATGTGATCACAGTGCAAGAATTTTGTGTTACAGTGATTGATCGCAATTTACACTTTAAATTCCAAAAATCCTCACAAGGGTTAAAATTTTCGGGTGAAGTTTAAAATTCTGAAAAGAGATCTCACTTCACTCGACTCCCGATTGATCACACAAGGTTTCCCAATATATCTGTAATTGACAAAACTTTTGATTGTACTCTCCAATATCAGATAAATTTTTCCGGAGGAATTTCAACAGCTAGGTTTTACTCGTTGAGAGAGGAACATTAAGAGCAGTACATTGACTGATTAAAGCCTCAACTCTATTTTCGTGATTAAAATCAAATGAACCAAGTGCCAACTATGTATATCCGACTTAGGAAAAAAATTTTGAACAATATTGCTTGAATGGAGAAATGGCCGTCGCAAGGAGGATCCCGTCGTGATACTATTCACATCGCAAGAGGAGTGGATAGCGACGGATGATGGTTAGGGACGGGAAGTGTTTCACGTCGTGAAAGGGGGTTTAGGGACGGAAGGAAGGTTCACGTCGTGAAGTTGTATTGCGACGGGGTGCTGGAGTTTTGCAACAGAAGGAGGAATTTTTGGGATGGCCGCACTTGTTGACTTGTGAGAATTTGATGATGTCACCCTTGGATCACTTTGTCTCAATTGCACTTGAGTGAATCACACAAATTAATAAAATTGGGCGGCTAACTCTTCCCCATGAGCCGATTGTCTCCTCCAACAATTAAATAAATTTGCTTTTTGGATCAAGGAAAATTTTGCTCAAGAACACCTTGAATATGAGATGAACAAGGATGAAGGTGGATGAACAAGCAAGGAGGTGGTGATGAACACCTCTCAGATTTTGGAATTTTTGATGCAATTATCAATTAATTTTAAACACTTAATCACTTGTACCATTAACACGTATAAGAGTCCATTAATACAAGAAAATCAAGATCAAAACCAAAAGTTGGTGAAAAATTCGAATTTGAGCAAGAACACCACCAAAACTTATTTTGATCACAACTTTGTCATATGAACTCCGATTTTGATGATCCACATATGTAAATTTATCTACTCAACAAGAGGAATCCAAATATATGCCCAGATTTTCAAGATTCAAAATTATTAAGTCCTGAAACGACGAATTCAGATTCTGCCCTCTTTTTGGATTTTCGAACTTGTAATATTTTTAGGGTTTTCAAATTTTAAGTCAAGAAAGTTCCTATATCGGCTCTGATACCAAATTAAACTAATTCCAAGGATCATAGGACACATTCTTGAAAAGAAAAAAATAAAGAAGAAACAAGGAGGTGAAGAAGAGAAGGATAAGGAAGCTACCAACTCAAGTTTTTAATAATGGAAGGCAAACAAGCCCTTATGTCTTGTCCTCACAATCTCATTAAATTCAATTGTTGGTGATAATCTTCTTGGTAAGCTTCAAGTCCAAGGAGATGAAGGATCAACTCAAGTGCTCACTTTAATGGCAAGGACGCCCATATGTCGAACCGTCCATTCTCAATGATTCCAATGGTTGATTTAAGAACAACATAGAGTACTTCAAGCTCTAAGTGTTTAAAGTGCCCCAAATGAAGTGTTCATTTAGGGAGAGTGATCTTTTGGAGTGCTTGCAAAAATGCTAAGTCTTATCATTCAACAAAAGATGTGTTTACAATGGTAGGGGGAGGCTATTTATACTTGCCAAAGCCCCATACGTACATTATAATGGAGAAAATGAAAAAGAAGAGCAAAAACTACACTGACCGTCGCGAGAGGACAGAGCCCGTCGTGATCCTTGGTTGGCGACGTGAGAGCCGTTGTGAAAGAGTCTCACGACGTGGCCGTCGTGTGTCTTGCGACGGTCGTCGCTAGACTAGTGACGTGCGTCGTGAACCTTTGCGACGTGGACTGGGGACTCGCGACATGAAGGCGATGGCTTGCGATGGTATGCTTCACGACGTGGCCTGGCTTGCGACGGATGGTTCGCGACGTGGCTGGATGTTCACGACGTGGTGCACCGGTCTTGCGACGTGGTCTAGCGTCTTGCGACGCGGTGCCTTGCGACGAGGTGTGCATGTTGCGATGTGGGCATGCGTCTTGCGACGTGCATGCATGGCTCGCGATGTGGCCATGTGTCTAGGATGTACCCCTTTACAAAATATGGTCTTATACATGTTTTTCATGCCTTAGATATTTTAAGGCATATTAATACTATCTATTACAAAAATAGCAAAATAGTATTCTTCTCCGATCGATCTTCCGGGTTTATGGGTCCGGATCCCAGACATCTGCTTGCTCGAGCTGTACGAGCAAAATTGTTTTTGATCGGATGTTGCATATTTTGGACAGCTCTTTGTCAAAATGATGTTGTAAAAATTCAGCAATACGGGTGGTGAACTTCCTTGTTTGCTTCCTCGAACAGGGTCCTTCCGGGAATGGAATTACTGTTTGCTATTGTTTCGTCTTCCACGCCACTATAATTCTTATCTCTCAGTTACCATCACATAAATAGATAATTACAAAATATCATATAAATTGAGATGTTCAAAGTCCACTCATATTCCTCCCCAAGAGCATATTAACAACTATTTGTTTGCGCGCAGGATCATTGAACAATCCTTTGAAAGCCTGCACATTTGATGGTATTTCAAGGATCAAATTCAAGGTCAACCATCCCATAGGGCACAGTACTTGGCAGAAAAGAACTATAACGGCGATTACATGAAAATACTAACAAAGAGAACAACCAAAATATTCACTCAATGAAACGGAAATTACATTAAAAATCTTGAACCAAACTTGAATCCAAATTCGCACCAATCAATAAAATTATATTCAACACATACCCATTTTAAACGAACTAGAAGAAAAGAAATAGAGAGAGGGACAAAAAGAGAGAGAGAGAGAGAGAGAGAGAGAGAGAGAGAGAGAGAGAGAGAGAGAGAGATGAGCCGCTGTTAGCCTACATGTGTCGATGTTCGCCGCCACCAGCCGCAGTGTCGCCAGTGCCGCCGTGAGTTGGGTTAACCCAAAGCTGACAATATCTAGAAGTGGGTGTGACTGAGACGTTATATTTGAGGCGTTCAAAGAATGTGGATGGCCGAGCGCAACAAGGAAGTTGCGACCTTAACGGGTGAGGAATGTAGTACTCCGGAGAATGGGATAAATAGAGTGAAATAAGTTATTCGTGCCAACAATGTTCATTTCTTTCTTGATAGCCATCCTATAAGAACTCTAAAGTTAAGCGTGCAGCCTTGGGGTAATTCTAGGATGGGTCACCTCCAGAGAAGTCTATCAGGGTGTGCGTGAGTGAGGACAAAGTGCAATGGAAAGAGCTCAGGTTGGTTTGTGGATCAGCCCGGCAACATCAATAATATCATCATGTATTCCCAAAAATATAATAAGAAAGAATATATTATTAATATTAATATTAATTAATGATATCTCTATATGTATATGTATGTGAATATATGTGTTACTAGTATATACCTATCGAGGTCCTGTTCGAGTCGTATTGAAATTCCAGTTCATACCGGGGTGCTGCCAAAATTTTCTAAATCCTCAAAAAGAAAAATCAGTTGAGGTAATAAATTCTTCCTATTTCCTATACAAATATGACTAACGTTTCCAAACAGGGGTTTGTACAGTTGGCTATTTCCGGCCGAAAATATATATTCTGAGTCAATAGTTATATTAGTAGAAGACACAATGATAGATATTGTATGAAAAGAAAAAAGACCACATGAGAGAGATAGTGAAGGGATTGATAGATTGTGATAATAATACATCTTTGAAAGAGTAGAATGTAAAACTATATATAGGACATGGACATACACTCCTACCGCCACATGCATAAGGTGGGGAATTACAATTTGGCTTTCTCATCTTTGTTATACTTAATGCCTAAGACATCAAGTGCATGTATTAGGTTATAGTAATAGATACATGCATGTTATAACACTCCCCCTTTGATGTCTTGTATACAAAGAATATGCCTCATTAAAACTTTACTAGGGAAAAACACCATGGGAAAAATTCTAGTGAAGGAAAAAGAATACATTATTATTTATATCATTGGAGATTCTTTAGCCGCCGCATTCCAATTCTATCCACGAGCTTCTCGAACGTTGCGATCGCTAATGCTTTGGTCAATAGATCCGCTAAATTATTGTCTGATCCCCTACAAAGAAGAAAAACGTGGTAAACTATTTTTATTATTTTCAATTTCAATATGATTAATCTCGTCAAATAGATATTTGTTCCACTGGCTATACTTTGAGCCATAGATATAGAAAACCACTTGATGAACCTGGAAAATATTATTATTTTGATGAAAATCCAACAAGTCAAGATCGAGTAAATTGCACCAATCTAAATTGCTCTTAGTCCTGGTCATGAATACCAACAGGGTCCATAGGTTTTAGTTTGGTTAAACCAACAGATCTAATGAATCTTTGTCTGGTCATGTGTACCGACAGAGCAAATGCTATGATATATTTGTGCCATCACTTTGATGAGCTTTTAAAGAGATAATATGTCACACTGGAAAAATCCCCTTGAATTGTTGGAAAAATCATACAGTCACCTGAAGATGATCGTATTAACTCTCTTGGCTATATATTGCTGAAAAGTTATGAATCAAGGATACCAAATGTTTGTCCATTCCCTGAAGAGAATGTGACTAAATCAAAATATACGAGGTGTGATTATGGCTATGCCGAAAATAAAATGTTGATCAAATCATAATAAAAAAAAAAAGTGAAATTGGGTGAGCTATATTGGCAAAAATCAAGTACCCGAAAAGAATGTATTTTCGATATGGCGACAAGATGCCTTATCGACCCCAGAAGAGGTTCAATGCCAGAAAAATACATCTTATAAGGTGTTGATAATGATGATCCATTTGATGATGCATCACACACCTAAAGGCAAATTTGTTATGCTTTCTCCCAAATTTAAATTCCCCTTCAAATACTATATTGCTTATTTCTTTTGAATAATTATTATTACTCTTACATTCTTGAAAAAAGAAACGGATGCCAAGCAAAATGATGCAAAGGATAACATCTGCCTCATTGACAGTGCTACTTCGCACAACATTTTAAAAGGTAAAAGCCGTTTTTCTCACATGAAGACGGGAAAGGTATTGTCAATACTATTGGTGGCATATCAAATGTGATTGAAAGCTCCGGAAGAGCAATTATACTTCTCCCAAAACGAAGAAAATAATGATTGAAAATGCACTATATTCGACAAAGGCTTGAAGAAGCTTGTTAAGCTTCAATGCTACTCGAAAAAATAAATATCACAATGAAACATCAAAATGAGGCAAATATTGAGTATCGTTTGATTACTCATATTATCAATGAAAATATATCCATCAAAGAAAAACTGCCATCATTATCCTCTAGCTTATACTATACAAAGTTACGTGCAATTGAAATACATTATGTGATAGACCTGAAGTCTACTAGTAATTTTATTACTTGGCACGATCGGCTTGGGCATACTGCCAACGTAATACTGAGGCAAATAATTGAAAATTTAAAAGGCCATCTCCTGAAAAATCAAAGGGTACTCAATTCAAATGAATTCACTTGTGTAGTTTGTTCTCAAGTCAAATTGATAAGAAGGCCAAATTATGTGTGTGAACTTATTATAATTTGCATTTATTGTGTGCTTATAGGGAGTTCCCAAGACAGTCAATAAAATATACATCGTTGTGCTGTAATGTTAGGGGAAAATTATTAAATCACCATAATTTAATCAAAACCCGATGTAATTTGCTTTTTGTAGTACACTGGAACATTTGCACACAAAGTAACCTCAATAGTCAATACCATACAACATATGGAATATGATGATAATTTTAACCAGGCATTTCGAAACTACGCGACATGGTCCCAAAAATTGTTAGGATCCCTAAAAATGGGGGGAACCAATTGGACTCACATTTGACTCACTTTCTCGGCTCCCTTCCCTACTTGTTGCTCTACTCTTCATTTGTCTTTGTATACTTGGTTGAATCAATGAAAAATAAAAATTCATTTGCTTCATTTAGGCTTTCAATTTTATAAAAATCGGGAGGGCAAAAAGAGATGTTATGAACAACCGGGAGGTCATTTTGATATAAAGTGACGTGGATGTCCAGACCAACCTGAAAAATAACCCGACCAAAATTCCAATGGGCTTGAGTTAATTAATTTGAGCAAAACAAGCTTGGCCGAATCACCCACCGTCATTGGTAACAAGCCTAATCGGTCTATGAATGGCTTGAATGAAGACTTAATTGGCCCAAGCCCAAATGAATGTGTGGTCGGTAAGGCTGGATCAATACGGTATACCGAAACAATATCGTTGTACCGTATACCGTACTGAAAATTACGGTATGAAAAATTTCATATCGATGCCGTACCGAAACTTTCGGTATGAAATATTTCCTTACCGTTGCCATACCGACATTTCGGTAAGTTCGGTATATACCGATATACCTAACATTCGGTATATACCGACATACCGGTATCACAGTATATAACGAAATACTTAACTTTCGCTATATATCGACATATCGGCATCGCGGTACATACTGACATACCGAACATTCGGTACATACCGACATACCGATATAGGGTTAAATATGAAAAATTATATAAATTATTTATTGTAGGTGCAAAAAATGCGTAGACAGAAACTGCAAAATAATTTTATTAATTTCACGAGAAATGTCTACAATTACAGAGAAATTTGAATGAATTTAAAAGAAATATGTGAAGATCAAACGATATGAGTGTTCGACTTCTGTTACTCCTTTGATTCCTCCAACCTTGAAGACGTCGAGATGCTTTTATGCTTCTTCTCCGGCTTCTTGGAATTTCTACAGCGTTTTGTTACTGTAGAATCTCAAGTGTATGAGTCTTGAGAATGAGTAGACGTGTATGAGTCGTCTCTCTATGTGTCTGAGTGTATGAGTCTCAGAGTATGATTGTTTAGAGGTTGTAGAAGTGTATTTGATACTTCTTTGCCTCTTTAATATTTCTGCAGCGTTTTGTTGCTGTAGAATCTCAAGTATATGAGTCTTGAGAGTGAGTAGTGTCTGGAGACGTCTGTCTGGAAGTGAAGTAGTGAAGTCCAATATGTGACAGGGTGCCTCTATTTATAGAGGGAAAAACCCTAGGGTTTGTGGATGATGGACCAATCGATGGGCTGGTCCAATCCACATCTCTATCGGGTCAGTGAGCATGTGGGTCTTTCATCTGGGCTTGTTCACATTGACTGATTTCCATGGACTGGCCTGCTTCAAGTGTCGGTGTCCATTGGATCATAGGCTTGTGGGTCTTTCATTTTGACTTATCCACATCCACTACAAGAATTTTTCCCTGCGGCGACCGAAAATGCGGTCGGTGGGCTCAGGACACGGGTCGTCCAGGAGCCCACCGACCGGCCGACCGACCGCAAATGTCGGTCGGCGATGTCGTGGTAGGCGGACCTACGGCGACCCGTAGACATGCGGTCGGCGGATTCGCCGACACGTCCGCCGACCGCGGAGTGGTCGGTACGGTCCGCCGACCACACTGCCGACCCCCAAATTTGGTCGGTGGAGAAAGAGCTGGTCCTCCTGGACCTGCTTCCACCGACCCGGTCGGCGACCGCATTGTCGGTCGGTGGCCGGCTGACCCGACTAGGTTCCGGTTCGGTCACCGACCACGGCACCGACCGCATGTGCGGTCGGTGGGAGCCAAACCTGCCAAAAACTGGCAGTGCTGTTTTCTGCAGCCAAACCTGCCAAAAAACTAGCCTGCAAAATCCATTCAAACACAAATCCCCAACACCAAATACATGACACTAACTTGAAAAACCTGCTACAAATCAATCTAGATCCAAGCATACAACCATCAAACCATGACACTAACTTGAAAAATACATTAATACATAAATCTAGATCGACATACACCGTCAACAAATCATACTCCAATCCACAACAAGTCCAACTAAGTATAATCACACCAAAACCAAGTCTAAGCACATCCAAGCATACAACCAACCATCCTACAAATAATTCAAACACAAATCACCAACATCAAATACATAGAAATGCATAAAGGTCAGTGAACACTAATATCACCTCCACCGGTGCCACCTCCAAGGTCATCATCCCCATCGCCACGGTCTGGGGATCGAGGCCCTCTAACTCCAAGTACTCTCTCCAGCTGCTCAGCCATAGTCATCTGTGTCTGGGACAGCCTCTCAACTCTATCCATGTAAGCCTCAAACTGCTCCTGTGTCACAAACTGTGAACTTGAGGGGGGGGGGGAGTGATATCGTCACTGGCACCGGGCCTAAAGGACTTTGCAATCGAGCCTAGCCCATACACTGCATTGCGTCTGTCATGTCCGCCGGCGACATTGTAGAAGACGTCATCGGGATCGAAGTTTGGGCCAATCGTCGGGTCCTGGGTCAATGTTTCGGTCACTGCATCGAACTCCTCCTATATTTCAAATTGAAGAGTCAATAACAATGGACAATGTAACTTAACAAAGTGTTAAAGGATGAATGTGCCATATTTAAAGTGAAATTGTTCAATAACTACATTTACCTGAACCTGCTGTGACCGCTCCCTAATCCAGTTGTCCTTTTGATGTTTTCGTGTGTGTGTATGAGCGTGTAGCTCATGTAGAGGGACAGTCCTGTTTTGATCAGCTGACTGCAAAATTCAGATTTAATGCAATGTAAGAACAATTGGAAATGAAACAATAGAATTAAGAAAAAAAAAAATAAAAACACAGTGAAAGCATACCAATTTTTCCTTCGTGGCCCGAAATGTCTTTGGCCCAGCAGTGTGCGTGGGGAGGGCTGGTGCATCCTCCTGTCCTCGACGCCTGTTGAGTTTGCCCCTTTTTGATTTTTCCTTAAAAGCAGCTGAATCCCATATACGGGCCCAATTCTGTGCAACCAGCTCGTCTGATGGCATTGGTCTTTTCTTGCTCCTGATGTCGAGCGTGTAATCCTTGTATCTGGTATTTTAAAAAAAGTAAGATAAATTATAATTGAATGTATAATCACAAATTCAAAGGAAATTTAAAAAATACCGTGCAATATTCTTCTTCTCCCACTCCTTCCGGACCGCTAATGCATGCTCCGGTGCCCAACGAGCAACTTTCTGCAGATCATGAATGTTCACTCACAATGTTACTTAGAATAGTACATAAATAGCTAGAACTAAATAAAAACTTGCATCATACCTGGAACTCCCCCCAGTAGAAGTCCTTCGTCGATTGGGTTACTTTACCCCAACTGATCCCATTCATATCTGATCGCAGGGAGTATATGTCTGTAATCTTCCGAACCAATGCATTCTCGAACTCAATACTGGAAACAACGAAATTTGTTCAACATGTGCTCATGCTTTAAAAACATAGACTTCATTACAGTGAATTGGAAGGATATAACTTTAAAAAATAATTCACTTACACCCCATGCTTTGGCTCGACGAGCAATCGCTCACGACCTGGCTGATCATGCTGAACAACAGGAGGAGCCTCAAGTGCCGAACTCACCGATCCTAACAACACAACATAAAATAATTTGATTTTTGTTGAACGTAAGTAAACATGATATATTATACTTTGTACCTGGAGTATGAGGGGGGGGTGTCTCTGGAACAGCAGTAGAAGTGTCAGGTGTATCAAGTGGTTGCTCCTCCGGGCTGGATGTAGCACCTGGTGTTCAAACATCATTAATGGAAAGAATGTAACTTGAGCTCAAGAATATACATTAAGAACCTTGAATTTAGCCTCATTTGGGTTTTATTTTTTTGAATACCTGCAACCTGACGTCTAAATGCCTGTGACGCCCGCCTACAAGCTTCCGCGAGCTGTGAACCTGAGAAGATATGTCGCGGGCGGCCTCTCTGGGACCCTGACCCACGTGCTGAACTCGACGACGAGCCACCCCTACGGTCGGACATCTGTAAAGTTAAAGACGATAAAATTAGAATGTGCAATGAATTTCAATATAGAATGTAATTTAGAATATTTTGTACAAGCTGTAACAAGTTAACCACATTTCAAGCTTCGAAATCATCATCCGAAGTATCCTGTGAAGGATCATCCGTATCAGTCTCATCTGAATGAGAACTAGTGTCCATCGAGGATTCTGAACTGCTATGCTCATCCGGCTGAAGATCAACGTATTCGACGATATCGTCTGTTAGTCGCTCTCGTCTGGACGTTATATTGGAATTTTCGATACCAAGTTGCTCTGGAACATCAACTTGGAATGCATCAGTAGGTTCTTCCCCGGGTTTCACGGTTATTACACCTCTAGGTTTGACCTTATACACAGCTACCCACTCATTCCTGCTCGCAATTTGTCTTGTGGTGGGGAAGGATACATAGCACACCTGTTCCGCTTGAATAGCATAGATGAAAGGTTCGTAGACATTCAATGACTTAGAGAGGTTGATTTCTACAAGCTTGTAGTTTGTATGAGTTCGCGTCCCAATCCCTTCACGCGGATCGAACCATCTACATTTGAAGAATGTAGTTTGCTTCATAGGCAGTGCAGGATACTCTACGACTAAAATCTCTTCGATGATGCCATAGTAGTCTCCATGCTCAGTCGAGGTTATGCAAACACCACTGTTGTAAGTCGTTCTATGTCTGCCATGGGACTCTGTGTGAAATTTCATCCCATTTACAAAGTACATAGGATATGATGTACAAATGGGAAGTGGGCCTTGTGCTACGTGACGCATACATGGATTTTCAGGTGGATTATCCACAACATAGGTCTCAAACCACCTAGCAAAACCGTCCGATATAGCTTCCCAAATTTCTGTCTCAGTTATTTCCCCGCGTTCTTCTTGCAATTGCTCCGCGAATTTCCTATATTAAATATCGACATTGATCAGTAGAACGGTATTACATACATGAACATGATTCGAAAGGATTGAAGTACACTTACTCTAAATACGGCTCGATCTCTCTGCAATTTAAAAGGAGGTATTTGTGTATGGCTATCAACTCTTGTTCGGACAAACGCCTCTTCATTGACTTTCCTTGTGCACGTCCCGCATGTTTGAATACACTAGGAAGGACTTCGTCGTAAGGAATTATGCCACCGTCATCATTTCTCGGCACATTTCTCTCACGAGTGAAAACATGCTTCTCAAAGTAATGAGAACAAAAAATCGACGCCTCCCGGACCATATATGTGTTGCAAATACTACCCTCAACATGTGCCTTGTTGCGCACCGTTCTCTTCAATCGATTCAAGTATCTATAAGAGATTATTCAACGAAATTATGTTCATGTCTATGAAAAGGAAACTAAAGTTGTTTTTTTAACGTAAGTAAAGACATAATGATATTAAATTTACCTTTCATAGGGGTACATCCATCTGAACTGAACAGGACCGGCAAGACTAGCTTCGTAAGGTAGGTGCACAGGTAGATGTTCCATACAGTCAAAGAATGCAGGTGGGAAGATAGTCTCCAACTTACATATAACAATTGGAATGTCTATCGCTAACTTCTCCACATCTGCAACTTTGATTGTCTTCGCAGTCAAGGCCCGAAAAACGTTGCTCAATTCTGTTATTGGTTCCCACACACTCTTCGGAAGTAGCTCACGCCATCCAACTGGTAGAAGACGTTGTAAGAAAATATGGCAGTCATGGCTTTTCATACCAAACATTCTATGTTTGTTCATGTCTATACATCTGCCCAGGTTTGACACACAACCGTCAGGAAATTTTAACCCTCCAACCCATTTCAAGAATGTATCTCGCTTCTCCTTGTCCATTGTATACACTGCTTTTGGATATCTGCCCGTACGAGTATCCCTATGCAATTCAGGCCTGTTACACAAGGTCACAATGTCCTCGCGTGCCTTGGCATTGTCCTTTGTCTTCCCCTGAACGTCCATGACAGTGTTGAAAACATTTTCAAACACATTCTTCTCAATGTGCATGACATCCAAATTGTGACGTATCAAATTTGTTTTCCAATAAGGTAGATCCCAAAAAATGCTCCGTTTTTTCCACCCGCACGTCTTACTGATTAATGAATTCTCCACATCTGCTCCTAATTCTGTGACACGACGTAGGCCAAGCCGTTCTATTTCTTCCAACACTTCTTCGCCGCTCTTATACCTTGGTGGCAAACCGTGTTCCTCACGATCCTTCTTGAATTTAGCCTTATCAACTCGAAAGATATGATCTGAAGGAAGGAATCTCCTGTGAGTATCAAACCACGACTGTTTGCCACCCTCTTTAAGCCTAGTAGATTCAGTTTCGTCCATACATACCGGGCATGCAATCTTTCCATATGTGCTCCAACCTGACAACATAGCATATGCAGGAAAATCTCCAATGGTCCACATTAAGGCCGCCTTCATCTGAAAGTTTTGTTTTGAAAATCTGTCGTATGTTGTGACCCCAACCTCCCATAACTCCAACAGCTCGGCAACTAAGGGCTGTAAATAGACATCAATCCCCTGCTTGGGACTTGACTTCCCGGGAATAATGCATGTCAAGAACATGTATTCATCCTTCATACACATGTCGGGAGGCAGATTGTAAGGAGTTAAAATCACTGGCCAACATGAGTACTGAGAGCCTGACTGACCGAATGGTTGGAAACCATCCGTACATAAGCCTAATCGCACATTCCGTCCCTCAGCACCAAATTCTGGATGACATGTGTCAAAATGTTTCCATGCCTTCGAATCGCATGGATGACACATCTCCCCAGACGACCCATGAGTATGTCCGATATGCCAAGACATGTGCTCCGCCGTTGCCTCCGATGCATACAACCTTTTTAATCTGTTTTTAAGTGGGAAATAAAACATGTACTTCCGTCCAATCCGTGAATTAGAATTCGTTTCCCTGTACCGAGGCTCGTCACAAAACTTACATCTATCTAAAGTCGCTTCTTCGCGCCAAAACAACATACACCCCTTCACACAACAGTCGATTTTTTGAACAGGCAACCCCAATCCCTCAAGTAGTTTCTTTGCCTCGTAAAAGTTCTTAATCATAGCATTATCATCAGGGAGTGTATCAAGGATGAGTTGGCATAAGGTATCGAAGCACCTCTCTGATAAGTTGTGTTCGGCTTTGATATTTAACAACCTTGCAACTGTTGATAGCAGGGTCATTTTCTTGCAGCCCGGCCACAAGTCTTTGTCTGCGGCCTCTAACATACTGTAGAACAACTTCTCTTCTGCATTGGGTTCCTCAGGTTGCCTCTGTTCATCATCCGGAGTGCGTGGAGTACTGTCGGGAATACCAAATCCCATTCCTTCGCACACCATTTGAATGTAATCATTCACAGGAGCATTCACAGACGAAGTATCAACATCATCAGCATCGTTATACCGACTAAATTGGTGTGGCTCTCCGTGACACGTCCACCTTTCGTAGTTAGGGACAAATCCATGTGCTTGTAGATGATACTTGATGTCATTGTCAGTTTGATAACATTTATTCTTACATTGCCTACACGGACACCTTAATTTTCCCTGGGCCCTATCGACATTTGGGTTTCGATGAGACATACGCAAGAAAGATTCAACTCCTCCTATAAATTCTGATGTGACAACTCCAATTTCACGACGACCACGGTACATCCAACTACGGTCCATCACCTACAAATATGGCAAGGATGCCACTAAAGGGAACTAATTTTCATCAATACATTGTGTTCATTTAGTTTGTCCACATTTAATTTTTTAATATCACAAGTAAACCTTTTTCAGTATGCTACCAAATCAATAACCAAATCAACAAGTGCACCAATAATCCTACCGCATCCATTCACCGTATCCACACATTTGAAAGAATTTAAACTACTTTTACAGTATGAAAACTACTTATGCATCAATAAATTAGTATAATAAATAGAAAGCTTAGTTAATTTAAGCCTTATAGATCTAATTAATATATAATAATATCAAAATATATTACCTTGTTATTGAAGAGATCACAAGAGAATCGCCCGGTGAGTTGTGTACAACTATCCAACTAAGATCCCAAATGTGTCTGATAATATGAAATTTAATAAAGTTAAAAAGAGGAACAAAAACAAAATAAATTAAATGTAAGCCACTCTTAGGACACAAGCAAAGACCCACAATCAACTCCTACACACCAATTTTTAAAAATAATAACAAGTAAACTTCAATAGGACACAATCTCCAATTCTTGAATTCAATCCTTATACATTTTGTTCAATCTAATTTGTTCAATCTCCAAAACAAACACACCACTTGTGGTTTGGGCAAACTACCAAATTATTCAATCCCATATAAACCAAATAAGAAAAAAAATAATAATGTGTAATCTCAAATGTTATTTTGGTATGATCATCCCAAAAAAAATGTGCATATGGACAGAAATTAAAGTCAATAAACAAAATTGTTATTTTGTAGTAGTACATGTATAAAATATGGTTTATTTATGTAGGAATTATTAACCACATCAATTTGTAATCGAAGTGAACTAATTCTATAATTTCTAATTTTGTAGGGCTTTAAAAATTGTCATGTGCAATAAATATGTTTTAATAAGGTGCTCATATAATTTAATCAATTACTAAAGCTGTTGAAAGTTATTAAATGTAAAAAAAAAAATTATTATTATTTACTTATTGATACAATAAAGAAATGTAACCAAATGTTGTTGCTTTAAGGGACCCTTAATAATGTAATGTATACCCACAATTATAGTGGAAATAATAAAATTCATTTAGCAGTTGAAAGTGTCTTTCTTCCAGTATTGTTGAATCTTTTTTTATGTGTTGTTGCACTAAGATCTAATTGTTGATATTAATATTATTTATATATCATCAATTAAAGTATGGGATAATAAACCAAATAAGAAAAAAAATAATAATGTGTATCTCCACTACGTATTGTTTAGGAAATGAACAACAACAATACTTAAAGTTCAACACTATATGTAAATATGATTCGAGTTCTATACGATATTAAAAAAAAGGAATAACATTACCACACCATATATAACATAGAATACAACATCAAAATTGATTAATTCAAAATCCAATATTAAATCCAATACGAAACCAAAATCATTCTACATCGCTAAATTCAAATCCAATACGCCAATTTCAATAGTTAATAAGCCATAAACTTCAAAATGACATAACTATATCATAATAACTCCGAATTTCGCATATCATATATGAAAAGTCATCTATTCGACGCAAGGATCGTGATTATGTGCCCAAAATTTACGATATCTAAATTTTCATTCCAATAACAATATTAAACATGGGCTGCCAGGTTTTCTTTAACAAATTTTTTTTTTTTATTTTTCACAACTTTTGCTAAGGATAATCCCAAAGAACAAGGAATCTATATGCATTTTAAGCTATCCCTATGCCAATGACATTCAAAGAACAAGGAAATACAATTCCAAAAACACACTAATGTGAGCAAAATCAAAAATCACATAATCGAATGAAAATTGTAATAAGAGCATAAATGTTACAATCGATTACCTCAATCGAGTGCTCGAGAGGGAAGGAGAGTGGCGGACGTGGCGGCGGTGCTCGGATGAGGGCTCTCCGGCAGGCGGCAGGACGTCGGAATGGCTGAGGGATGCGGCGGTGCTCGGCAGAGGGCGCTCCGGCAGGACGTCGGCGATGCTGAGGGATGCGGCGGTGGTCGCAGCGGCGGGGGAGGGGGTGGTCGGCGGGGAAGCTTCCGCTCGAAGCTCCTCGATGCGCAGGGACAGACTCGGCGCTCGAATGGGGGGGAGATGGTCGCCGGCTGTCGGCGCTCGAATGGGGGGGGAGATGGTCGCCGGTGGTGGTCGTGTGGGCGGTGGTCGGCGGAAGGAGTGAAAACGGGTGGGGGAGTAAAAATGGAGGGGGAGAAGAAATGGGGCTGCGGCGCCTCTGTTTACCCCGATTTGGGGGTTTTTACCCTAGGCCACCGACCGCAATTTGCGGTCGGCGGGGCGGTCGGTGCCACCGACCGAATTCCTAGTCGGTCGGTGGCCCGGTCGTGGCTGACAAACGGGCCCCATAACGGCTCTTTTTGCACCGACCGCAATATGCGGTCGGTGCACCGGTCGGTGCTGGCTACCCGTCCCTTTTCGGTCGGTGGTTTCGGTCGGTGGAGCCAGATTTTCTTGTAGTGATCGATTTATTTTCATGGGCTGGCCTGCTTCGGACATCCATTATTGAGCCATGAGGTTTGTGGGTCTTGCATTTGGACTTGTCCACATTGGCCTAGTGTAATTAAATCCATTTGGCTTGATGGATCCAAATGGCCCAATAAATATTAATAATCATTTCAAGCATTTAATTTATTTAAAATGCCTAAAATTAATTAAATTAATATTTAAATTTGCACGTGTCGCATTTTCAGTGGCGAATGAATTTCACGTGTTTACATTTATATTTTCGGTATGTTCGGTATATACCGATATACCAAACTTTCGGTACATACCGACGTACCCGTATTGTGGTATATACCGACATACCGAACATTCGGTATATACAGATATACCGATACCGCAGTATATACCGAAGTTCGGTACGGTATAGATATACCGCGATATCAAAAAATTTATGGCGTTACCGTGCCGAAAATTATGGTATACTAGAAATTTGGGTATTCTCATTATATTTTCGATACGGTATGTGCAGTATACACGGTACATTTGATATTTTTTTCCAGCACTAGTTGTCGGTGGACCATTAAAGGAATTGATGGCCCATCCTTTTCCCAAATCATTTTGAAGGCATCACCTCCGGCAACAACTCAACAGCTCCGGCTGCAGCAGGAAGGCCCTCGATGTCTTCAACCTCCATAGTTGCTCCATCGGCCCCGGCGATCATCATCGAGCCTACCTTCCCTTTGGACGAGTGGGACAGAGAAGCTAGAGACGACTGACGAGACAGGAATACAGTTTGGACGAAAGAAATGGAAGCCTTGCCTAAGTATGTTTCTCGACACTGTTTCCACATCCTTTTTGCAATTTAATTTGCGTGGACCCCACCAGGATGACATCTTTTGATTTGGATGTTAGAAGAGAAACTAGAGACGAGAGAGGAGTGGGCTTTGACCAAAGAAGGTGTGCTTACATTGCCTCATTTCCCTTCTAGCAGCAATATATTCAATTCGGACGTGGGCCCCATCAGAGCTTCTTTTGTTTTAGACGATGGACGAGAGCCATCACCTCTGACGAAATCATTGATTGCCGTTTTGACGAAAGCCTTTGCCTCCCCAATTTGTCACACAAAGCCATTGCTCTCTCCATTTTAATTTATGTTTTATTTGTAATGGGTTGATTAAAACCCTTTAGCCAGTTGTTTACTTCCATTTAATTATTATTAGTCTTTATAATGGTGTTGGATAGGGGTGGGCAAAATATTCGAACCGATTCGTTGAACCGAAATCGAACTGAATTTCCGGTTAACCGAGGACTCCGGAACAAATACAAATATCAAATTTCAGTATTCGTCCGGTTC
The DNA here is from genome assembly GCA_030278955.1 of Hygrophila difformis. Classification (NCBI taxonomy): domain Eukaryota; kingdom Viridiplantae; phylum Streptophyta; class Magnoliopsida; order Lamiales; family Acanthaceae; genus Hygrophila; species Hygrophila difformis. Next base: position 31,505,973 of record JAOANR010000005.1, on the reverse strand, counting down.
AAATACAAATACAAATACTTTAATTTTTTTCCCCCGAGTAACCGAACCGAACCGAATATATTTATTTTATTTTAAAAGTTATATACATTGTATATATTATAGGCATTTGATGGTATAAAATTATATAGATAATATTATTTAATTACTCCCTCCGTCCCACCACACTTGTCCTGTTTGACTTTTTTACACTGTTCATTGTTCAGTTTTGACTCGACTTTATTTCAAGTATATATTTAGAGAAAAATAGTCAAGTTGGGTCTTGTTAGAATCGTATGATCATGTAGTTTTATAATATATATTTTATATAATTTTTCATTGAACATGTTTTGAAATATTAACAGTTGAAAAAGTGCATTGGATTGTGTGCAAAAGTGAAACAAGACAAGTTAAATGGGACGGAGGGTGTATTTAAGTATATAATAAAATAAATATAAAAAATTTAAAGAGGTAATTATCAAAATATATCACCATAATGAGCCTATATTGATTTTTTTGTGTTTAAGAATACCCCATTATTAAAATATACCACAACACTAAAATTTGTTACTTATACGAATATATTTTAATAACACTAAAATAATCACTGGATTACATAGTCATATATTTTCTTTCTATAGTGTTATAACCTCAAAAATAAAATCTACGAAACATAAAAATTAAGAAATGAAAACTTAATTATACATTTTTAGAAGACCAGAAAAAAATATTCGAACCGAATCGTTTAACCGCTGAATTGAATCGAAACCGAACCCCCGGTTAACCGAGGACTCCGGTTACAAATACAAATACTGAAATGAAGTATTTGCCCGGTGCAAATACAAATACAAATACCTGAAAAATTTAGGTTAACCGAACCGTGCCCACCCCTAGTGTTGGATTCTATAAATAGGACTTCCATCCATATTATCTTGAGCTTTTGAATCAATGAATATATATATATATATATATATATTGTTTTGAGTAGCAAGTTATTTTTCTTAAGGTCAAAAAATTCAATCGTGTCTTAGCGATATGATATTTCAACGATTCTTAGATTCTTGAAGCAAAATCCAAGGTTGTTTTTCCATTGTTAAAGGATTTGGAAGGGACAACGTTGATTTCATCTTTCACCGCCCCAATATTTCCTTTGGATTTTTGGACAATGTTTTTCATTGCTTCCATCCATGGCAGAAAGGTGCAAACTCCAACTAGAGTAAAACTCGGTAAATAAAAGACATGAAATATAAAGGTAAAGCACTTAACTTTTTGGGTGACAACACTCAGATTAATGAAATTATACTATTTTAAGCTGACAATTTTTATGTTGGCTGAGTGAACCCACTTCATTTTTGTGTCGATACCACAAATATTAATTCCAACCTAGCTTTTTTAATACTTTTATATTGTGACTACTATCCACAATTTCAACTTAACTTTCATCCATAGTTGTGACACTACTTAAAAAAATTTCTAGATTCGCCACTGTATATAGGACTGTTCAGAGTACTGTCTAAACCAGACCAAACCACAAATGAAACCATATTTCCGCGGGTTGGTTTGGTTTGCGGTTTAAAATTTTTTATTTGGTTCAATTTTTTCACAAGCAGAAATGTTTGGAATCGAGATGCAATTATCATAGATAATGTATTCTCATACCATATAGCACTTGACATCATAAATGATGACGTCAAAACTCTTAGTGCAGATAGGATGTATATATTTCTTATATATACATATAGTTTATTTTTGAAGGGAAAGTTCAAAGATGTTAAAATATGAGATTCAAGGAATTAAGAATAGAGTAACAAAGGTGAATGAGATGTAGCATAGTGTGTGGTGAGCTTTTTCTAGTTGACAAGTCGTGCAAAAAAAACTAACCCATAAGTAGAAATAAGGTTCCGAGAACGGACAAAACGTTAGGGGATCTCTAGAAATAAGGTTCCGAAAACGGATAGAACGGATAAAACGGATAAAACGTTAGAAGTTTTTTTATAAACAAAATAAAACAAAACAAAACAAAACAAAAAAGAAAACAGGAGGAAAATAAGCGGAAATAAGGTTCCGAGAACGGATATGACGTGAATCCTAACACAAACGGAAGAAGGGGATCTCTTGAAGAACATTTACTTAAAGAGTTCAACAAACCATTAGTAAATAATAATCCAATGATCTATTCACAAATTCATCAACTAATTCACAAAACTTTTAACCAGAACTACAATACCAAAACAAATCAAGAAATCATTCTCAAGCCAAAGTTCACCACTATATACATTCCATAATCGAAAATACATGTGGCTCTACGATCGGTCGTGCGTGGTATGTTCGTGTTTCGTACAAAGAACTTAAAGTTACCAAATTCAATACAATGATTAACATTACATTATTCATCTAATCAATCAAAGTAATCAAATCAAAATTACTCGAGATCTTAATCTTTTATTTATATTCAAGCCAAATTATTCAACAATTCCAAAATCATTTCTCGAAGCACCCAATATTCTACAATCCAACAATTAAATGTCCAACAATGCCAACCTCAAAATTAGGCACAAAAATTATTCAACAATCAAGACACACAATCAACAATCAACAACAAATTAAACAATTAAAATCCCAATCCCCAGACAACCAACCAAGAACAACAATCACCAAATCACCATCAAAATCCAACATCAACATCAAAGGAAGAAGGGGAACGAACAAAAAGAGAGAAATGATGAAGAGATACCACTGGTGCCATCATCGACTGCCGCCTCACCGGCCACGGCTCGACCAGCGGGTTGCTCTTCGACGCCGCTCACAGCGCCCTGCTTCAGCCCTCTACTGGCGCACTCCCTGTTGCTCAGCGCCTCTGCCGCTCGGCACCACTGCCGCGACTCTGCTCCGGCGTTGTCCACTCACACTCCCTTGTCTTGGCCGCTGCTCAGCTGTTGTCCGTTGCGCCGGTCTCGCACTCCCTCCGTCACAGCGCAGCCTCCACTACTTCCGCTGCTCCGTCTCCATCCGGTTGCTCGCTCACGCCGCTCCCATCTCCATCTGCCGCGGCGTCGCCATCTCTATGTGTGAAGTGAAGAAGAAGAAGAGAAAAGAATAAAGGAGACAAGTTGAAGGAAAAATGGAGAGGACGAAATAAAATATTTGAGACGTGAACGAGTCTCGAAATTTTTTTATTTGCCCATTTTAGTTGGGCTCCCGGCAAATCATCCTTCACTAATAATTTTTGTTGCTGCGTGAATTTGCTTGGGCATTTGTTCAGCCCATCATTTTTTCATTCTTTTGATTTTTTTTTTTTTTTTTTTTGGTCTCTTCCAGATTTGGTGCCCCTTACTGTCCAAATCATATCTCCATGTGTATACTTGATTTGAATCTGATTTGCCGTAGCACCTTGAATCATATCCAACTCAAACTTGATCGAATATACATCAAATATTTGCCCATGAATATTCATCAAATATTTGCCCATAAAGTATGTCCAGGATTTACATCTTGATTCAAAACTCATTGACAGATTTGCAAACATGACTCAAACTTGATATTTCTTAATTAAATTTCCAAACCCAGCTTAAACTTGATATTTATCCAGTTGAATCTCCACAAATTTGTGAAGATTTACTTATGAATTCTATAAATTGCCACCAAAGTCAAGAGCTGCAGATAAACTCTTCCCAGTCCACGCCTATTTTTCTTTTCTGGCGAACAGTCATACTCTCCAAGGCAGCAGGTAATAATTCTTTTTCTACCAAGTAATCAAACAGAGATTTCAAGCAAAAGTAAGCCTGAATTTCTTCTTAGTGCTCAAATCTTTTTTTTCTTATACAGGCTCGCATCAACCATTCAGGTAAACCAAAATTATCAATTGATGCCATGGTCTCTTCTTTTTTCGCAACAAGCACTATACTGCACCTTTTTTTTTTTGGTCTGTTTCTCGCTTTCTTGCGTTTTCTTCTTCTTTGTTTTCCTTGTTTTTTTTTTTTTTCTTGTCAACTCCATCACAGTGAGCAAACCACAATGCTTCAACTCCATCTCCGACATTATCATCAATTCAAAGCGAGAGAGGGTACCTGGTTGTCGTCATGGTAGACGGGATGTTTGGTCACACGGCGCTGCCGTTGGCCTCTATCCCTAACCTACCCGCCATCAAGAAGCCTTTGACAATGGCGGTGTTTGGCGACGGCGCTGCCGTTCGCCTCATCCGCTATTTGTTCATAAGGCTCGCTGGGGTTCGGAGACCATCATCCGGCAACTGCTGCTGTCGGAAGCCGCCGCACGTCGCCGGAGGGAGACAGAGACCCATGGCCTGAGAAAGAGAGAGAATCGACGGCGGGAGCCCCGCGCCGCCGCTGCTGCCGCTGCTCCCGCGCTCGCTGCCCTCGCGCCGCCGGGGCTGTCGCCGGAGTTCGCAGGAGCCGCCCTCGCTCGCCGCCGCCGTTCGTCCGGAGGGAGGAGACGCTACTGCCGCCGTCTGCTCGCGCCGCCAGGGACTGTTGCTCGAGGGAAGCCGCCGCTGTTGGACGCGTCGCCCGAGTGCTGCCAGACCGCCGCCGCTGCCGTCGAAGGGAGGAGACGCTGCCGGAGTCGCGAAGGAGAAGGCGCCCGCTGCTGCCGCTGCTCGCGCCGCCGCTGGAGTCGGGTGGCGACGCCGCCGCCGCTGCCTGCTCCGCTTCGCCGGAGGACGCCAGAGGGAGGAGGAGGGCCGGAGAGAGCAAGAGGGGGGAGAGGCGCCGCCGCTGCTCGCCTGCCCGCGCCCGCTGCTGCTTCGTCGTTCGCCGCTCGCGCCGCCGCTGGAACCACCGGAGGGAGAGGGGGAAAGGGCGGCCGCCGCTTGTTGTTCTCGCGCCGCCGGCTGCTTCTTCGCCGGAGGGAGAGATGGAGGAGAGAGCTGCCCATTTTTTTCAGTTTTGAAAGTGGAGGAACTCTGCGTTTTTTCTTCAATTTGGGCTACACAGCCTTTGTCTTATTTTTTTAAGGAAGAAAGGGATAAGTTTTATCATTTTACAATCTTGCCCATATCTTTTAAACCCTAGAATTCTAGCCCTCAACACTTGGACAATTAAACTTTGCCCCCAAGTGTTTTAAGCTTTAAGATTCAGGCCCTTAATGTTTGGAAATTTACATACTAACCCCATGCACTTTTCAGAAGATTTGAATTTTACCCCAACATATTTGGTATTTGAGGATAGGTCCCAAAATATTTAATTTTAAGTCCAAAATTTAGTAATGAACTTAAAATTAATTTCAAACAATATTTAACATGTATTTTTTTTTTTATATACATGTAAATATTTACCTTTTGTAGTGCCCAAAATATTTGATTTTGTGGAAATTTAACTCTAGGCCCAAAAATTTAAAATGAACCTAAAATTAATTCCCAAAATTGACATGCAATTTTCTTTATTTATTTATTGTATTCATCTTGCAATATTTTTTCCATGTCATTTAAAAAAATAACATTGCATTTATCTTGCAAATGTATTTTTTCTTTTTTTTTTTCTCTTCAAGGAAATAATCCCTTTTTTTTTGCAGTGGCATCATGGGCATCAATTTGAACTATTTGGATGATAAACTTGAAGCGGATGTTCTTGATTGTAATCCATCGCCAGCAAGTCTTGATTGTAGCGGATGTTCTTGAATTTATTTGTTGCTTTAATTTCTTCCATTAATGCTTTGCATTCCCACGATGTAATTGTAATCAAAACTTTGATGTAATCAAGACTACTTTTGTTTTCGCCTTCACTCTTTGCCTTAATTTTCCGCTTCAATCTTGAACATCTTGCACAGCACATATGTTGACGAACGAAATCAATCTTTTAGAAACTTTGGGGATAAAATCCTGATGGAATTTGGCCAAGTTGTCTGCGTATCCGTCTTAGGAATCAAGCCACATCGTAGTTCAAGTGATGCATTTTTTCCTTTTACATCACTTTTTTTGTTTTGCCTATTTTTGTTTATACTCTTGTAGGCAAAGAGTAACGTTTAAGCTCGTGCATCACAGAACAATTTTCTTGATTTTTTTTTTTCAAGACTTTGCGGCGATCATGTCAACCACCTTCTATGCTGATGGTTCGTCGCATAAACTTTAGGCGATTGCCCCCAAACAACTCTTGTTGGACAATTGGACTATGCTGAAGATGCGTTTGGTGTTCAGGCATTTTCCCTTGAAAATTTGTGTCAAGGGCCTTAATTTGATGAAGATCCACGTGAAATGCACTTGCCGCATACTACGAAGAACTTCGAGATGGATTATTGGTATTCTCCAAAAACACATTTCTTTGCTTCAACAGGAGCTTTTGGGCTTGATTCGGTTGAAGATATGGAAATTTGAAGAACTTCGAGAGAGCATTTGATCTTGATCCTCTTGAAGGTTTAGAGACTTGTAAATTTGAAACTTCGAGATGGGCTTTGAGCTTGATCCTCGTGAAGCTTTAGAGACTTGAAGATTTGAAGGACTTTTGACTTGATCCTCATAAAAATTTGAAGAACTTCTAGAGGGACTTTGACACTTTTTTTCTTCTGAAGAATTTTTTTCCTAAGTAATGGACCAAATTTAATTAATCCATTTACTCAATTTTTGTCAAGTAATGGATCGATATAATTAATCCAACTACTTTATTTTTTGTCAAGTAATTGATCAACTTAATTAACCCAATTACTCATAAATTTTTAAAGTAATGGATCAACTTTATTGACAAATTACTTGAATTCTTTTTCAAGTAAAGGATTAAATTTAATTAACCCAATTACTTACTCTTTTTTTTGCCATGACTGAACTTAGAAAAATAATTTCCAAGTTGCCTATGTACCCTGTGAAGGGATCAAGCCATTACGTAGTTCAAAACAAATTGAATTTGTTTATTTTGAGCCGTACACAGTTTATACTCTTGCGGGCCAGGAGTATTACATTTTTTTTTGCATTTTTTTTGTGACGTGCAGTTTTGGCTCGTGCGTCAAGGAGCATTGCTTGCAATTTCTTCAAGCGTAGAATCTCTTCAGGAATCGTCCATTTACCGGTCCGATGCTTACTCCGTCGTTATCTATCATCATGTAGGCTCCGTTTGTGAAGACTTCCGCGATGACATATGGTCCATCCCATTTGGAGGTGAACTTGTTCCCACTACGCTAGTTGATGACAATGGGTCTCCGTATGGCAAGGGCGAGATCTCCGACTTGGAACGAGCGTGCCTTGACTTTCTTATTGTAGAACTTGGATAGGCGGGCTTGGTAGCATTCTAATCTTTGTTGTGCTTCGAGCCTTCTTTCATCAAGGGCTTCCAATTCTTCCAAACGCAACCGGGCATTATCTTCTTCAGTGAGCCCTTACCGGATGACGACTCTTAGCGAGGGGATTTTAGTTTCCAGTGGCAACACGGATTCCACTCCATAGACCAACGAGTATGGCGTTGCCTTGGTGGGTGTGCGGAAGGTTGTGGCATATGCCCACAGAGCTTCATTGATTCTTTCATGCCAGCCTCGTTTTGACTTGGAGACAACTTTCTTCAACAATCCGCATAAGGTTTTGTTGAAGGCCTCCGCTAGTCCATTTGCCGGCGGATAATACGCAAAGCTCTTTCGCTGGGTGAAACCGAACTTCTCACACAACTTGGTGACAGTGCTATTGACGAACGATCGTCCGTTGTCCGCCATGATGTAGCGCGGGACGCCATAACGGTAGATGATGTTGATTCAGATGAAACTTGCATCATGTTCCCCTTTGACTTGGTGCAGCTTCAGCGCACTTGGAGAAGTAGTCGGTTGCGGCAATGATGTAGACATGCCCCCGGAAGACTTTGGCATTGGTCCGGCGATGTCCATTCCCATGCGTCAAACGGTCATGATGCCATAGTTGGATGCAACTTTGCTCAGGCGGTTGGTGAATGGCCTCAATTTGATGAAAATCCGCGCAAGACACGTTTGACATGGACCATAAAGAACTTTGAGATGATCTTTCGACATCTTTGGAGGTGATTTGACTCTCTAAGAATGCATTTCCTCACTTCAATAGGGGCTTTTGTGCTTAATCCTATTGAAGGCATGAACTTTTGAAGAATTTCGAGAGGGGCTTTTGAGCTTGATCCTCTTGATGGGCTTAAGGACTTCGAAGATTTGACAGACTACAGGAGGGGCTTTGAGCTTGATCCTCTTGAAGAATTTGAAGACTTGTTTTTGAAGGCTTCATGAGGGGCTTTTGAGCTTGATCCTCTTGAAGGAATGAACTTGAACATTTTTAAGACATCATGAGGGGCTTTGAGCTTGATCCTCTTGAAGGATTTGGCACTTGAAGTGCTTCCGAAGGGGCTTCGAGCTTGATCCTCATGAAGAACTTGAAGATTTGAAAGACTTCGAGACGATGGACGACTATCTTGGGGTCCAGCTCGGGCATTTCTTTGTAGGGCCATGCGAAGACGTCTTTGAACTCTTGGAGGAGCGTCACGTATTTCTCCGCTTCAGTAGGGTGCTGATAACGTTAGGCGGGGTTCTTTATCATCGCCTAAGTTTACTTCACGCAGTTCATCCACAGTGACCTTGATTTCTTCTTCAAGTTGCATTGTTGCTGCGTTAGCGTCTTCCTCCTTTAGCTCACCACTATCAATGAAAATATGATGGATGGACTCGACTTTGTCAGTTTGATCATCTTCGTCATGCTTTGTGAAGGCGATGGTCCGCTTTTTGAGCTTCAGCCACTCGTCGAATGAGACAGTCCACTCGACTTTTCGTTTCATGCGGGAAGGTACTCTACTCCTCACATCGGTGCCATAGTTAGGGTTGTCCAATATCCCTTGCTTTACTGGCGACCGCTATTTGCTAGCCAATGCTTTGTTTTGCATTTGACGTTTTGTAGAACCTAGCCTTTTGAAGACGGATTTCGCATAGTCTTCTTTGGAAACAGCTCCGAGTCTATCGAAAACACTTGGCTTCATTTCTTTGTTTGCTCCAAGCCGGCAGAAGATAGATTCTTTTTGTTCGGTTGTCTCTGTTGAGCCAAGTCTATCACGGACGCTTCTTTTTTGCTCCTCTTTCGATGGGCTACCGATACGATCAAACACCGATTTTCGTGCTGGTTGATCCTTTGGGTTGCCATCTATTTGATTTGCTTCTTCAGTGATGTAATTGGCCGTAGCTCGTTTTATGACGATACGAACCGGTGCCTTCACTGTTTGTTCAGATTTCACGAATATGAGCGCCTTCGATGCTTGGGGTGCCGTGACGAATTCCGCAACATACCCAAGGCCACTCCGATTACCTTTTCTATGATTATTGTCCGGGAGCTTTTCCAACGGCGATGGCTCATTTGGGTTGAAGCCAGACTTGGTGAGCAACTTGAATGCCTTCGGACCGAATTCTTTGTCATTCTTCAGTCGACACGCCTCACTGCCTTTGAGTTGAATCTTCGACACTTTCTGCGATGTGCCGGGATCAATGGGCGTTAGCGGGAGTGTAAGTCCTTCGAATGCTTCTTACAGGATGGATTTTCCTTTGTCTTCACGGGTTGGTTGACTTTCTTTACGTTCTTCTTCCCCCAACGAAGGTGCCTTAGCTTTGGACGCCTCAAGGTAGTACTTAGCATCCCCATAATAAGACTCGGCCACCGCAAATGGTTTGTCATCGGCGATAACCCTTTTGACGACGCCGTTGTACACGTACTTGAAGCATTGGTGCCATGTTGAAGGGACGACGCCGTTCTCGTGGATCCATGTCCGACCAAGAAGCATGTTGTATGATGTCCTTGCGTCAATGACGTGGAAGTACGTGCTTGCAGCCATGTCATCAATTTGCAGCCGGACTCGGATTGCACCAAGGGATTTTTGCCCCCCTTGGTTGAAGCCTTGTATCAACATTTTGCTATTGGATAGTTCTTCCTCCGAGATGCCCAATTCCTTCAGGGTGTGAAGTGGCATGATGTTGACGGCAGAACCTCCATCTATCAGGACGCGGTTTACTCGCTTGTTGTCTACGTATCCAACGACGAACAATGGTCGGTTATGAGCCTTCGAATTTTCCAGCTCCATCGGCATGTCGTCTTCATTGAACGTGATGGAAAGCATGCATTCGTTGAGATGCGAGTGGTCCACAACTTGCTTGGTGTGGTTTTGCTTGGACGTGCTCCCAACCTCGCAGATGGCGTTACAAGTTGTAGACTTGTCGGGAACTTTGATCTCGATCGATCCAACTTGGATGGAAACGGTGTTGGCCGTCTTTGCTTCATCAGCCAATGTGATTTTGCCTTGTTTGACGAGATCCATGACTTTGTCTTTGAAAACGAAACAGTCTTGGATCGTGTGGCTCACTAGACGGTGGTACTTGCAGTATAGTGGGTCGTTGGTCATCCCCGCTTGCTCGGGACGTTTCATCCTTGGTAGCTCGATGAGGTTTTCTTTCATCAAGTCATCGAAGATGCCCGGTAATTCGGAGTCAAGGAATGGGTACGTCTTATCCCGTCTATCTTCCAACGATGACCTTTGACGTTGAGCTTGTGGTGGCTTTGGCTTGTCGCTTGCCACCGGCTCCTTTCCACGTACCTTCACGAAACTGGCGTTTGTTGCAATCGCATCCTTTGTTGGCGGCTTTGACGGTGGTTCACCTCTCTTCTCCCATTCGACTCGATTGTTTGCACGAGTTTGTTGAACGGGCGGACCATATGCTCCACTTGACGCCAAACTTAGCTCCATGTCGTGAGCACGGGTTGCAAGCTCCTCAAATGTTCGGGGACGAATGCCTTGCAGGATGTATCGTAGGCCCCATTGCATGCCTTGGATGCACATCTCAATTGCCGACGTCTCAGACAAACGATCCTTGCAGTTGAGGCTTAGGCTCCTCCAGCGGTTGATGTAGTCAATCACCGGCTCGCCCTTTGATTGTTGCGTGTTCGTCAATTCTATCATGCTGACGGTACGCCGTGTGCTGTAAAAACGGTTCAGAAACTCTTGCTCAAGTTGATCCCAATTGTCGATGCTGCCGTGTTCCAAGTCGGTATACCATTCGAACGCATTTCCCTTTAGTGAACGAATGAACTGTTTGACGAGGTGATCTCCAAACGTACCCGCTTCGTTGCATGTCTCTACGAAATGGGCGATATGTTGCTTGGGATTCCCTTTGCTGTCGAACTGTTGGAACTTGGGCGGTTGATAGCCTGCCGGCATCCTCAGTGAGTCGATGCGGGCACTGTATGGCTTGAGATACATCAAGGAGGATTTTGATCCTGCCGAGACCTCTTCCTTCAGCGTTCCCGTGATGAACTCTTTCAGTTGATCAGCCGAGATGAAGCCGTCAGGAGTGACTTGGACGTCAGCGGTTGCTTTTCCTTTTGCCGAAGCGCCTTGCCGGGAAGTCTCTCCATCGTCGCGGATCTCTACGGGCTTGTTCACCGCTTGGCCGCCGTTAGAGCCATCCAGTCTGTTCATCATTTGCTCCATGCGTGCATCTTGCAACTCGGATCTCTTCACAAGCATTTCCACGATCTTTGTTAGGTTGGCCATTTGCTCTTCAAGAGTGCTGGCTTGGGTTGTCATTGCAGCAGCATGACGCAGGGCGGATGTTTCTTCTTGATCTCCCCGCGGGCTTGACAATGGCGTGGAAGATCCCGATCTATGGTCGTTTCCTTCTTCCAGCAGCGGCATATCCGCATCAACTTCTATTCCCCGCGCAGCATCGGCGGCCTCCATTGCTTTCTTCATGTTCCTTGTGGTGACATTGGGCATAGCGGCACCGGATGTTGAAGAGTTGCTCTTGGAGGTGTTCTTTGAAGCCATTGGATTTCGTTGACGACGTCCGGAGGAGAGGAAAGGCAGAAGGGTCCCACTGGGCGTGCCAAAATCTGTAGGTGCAAAAAATGCGTAGACAGAAACTTGAAGACGTCGAGATGCTTTTATGCTTCTTCTCCGGCTTCTTGGAATTTCTACAGCGTTTTGTTACTGTAGAATCTCAAGTGTATGAGTCTTGAGAATGAGTAGACGTGTATGAGTCGTCTCTCTATGTGTCTGAGTGTATGAGTCTCAGAGTATGATTGTTTAGAGGTTGTAGAAGTGTATTTGATACTTCTTTGCCTCTTTAATATTTCTGCAGCGTTTTGTTGCTGTGGAATCTCAAGTATATGAGTCTTGAGAGTGAGTAGTGTCTGGAGACGTCTGTCTGGAAGTGAAGTAGTGAAGTCCAATATGTGACAGGGTGCCTCTATTTATAGAGGGAAAAACCCTAGGGTTTGTGGATGATGGACCAATCGATGGGCTGGTCCAATCCACATCTCTATCGGGTCAGTGAGCATGTGGGTCTTTCATCTGGGCTTGTTCACATTGACTGATTTCCATGGACTGGCCTGCTTCAAGTGTCGGTGTCCATTGGATCATAGGCTTGTGGGTCTTTCATTTTGACTTATCCACATCGATTTATTTTCATGGGCTGGCCTGCTTCGGACATCCATTATTGAGCCATGAGGTTTGTGGGTCTTGCATTTGGACTTGTCCACATTGGCCTAGTGTAATTAAATCCATTTGGCTTGATGGATCCAAATGGCCCAATAAATATTAATAATCATTTCAAGCATTTAATTTATTTAAAATGCCTAAAATTAATTAAATTAATATTTAAATTTGCACGTGTCGCATTTTCAGTGGCGAATGAATTTCACGTGTTTACATTTATATTTTCGGTATGTTCGGTATATACCGATATACCAAACTTTCGGTACATACCGACGTACCCGTATTGTGGTATATACCGACATACCGAACATTCGGTATATACAGATATACCGATACCGCAGTATATACCGAAGTTCGGTACGGTATAGATATACCGCGATATCAAAAAATTTATGGCGTTACCGTGCCGAAAATTATGGTATACTAGAAATTTGGGTATTCTCATTATATTTTCGATACGGTATGTGCAGTATACACGGTACATTTGATATTTTTTTCCAGCACTAGTTGTCGGTGGACCATTAAAGGAATTGATGGCCCATCCTTTTCCCAAATCATTTTGAAGGCATCACCTCCGGCAACAACTCAACAGCTCCGGCTGCAGCAGGAAGGCCCTCGATGTCTTCAACCTCCATAGTTGCTCCATCGGCCCCGGCGATCATCATCGAGCCTACCTTCCCTTTGGACGAGTGGGACAGAGAAGCTAGAGACGACTGACGAGACAGGAATACAGTTTGGACGAAAGAAATGGAAGCCTTGCCTAAGTATGTTTCTCGACACTGTTTCCACATCCTTTTTGCAATTTAATTTGCGTGGACCCCACCAGGATGACATCTTTTGATTTGGATGTTAGAAGAGAAACTAGAGACGAGAGAGGAGTGGGCTTTGACCAAAGAAGGTGTGCTTACATTGCCTCATTTCCCTTCTAGCAGCAATATATTCAATTCGGACGTGGGCCCCATCAGAGCTTCTTTTGTTTTAGACGATGGACGAGAGCCATCACCTCTGACGAAATCATTGATTGCCGTTTTGACGAAAGCCTTTGCCTCCCCAATTTGTCACACAAAGCCATTGCTCTCTCCATTTTAATTTATGTTTTATTTGTAATGGGTTGATTAAAACCCTTTAGCCAGTTGTTTACTTCCATTTAATTATTATTAGTCTTTATAATGGTGTTGGATAGGGGTGGGCAAAATATTCGAACCGATTCGTTGAACCGAAATCGAACTGAATTTCCGGTTAACCGAGGACTCCGGAACAAATACAAATATCAAATTTCAGTATTCGTCCGGTTCAAATACAAATACAAATACTTTAATTTTTTTCCCCCGAGTAACCGAACCGAACCGAATATATTTATTTTATTTTAAAAGTTATATACATTGTATATATTATAGGCATTTGATGGTATAAAATTATATAGATAATATTATTTAATTACTCCCTCCGTCCCACCACACTTGTCCTGTTTGACTTTTTTACACTGTTCATTGTTCAGTTTTGACTCGACTTTATTTCAAGTATATATTTAGAGAAAAATAGTCAAGTTGGGTCTTGTTAGAATCGTATGATCATGTAGTTTTATAATATATATTTTATATAATTTTTCATTGAACATGTTTTGAAATATTAACAGTTGAAAAAGTGCATTGGATTGTGTGCAAAAGTGAAACAAGACAAGTTAAATGGGACGGAGGGTGTATTTAAGTATATAATAAAATAAATATAAAAAATTTAAAGAGGTAATTATCAAAATATATCACCATAATGAGCCTATATTGATTTTTTTTTGTTTAAGAATACCCCATTATTAAAATATACCACAACACTAAAATTTGTTACTTATACGAATATATTTTAATAACACTAAAATAATCACTGGATTACATAGTCATATATTTTCTTTCTATAGTGTTATAACCTCAAAAATAAAATCTACGAAACATAAAAATTAAGAAATGAAAACTTAATTATACATTTTTAGAAGACCAGAAAAAAATATTCGAACCGAATCGTTTAACCGCTGAATTGAATCGAAACCGAACCCCCGGTTAACCGAGGACTCCGGTTACAAATACAAATACTGAAATGAAGTATTTGCCCGGTGCAAATACAAATACAAATACCTGAAAAATTTAGGTTAACCGAACCGTGCCCACCCCTAGTGTTGGATTCTATAAATAGGACTTCCATCCATATTATCTTGAGCTTTTGAATCAATGAATATATATATATATATATATATATATATATATATATATATATTGTTTTGAGTAGCAAGTTATTTTTCTTAAGGTCAAAAAATTCAATCGTGTCTTAGCGATATGATATTTCAACGATTCTTAGATTCTTGAAGCAAAATCCAAGGTTGTTTTTCCATTGTTAAAGGATTTGGAAGGGACAACGTTGATTTCATCTTTCACCGCCCCAATATTTCCTTTGGATTTTTGGACAATGTTTTTCATTGCTTCCATCCATGGCAGAAAGGTGCAAACTCCAACTAGAGTAAAACTCGGTAAATAAAAGACATGAAATATAAAGGTAAAGCACTTAACTTTTTGGGTGACAACACTCAGATTAATGAAATTATACTATTTTAAGCTGACAATTTTTATGTTGGCTGAGTGAACCCACTTCATTTTTGTGTCGATACCACAAATATTAATTCCAACCTAGCTTTTTTAATACTTTTATATTGTGACTACTATCCACAATTTCAACTTAACTTTCATCCATAGTTGTGACACTACTTAAAAAAATTTCTAGATTCGCCACTGTATATAGGACTGTTCAGAGTACTGTCTAAACCAGACCAAACCACAAATGAAACCATATTTCCGCGGGTTGGTTTGGTTTGCGGTTTAAAATTTTTTATTTGGTTCAATTTTTTCACAAGCAGAAATGTTTGGAATCGAGATGCAATTATCATAGATAATGTATTCTCATACCATATAGCACTTGACATCATAAATGATGACGTCAAAACTCTTAGTGCAGATAGGATGTATATATTTCTTATATATACATATAGTTTATTTTTGAAGGGAAAGTTCAAAGATGTTAAAATATGAGATTCAAGGAATTAAGAATAGAGTAACAAAGGTGAATGAGATGTAGCATAGTGTGTGGTGAGCTTTTTCTAGTTGACAAGTCGTGCAAAAAAAAACTAACCCATAAGTAGAAATAAGGTTCCGAGAACGGACAAAACGTTAGGGGATCTCTAGAAATAAGGTTCCGAAAACGGATAGAACGGATAAAACGGATAAAACGTTAGAAGTTTTTTTATAAACAAAATAAAACAAAACAAAACAAAACAAAAAAGAAAACAGGAGGAAAATAAGCGGAAATAAGGTTCCGAGAACGGATATGACGTGAATCCTAACACAAACGGAAGAAGGGGATCTCTTGAAGAACATTTACTTAAAGAGTTCAACAAACCATTAGTAAATAATAATCCAATGATCTATTCACAAATTCATCAACTAATTCACAAAACTTTTAACCAGAACTACAATACCAAAACAAATCAAGAAATCATTCTCAAGCCAAAGTTCACCACTATATACATTCCATAATCGAAAATACATGTGGCTCTACGATCGGTCGTGCGTGGTATGTTCGTGTTTCGTACAAAGAACTTAAAGTTACCAAATTCAATACAATGATTAACATTACATTATTCATCTAATCAATCAAAGTAATCAAATCAAAATTACTCGAGATCTTAATCTTTTATTTATATTCAAGCCAAATTATTCAACAATTCCAAAATCATTTCTCGAAGCACCCAATATTCTACAATCCAACAATTAAATGTCCAACAATGCCAACCTCAAAATTAGGCACAAAAATTATTCAACAATCAAGACACACAATCAACAATCAACAACAAATTAAACAATTAAAATCCCAATCCCCAGACAACCAACCAAGAACAACAATCACCAAATCACCATCAAAATCCAACATCAACATCAAAGGAAGAAGGGGAACGAACAAAAAGAGAGAAATGATGAAGAGATACCACTGGTGCCATCATCGACTGCCGCCTCACCGGCCACGGCTCGACCAGCGGGTTGCTCTTCGACGCCGCTCACAGCGCCCTGCTTCAGCCCTCTACTGGCGCACTCCCTGTTGCTCAGCGCCTCTGCCGCTCGGCACCACTGCCGCGACTCTGCTCCGGCGTTGTCCACTCACACTCCCTTGTCTTGGCCGCTGCTCAGCTGCTGTCCGTTGCGCCGGTCTCGCACTCCCTCCGTCACAGCGCAGCCTCCACTACTTCCGCTGCTCCGTCTCCATCCGGCTGCTCGCTCACGCCGCTCCCATCTCCATCTGCCGCGGCGTCGCCATCTCTATGTGTGAAGTGAAGAAGAAGAAGAGAAAAGAATAAAGGAGACAAGTTGAAGGAAAAATGGAGAGGCATGGAATTGAAATTTGGGATTGAAGAGACGCAGGAACAGAGCAAAAGGGGGAGTCTTGGAGGATGAAAAAGATGAACGAAGTCAAAATGATAAATGAATGAGTCAAATGAAGAATGGATGATTCAGAATAGAAACAGACAAAACAGATTGACTGGAAGTGGAATAAAATATAAGTAAAACATAAGGGTACAACAGGCATAGCAGGTGCATAATTACTATTCATTGGAACAGTAAAAGGCATGGCATATATATATATATTAGTTATATACTTCATATATATATCCGCTTTCTTTATCCGGTAAAGCCTAATTCAACTTATGCTTATCTAGTTCTATGTATTTTTGGCACAAAACAGAAATGCAAGATCAAGATTCTATTTTACTTGTGTGTGCATTGATAATTCTAGTTTATTAAGTATTTACCTTGTAAACAGTGAATTTATGTTTTTTCAACTTTTAATTAATATTTTCGAGTTTGGATTCCTACACTTATGACTGTAATTTATATGATTTTTTTCTTTTTAAAACATTGGGTAAACCAACCAAACTGCACCAAACCATTTGTTTTTTTTTTTTAATTTGGTTTGGTTTAGTTTGAAATTAAATGCTAAAATGATTTTGTTATAGTTGATTTTTTTTTTCAAACCGTTTTTTTCTTTTTTTTTTTTAAAGTTTGGTGTTGGTGTCAACCAAACCAAACCGTATACAACCCTAACTATATACATGTATGGGTGCATTTTCACCAAAAAAAAAAAAAGAAAAAAAAAAGAAACCGTTTTAAGTTTTATCCTTTCCGCAGATACTTTCTGACGTTCTGCAGACTTTGTATCTTTTCAAGGATGTATTTCTTCTTCCACAGATCTAACAATGTTCAAATCGACGTTCCTCTTCTGACCCTAATGTGGACATTTTTAATAACATATATATATCTCTGGGCTTCTTCTGGGCCCGGGCTTAATTTATTGAAGAAATACATGTTTCAACCCTATTGAGTATAAGAAAATTCTTTTCTAACCTCAATTTAGTTTAAACTCTTTTTTTGTCCTAAATGTAGTTGGGTTCACACGAATCCACTTTAACTGCTTCAATTCTATTTTGAATACCGGTCGAATGACAGATGAGTGCACTCACCTCAAAGTTTCTGAGTGTATTGAGGGTTTGTGCTCTAAAATCTGGCAAAATAAAGTTAACCGATTGGGCCTCACATGTTTAAGATTGGGCCAAGAATTATTTTGGATTGGGACTCAAATTCTATCGATATGGGCCTACTATGTATTCGTTTGGGCCTAGATTTCATGTATAAAGAGACTGCGAGTAGATCTGAGTTATGCCTGCGAGTACATCTGCGTTTCTCCCTCCGCTACCGTTTCGTCACCGTCGCTGCACACTGTTCTTCCCAGGTTTCGTCGACAGTCACCACGGCACGAGTTCGCTGTCGGTTCCTCCCTCTCGCCGTTCACTTGCCGTTCCCCTCCACCTACACCGCCGTGCCCTCGTGAGACACCAATAGTTGAGATGGCGGACAATGCAAGTGCCGCCACCACCACTGCCGCCGCTTCCACCCCGGGCGAGGTTAGTGGTTTTACGAGACTATTATTAGTATTGATTATGCACACCGGAAAGAAACATCCAGTAAATTGAAAGTAGTCACTTCAAGTAGAAATTATGCATCTTAGATGCTAATCTTGAACTTGACAAAGTGACAACTCAAAAATATAGGCCTCAATATGCTATGGTGATTATAGAGCCTATATAACAGTAACTTGAGTCAACATTCATGTCAATGTCTCTCCTCTTAGCCATAAGTCTTCTAATGGAAGGTTTAACAAGATAGCATGTCTAACATGTCAAGGCAAAGACTCAAAACGTAATAGAAATCAAAGCCCAAATGCTTTATACATAAATTGATAGGACTCATTCATGAATTATCACCTTGTTTGGTTTGAGGTAGTGAAGAACCCGATTGAGCTAGTGGCAAACATACAGAGGTAAATAGGTTAAAGGTGAACAATTAGTGAACTTGTCATAATATTGTGTAAAGGTGAACCTTTAGTGAAATTGTCATAATATTGCTTATGAACCAAAAGTATTCAATAACTCAATTAATTTTTTAGTCTCATGTTTATTGTAATATTCCTAAAATCGCTAATAAATCTATTGTTTCTGTATTTTTATATGCAAAAGAATACATTTTGGAGTACCTTCAAATCCGCATCTACCAGCGTATTGCTTGCCTTATGATTATGTTTTTATTTTCTTTAAAGTTGAGCATATGATTTCCGATCGCTAGATATTAGGGACTATTATTTTTTTTGTTGTTGCCTGCGAATGCCAGAACGACTGTAGTACTAATGGGAATGCTTTTCTGTCATGGCAGCTTGTATAGTTCCAACATATGAAGCGATCATTTTATTCCTGGCACCAGTTTAAGAAATTATAGTCTTCTTCATTAAAGCCGAAGAAAAAATATTCCTTGTCAGGTGCAGGACCAGAATGGTGTTACACGCAGACGGATTGTAACTCATGTGGTGCGCTATCAGTCCATAGATCCACGGGATGCTTCAAGGCAGTCTGCTTGTAGTCGATGACCTAGGTGCTATTCGCTTCGCACAGGCTTTAGCTGTGTGGCGATTCAGTGGGCCTACAGAAGGGGCAAAAGAATAGTAGACTACTGGAATGACATTGAGGGCACAGGTGAGTATTAATTTAAATTGGACTTGATTGGTGTTGGTGCTATAGGAATACATATACAATATTATCTTTGGTTGACAGATGCCGATGGAGAACAAGAACAATGATTTTGTACCAGGTTTGAAAAAATAGGTCCTCATTCTCTCGTATTGCAGGTTCAGGTGAATTTGAAATTATTCTCTCGTATTACACGTCTCCCAAATCCTTCAGCTTGATCCTCATCTCTATTTCTAAGGTTGGAAATTAATTGCTTTTTTACAGGTGTTCACAACAGGAAGGTATGGGTGAACTTTTTCCAGTAAGTCGTTTTACTAAAGAAGCATTATGATGTTAACTAGTTGCCATCAACAGTAAGTCGTTTTACTAAACTATGATTGATGAGTTAACTTGCTTTCGTGCTGTTTGATAATCAGTTTGGTTGATAATCGAAAGGGAAGGATGTGTGCCAGCAGTTGGTGAAAGATTTAGAGAGTCAAGTGAACTCCAATTTGCGATCTTCCACCACCCTGACAGTTTTTTGGTGTCAGATCGTGAAAGTGGTCATGTTAGTGGTGTTCGCTTCGAGAGGACTACACTTAAAGGAGATGTTGCATCTTTAACGCACGTGGCAGTTGGAACATGAGAGTATTGCATTGAGAAATCTTGGTCTGCAGAATCATATTCCCATGGGCAACTCTCACGAAAATCTCGGGCTGGGTTGACTGCCTATTCTTCTTGTCATCAAGCTGGAATTCTTGAGCCTCGATCACGTTAACTCTCAGGTACCAAATCCTTGGAGACAAGTACACCTTGGACCTGAAATTGCCAACACAGTCACCGTTCACTGTTTGAATTTTCCTTTTGATGGTAAATTCTGGATTGCTTTAAAGAAGTGATCATGCTTGTTTTGTTTATAACGATATGGAGTAGAAGCATATTCTTCTTAAATTCTATATATTATTTGATTTTTCCTTAAATGTGGATATGCACTCCGACCCTATTGTTTTAATCTTATCTTTTCCAATTGGTCTGTTCATAGTATTTATTTGTCCATTTAGTCTTTGAAGCTGGTGGGTGATCAATGAGACATGGGGAAAAGAATGGCGGGTGCACACATTTTTCTTGAAGATAGGTCTATAAATCATTCTCTATGTCTCTCTGACTTTCCTTCTATCAAATTGGTACATATTTGTCTGTTCGTTGGTGAAAGGAGGATACACAGAGGTGTACAGAGGAATTCCTGAAGATGGGCAATGAGTGGCAGTCAAAAGATTGACAAAAGCCACAGACTATGAGAGGAGAGAAAATGATTTCTTGTACGAGATTGGGACTGAAGCTTTGAGGTAAAACCCGCTGCAATGCCCCCCGACAGCCTTTATACTATAATCCTATAGGGCTGTTAAAAAGCTTGCCTAATTTTTCCTACCGAAAGCGCACGGTATCAAGCTGCAATATTTATTTTTATTGTCGGGATCGTTCATTAGAGAGTTACACGATAGAAGTGTTTTAATAGGATTATTATTTCTAGAATCTGTTTATGCTCTTGGTTTAAGAATGGTGTAATGATGATTACCAAAAATTTAATGCTGAAATGTAAATGCATAAAGCTGTAAACAATAGTAAAGAAAACAATCGAAATGACGTTTAGTGTTGTGATTATGTTCATGAGTTTAAGATAACACGGACCAAATCAAGTAAACGAAATAAGAATATGATGAGAGTATCATACTTCAATGGTTAAAACATAATGAAAGTTCATTGAGATAAACAAATCCTCTATGCAACTTAATCAAATCTTCATGTCTTAAATCACTTCCCAAGACAGGTACTTGTAATTCAGTGTCATGACATTCTAAGCACTGAAATCATAGGATACCGTCATCGCAGAATGATCGGTCAGACTTATTCTGTGACAAAAGCTTTTTAGAACTGTCACTTAATCTATTTCTTTCGAACTCAGATTAAGCCTTTGACAACTCGAGGTCACTTCTAAATCATCTTATATTCATCTGAACTTGAAGTTGTTCTTTTTATTACTCCTGATCAAACTGGTCTCATGACCCTATGTTGGATGTCCTCTACAAGAAATGAAAAAGCAAGTATTTAAATCTATCATCCAATGTTTTTTCATAAGACTTGTATCCTCAGAGTAATTCCTTCAAGTATTTGTAAGAAGTAATAGTCCTGTAACTATATCAAGATGAAATTGCTATTCAAAATCCTTGACTTATCCAGACCACTCAGATTCATATAGATGCTTTAGCTTGAGAAATCTCTGTAAACAATTCCAAATACCCATGATTTAACTCAGGATTAGTAGACTGTAGGAAGAATATTTTAATCTCCTACCCATAGCATATAGTGGAAACTATAAAGCTATGAACCCTGGAAATTAATCTTCCTAAAACTCTACTAATTATTAGGACAAAAGATGTTTTTTGAAACATCTTTCCCTTTTAAACGACATGTACTAAATGTCCAACTAAAGAACAAGTTTGTTCTTCATTAACCTGAGTAAATAATGATTGAGAAAACTTATATCATCATCTTTCTCAATGTACTAATGAAAATAGTAATATGAATTACAGAAATGAATTATGAGTCTGTAATTATGAAGTAAGATTACTCATCATAAACTGAGAAATATCCCAAAATATTATATGTATAGGTAGTATTATATGTATAAAGAAACGATGAGGGTTCTGAGTCCTCTTAATCAAAATGCTAGGGTGTTTCCAAAATATAAACTGGAAACTAGACAGAATTAGGAAATAACTTTCCTTTGAAAAAGATTTGAGAAATAATTCTGCAAAATAGATGTCCAAAATAGCTCGCAGTAACTACTTTGGGTTTCAAACTATGAACATTCTAATTTTCCGCACACTATGTCTGTACAGCGTGGAGGGAGTTAATATTCAAATAATGTTCCTCAGATTTTGTTTATACAAAGAACTAAATGCCTCGCAGTAATTTCTGTAAGAATGCGGCGAGGTATCCAATTCCTACTTATAAGATAGGGGTTATATATGTATAAGAAGTAAAAGTGAGTAGTTGATGCCCTAAGAGATGGGTATCAATTCTGTTGCTATCATAGATTGGTCTCTCGCTTTGTCAGAATGACATCGCGAGAGTATTGAAATAGCCTTTCTTAAAACACAGTTATCTGAATATTTCCTCGCATCATCTTTTAGGATGAAGCGTGGCTTTTTCTTTATGTGAAATACATGATCAGGTTTTATAACTGTCGTAACTACCTTCTGGGATTTCTGTTCAGAAAATAATGATTACAGAACCTTTCACATCCAAATTCATAAACTTAGAGTTGTTAATTCTTAAAGATTATCATGCGATGATTAACACTGCATGGGTCTTTAGGAACCTTTCGGAGTTCTGAACATTAATCTTTGTGATTTTCTTCCAATTTGCGATAAATAGAAAATCGAATGAACTCACAATTCTGCCAGTTCATACCTAACTCGGTTACAGTATTCAAACTTCTTGTGTAATTAGAACGAACAAATTATGAATTTAAGATATGAAAGTATTATGATCTTCGAGAATCAAATTATCGATGTGATGCAAATTCCAGAAAAGATGAACATTGTAGTTGAGGTTTATACTTCTCTGAAACAGAATTAAGAAATGAAAATTGAAACCAGAAAGATAAGAAATGCACGATTTGATAACCAATCATTCTTCATGTATCTTGAATAACAAAGAATTAAAAATGAATACACCTGGAAATCTGATTGCAGTCAGAATAATGCAAAGGTGAACGAAGAAGTCGGAAGTTTAGATGATGATCGTCGTAATGGATGAACAAGCATTCCAATAGCAACTCTTCTTCCAGGGTATCCTCAAATTAATCTACTAAAACTATCTTGAAGAAAATCTACTGCGAAATTGAATTACAAATCTGAAGAACTTAAAGTAAATTGCAGTGAAAATTAAACCCTAGCTAACCTACCTACTGAATTCTAAAAGTGAACTGGAGAGTAAAAATCGAGCTATTCTCTTCAATCTCCCGCTCGCTGAGCTGATTCCCCAAGGGTCTTATTTATAGATGGACGTTGTAACTGCTTCAGCCTTGGATGATAACCGCTCGCATCAGAATAGCTCTCCTCTCGCTTTGTCCAGTTCCTTCAAAGCGAGAGTCAGAAATGTAATCATCTTTCTTGACAAGGCGAGATCTCACAGTTTCTTCAAAGAGTTTGCTTCTCGCCATAATATCTAAAGCTTTCTGTCTTGCACAGACTTTCTTTCCTCGCGATGTCAAACAATCATCGCGTGGACTTCGGCGTCTGAACATTTTCCTTAGATCTTTTCCTGATTTCGTATGTAAGTCCTCGCACCATTCCTTCTCTTTCCTCGCTATGTCTTTTTCCATCTCCCGCAGCTTTCTAGCTTAACTTCCTGCTGAATGACAAAGTGTGAGTCAGTTCAAATAAAAACACAGCGTGCGAGACTTGCAATGAAAACTTAAAATTTCAAGCCATTTTCAGTGTAATTCCAATTTCTTCACAATCTTAGTTCTTCTTCCATCTTTTCTGATCTTCCATGATTATTCATTAAAAACTAATGGAATTAAGAACAAAAGATCATCAATAAGACACTAAATTGGTCGCAAATGACAGTCATAAAAGACTGTCATCAGGGACGTTAGGATATGTTTCTCGCCCAAATGTAACAGCACTTGTTGGCTGCTCCATTGAAAACCGGCCTTTTATCTCGTTTTCCCGTTCTCTTGCAAGAGCTCTGTTTCTTCTCTTCTCCATGGTATTTCATAATGTAATTATAAATATAGAGTGATCGTCATATTAATCAGACAGTGTGTCTATCTGGTACAAAATTGATCTGTAGGAACTGCGAGGGGCCTAAATTACCTGCACTAAAACTTGTCCCAGAGGGACATCAAGGCTTCAAACATGTCTGCTGATTTCGAACATCTAGTACAAGAAGAATATATATTGATGAAATATTGAGGCACTTTTTCTGATCATACCTATCTATTGAATTTTTTTTTCTGTTTTGTTCACTGATTGTGAACTTGTGTACTGCTTGTCACTTTTGTGATGTCCAGTACTTTCTTCTTTCTTTTTTTAGTGCCATTTTAGTTCTTTTTTTTTATGTGAGGCAGTTTGTTTCACATTAATTAAAATATTTTGGGTAGAGATTGATGACCTTAACAGAAAGAATCTGTCCTGGTTGAGTAAGTATTATTATTCAAAGAAGATAAACATTTCTAAAGCTGTTGCCAATTCAGAACATACAATTCATTACTCGGAAATTAGTGCATACAATTCAGCAATACTTGGAAATTAAAGCTTCGATTCTCTCAGTTTAGATTCAATTACTTGCTACGGTGCAAATTCACTTGGATTGAGTAGTATTGGTTCAAGTGACCTTTCGAGTAATGAGATGTAGTAAATAAATTACTCAAATGTGTTGCGACATGTTGGTTTTGAAATTCTGATGCTGCAAGAAAATAAGAAGTCGGTGTAAAACATGCCGAGTCTGCACAAAACTAAAGGTGATTAAAAGGAAGCTGACTCGTTTATCTTGTTTTGGATATGCACTCCCATCCCACCGAATAAATATGTGTAAACAGAAGATGATCCACTGTGCCACCGACTAAATCTGTGCAAATCCATTTACCGAAGAAATTCATGCTAATCTGTGCCACCTAATTTGAATTTCGTATCTGTCCACTCATTGATGTCCAGTACCACTCGGCAGATTCCGAGCAACACTCGTATGGTTTCGATCGCCACTCAAATGGACCTTTTGGTTTTCATATCTTCTTACGCTCGAAAGACCGCAAAAATGATATCTTTCAAAACTTTTCGACCGGAATTCGATTGATGATCGGAAAGATTCCAATTCAAAGTAAAACTGCCCACTTAGACTCACTCGCAGGCTTGCGATCGGCAATCGCATCCGTCACGCTCGAATGCCTACACTGTTGAACGTTTTCGACATGTCATCGATTGGTGCTCGGATGTCGTCGCTTGACGATCGAAACGGCTGATTTTGGCCACACGTAATCATTTCATGTAGGGTAAAAAAAGACTTTTGTTTATATTGAGGGTAAAAAAGATTTTTCCTATTAATATAGGATACAATTGTAATAAACCCTAATTTATTTTAGTGTTAATATTGTCAAAACTGGATATATATCAAATGTATATATTTTAGTAATAATGAAATTTAAACATCTAAATTGAAATTTTGTTCAATGTGTCAATGTTCATATTTAATTGATCGTTGTATTTGAAGTTGTAAAGATTGATCCTGTTTTTCCATCCGTGGTGGGATCTTAAATTTATAATATTATATGTAGTATGATTCTATTAAAAAGTAAACAAATCCGGTGTTGCATTGTTCTGTTACAAGTTTGAGATTTTGTATAAACTAATCATTGAAGATTTTCTTTCTCTAGATTAGGTGAGTGTTAGGACGTACAAACAGATACAGGTCAATATGTGGATTTATGATGATTCATGATTTATTATGATAGTCAACGCAAAGGATTCCTCTGAAATCGAAACTGAAATAATATCAAGCAATATTATTGACTATTCCTTCATTCTAAAACAATGTACATGGTATAATAATAATAATGGGAGATGAAAGTAAGATTCATAAGGTAGGTACACCGTACATGGAAGGATACATCTGGAGAAGGTGAAGTCCATAAATCAATAATGCGAATCCACAGGCATATATATAATGCCATTATGTAATAATAAAAGAAAATCAGTGAATGTATTATGTATGTGACGTCTATATTTAATTTGGTGCTGGATTGGGGCCTATTAAAGGGGAGGTTTGAATTTCAGCTCATTTTTACTCTCTTTTTTACCCCTACAATATAGCTATCATTAAGTTGGATTGATGAAAACCTGGTTTTTAGAGTTGGGTTTAGGATATAGGATTGCTATCAAACTTTTATCCGATGATGATATTTCTATAAAGTTGCTGCCTAGCTTGGTAGGTTTTGTGAAGTTGCCGTCATAAGTGAATATATTAGCTAGGGAATGACAATTTCAGCTCGTTAATAATATAAGCAATCGGGATATATAACCCACCAAACAAAAGGTGGTTTAGTTGTTACCGTGTACCTTCCCCGTGTGTGTATATAAAGAAAGTTGGACTGATAGCCCCATAGAGGTGAAGTATACAAGTTGTTAAGAAGATTCAATACTACATGTATGCATTCTTTTGATGAATTAGTTGATATCTAGAGAAGAAGCATCGGCTAACTCTATGCCAGCAGTAAGACAGAGGATGCAGCATTATCCGAAATGACCGGGTGTAAAGCATCTATAGGTGACTTTTTACTTGATTGTCAAATCCCTGGGCTCAATCCTAAATAGGCAGTGGAAACTACAAAGCTAGAGTTCGATACACAACTTCATCAGGAGTAAAGGATAATATTCACTACTAGAAAAATTTTAGATTTGGTAGATAAAACTGTGACAACTAATGAATTTTGATCGTAAATTCGGTTGCTAACATTTTTAGTGACTAAATTTTACGAAAAAAAAAAAAATTATTGCTAGAATAGAAAATTTTTGTAGTATTAGCATCATAGGATACATTTGGATTGAGAGAGTAAAGAATACAGTTGAGTGTGGGGAAGCATTTCTTGGAGAGCCACAATATATGGGAGTGTGGATCAAAGGGCACGTTGCTGATTGAGAGATGAGAAAAGATTGAGATTGACTAGGGTTCGATGTCCATAAAGAAATGGGTATGGATAGAGGCAGAGTTGGGGAATAGATTTATATTTTTGGCTATTTATAACCAAGAAAATTACTGACTTATTTGTTTTCTCAATTCAAATGTAGTGGAACAGATAATCTGTTACCAAAATTCACTATCCGCTGTCGGATTCATTGCCTCCTATACAATTTATACTCTATTCTATCCATCCAAAAATATAAGGGTGTGTTTGGTATAGGAAATTGAGCATATGGAATAAGAATTGAGCTCAATTCCCTTGTTTGGTGACACCTAAGAATCCATAGTTCAGAATTAAATCAATTCTCTTTCTCTGCTTTGGATTCTTTACTAAAAGTAAAGAAATTGAGAGAATTGGCCTTTATGAGTTCAATATGAATACATATTAAAAAAAAAAAAAAAAACCGATTAAATCTAACAATATTGTTTGTCCCAATTTAGATCTGTTATCAATTATCTGGTTGTTTGCACGTTGTTTCAATTATGCGGAAGCACTATAACTGAAAACGAAAAACAACCAAAGCGCAAATCATTTGTTCACCCAGTTCGATCATCCGATTTACATCTGGGGGCATACCAAGCCAGGTTCATCTCACTAATAATCAAAACCGAATACACCAATGGACAGCCAAAGCACAAGAACAATCAAACCTCAACTGTTGAACTCAGTTACTGGAACACGACCAGTAGTTCGGCAAGTGCATCAACCACACTTCAACCGTTGCAACTCCACCTTATTCAACCAGAGAGTGATTCTGTCTTGCTGCGTTCTTCAGCTCCTTTGATCACCATGAGAAACCTTCTCCATTCAAGTGCATCGCAATGCATCCAATGAGAACGAAGAGCATCTCAATGCCTCTTCATTACAATCAATTCAAATACAAAATACACAGAAAATTGTTTAACAGTAGAAACTACTCTGCAACCATGAAGTTCAACAATATATGATGTGAAAGTTTAAAGCATCCAATTGAGTAAATCAACAATCACACATATATAAAGCGGTGAAAAGCATGTGAGACGGTTATTTCACTACAAGAAAAAAGGGTTTAATGACCCCAAAATGGGGTCGGTAACTGGGGGATACGGGTCGTCCAGCTCGTTACCGACCCCATTACCGACCCAAAAGTGGGGTCGGTAGTATCTTGGTAGGTAATTATTGGCCGACAAAATTTTGAGGGGTAGGTACCGACCCCATTTACCGACCCCCTTGTGGTCGGTAATAGGTGACCTAGGACCTCGTGGACCAGGAGTTACTGACCCCAGTTGGGGTCGGTAAAGCTACCGACCACGATGTGGTCGGTAGTGGAGTCGGTACCCAACTGCATTTGTGAGCAGAAATGGCTTTTTTGACAGCCATCCCTGCTGCCACAAATCAAACAATGCTAACAATACCAACAATCCAAACAATACCACATCCACTACATTATAAACATCAACAAATTCAACATATATAAACTTCAGTTGTTCCAATATTACAGAAATCCCAAATTCTACAATAAAAAGTTTACAAATCAAACTTCCAACATCTAAAATATAAACACACATGTCACAAAGTTTGACAACAACTCCAATTGCAAGTCTACCAAAATCCCAACATAAAAAAACACAAGTCCACATCATATATTCACTTCACGAGTACGAAATGAAGACAAAAGTATCATATGAACCACATAAGAGATGCACTCAATGAACACCTAGGCCACCTCCACCCAAGCCATCATCCCCATCTCTGTGGTCTGGGGTTCAAGGCCCCCGAACTCCAAGTATCCTCTCCATCTGCTCGGCCATGGTCATGTGCTCCTGTGACAGCCGATCTAGTCTCTCCAGTGCAGCATCAAACTGCTCCTGTGTCACATACCCTGATGGGGGAGGAGGAGTGGAATCAACAGGGTCTGGCCGCCTAATCGCCCTGGCCATGGAGCCTATGCCAGATATATTTCCGCATCTGTCGGGTCCACCTGCGACGTCGATGAAGACACTATCAGGGTCGAAGTTAGGTCCAATGGTGGGGTTCTGGGTCAATTGGTCGGCGACAATATTGAATTGGTCCTGGAATTCAAGTAGAAATAGAAAAGGTTCAATTTAGTGTCAACGAAGTCAGTTGAGACCAGAATTTAATCGTTTTAAGATATTTACCTGAAGCCGCTGTGATGTGGATGTGACCCACTTGTCCTTTTCGTGTCCCCTCCTATGTGTGTGCTCATGAAGCTTGTGAAGGTGGACATGCCTGTTACGATTAGCAGACTGCAAAATTTAGAAAAATAGAAATGTGAATTTTGATTGGGTTAAATTCATTGAATTAAAATATAAGAATAGGTAAAGAATGTTAATGAAAAGTATACCATTTTACGGTGGCTAGATGAGTCTTCAATCCCGCTGTATGTGTGGGGAGGGCCGGTGCATCCTCCTGTCCCCGGCGTCGGTTTAACTTTCCCCTTTTTGACTTCTCCTTGAAGCCTTGAAGGCCGGGGAATCCCAAATCCGCCTCCAGTTCTGTGCAACCAACTCGTCCTCCAGGTACGCCTTCTTCTTCTTTCATATGTCCAGCGTGTAATCCTCGTACCTTATATATTCAAACGGTCAATTCCTTTTTTCGTATAACATACGCAGACATGTAAATTTTACTCTAGAATGTACTGTGCGATATACTTCTTCTCCCCCTCCTTCCTCACAGCTCCTGCGTGCTCGGGAGCCTAGCGTGCTACTTTCTGCAGGTTAATTTTGTTCAAGATATATATATCATCTAAAAGTTACTAAATACCTGAAACTCGCCCCAGTAGAAGTCTTTAGTCTCCCGAGATACCGTTCCCCAACTAATCCCATTCATATCAGCACGCATGGGATAAATTTCAGTGATCTTCCGGACCAAGGCGTTCGTGAACTCCATCATATGTCATAAAATGGCTTTCTTACCACAAGAACTAAATAAACAAGTAACAAAACGACTTTAAAACGTAATTTACTTAGTCGGATCTGGGCTCAACTATTATCCTATCTGGTCCGAGCTGGGCTCGGGAGGATCCCCATCTGCAGATCCCATCGATCCCAAGAACGACTACAACATTTTCTGTTATTAACCATATAACGAAACACAAATCTTTATATATAGTGCATGGAGTGCGTGGTGGTGGAGTCTCCGGGACGGCAGAAGACGTCTCCGGTAGCTCACTAGGCTGCTCCTATGAGCTAGCCGCAACAACTGTGGTTCAAGAGATAAAATATTTGAATTCAAGGCTAATATACGTTAATATATGTTAATATTTTAGAACTTCGCATGATTTTTTAAAATTTATATCGAAATACCTGCGGTCGAAAGGTGAAAGTCCTCCATCTCCGCTCAGATAGCAGCATGAAGCTGAGGCCCTGTAACATGTGCGGGGATCCGAACCCCCTCCTCTGGACCCCGACCCTGACCCACTCGGCGTGCTCGAAGACGCGCCACGACCTCGGCCGGCCATCTGCAATATTTAATTATCATTAGAACACAGTGTACAATTGCTAAGTTGAATGTAACTTAAGTTATATATTCTGATAGTAATAATATCAATTAAGTTCATCACATTTCAAACTTGGAAATCCTCGTCCGAAGTCTCGTGTAAAGGATCATCCGGATCAGAATCAGTTGAGTTGAAATCAGTGCCTATCGATGATTCTGAATCAATACTCTCATCCTGTTGAAGTCCAACATATTGAACATCGTCGTCTGTTAGTCGTTGTTGCCTGGCCGTGATACTTGTAGTTTCGAGGCCAAGTTGTTCCAGGGCATCGACCTGGAATGCATCTGCTTCTATCGACGAGAGGTTTCTAAATATGCAACTAGAATTTTGAAATTCCAAATATTCAGTGCGCAATGGCCCAAAACAGCCACTGCCCTATCTATTTCAACCTCAAAATTTTTTATTTTTACAAATTTTGCTGAGGAATACAACAAATATGACATTTTACTTTCAGACATTACTTTACTTCACTACCAATTTCAAGTGTTAATAGAAATAGAGATAAATAATTTTTTAGGCCATCAATAGGCAGGTAATTCACTTTTGGGCCACTAAAGATTGAATTACGAAATTAGGCCACCAATAGGCATTCGGGCCTAATTTAGGGCCAATTTGACCAATACCACACTAAAACGGGCCGTGTGTAACCCACTCGCCACACGATGGCTCAAATGTGGAAATTGTCTCCTTTTGGTGGCCTATTTTACTTTTTTGTAATTTAAATAAATACTACTTCATTCGTTCCATTATTTTTGCCTCACTTTCCATTTTTCTCTGTGCCAACGTTTTTGTCTCGTTTTCATTATAGTAATAATAAATATTAATCACCAAATGTACCGCATCAAATACTAATATATCGTACATTAAATATTGTCTATGACCACATAAAATACCGTGCACAAAATACCCCAATACGAAATAAATATTCATTAAAAGAAAAATAAAATAAATATATATTGAAAATGTAAAAAAAAAGACAAAATAATAAATAAAATCATTTGTATTAAAAAAGACATATTTGTATAAAAAAGACATATTGTGTGCCAAAATGAGCAGCTTTATTTTAGTAGTTGGTCTCGAGATCATGGTTGGATAATTGTCCGATAGAGTAATATTTATTTTAATTTTAAAAAAAGGTAAAAAAAATAAAAAATAAAAAAAAAACTAAAATAGGCCACTAACAGGAGACAATTTCCGCTTTTAGGCCATCGCGTGAAGAGTGGTAACGTGTAATGCACACGCGGCCCATTGTGGCATTGACTTGGTCAATTTGGCCTATAAAACCGGCCCGAATGCTTATTGGTGGCCTAATTTCATAATTCAAACTTTAGTGACCCAAAATTGAATTACCTGCCTATTGATGGCCTAAAAAATTCTTTATCTCATAGAAATAAAATGAGCAAAAAAACAGTCCACCGAGCAAGGGGAAATCAACAACTCAAACCACATAACAAATGAGCAAAAATATGTACAATCGAATGGATTGAATGGAAGAAATAGCCAATCGATTACCTTGAATGACTACACGAATGGAATGAAGAGGGTTCGATCAATTGGAAATGGAGTCGTAACCGCGGCTCGAATGAACGGAAATGCTCCGACGCCAGCAAGGTGGTCGGAGGCTGGTCGGCGTGTGGTGTCGACGGCGGGCGGTGGTCGGGCGGCGGTCGGGCGTGAGGTGGGTGGGCGTCGGCTTTGTTTTCGGAGGGGGAGGAGGGAATTTGTGAATCTATTACTGTGTGCCCGATTTGGGGATTTTAATCCATAGGTTTAGGGTTGGTAACGGGGCCGGTGACACCGACCACAATTAATGTGGTTGGTGCTTGGGTTGTCCAAAGCTGGGTGCCCAATAACAGCTCAATCTTTACCGACCCCTGTTGGGGTCGGTAAATCCGACCTGAAGAGTCGTGGTCGGTAATCCCAGATTTTTTTGTAGTGTTTCGCATGTGAGCTCGTGAAACTTCTAGAAAGATCTCTGAAAACAGCTGCAACATAAATATGTTACAAACTCCAGCTCTCATATGCTAAAATCAGCTCGTTGTTGACGAGATGTCTGAACAACCGCCAGACCTAAACTCTGCACAAAACGATCTTAACAAATATTATAAAATAAATCAAAGGACATTAGTTATAACGTAATAAATAAATAACATATTAACTTAAATATAAATATATATAATATTTGAAAAATGAAATAAACTATTAAATAAAATAAAATAATATATTATATTATATTCATATAAAGATAAAAATATATTAAAATTATATACTGTATAAAATAATTTTTAAAAATTTAATAGAAAATAAAATATAAATAAAGTAAAATTTTAATTAATCAATACTTAATAATAATTTTGAAATAAATTTCAGAAAAAAACTTAAAAAATAAAAATATATAAGTACATTATTTTTAAATTAATTAAAAAAGGATGAAATATTTAAAAAGAAATTTTAATATATTTCTTTTCTTCAAAACAACAATATATTTTAATACTACCATTAAATAGCAAAATAAAATTGAATTTTGTAATAATTTAATTATGCTATAAGTATTATATTATACTACCTCCGTTCTCATATAAGTGAAACATTTGCATAGTAGTAACGATTCATTGGGTAACTTTGACTAATTTTTTTGATATAGTTATATAAGAAAAAACCATAGTCATGTGAGATCTTGTTAGATTCGTCTAATCACATAGTTTTAGAATATCAAATTTTTATAATTTTTACTTATATATAATTTGAATTATAAATATTTAAAAATGTGTCTTGGACTGCGTGAAATGCAGGAATGGTGCATTTATATGAGAACAGAGGAAGTATATAAAAGCAAAGAAAATATAATTATATTATATTAAAACACATAAAAAATATATCAATATATTATGTTATAATCTTATTATTTGTTGCATCTCTGTTGAATTATTGTTTTACCAAACAAGAGAATCAATTCTCTTTCTCTGATCCAGTTCTCTTTATCGAATTTTCCATTCTAGAAATAAGATTGAAATAATGATTTTGGGTACAAAAATCATTTGCTCTAAAAAAATGGGGTTCACGTGACAAGTTATCTATAATTATGTGAACCAATAGGCAATTTAGATAACTTTTCACGTGAACATAATGTACAATTATGTCATAATTTTGTAATCGAGTTATGTGATAATTTAATCCAATTATGTCATAATTTTTTATAACTTAAATGGAGTACAATATTTGGTCAAATATTAGATGAATATTGCAGACATTTAAATAATGCACAACAGTTTAAACTATTGGAGTTAATTATTAGATTAGAACAATTAATATTTTCTATTTTATTGTTGGTGAATTAATCACACACAACTGTTGGGCGGAATATTTTGACAAATAATAATTATTTCATATAAAATTCAAGCACATTTGAGCATATCTTATTTCGTAAGCGTCAACAAATCAATATTACATTTCAATATTTTATTATCTCCGTGGGATTAAAGATGATATTTTTCTATTAAATTACATTTTATCTCCACCCACCCATTCAGGTGGGGTAATACTAGTATATATAAAAAAAAAAAACAAATATTAGAACTTCAAACATATTTGTATGGTTATATTGATTGGGTAAAAGAGCAAAACATTGAAGTTGAAATAGATAAGATTTAATGTAGTAAGATACATTAAAATAAGAGTTAATAGTTAATTTAGGCCATAACAAGTAGTCATTTCCACTTTTGAGCCATAACAAGTTTGAGTTATGATTTTAGGCCATAACAAACTACTTTTGTTCAATTTTGGGCCATTTAGACTTTTTAAAATAATAATTGAGCCCACCTACTCTCCTTTATTATATTTTGACCCCATCAGTTGACTTATCAACTTTTGCCCTTTTACACTTTGACCCCAAACTTTAGATTTTTCATTAAATTTAATCCAATAACTGCCCATCATGCTTCCGATAATTAAATTAAGCACTAAACTTCATACCTTGGCTTTGACCGCCTTGCTGCCGGGTTTCCTAAGCTCCGGGATTTTACGGACTTCCTCCAACCACGCAGCCGCGACCGATGGTTCACCGATTCTTGGCTCCTTCAGCAACAAACAACACAGTCCTATTTCGTTTCCTACCTTAGGACGTATCAAGATATAAATTAAGGGTTTTTAATAATATTATCGGAGTATTTGAGATATTTGGAAGCCTGGATTTTATTGAAGAAATATTAAAAATATTATTCAAACATTATTTCCCCTAATGGAGAAGACAGATACTTAGTTCCACATGGAGGAAGCAAGACTCTTGGGGATGCTCCCCATAATATTACAGACACAGAAAGGAAAATTTGCAGAAAGGAAATATTACAAATGATTTGAAGAGTTGGGAGGATTTTTCGATGCCTTCCATCTGCTTCAAACTCCTTTATTTATAGGCGCCCGCGGACTTCAGCCCCGGATTCCAATCTTCCTCTAAATCCTTGTGACGTCAATGCGTTCGTCACTTGGCCTTAATTTCCACCGGCTACATTATTGTCCTTTTTTGAATTATTGCGTTAGGTGGCTTTTGTCAACTTTCCACCTTCTCTTGTCGGCCACTTTCTGCCAGCTACTCTGCCCTTCTTTGTCGGCTTTTAATTATGAGTGTTGCCGACACCTCTCTTTCTTTTACATCCAGCTAATCTTACTTTGGCTTGTGAAAGTTTTTTGGACGTTTCTTCCCTTTGTCCTGTTCGGGTCCGGATTTTTTCTGGGTTACCCGGATCTTTGTACCGAATAGGGGTTTCTCCTGTTCTGCACAATATGGGCATATGTGGTTATCCCATTGGCCAACATGCATCATGTTGCATGCCTTTTTTCTGGTAGACTCGGTTGCTGGCAACTTGTTTTCCCAGATGAGTAACCTCTTCTTTTCGAATGAGGTTTCCGCAAACTCTGTGCTTTTCCCTGTTAAAGAATTAACCAGGAACGATCCATTTAAATTGTTTGAGAATATTTTAAACGGATATTTAACCTTTTCCATCTCGGTGAGACAGACCCAGAATCCCCATGCTCGTCGGGTGGAGATTTCATCTTCGCTGATTGAAGATACCAATGGTGCCTTCTCATCCATAGACTTAACTCTGTTGAAGGCAATCATATCAGGTCTCTGTAATTTAATAAATTGAAAGACCGGATAAGAACCTTTTCCGACTATCTCTGGTGCCGCTGAAATGAACTTAAACTCCAGAATATCTCCTCTTTGCAGGTGCGGGTTGTTCTGCCATGATTCGTGCACCGCACTACTTATCCATCCCGGAAGTTTTTCGATTTCCGGAAACCCTGGTGATGTAGTATGAACAGATGCTAATGCTCCAAAGTCATACCACTTTCGAACCTCTTCTGGTTTCGATCCTTCGAGCATCCATACCCTGTTGTATCTCCCGGATGTCTCGATTACTGTTTTGCTAGGGTTAATTCCCTTTTTGGAAACCAGTTGTTCCCATTTTCCTTGGTAGTCCAGCCAGGCAGTAGATAGGACCTTCTCGTCTGAATTAACCCTAGAGGTGCCTGTCATTGGCCTAAGGTTAATTTCTTCCTCTTTCACCCCAGAGGCAGTGGGTTGACTTGAGCTTTCGGAAATGTGACTTTCCTCTTGCTCAACATTTTTGTCGGTATCCGACAATGGTTCCTTTGAAGCAGTGCTTGAATCTGCTTCTGCATATGTGACCACTTTAGCTTTTTGGGCACATTTCTCTTTGTTTACCAGGGAAGCTGACACTTTCCTGATTGGCTCTAATACAGTTTCCCATAGTGCTGTCATTGCTATATGGGAGGTTTGTATATTGTTGCGGACCATGTCCACATCGCTCTGTTTTATTTGGCCAGCTGCTCGTGCATTAATCTCGAGCTGTCCAAAATGCTTCGATAGCTCCTCTAGGTTTTCTCTGAGGTGCCTGAATCTCGTAATGATGGAATCAGCTTCAAATGCTTCCATCTCTCGTCAAGAAATCTGCAAGAACATTTTCATGAGATTTTATAACATCAATATCATAATTATAATATTGACATTCAGCTTGCCATCTGATAATACGAGCTTTTTCAATTTTTGATTCAAGTTTATTTTTTAAAAAAGCCCTAACATTAGTATTATCAACTTTTAATACAAATTTCTTTGCAAGTAAGAATAAAGGCCATTTTTTAAATGTTTTCCATACTGCAAAGAATTCCTTCTCGTTAATATGCCAAAGTTTGGCTTGTTGTTCAGTGAACAACCCTCCTGTGTATCTACAAGGTTCTTGACCCGTAGTTGTTTTTCTCATGAGCACTCCTGCCCATCGAAAATCATTGGCGTCTGTGTAGACTACCAGCTCATCCTCATCCTGAGGTATCGCGAGTTTTGGCAAGCTATTGAAGACTTGCTTTAGTTCACGAATTCTCTTGGTATGGATTTCTTCCCATTTCCATCTAGAGCTTTCAGTCTCTTTCAGGAGTGGTCTAAAATCCTTTCTATATTTTGCAAGGTCTTTAATAAACATACCCTCAAAATTTACAACCCCTAAGAAACTCTGAAGTTGTTTCTTGTCTTTTAATATATCAGGAAAATTGCGGATTTTCTCCACAATGTGTTCCTGTAACTCTATTCCTGCTTCATCAATTTGAACTCCTAAGAATTCAATTTTGTTAGCAGCGATAGTGGCCTTTTTCTCAGAGAGAACTAGACCTTCCCTGTGACATGCATCAGAAAATATTTCAAGATGTTTAATATGCTCTTTAATATTTCGAGATGCAATCAGAATGTCATCTATGTAGACGAACATAAACTCTAGATAATCCTTAAATAGATTATCCATCTTTCTTTGGAATATCTGAGGGGCATTAGAAAGCCCCATTGGCATAACATTCCAAATATATTGCCCTTGTGGGGTGGAGAATGCTGTGAATTTCTTCGACTCATTCTCCATCTTAATCTGATAGAAACCAGATTTGCAATCAAATTTAGAAAACACTTTAGCCCCTTTGATGCAATCAATTAAGTGTTCTCTACTCGGAATGTAATAACCATCAAACTGTATTATTTTGTTAATACCTTGATAGTTTATTACCAACCTGGGTTTACCTCTCTTTATTTCACCGTGGTTTCTTACCAAGAATCCAGGGCTACTATAAGCTGAGACTCCAGGCTCGATGAGTTTAAGATCAATATGCTCCTTGATAATTTGCTGCATATCTTTCTTATTCTGCATATTCATTAAGATGGGTTTGTATCGAACATACTCATATTTATATTGTTCTTTTACCTGTAGAGTAGCTTCGATCTTGTTTTTATCCCACCATGCCAGAGGATCCTCGTTAAAGTTTCTCTGGATAAGTCTTTTGACATTTTCGAGGGACAATTTAGTTTCCCCATCAATGTCTAGTGAAGTTATATTTAATGACTTCATTTCCTGCATTGCTTCTTTGAGGTTTATAATTTCCTCAATAGAAGCTTCATCAAATCCTTGCTGTCTAAAAGACAACAAAGCCTTACCAAACTTTCTTTTATCCTGCATTTTTGGATGGGTTAGTTTGGCATCATTATCACCACGTTTGCTGTGAAATAATATAGGCATTAACCTGTTGAATGCCTTTTCCCTGCGCAACACCTGTATCTCATTTCCACAACTTGTGGTAAATATTAACAAATTTCTTTTGTTATCTTGAATATATTTTGTAAAGGATTGTATAAAATTATCCCCTAACAAAATATCCGCTCTTGTGTCATGAAAGTAAATAGGAGGTGTTTTTACCTTATACCAGGGTGTACCAAATGCTCCTCCAATCATGATATTAGCTTGTCGAATACCCTTATTTAGTACTAAGATTTTTTGGGAAAAATCTCTTCCTGCAATAATGGGTAATGATTCCATAGCTTCGCTAGGGAAAACTCCTGGTTTTGCCGTGCAAATACCTGATCCTGAATCAATATAAGCTGCGAAATATTCTGACTTATATTCTTCATATATTATCCCTACTGAGATATAAATGGAGAATGGACTTGTCATTTAATTCTGATGGTGTGACCCTTCAGATTAAATTCTATACCATTATCCTTTCTTACCCATGGTTTATGATTTTCGAGAAAACTTAATCCCAAAATCATAACCCCATTTTCTTTTCCGGCGGTGCCTAAGACTCTGATCTCGTGTCCTGCAATTTCAATTGTTCTTTCATAGGTTCCAATTGATGGCTGGTGCAAGTAGTATAAGTCATCACATGGAAAACGGTTAATCTTTTCAGTGATGTCGAATATTACTCGTATTTCTTTCCATCCTTCAGGGCATTTTATCTTTATATTATCTACCCCAATGGATTGAGGAGTTAGGTCTTTGATGAACTCCTTCCCTTTATATGCCATAATTCTGTCTTCCGAAAAAGACATACGGCTTGCGTACTCAATTCTAGCACTCGTTGATCTGTCTAGAATTGGATGATCTCTTATTTGTATGTCTACTCCTCCTAACCTTGGAATCTGGGTAGGATTTGGAGTCATGACTTTAGCAAATTCCTTGAAAATTCTAGGAATTTCTATATATTCTTTCCTGAGAAATAAGTCAGAATGATGACTATTGGAAAGTGCATAAGAGATTCTATAAGTTATAGAATATGGCCTGTTCCCTTCTTTCATCAGATCTTTTCTTTTAAAATCCTGATGAAGGGTTAGAACTCTACTAAAATCTTGGTCAGCTAAGTTATAGGAAATTCTGGGATATATGTCAAACATTAATTTTCCCGCATATAAATTTCCTACCATAATTCCAAGAAGACCATCTCTAAGGTTATTGATTCTTCTATCAGTGACTGATAGATGTAATTCAGAATCAATGCCTTCTTTGAAGGTTGCCATAATTACTACTTCAATGGCTCCTATGTGGATCCATTTCATAGTAATGGCGATTTCCTCCTTCATTCTGCTTAATTCCTCAAGAATTTCTTCTTTAGGAATTAATTGCATATCCATAACATTACAAGTAAGTTCCATAGGGATTGCAAACTCACCTGCACTTACCTTGTAGATGATGTTATGTCTTCTCTGGTTGAGTCCCATCTGGTTAAGAACTCGTCCAATCCCGCCAATTCTGAATCCGTCATATGGGCTGAGGTTGGAATCTTGTCGCATTATTCTTTCCATGGTTCGATTCGAGATCGTCATCCTTGAAAAGAATCCAAACAGGTTTTCAGTGGTCTGAATCCTGTCTTCTTCAGTCAGATTCGGTTGAAGATCCATCTGAATATGAGTCCGAGTCACTTCTTAATTCTTCCTCATAGATGCTTTCATCCGAGGGGATGTCCTCAAACTGATAGACTGGTACCAGCTTTCCATGGTAGACTGCTTCCACGATATCCTCCGTGGCTTCGTACATTCGTACCTCACGATTCTGAGGGCAATCGGGTGAGATATGACCTCTGGCTCCACACTTCCAACAGTTGCAGTCCTTGAAACTTTCGTTGGCTCGGGTATGGGCTCGTCTGAATGTTCTCTTGGACGTCGTTCTCCCCGTGCTCCTTGCTGCTGAGCTAGTTGAACCTTGGGATGAACTCTTCGTCGTTCCCGTTCTTTGTCCAGTTTTGTATGATCTGGCCTTGCTCTTGGACCACCATGCTCTTCTTCTTCGGAATGGAGGTCTTCTGAAACTCCTACTGTATGAGCCTCGACTCTTCTTCTTTTTCCTCTTTTCTTCTGATTCTCCTATAATTGTTGGAAAATCGTTATTTTCACAGCAAAGAGGAGTTCTTTTTATTTTACCTCTTAGTCTCTTGATGTTCTTTTGGGCTGCTGCCTGTTGACACCATTCTCTGAGTTTATCCTTTAAGAAGGACATTCTTCGAGCTATTGAGTCCACTGTACCAGAGGGTACTGTGTACGATTGGATCAACATTTCTCTCCATGGGCTGCAGATTTTTGCAAAGAACATGGGACATGCTACTTCAGCTGTCATTTCACTCCGAAAATAGTATTTACGAGACCAGTAGATGTATTCGTCTACTGCGCAAATACTTCTTAACTCCATACCCAATAATGCTTGGGTATAGACCTTAATTTTTTCGGTTCTCTGTTCTTCAAAATACCCATCTCCTACAAAATGGGTTTTGAATAAGAGGCCAAATCTTTCACAGATTGTGCTTTTGGATTCTCCCTCGAGTATTTGCTCTTTTAAAGCAGTCGTGGAGTTTTTCCAGCCCAGCTTTGCCGATCCTTCGAGACTCAGCTCTATTAATCTGACAAAGTTTTCTTTATCGAGTTCCAGGGTGGTTGCTGCAATCTTCATTAAAGCTACCCATTCATCGATCAGGTCTTCGATGTTTCGGAAGTCGATAACGTCGAGGTTTAGTGTTATGCCATATGGATTTAATGGTTGTAACATCGTCTTGGCCCACGGTGTGGATTCTGGTGCTCTACTTGGGTTCCGTCCTGGGTTTCGTCTTGCATTGAGATGCACCTCAGGATACCTGTTCATGTAGAAGTCTGTACTTTCTCTCATTGGGACATCAGGCGGTCCATCGTGGGTCACGTTGGATCCTGATCCTTCCGCATAACCCAATTGAAGAACTTCATTGGGTTTTACATTAACCAGATCCATAATCCCAAGTTGGGAAAATGATTCTGCTAATTCTTGTAGATCTGATAGATCTGCCCTGGAAACACTCATTCGACTGTTTTCAGGAGATCGATCATAAGCTCTTCTTGTGATTTCTGCTTTGGAACCATAGTTGCTTTACCCTTTTGATGTAAAGCTTGTACTGGTAAGAATGCATCTCTAATATTGGCTTGGTTATTCTTGGAAGATCCAGGAATATCCTTCTGCCTTTTCTTGATATCCGAAATGTCAAATTTCAGATTCAAAATTTCTTTCTTTAGGTCTTGAAATACTTTCAAGATCTCATCTGTTGTCTGATTCAAGTTATCTATTTTCCCAGGTATAATTAATACCCGGTTACCAAAATCTTGAATCGTCTTTTGGATTTCTCTTAAGTCTTTTGATAACTTAGAGCTATCCGGATCAATTTCTTTCCAGCCCGTTCCTCTCATTTTTAGGAAAGAAACTGATTTTGATAATATCTTGTCCCATGGACAAGTTCAAGAAATTCCTTTGGAATTTTCTATTTTTTATTTCCAAAATTTGGAAATAACTCATGGGTTTCAAATTATTTGAATCCATTAAATAATTAAATCTTCTCCATTAAGAAATAAAATATTATAAATAATATAATTAATATGTTCTTCAATAAAACCTAGGCTCTGATACCAATTTTCAAACGCATTAGGAGTCATTTGCATAATGAAAAATTAAGTATATTGTGAAAGGACTAAAGTAAATAAAGTCAAACTTCCTTGGGGTATGAATGAAATAAAGAAAAAGTTGTTGGATTCCTTTATTAATTTCAAATTGGTCCTATGGCCTAAATTTTACGCAACTGTGTTTGTTATGGCTTGTTTTCATAATTGTAACTTGTTATGGCCTAAAAGCGGAATAGCCTCCTTGTTATGATCCTTTTTAACATTTAACCCTTAAAATAATCACTATAAATATTTCGCTGCCTAAGCTAGCACACGAGGTAACAAACAAGGCGACGAATTAATTAGGCCATGAACTTTCACGCAATGACATTCGTTTACTTTTTGGTTGCACTCCCAGTAATTTCTTGTAGTAAATAACGAACAGAGAAAATTTATATACTTCTACTAGTCTTTCAATACAGAATAAATAACAAACAATTAGTTCTATATCACATACCAATAAATTTAAGTGTGTCAGTTACATCAATATTTCTAGGCCGTACGAAGCACTTTAAGCGATTTGATAGCTGGTTCGGCTATTGAATTTTTCGGTACTCAATTTGGTAGAGGGGTAAGAATGGTGGAGGAACATTTATACAGTCTCCGTAAAGTAAAAAATGCGAATAAAGGGAGGACATTTGATGTAGTAATTAAAAAATGCAAAAACTCCAAATTTACCGACCAAATGATTGTCAGCTACTGTTTCCAGTTGCCGAAATCGACGGCTACAGAATAAGATCGGTAGTGGTTTTCGGTAGCTATGCCCACGTTGTTTTATGTTACCGTGCAAATTGATTAATATATGCATTTCATGTAGTAATTAATTATGGCCTGGTTACACCAATTTCAATTTGATATTAGGATGGAAGTAACATATTTTGATATTTATATATATACTTCTTTACATATAATTAATTAAGTATATACTATTTTGAATACTGTTTGAATCCTTGCAATATAATACTGTTAAGCTTAATCAGTTGTATATTCTTTGACACGATCAAAGATACCAGCGCGTACGAAGGTAGGTACTTGGACATTAAATTATGCATGCATATTTACTTATCCAATAATTCATTATCCATTATATTTAAGCAACTATATGTTTCAAGTTTCAACAATAAATAAACACACAGACCACAGACCCTCATAAAAAAACAATAATAATTAATGGTATATATATAAACACGCAGACCATATACCCTATGCATGGATTTAGCCAAAATCGATTTTTTTTTTTTAATAAAGAAAAAAAATGTGATGCCCTACGTGCATTATTTATTATTGTGTATTTCGGTGTGGATACCCACAAATTTCAATGGTTGGTTTGACAGCTCCATACATATATACGTTGATTTCGTTAATTTGATTTGAATTATCTAGCTAATTAATTAGTATCTCTCTAGCTCATTCATTCATTCAGTAGGTAGACAATAATTGGGGCAAGTAAAAGTAATTTTTAAGATCCTCGTCTTGTCTATTTAAGGGTTGATGAATGGATCTGGATCACACACAATCAAGAATTCATATTCCATTATCTCTTAATATTGTGCTCTCCACACGCCCTCCAATCCATTACTTATTTCTTCGTTTCATTCATAAATCAAGGTCTGTAATTTTATTACATTCTTCAGTTTTCATGCATGTGTCATATTTGTATATGTGAGTGTCGCATTAATTAGGTAAGCTACCTTGTAATTGCATCACAATTTTGTCAACGGCAGCATTCTTCCCAAAATTAATGGTAAAGATTATTAATGACTCATGAGTTCAACCTAGCTAATATGGGTTTGCGGATAATGTTTACCATATGAACATGCATGCTTGGGAAAATAGTCTAATAATCATCACAACATTGGGTTCATCTTATATTACCTAGCATTGATCAATGAACCATTATTGTATTCAATCCCTAACTCGTAGCTTTAATATTCTAATTCTGCAAATTAACTCATGTTTAATTTATATCATAAATTTTGTTTTCTTTGCGTTTTTTGTATTTTATTTTTAAAACCCTAATTTTCCAAA
This sequence comes from Hygrophila difformis, assembly GCA_030278955.1. Classification (NCBI taxonomy): domain Eukaryota; kingdom Viridiplantae; phylum Streptophyta; class Magnoliopsida; order Lamiales; family Acanthaceae; genus Hygrophila; species Hygrophila difformis. Next base: position 31,461,942 of record JAOANR010000005.1, on the reverse strand, counting down.
TTCAGAAGCTGGGGATTGCTCCAACAGGGACGTCAATGGCTAAGCCAGCAATATTGATTCACCTGATTCTACTAGTCCTTCTAGCAACGATGAATTGCGGCACCGGACAATTCTCGTCGCCAGCTTTGCAGATGTATGTAGATCCACTCCCTCAAATCCCCAAGCTCGTCGCGCCGGGAGTCGGAAAACCACTCACCATTGGCATGTATCCTATCCTTTGGGTATGATATTTTAATTCACTACAAGAAAAATGAGTTTTTGCAATGAATTTTTCCATTGGAAACAAATCCAACACCATCATATTATTGGTTTACCGAAAAAGTTCAGAAATATGTTCTTTGTTATAGTAATTACCGGCTAACTCTTATGTTTATGGCGTGTCCTTGCTTTAGAAATTCCACCGTGATCTTCCAGCCACACCGGTGTTTGCATACGGTACATCTGCCACAACCGCAACTGTGCCCGGACCCTTCATAGAGGCAATCCAAGGCATACCCACATCCATCACTTGGGAAAATCATCTTCCCCAAACCCATATCTTCTCTTATGATGCTACGATTCCTACCGCCAACCCTAAATCCGGAGGTGTTCCCACCGTTGTCCATCTCCATGGTGGCATGCACCCCCCGGCTAGTGATGGAAGCGCGCTCGCTTGGTTTACTTCAAATTTCAATGAAAAGGGGCCTGCTTGGACCCAATCCACCTACACATACCCTAACGTGCAACACGCAGGTAATCTCTGGTACCACGATCATGCACTCGGGCTTACTAGAATTAACCTCCTTGCTGGACTCGTCGGCCCTTATGCCATCAAGGACCCTGGCATGGATGCCCTCCTCAATCTTCCTTTAGGCCCCGAATTCGATCGTCACTTGATGATCTTCGACCGAAGTTTCAACGTTGATGGGTCACTCTACATGAACCGAACCGGGAATAACCCCACCATTCACCCCCAATGGCAACCGGAGTACTTTGGCGATGCCATAATTGTCAATGGCAAAGCGTGGCCTTACCTACAAGTCCAACGTCGAAAGTACAGATTCCGAATCATCAATGCATCCAACGCTAGGTACTTGCAACTCGCACTAAGCAACGGGCTATCTTTTAACATAATCGGGTCGGATGCTTCATACTTGCCTGCCGCAGTCACTGTTTCGAAATTTCTCCTAGCACCTGCTGAGATTGCTGATGTCGTGGTCGACTTTTCATCGTTTGTCGGCAATGAGTGCCTATTAACAAACGACGCCCCCTACCCGTATCCAACGGGAAGCCCCGTCGATCAGCTGAACAGCAAGATCATGAAATTCATTATAAGCACGGGGAGCGCGAACCCAGCCGACACATCCCACATTCCCCCAACTGTTAAAACTTATCCTTGCCCAATGGCGCCAGATGCCGCCAAATCTGCCGCGATGACGAGGTACATCACGTTGTACGAGTATCAAAGCGCGGCAGGAACACCCACCCATCTATATATTAACGGGAAGAGGTTCACGGATCCGGTGACGGAAACACCAAAGGCGGGGACAACGGAGGTTTGGGTGGTGATAAATTTGACGGGTGACAACCATCCCTTGCACATTCACCTGGCCGAGGTTCAGGCGATCAAGGTCCAGAAATTGGTGGATGTGGCTGGATTCACAGCGTGTATGACGAGCTTGAACGATGCAGTTGCATGTAATGTGACAGCGCAGGCGACTGGGCCGGTGCTTGCCATTCCCGATCACGAGAAGACGTGGAAGAATGTGGTGAAAATGGAACCAGGGTACGTGACTACAGTGGTCGTGAAGTTCAATCTGGTGGATCATGATGACCCGTATCCGTTCGATGCTACGGCGGAGCCTGGATATGTCTACCATTGCCATGTAAGTACATCTACATATCTATACAACTTAGACATAATTTTACCCTCCATCCTAAAAAATTTATCCTTTCAAATCAACGTTAGGTAGTAATAAATAATCATTGTTTTGGCACGCGATATATAGTGACAGTTAATGTGGAAATTAAATTGACTATTAAATTTGCAAATTTTATTAAAAATATTGTAAGTAGACAAAATAAATGGCACAATAAAAAAAAACAAAAAAAAATACAAATATAGACAAAGTGAACATTAGTTTAATTTGACCTGGTTTCTTATCTAGACCATGAAGATACTGGACAAATATAGACAAATAACTCTGGCTGTGATTTTGCAGATACTGGACCATGAAGATAATGAAATGATTCGCCCCTTGAAGCTCATTCGTTGATTTTGATTTTTCTCGAGTATTAAATTAATTAAATTCTCCTTGTTTTGTTTGTATTGTGCAAATTATTTAATTTTATATGGTCTGCATATAATGTGGACAGGCCACATGTGACACGAATAGGCGAAGTTCTCATATTGTGTCCCGTGTCAGTAAAACCCCCATATGCATTGTGTAATATCGCTTGTATCTTATTTTCATTCATTTCTCGTCCCTTCAATTATTTTATTTCTTTTGTTCATTCGTTACGTGAAGAAATCTTTCGTGCTATGTAATAAAAGTTCTATTTACTCTTGTTAGTAAATATTCGGACCGGACCGGATGACTCGAGCCACTGTCCGATTGCCCTAAGCCCTGCAAAACAATTCAAACAATCACTAACACACTTGTTAGTAACATTTAGGCTCAGAGAGCCCCAAACACAAAAGTAATACCCAACCAGAGAGCAATGGAGGCAACCTCTCAACCCAACCACACCTTCATCGCCACGCCACAATCATGGGCTGCAGATGCAAGGATGTGGAAGCCACAAAACTATTACGGGGAGATCATCACCACTTACCGTTCTTGTTGATCTCCAATGGTGGGAGAGGACACTTTTATAGAGTACTCAAGGTAAACCCTAACCTCAAATGGGCCGAGCCCAAATCAATGGGCCAAAAAACCCAACAATCTCCACCTTGGACCATTTATCCATTTGCTCAAAGGGTATACTGTTTGGGAACACAATCATCATCGCCACACATGCACATACAACTTACCAAGACGACACACACTCGCATGCAACACAACACAAAGGTAAAGCACACAAGGCACAAAGTATCTGTTCTTATCAGTTGCAAAGCAACCAAACAAAGCCAGGCAAAGCATAAGCAAAGTCACACATGAAGACACATAGCACATAGAACACACATGGCAAAGTAAACAAAAAATCTAGCACTAAGCTAAACACAAAGACATATCACAAATTGCTCCACCTTGATTAAGCATATGAATAATGGGATCTTTCCTTGCGCAACCAATGTGGGATTGGGTATCATACCCAACAATCTTCCCCTCAAACCAAGGACCACAACACCATATGGCCTCTCCTCCGGCGACAATCAACTTGATCCGCCAAATCATCTTGCACCGCCGCTCCAACGAACGGGACACGCCGCCTGATCACCACAATATCAGGAAGACTTTCGACACAAGGCACCAAACACGGATCTCCATCGCGAGGACACAAACAAACTCAAACTGAGGGTATCACTCATACACAATCCACATATTCAAACAAACTGATATTATCTCATTTCTCAAATTCTCATAATCACAAAGATCACCAAAATCATGCTCAAGTTAGCAAACAAGCTCCACCTCAATTCACATATTATCCACAATAGTCACAAAGACTTCAAACCACATAAAAAAAAAATCAATTCCACATATTCAAGCATGCTTAACTATCATTATCAATTGCACAAAGCAATATAGCTAATTAATCACATAATGACAGCAAGCAAATTAACCAAAGCATATAAAAGGTGGGAACAAGCTTTAATACCTGAGCGGGAATGCCTTGGACCAATTCCCGACTTACCACAACACAATGAGTAGCAATTAGTGGCTCCATGGGCGCACACTCACGAGCACACAGCTCACAGCTTTTGTCTTCTTCAGAAAAAACAGCAGCAGCGCCCGGCTCTTTTTCCTTTCTTGTCTTCCACGTTTCTTTGTTTTCTTCCCAGTTGCCTTTGTCCATCAGCACTCAGCAGCTTCACTATCCCACAAATTCAATTTTGTAAGCACACAGCACATCATTTAATTTTCGGTCTTCAGCACCAGGCCAATCGGGATCAACCACTTCACAGGTAATCCCAGCAACCAGCTTAATTTAATTTTGGGATCCTCTTCTCAAATCAGTTCAGCCAGCGAGCGAGCAAGCAATTGGAATTGAGTTCATGAAATTTGTCTATTTCCAATATCAAGCACACAGCTTTCCCAAAACTTTTTGCTGAACAAGAATACACTTCATTTTTACTTTCCATAAACCAAAATCATTTTTCCCATTAAAAGGGACAACACTATAAGAGGAAGAGATTGCCATAACTTGTTTGAAAAAGTTTAGGCTTTGCACCAAGCAATCAAAAATTAACAGACCACAGATTCAAATTAACACCACAGATTCAAATTAACACCACAGGTAAGTGCAAGCAAATCTTGATCCCCTCTATCAACTTTCAACATAGATAGATCAAGCAATGAATCAGTTCCAGTAAGTCTGGAAAATATTTTTGTAGCATGTGGGCAGCTTGGAAATTTGTTTTCTGTTATATTTTGTGCCTTGGATGTGTGGGATTCAAGGATTTTATTTCACTTGGAAATCAAGTGAACCAGAAACAGTTATTTTGGGGTAAGGAAACTATTTGTTTACCTACTGAGAAAATTGCACTTTGTGCTTTATGTTGCTTGGTCTGCCATTGTATGTGTCTTTATTTCTGGGTGTTGATTCTTATGTCTATACATGCCAAGAGCTTTAAATGTGAGTGTTTTAATCATGTACTTCAGTTTATATCTGATATGTTTAGATATTGTGATTTGAGCTTTTGTGCTCATTGACTGATAAGGACTAATACTATGTTTTTTGAGCTTTGTGCTCACTGGTATGAATAGATGCTACATGAGATACCATGGTATTGTGTTCCGAGATTGATAAAGGTAAGTTTGGGGCGATGATGATCATCTTCCAGTGACCACACTCTTGAGTAACACAGAAATTGGTCCAAGGTGGAGAATGTTGAAGTGTGGCCCAATTTCTGTCCGGCCCAATTCCTTCTATCGGCCCATGTCTCCCAGCCCATGATGTGTGATGCTGAGGCCCGCCCATTGCCTTGCTAATTTATACTCCTAGCCGTTCCTTTCCTCAAGAATGAAGAACCCTAATCAGATTTCTACCCTTTCCAGTGTGTCTCCAGCGGCACCTTCCAGAATCCGTTTTTTTGTGTCTCCTTCACTAAGCAATTAGGTCAAGATTTGTTCTTCCTTTTGTTAGTGAGTGTGTGAGCTTGGGGCCGAGTGGTGTGAGATTTTTACGGGGATTGGGAATACTGGACCTTGGGGTTCGGCAGGGGTGTGCTTTCTCTTTTGTAGAGCCACAGAGATTAGGTTCACCGGAAAGTGGTATCCGGTGAAGGGTTGTGCGCGATAGTGGACATCGGAGTCGAGGACAGAGGCTGTGATCTTTGGTGGTGATCGACAGCGAGTACTTGAGGCCTTGGTGGTGGTCTTGGTGACCGGCAGTAGCGTGGCTACTAGTTCTCTTCCCTTGGACTGTTCTGTGAAGGCTCCGGTTGAGTGGTGGCTCCTATTGGGCTTTCTGAGCCCTACATTATAAACCTGCTATCTTATTATTTCATATTGCTGTGTTGTCTTTGTTTGAGTGTCCACAGGGTTGTTCATTGCTGTTGTTGAATGGTGCTGCTGCTATTCTCATTGAAGGCTATTGTTGCTTAGAAAAGTTGAAGCCTGTTTTTCTTAGTTGAAGGCTGCTTTTGCTGTCTAAATTAATTGGTTGTAATTGAAGAGGGAATTTTGGATCCTGGTATATGTTTGTTTGTGTTTACAGGTGTATGAAAAATTCCCAACAATTCTACTATATATATATATATATATCTCATTTTGTGCTTAGTACAACAAAATAAGGCACATACAATAACACTAATATTCATGTATTATTGCAAAAGGTGTTGGAAAGTAATTACTGCGTCTAAGTGTAATTGCTACATTCCCCAGTGTAATTGTTATATTTACATCCGATACGCATGTCAATACACATTTTTAACGATTTAGAAATTAAATTCTCATGTACAAGTATGAGTTATGAAAATTGATATTATAAAATTACAAGATTAGACAAATCTAACATTATCTCATTGAACTATGTTTTTTCTACATAACTATGATAAAATTTGCGAGTTAAAGTTAAACAATGAATAGTACCAAAAGGTTTTCGCATAATTCTTAATCCTCTATAAAAGTGCTTTCAAGGACGAAAAACGAGATGATGACGTATCCCAAGGCGTGCTACGATCTAAACCATTGTAAATAAATGAAAGTAAATGTGGAAAAACACTAAAGGAAAGTTTTTAAAGAAAAAGGAAATGCTTTATTAAAATAAGACACTATATTGCAAGAATGTAGAGTTTTTGGATTGTTGTTGCAACCTATCTTCCGGTTTAGGAAAAGCCTATTGCAACCTTAAAATAAAGGAGTATGTTTTTAATAATATAATGTCCTTCCCAATTGGAGACCATTTTCCGAATTCGCGATATTTAACCATTGGTAATATTGTCTTCCAGACGAGATCACGTTTTTTTGAATTTTAATCCTTTCAAGAATTTTTAAAATAACGAGCCTTTCTATGGGATTCTCGAGTAAGGTTCACGACAAGAAAAAAAACTTAATTCCGAGGACCGAATTGTTTCTTGAAATATTTTGAGGACATAAACGAGTACAACTCACTGGAAGCAATAATGACGACTTAATATGAGGATACATGCATAGAAACAAGGACATTTTAAATTTAATTTTCAATTTACAATTTCCGAGGACCTAGTCCACATTAATAGCCTCATAATGATACCAATGATTGGGTTCACGGAACTGGACACGATATTCTTTCTTTAAAATACGGCAACTGCAACCAATTTCACCCTTTACGCATTCCCTCTATTTTCAACATTTATCTCGCTGAGTGAAGCGATTTACCTGTGCGAGTTTCCGACGACCACTCCGACATCGCTACCATCGTTGAAGAGCACTCTCTGGAGCTCCGCCGATGGCGACAACAGGTAATTTCGTTGCCTTATGTCAGTGGTACTTGGTCTTCACTCTGCGGGCGGCTCTGACGACCACTCCAATCTCACTGGTACTTGGTCTTCACTACCTCCCATCACTGTACCGGAGTCCATCAGGTAAGTATTTCCAACTAATTTATTACAATCATCGAAAATTGTGGGCCAAAAATTGCCATACCAATGAAGTGTCCATCGCATATTAAAATCCGCATGATGAGCTCCACATATATCCTCATGAACTTCAGCCATTGCCAATTTGGCTTTCGCGGGACCTAAACATTTTGACAACAAGCCTTCAATTCCTAGGTTCTTTTGTAAAGAATGTTACCTTCATATAAGAACCGGTGAGCTTTAGCCTTAATGCTTTGGTTGTCCGTGCTTGAAGGGTTTAGGAAATACTCAATTATTACCTTGGGCCAATCATCTGGGACACTCTGGCTCTTGTCCATATTATTATCAACAGGACACATCAATATTTTGTCTGTGATGGCATGTCTTCCAATTCTCTTTGTGTTGAGAAGCAAAGAAGCATTGACCATGTTGTTGCTCAGGATTGAGTCTCTAAATATGTCTTGTGTTCAAAATCCCGAGGCATGTTGCGCTGAGTTGTTTGCATCTTTTTTTATTTCTAATCGAATTATTCAATGGATACGTCCTGGATTTGTTCTAGTAATTCAAGGACTTTCTCCCGATACCGAGACAAGCCACAATGTTTGCGTTAGTATATCCTCATTACTTCATTAAACACCAACTGCGATTCACCCATGATTCTGACTGACCTTGCTTTGCGTAAGACTAAGTTTGATTTCTTCCGTGTTAGGACCGAGCAAGTAAACTCCGACTCCTGATCTGCTGCTTGTGCTTGACTCGTCCAAGTACATAATCGATGGATGTATTTAGGGATGGTTTATGACAAGGATTCAATGGAGAAGAAGAGGCTCCACCGTGCTAGAGTCTTGGTGACCCTTCATGAGGAGGCGATTGCTCCAGCCTATGTGAAGTTCCAACTGGGTGGGTGTGTGTCCATGGTTCGAGTAGCGTAGAGTTCCGGGGAAAAGGTGGTCGTGGAGGACTATATAGGGGAGGAAGAGTCTACCAGGTCGTCGATTTAAATCAGAAAGAAAGACATCACCGGCGAGGTGTAGGAGAAGGAGGCGATGGCGGAGTCCAGGACCCGCGCGCCTGGGGAAATGGAAAGATTGCATGTGGCAGTGGAACGACTGCGTGGGGAGTCGGACTCTTTAATGGGAATGGCGGCACACAAAGAGGGCAACAGTAAAACATGCAAAGGTGGCGGAGTTGAACAGTGGAGGTGTCTGGAAGGTACGAGAGTGGGCTTGGTGGAGTATAATTGGCCTGCAGAGGATGGGCCAAAGAGGGGAGATGATAATGTTTCAAGAGACTATTCTAAGGTGGTGTTTGGGCCAAATATTGACATTGAGCCCCTGATGGTGATTGGAGACGGCCCTGAAGGAGTTGGTGGGATGGATACTGATTCCCGAACTTTTGAAACAAATGGCGATGTGGAAACAGAAGCGGATCGAAGGGTAAAGGGCGATAGAGGTCGGTTTGATATGAGAAAGGAGGGGGGTATCGGTGGAGGGGGTGGTTCCGATGGATCGCTGTAGTGGTTGGAAAGCTGATTTCCCTCGGATCTCGAATCAATTGAGAGAAGAGGGCACTGCTCGCATCGGGGTCGAAGAAGGGGAGGGGTCCTGTGTTGAGGTGAGACAACAGCCTGGGGGGGTTTTGCTTGGGGAAGCTCGACAGGAGATGCAATTGGAATTTGTTGAAGAAGAAGATTTTGGAAGGCTGGGGTAGTTAAAATTAGTGGAAGAAGCATTGCAAAAAGTTATCATGGGGAGGAAAGGGATTAGGCGCAGAGGACGGAAAATAGGTCGCAAGACGGCATAGGAACGGGGTAAAGATTGTGGGAGTGGTTGGATTGAGATGAACAAAAGGGAATGGATTTGCTAAATTGGAGTTCGTAAAATTGGTCGATCTTTCAGAGTGCGAACATGACTTAGGATCAACTATGGAAATAGCAGTTTATTTGGCATAAATTGTTCTGCGAAGCTAGAAAGGAGGCAACTTCAATTTTTTGATGCAGAGTAGGGAGCTGGCCATTGAAGTATCTAGGAAGGGACGATTATTATCTCAGGCGGGCCGGTTGTGTTTAATCAAATCTGTGATGAACAGTTTGCCGGTATATTATTTATCAATATATAGGGTTCCTAGGGTGGTGGCTGAAAGGTTAGAACATCTTAAGAGGCGGTTCTTTTGGAATGAATGTTAGGGCATGAGGAGGATGCATACCATTAGTTGGGGAAAGATCAGCGGCCATGTAGAGGATGGGGGTCTGAGCGTCTGGGAAACATTTAATGTTGCATTAATACTTAAATCTAGATGGAGATTCGGAACAGAGGAGGCATTGTGAAAAAAAGGTCATAGATGCTAAGTACTATAGGAGAAATGGAGTACTAATTCCGGAGGTGAGGAGAGACAGGTCTGGTTGGGGCCGCATTTGTAACGCCTGGGTGGACTGGAACACGATGGAATCAGGGGTTCTTTGTAATTCAAGTGGGAAACGGGTTAAAGGCGAGGTTTTGGCAAGACGTATGGGTGGTGGGAGGGAGACCTTTGAAGGATATATTTCCCAGGATATTTGCCTTAGCAAGTAATAAGATGGGGAAAAATGTAGAATTTGGGAAATGGACGGATTTTGAATGGGAGTGGTGCATTGAGTTAAGGCGACCGCTGTTTGACTGGGAGATGGAAGGATGGAATCAGTTGATGGTTGTACTGAATGGGGCTCGGCTACATCGATTTTTAAATGATAAAGTTGTATGGTCGAATGAATGTAACAGAAGGTTTTCCACCAGGCTGGCGTCGAAGGGTGGAGGTGGCACGACCGAAAGAAGTCTATATTGGAAAATTTCAAGCTGCTAGTGTGGAAATTAGCTAATAATCATTACCTGTTAGGGAAGTGCTTGTTCAGAGAGTATCTATTCCAGCCCCACATGCATATTGTCAATTATGCGAGAGAGAGGTAGAATCGATGGATCATCTTTTCTGTCGATGTGAGCATGCTGTGGAGTTATGGTGTCAAATGGTGGCTTGGTTCAGGGTGGTGTGGATTAGGCCAGGGACGATGAAAAGCTTGCTCGAGTCATAGCTGGATGTATCTCTGAAAGGAGGAAGGAGGGAGCAGTGGTTGGTCACGGGGATGGCCACGCTGTGGACAATTTGGAAGAATCGCAATGAGCGTATTCGGTGGCCAGAATTGTAATATAAAGGATGCTGTAGAAGTAGTCAAATGGCAATCTTACTCATGGAGGAAGATTTTGAACAATGATGTTGAGGATAATGTCCAGAACTTTGGATTGGGTTTCCCTGAAAGCCTATAAGTAAATAAAAGTTGTATTACCAACATCCCTCGTCTTGGAATGGTGTGGGAGAGGCTGTACGGAGGGTGGTGGAAGGTAAACAAGGATGGCTCGTCATTAGAAAATCCCGGTTCAGCTGGGGTCGGAGGAGTGATTCGTGATGATAAGGGGAGGTGATATATACTTTGTCCGACTATATTGGACATACAGATGCAACAATGGCCGAAGTCACAGCAATAAACCGTGTTTGTTTGGCGTTGGCTCGTGACCAAGATTTCCCTTTGTGTAAGTTGGTGTTTGAGTGCGACTCGGTTAACGTGGTCAGGTGGCTGAATGATTTGGAAGTAGTCCCCTGGCGATTTCGGGAATCAATTGGTCTGATCTCAATGGTGATGAGGCATGCAGGGGAAGTGAAAGTGCAACACATCTTTAGGGAACAAAACAATATGACTGAGTATTGGGCTAGGAAGGGCGCCGCCTGGGAAGGCAAAGTGGAGCTTTGGAGATAGACAAGTCAACTTGATGGAGAAGTGGCGGTCGACGGGTGAACCTGTTGGTGTAGGATGTAAGAGTTTGATTGCAGGTTGGTTGGTTAATCCTTTTGTCTGTTTGTCTATTTGCTCGAATAATCATGGTGGAAGTCTGCATCTGTTTTATGTAGGTTTTGCTATGTTCTGTTTTTGGTTTTGTCCTATTTCGGTTCATGGTTGCAGCCTGGAAAAGATTTCACTTTCTTTCTTGCTTGAAGTCGTGGGCTTGTGGCCATTGTATGGGACGTTGATGGATTGTAGAGTTGGACGGATTGAATAAATACCTTATTCTCAAAAAAAAAAAAGGAATACTATGAACACAAATATACTCTTATATTAAATGTTATCTATCTCCACATAAAATATCGTGCTAAAATATCTTCATATATGAAATAAATATTTATTGAAATAAGTAACAAAATAGAAAAGAAAAAATATTTATTAAAATAAAATTTAAAATAACATAATACAGTTATTAGTAAAGTTTAGTGTATTAATTATAACAACAATAGTTAAGTTATAAAATTAAAAAGTAAATAATTAAAATCTAAAAAATAAATTAAAATTGAATTAATTTATTAATTAAAATAAGTTATATTAAATGAAATATAATAAAATAAAGAATAATAATTTAATGTAGTTCGTGGTTTGACACGTTGTTATTATTAAACAGTTACTTATGTTCCTATAAATAACTGCTTATTTTATCTTAATTTTAGTGTAGTTTTAGCGTAGTTTTTAACTTAGCTTCTAGTTGATAAAACAAAAAGGTCATATATCCAATTTCGATTTAATACAATAACAATGAAAATGTTGAGATGGACAAAAAAGGAAAATGTGACATAAACAACGATCGGAGAAAATATTATTTAATTTTATTACAGAAAACAAGAAACAAATAAATCAGGCCCATGTGACATTGACTTGGTCAAATTGGCCATAAATTCAGCCCAAAGGCATTCAACACAAATGCCTTGTCATGGCTCAAATTCATAATATGAACAAGTGGTGGCAAAAACTGGAATGGTTTCCTTGTAGTAGCCTAAAAAAATTATTAACTCTATTTTTAATGTCTTGTTAGCAGATGAACAAGCACTCATCATGAATAACTTGTTTAAAACCAAGAGACACCAACAACTCAGTGGGTGTGATATTCCATTTTCTTGGCGTTTGCTTCAAACCATAAAGGACATTTAGGCCACGTGGACAATCCATATAAACATCCTTCTCCAGCATTCCATGATGGAAAACATTGTTAACAGTGGGAGAAGTGTATGAGGGCTGGGGGCAGCCGCCCCCAATCCAAATTTTTTTTATGAATTTTTTATATAAGTGTATAAATTTTAGTTATGGATACACACACTCTAGGATCACCATAAAATAATAGACTGGCCCACTATCTAAAATATAAATAAATTGGAGAGATCTTTATTTTAACCTAGTCTCTTAGCGGAAGGAAAACGACCAAGTGCAATAAAACTCAAAAGGAATTTCAATCTTCACTCTCCAAAAAGTCAATAATAGTGAGTAAGTTTTCATTCTCCATTTTATTCTTTTTCTCTTGCCTTGACTGTTTGGTATATGAAATTTTAAGAATAGTGTTGTCCGCCATTATCTATTTTTATATGTTTACTAGTGTTCTGATAATTTAATACGAAGTACATCATATGTGTCATTTATGCTCAAGGCATTTAGTTCAACTTGTAGCTTCTTTTCCCCCTCAGCTTCTTCATAACATTGAGGGAGAGACTCGACCGAGACTCAACCTCAAGTTGAGTAGTGCAAAAATAGTCATCATACAATGAAGGGAACTTAAATACCCTTTGTGATCTTCGAGGTAGTTGTGGAGCTTCAGGGACTGGTACTGCATGCATTGAAATGCTGGGGCTAGGTGAAAGAGTCTGACGTAGAAGAACCAACTGAGCTAGGAGAGTCAACGTGGTTTTTCTCCATGAGCATCATGTTTCGAAGCCCAAAACATGGTGAAGAGTGAGCTGAAGGCTTTGTGTGCATCACAGTGGATGAGGCAGTTGATGAGGTAGGTCTCAATGACTCAGTAGGAGCCACAAGTGAGTGCTCTATGAACTGAGACTTAGTGGGAATCTCATAGGAGGGATTTGATCTCAATGCTTCAGTTGGAAGCAAAGGGGATTTCCATGAACCAAGTATAGGCTGAGGAGATTGAGTGGGTTAAATAGCATCTGTAAGAGGAGATTGTGTAAGAAATATGGTATCAAAGAAGACTACATCTTTGGTGATATGAAATATATTAGATGTAATGTCAAGAACCTTAAACGCTTTGCCCCTTTTGGATGTAGTTTCCCTCTATGAACCCATAGGCGGATCTACCTAGGGAGCTACGGTGGCACGTGATACCACTCAAATTAATAAAATTATAAATTTAAGTTAAAAAAGTTATAGATTTTGTTTGATTTGTCTTTGTGCAACCACTGTTTCTTTTTTTTTATGGTGATACCAATATAATCAATTATAGCCTAGTATTTTTCAATAGTTTTTGTATTTTGACTGTCATCCTTAATTTTTACATAATTTTCATCATTTTGTGATACCACTGAAAAAAATTTCTGGATCCGCCGCTGTATGAACCCCAGGTAATTATAGTAGCATAAACATACAAAGGAATATACAGATCATGGATTAGGGGCTTGATGATACAAATATTGCAAAAGTAATTCTCCACTTTAAGACTGACGAAAGGAGTCGGTTTATGAGGTAAGCAGAAAATAGTAGGGAAAAAAGGCCAATATAGTCCTTTATTTTTACAAAAAAGTCAAATCAGTCCTTTTTTTAATTTTTTGGTCAAATTGGTCCGCTACATATACTAATTACGTCCCAATCGGTCCTCCATCCACTAATTATGCCCTAATTACATATTTTTGGTCAAATCAGTCCTTTTTTTTTTCAAAAATCTAAATTGGTCCGTTATTATTTTTTGCCTCCTTTCATGCAGTGCAATGCACAATTCAAACCACTAATAAGTGAAATGCGATATAAGTAAAAATTCTAAAATTTTGATATCTATAAACTACACGACGTGACGAATCTAACAAGATCCTACTTGATTCATTTTAACTTGTATATCTATGCTTAAACTTTAAGTCAGAACAAGTGCGTGAATAGTAGCAAATTAGATAATGTAATTATTAAAAAATGGAGGGAGTATATCGCTTAAAATGGTGTTTCTCCATAAAATGTAGTTATTAAAAAAATGTAGTTATTAAACAAATGGATCATCTTTTAGAGTTCGGTGGTTTTTGGTGTTTCTCCACAAAATGAAGAGCAATTGCGATATACTCCTTCCATTTTTTTAATAACTATATTGTCTAATTTGCTACTATTCACACACTTGTTTTGACTTAAATTTTAAACATAGATATACAAATTAAAATGAGCTAAGTAGGATCTTATTAGATTCGTCTCGTCGTGTAGTTTATAAATATCGAAATTTTAGAATTTTTACTTATACTGAATTTGTGTTATTAGTGGTTTGAAATGTGCATTGGACTACATGAAAGGGGGCAAAAATTAATAACGGACAAATTTAGATTTTTGAAAAAAAAAGGACTGATTTGGCAAAAAATATGTAATTAGGGCATAATTAGTGGATGGAGGACCGATTGGGACGTAATTAGTATATGTAGCGGACCAATTTGGCCAAAAAATAAAAAAAGGACTGATTTGGCTTTTTTGTAAAAATAAAGGACTATATTGGCTTTTTTTTCCCAGAAAATAGAATGGCATCCTTCTAGTATGGTTTGGACAAACCAGAACCTGGTAGTATTCGACCTCGTGAAGCTAATATTAAAAAGACCCACTCATAAGGGTCGTTTAATGGAACATGCCTTAAAACTTGCATCGTTTGCCTTAATACACGTGCTAATGAAGGCTGTGAAAGAGCAAATAATTGCTGAATTGTTGGCCGAACGTCCAAATATGCTAGAATCCGAAGATGACAATGACGAAATGTATGTGACAATACATCTTGGGGTGGAAAAAATTACCCAAAACTCGTTATACCAAGCTTACCGTATCAAAAATATCGAAATTTAGGTATGCCGAAAAAGGTACGGTAATGATATGGATCATACGGGATTTTCGGCATTTCGGTATACCATAATACCGAAACATTAATCCCAATATTTTAAAAAAAAAACTTAATATTCTGTCATCGACATTAGCTATTCGGTATACCGTAATCCCTAAACCCTAATCCTAACTCTTAAAGCCCAAATTATCATCGGGATTTCGGTATACCATAATACCGTGATGGGAACATATTGATTTTTTTGGGTATAGTTAGGTACGCCGATTTGTAATGGTATATAACGCTTTTCGGTAAGTAAAATTTTTGATATTTTTCGGTAAAAAGCGAAAATTTCGTAAGGTATAATTTTCGTTATTTTTCGGTAAAAACCGAAAATTCAGCACAGTATAATTTTCCGTTTGGTAACTATATATTATAGGATACCAAAATGTTCAATATTGGTTACAGTATTTCGGTATACCCTGTTTAACCATGATGTCAATTGTAACAATGCTACCCCACCCGTCCACCACCCTTTGAAAGTTCTCCTTACTCCGAACCGAAAATGGTAGTCCGTAGATATAAGCCCATAACAGATGTTTCCTCACTACGACTTCCTCATCCCACATCCTTTTCCACTTCACAAATTTACAATCGCCCCCGTCAGCAATGTACCCGTTTCTGGCCTCAAAACTGTTGAAAGCAATCACCGAAATATGCCCCCTACCGTATATGACTCTGCACTCTCCATAGTTCCCATCCAGGATCCATTTCTAAAAGTCAATTAACGTATCCAAGCCTCTTAGTTCTACCACCGCTGACCGTTGAAGCCATTGGAGGTCACTTTGAACAACATTAAGCTTGATCGCGTCCTCAATATGCACCCTTGTGAAGTTTGGAGGCGATTGGAAACGATGGAGGGAAAAGAGAATTTCTCATTGAGCTAAAAATGAATGTGAATCAATTACAATGCTACGGACCCTTATTAGAGAATAAGACACTACAAAAAAAAAAAAAAAACAATTTCCTGTGACGAAACTCAAAGTGACGATAATAAAGTTGTCACAGTAAGTGTAAATATTGTGATAAAAAAATTTATTGTCGCTAATTTATTCACACAATAATTATTAGTTACAACACTCATACTTATCACTATATTTTGTCACTAGTTTATTGTACAACAATTATTTATTACAACAATGATACTTTTCACTATATATTGTGACTAATATATGTAATTTTAATTTGAACTATATATTTTCACTAATTTGAACTATAATTTTAAATTATATAAATATAAATTAAATTAATGATATATCTTCCGTGCAAGAAAAATATTTTAGAAATTCAATTAGGAGTCCCCAAAATTAGTTGTTACAAAATGATAAAGTTATTCTCAAGTTTGTTAATAAACAGTTTCGAACCTTGGACATGGAGACCAAATTTTAAACCAATAGATACCGCTTCACTGAACCCACTTTTTGGCCTTAAATGCATAAAACTGATACATATACTTGACATACACAAGTATTAGCAAAATGGAAAAAAAAAATTATAAAAAACATTAAGCTTGTATTAGAGTAAAATAAATTATTATTAAAGTGGGAAAATAAAATAAGATAGTATTAGTTTAAATTAGCTAGAAATCTAAAATATTAAAAATAGTGTTCTATTGTACCTAGAGTTATCAAAATCGCGATCATGATGCACTTTTTACAGAAAAAAAAAATCGCGATCATGATCATAGGATCGTGCATCCTACGATCTCGACTCAACAAAGCGGTTCGGATTGTCATATGATCTAAAATGTGGTGAGATCAAGGTGGGACCGGTAAGATCTTAGAATCGCTGAGCGATCAGATCGTACTCTTTATTTTTATTTTTTTCATTACAGATTTACAGACTTAGAGTCCAGAGAGGCACTTCGGCACTTTCGATTCTCACTCTTAGTGTATGAAATGAATGAGTTATATGAATATGATGATTAGGTTATCAAGATCATTGCATTGTTACTCGTTCATTTGTCAGAAGAAAAATTACTTATTGTGTCTGACTCTTTATGATTTTGGTTTTAGGTTGATTATGAGATTTCTATTATGTAGGGAATGTTGTTTTTGTCACTTTTGTTTAATGTATATTTGCATATATTGAACTTAGAATGGTTGAGCTCTATCCATTTTTAACTTCCATTGGATTATGAATAAGTATGCTTTGAAGGAACAATGATTTGTTGGTTAATAAGGATTTGGTAAGTTCACTATCAAATTCTTGTTCAAAATGGATTTAGAAAAGATATTTTCAATTCTACTTGTTACATGTTTAATGAGATAATTAACAAGTCTTGATTTTTAAAAATATAAATAAAAATTTCATAGGATCTTAGAATCTCGATTCGATTATTTGGTCTCGATATTGCAAAGACAAAAATGATTCTATATAAGATCTCAATCTTGATAACTTTGATTGTACATATTTCAATGTATTTTTTCGAGAAAAAAAAAACATAGTTACCTTTATATGTTTAGAAATTTATAATTTATGTACTTCATTTTCTAATATATATATATATATATATATATGAATATCTACTAAAATTAGAAAAAAAATATAATAAAATAGAGGATAATAATAAAATCCGTAAATCTCATTAGCTCAATATTCTTAAATCTAATGCAAGTTCAAAATAATTCTCACTGTCATAAATATATATTTTTCCAAAAATAGTTTAAAACAAGTTTTTCGTTTAATAATTAAATAAATTTCTTTACTATTTTAAATGTAAGCACAAGTTAATGGCCATAATCTATATATATATTAAAGCATTAGTGAACAACTCATCCTAAATTTAATGCGGTGTCTCCATTTCAAATTTCTAATTTTTATAGGTTTTTGCATTTTTAATTAATTATTTTTAAATTTTCGCATTTATTTATTCATTATAGATTTTCAGTTTTTGAAATATATGGAATTTCCAATCTATATGGAATTCCCACAATCTTTACTTTTTTAAATATATTTGAAAGATTTAAAATTTGAAAATTTGCATTTTTATTTTATTTATATTATTTTGCAATTTTAAATTTACTAATTTTAGATTTTCGCATTATTTATTTATTCATTAGAGATTTATTCACTTTTAAAAAGATTTGAAAGATAAAATTTGAAATTTTATATTTTATTTTATCTATTTTGGAATTTATTATTTTGTTTTTTATTTTATATTTATATTTTATTATTTTGTATTTTATTTATTTTAGATTTTATTGTTGTATTTATTATTTATTTATTCATTTTGAGTTTTTACACCATAGGATTATTATGACATGAATAAGCATTTTCAGTTTTTGCACCATAGTATATATTATTAGTTATTAGGACGAGGTTCGGCACTGACAACTAAGAATTATGTTGCGTTTATATTTAAATCTGGTGATCATATTGTAATGTCGGTAATTTTATGTAGGTTTAGTCTTAATTTTGGTTATATTTGTTTGGTGTGATAAATGATATAATCAAAATGTACATTACACGTAATAATTTATTCATATTAAATGTATATTAATGTTTATATGAAATTCCAATCTTTAATTTTTAAAAAATATTTAATTTTCAATTTATATGGAGTTCCTACAATTTTCAGTTTTTAAAAATGTGAAATTTTAAATTTATATGGAATTCGCAGTGCATATATGGAATTTATATATTAAATTAGTGAAAAGAATTAGAGCAAGACTATTACTAATTAGTCAATAAATCACACATTTTATGCACGTCGGTGGAATTAAATCATCCATCCCAATTGAAAGTAATCAAGCTTGGAGCTCAGATATACCTTTATATGAAGTACTTGAGTCTTCTTGTCTTATTCTGCATTTAGTCAACCAAATTCATGAAATTGATCAGAGAAGCTTGCATCATTCCATAATACGAATTGAATATAGTGAGTTTATGATACTTGGATAGCTTGTATGAGAAATGTGAAGATCCGCATCTACAACTAACATTGATTTGGGGTCTGAATCTAAATAAAAATCCCCACTCATATAACAATACACGAAATGCTGCAGTATTGTGGCCACAAAGACCAGATTTCCATTGGAAAAGGACAAAAGTGCTTCCATTGGAAAAAAGAGAAACTATGACTTTGATAGGGATTTACCTTTGCTCCTCGACTTTTGTCGTGCAGTACTCGTGCCTACGAAATGGATGCACTTGGGTTAAAATCTTCAACATATGAATGGCTTAATATCACATTTAAAAATAAAAAATAACACATAGTATGAGATAGTGGCATTTACATAGAGACGATGAAAAAAGTTAAGAAAAACCCTCATAACAGATTAACCCACTCAAGATTGAGATCAGCCTTGGCCAGTGGAGCAAGGCAATTGGTTGTGCAACTGGGATCACGAAGCGGTTATTCAATCTGGCAGTCGCACATCCATAAAATCAAAAACCAAATAGATGAAAATAAAATAGGAAAAGGGGTTAAAATTCACTTTCTCAACATTGCTCTTTTGCTTAGCAAAAGGCCGAAAGCTAGGTAAAAATAGTATGGCGAAGCACAATATTTTATATACACTACAATCAATTAAATTAATTAACTAAAAAAATAAAAAATTGTTGCCTTAACAATTGAAGTAGAGGACTTCATAATGAAAAAAATTGAAGTATATTCTAAGTAAGAAAATGGACATGATCTGGCGGGTCAGTGAAATATGCAAAACAATGTACATAAAAGATACTCTGAATACATCAAATTTATTACTTCAGAATGAATCCAAGAGCCGGGACAATGCATCCTTGCCAGTAACAATACACTCAACATACATCATGCTTAGTATGCATTAATCATCTAATTCATGACACATAAACAATCTCGTCTCTTGCTTTCTTGTAAAGTTCAAGACCTTTAGGGAATTGCTTTCTCCACTCATCAATGTCAGATCTTCGTCAAATAACTCCGACAGTTGCTTACCCTGAAGAATATATCCTGTCACAAGTCACAACAGTTGAATTTCAATCACCTCTTCGAATATTTCCAGTACCAATAAACACAAAAGCCTACCAACAAAATCGAAACTATAAAACATAGTTGAATGAAACAAAACATCTTCTAGATCAATGGAGGCGTGACAGCTAGGGCTTTCCAGAAGCGGGGACAATGGCGGCAGCACTGGAGCATTCAATAGAACAAAGTGACGGCGGCGATATTTTGTAATCGGCGATGGGCAGTGATGGGGAAGAGCGGAAGGCTAATCCGGAAACGGGGTAGCCGTTGCATTTTCTGCCGAACAATTTTTGCATTCTGCTTCGGAGGAGAAGAAGACACAGGAGTGATGGGTGGTGCAACGGTAAATAGAGAATTTTTGGAAATAGCACCGATATAGGGCAAACTAAATTAGGAGTGTGTATGAGGATTTCTCGGAGAAGATTACACGCGGGATTCAAGGATAATAATGGGAAAGAGTTATGGAATTGCACTAAATGTGGGGTGGTATAGAAATAAACCTGGGTTAGGAGTGGTATGCGGTTTCCTAAACATCTAGGAAAATATAAAATGGTAAGTTGGTTAATTTTGGAGTGTGTGTAAGAGACTAAAAATTGAATAGATTGGTGAGATGAAAAGTGATTTAGGCGGGAATATGTGTGTAGAAAAAAGCTTAGTTTATACTATAATAAAGATTTCAAAGCCTTAGATTTATTAAAGTTATTTTCATCAGGTCTTGCAGGTATAGTAGAAAAGATATACAGGTGAGGCATCACTCGGCTTCAAGGAAGTGACCGATCAAAATAATAATATAATGTCCTAGTAATTCAGGTTCGTACATTATTTTTAGTATCATTATCATGTATTCATTATGTATTTAAAATATTTAGATACACATATTAAACCATAGATTAAATTATTAATTTTTTTTCATTTTGACTTTTGCAGGTTGAATACTGGACATAATTGAAGTTTATGTATCGGATGATTAGATTTAAGTAGTGTTTAATTTATATTGTGTAATTTAGTTCACAATTTTATTCCTTTATCATCACTGTAAATTTCTCATGTAATTCAAGATTTGGATTAATGAAATTACTTTTATTTTGTGTATTACATTATTGCCTTTGATTATATATATATATATTAATCATTTGTCTATTTATTAAAAATAATAATTATTTTTTACAAACAACTATTTATTTGTCATTAAATGTATTTTAGTTTTTAGTTATAGCACTTGCAAATGTCACTAAAATAACTAGATTTGGGAATAAATTATTGTGACAAAGGATAAATGTCACTACAAGCGGGATATAGTTACAAAAAAAAATACGCGACTAAAAAATATATTTTATAGTGATACAAAATTAAAGTCACTAAAACTAAACATTTAGAGACAATATTGTTTTGTGACTACAACCTCAAGTAATAGTGATAAGAGTTCATTGTAGCTAGATGTTTAGTAATAGTGTCAACTTCAAAATATGTGACTAAATCTTTAGCCACAACATCTTTAGTTACAACCTAGTGACAACTATTTTTGTAGTCACTAGCATATTATAGTGATAGTTTTCATTCATATAGTGACAAAAAAATTTATCACTAAAGACAATTTTTTTTCGTAGTGAGAATATATACAGGGCATGCAAGCCCAATAAATGAAAATGGGCCTAAGCAAAATTACAAGCCCATAAAACCAAGCCCAAGCCCATAATCAACCTATGCCATCTACATGCTGCACAGGTGAAGTCTTCTTCTCCTTCTTATTGCCATGGACTCCATCATCCCCCCGCAAGCTGAAGGTTGCCACAGCCTCATCTTGGAACAGAAGCTCTGAAAGGATTTTGGAGCCAACCCTTTTGTGAAGAAGTCAGCAAGCTGTGCGTAGAAGGAACAAAGGAAGGGGAGATATCTTGATGCTTGTAGTGATCACGAATGAAGTAGCATCGGATGCCAATATGCTTGGTCTGCTCATGGTAAACCGAATTTTTGACAAGCTGGATGGTTGATTGGTTATCACAATAAACTGGAAAAGGCCGAGGAAGAGTGAGTCGGAGCTCTTCCAGCAGGGAGTCAAGCCATAGAACCTCCTTGGTGACAGCACCAAGACTTCGATACTCAGCCTCTGTGGTACTCAGTGACACAGCGTGTTGTTTCTTAGTCTTCCATGAAATTAGTGCATCACCAAGGAAAACACAGAACCCGGTTAGAGACTTTCGAGATGTAGGGCAACTGCCCCAATCCGCATCACTGAATGCTTTGAGTTCAACAGGTAATCCAAAGGGATAAAATAATCCAATATGAGGAGAATTCCGAAGGTACTGAAGAACCTGAAGGACAGCTTTCCAATGGTGCACGGTTGGAGCGTGCATGTATTGGCTAAGCTGCTGGACACTGTAGCATAGATCAGGACGTGAGAAGCTAAGATACAACAGTTTACCAACTATTTTTCGATAGAGGTGAGGTTGATCAAACAGTTCACCCTCCATGGACAGAGTATGATGTGGTTGACTGGGGGTACGAGCCCTAGCATTAGGAGGGAAGTCCACCTCAGAAAGAAGGTCTGCTGCATATTTTGATTGAGTAATCGAGTATCCAGTGGTAGAAGCAGTAATTTCCAACCGCAGAAAGTAAGAGGCAGGGCCAAGGTCCTTGATAGTAAATTTCTGATGCAGTAGAGACTTGATGGAAGCGAGGTCGGTGGAATCATCACCAGTGAGTAAGATGTCATCCACATAAACCACAAGAATAGTAATGCCAGTTTTAGTGAATTTGGCAAAGATACATGGATCACTGGAAGTAGAGATGTAACCTGAAGCAACAAGAAAATCACCCAAGGCAGTTTACCACTGACGAGGAGCCTGTTTCAACCCGTAGAGAGACTTCTTGAGAAGACAAGCTTCTCCAGGAGCAGAGGACAAACCTGGAGGACATGTCATGAAAATTTCTTCATCAAGGTCACCATGGAGGAAGGCATTGTTCACATCTAGTTGGGACAGAGGCCAACGAAAGGCTGCTGCTAAAGCAATAACAGTGCGTACACTGACAGTCTTTGCCACTGGAGCAAAAGACTCAGTGTAATCCTTCCCAAACTGTTGGTGAATCCCTTTGCCACTAACCTTGCCTTGTGCTTATTTATGGAGCCATCTGGGTTGTATTTGACACGAAAAACCCATTTGCAACCCACTGGCTTTCTGCCTTTAGGAGGGGAGACAAGATCCCAAGTGTGATTCAAGGTAAGAGCTTCAAGTTCTCTATCAATAGCAGCCTTCCAATGAGGTATGTGTCGAGCCTGTTCAAAGCTCTGTGGAACATACTCAAGATCCAACACAGAGGTACAGACATAGTCTTTATATTTGGCAGGCATCCTAATCTCTCTTCGAGGTCTTGATGGAATGCCAAAGAAAGGGACAGAAGCCATATTGGTGCTAACATGAGAAGGCTGGGGATTCAAAGAAGATGAATCACCGGAGCAAGAGGAGTCACTGGACTCTTCTTGAGAGCAAATTTCAGCTGGACTCTCAGTGGGAGAATCAGCAGATGTACATGAGGTATGGCTCAATGATCCCTGAGGAATCAAAGAGGAGTGCTCTTTGAACAAAGGAGCAGTGGGCTCCCTTGTTGGACTGGCAGTTTGCTGAGCATCAGTAGGATGCTCAGTGGAAGTGTTAATGGAATAGAGAGGAAAAGGATGGTTCATTAAGGACGCTGGTAATGGCATTGAGGATGAGGACAAGGATTCTGAAGTAGGAGGTGTTGTAAAAGGGAAAATATCATCAAAGAAGGTGACATCCCTTGACACTATCACTCTCTTGGTTTGAAGAACTAGAATTTTGTAACCCTTCTGACTACTAGCAACCCCAAGATTGACTCCTTTCATCCCTCTAGGCTCTAGCTTTCCTAGTGTGGGATTGGGATCTTTAACATAGCATAAACAACCAAAAGAGAAGAAAGAGATGGCTTGTTACCAGTAATGATCTCACAGGATGACTTCCAGTTAAGAACTTTGGTAGGCCATCTATTGATGATATAGGTAGCTGCTAGCATAGTATCCCCCCAGTACAATTTAGGTAGACCTGAGGTAAGAAGAAGACTCCTTGCTACTTGCACCAAGTGTTGGTGCTTTCTCTCAACACGACCATTTTGTTGGGAGGTATAAGTACAGGATGTTTGGTGAATTATCCCAAGGGTGGAGAAGAGAGTACTATATCTCTGGTTACAGAACTCAGTGCCATTATCACTCCTTAGGATTTTTATAGATTTGTTGTATTGGTTTTGCACAATGGAAAAGAAATGAGACAAGGAGGTGAAGGTTTCAGATTTGGAATGTAAGAGGAAAAGCCAAGTGGCTCTAGAGACATCATCAACCACAGTTAACAAGTATTTATAGTTATTCCAATCAACAAGAGAAAATGGTTCCCAGAGATCACAGTGAACTAAATCAAAGATGGTTGAGGCATGAGAAGAGCTAAGTGAAAAAGGAAGTCTGTGCATCTTAGAACACTGACAGATATCACAAGGTATTTTGCTACTATCAATATTCAAACCAAGATTATTCATTACAATATCTGAGGGATGATCTAACCTCTTATGCCAAGTAACAATAGAATTGGAATTACTCACAGTAGAGTTTACAGAATGTAAGGAAATATCAGAGTCTCTAACACTACACGTGTAGAGTTTATTTAAGATATTGGCCCTAAGTAAGCGCTTCTTAGATTTCAGGTCCTGCAAAGTGCATGAATCAGGGTCAAACACAGCCATACAGTTTAAGTCTCTTGTTAGCTGACTGATGGAAATTAAATTCAATACCACACCAGGAACATAATCACGTTAGGTACCGTAAAAGTAGCAGACAGCCTAACTGATCCTATGTGTGTGGGAAATTTGTAAGAGCCATCAGGCAGAAAAATAGGGAAAGGGGATGTTAAAGGCTGAGAGTCAATCAAGAAGGAAAGATTTGCACACAAATGACATGATGCCCCTGAATCTAGCAACCACATAGAACTCAAATAATGAGATGATGAGATGCTACCTGTCATGTTGAAAACTCCACCAGCAATGTCCATGGGAGTAGGGAAGCAAGTAATCCCTTGCTGCTTATTCATCTCTCTGATCAACTCTTCCAGTTTAGAGATCTTAGCTTCAGCTGATAGGTGAGATGGCTGATCATTGCTAACTGGTTTACCACCCCATGATCCATCTTGGCCAGACGCACCATAGGCTGCTCGTGCAACTGACTTTCCTTTTCTATTGTCTTTTAAGGCTTTGTACCATTCTGGTACAACACCAGTCACCATAAATCAGTTAGCCTTGGAATGACCATTTCGTTTGCAGTGATCACAGTAAGAGTTCTTATTAGCTAGTTGATAACACTTCTCCTTCGTGTGCCCTGGCTTCTTGCAATAACTGCATACAACTCGTTTTTCAATCACACCTTTGTCTACTGCAGTAAGTGCAAAGTTACTACTCTCACTAACTCCAGTTATTCCTAGGGCACCTTTTTTAGCTTCAACTGAGCAAATTATACCGTGAGCTTTACTGGCTGAAGGTAGGGGACTTAACACTAAAATCTGGTTGCACACATGCACAAAGTCTTCATTCAATCCCATTAGATACTGCAGCACAAAATCCTTCTCATCGTTTTTCATTAAGGCTTCTAGAGTCTCCAGATTAGTGGTAGGATAAGGTTGAAAAGCCTTAAAGTCACTCCAAAGCATTTTCAATTCTGAATAATAGCTTGTAGCAGATCTGTTACCTTGAGTGAGATTGGCGATCTTCCTTTTGAGAATAAGAATTTGAGGTCCATTGATTTGACCATAGCAGTCTTCAAGTTCTATCCATAGAGCACGAGCAGTAGGTGTATGGATGAACTGACGAGCAATCTCCGAGGAAATAGAATTCCTCAACCATGTCAGGACCAGGCTGTCAATACGAATCCAGAGTTCAAGCTGAGGATCATTCTCAGAAGGTTTTGGCAGAGTTCCATCGACAAAGCAAATTTTCGCTTTGATGATCAAGGCAGTACAAACTGAAATTTTCCAGCTGGTCCAGTTCGTTCCATCAAGTTGCATAGTTGAGAGATGCAGATTAGGCTGGTCGGCGTTCGTGAGACGATAGACATCTCCACCAGTAACTACAGTGGAATTACCAGCTCCGGATCCACCAACAGTTGAAGTAACGGTCTCCGATGCATCACCAGGAGACATTTCAGTCGACATCGCACTTCTGGCAAGAGAATAGATGAATTTCGAGAAAAAAGGTTAAGCAAATTGAGGTAGATTCCAGAACCGAAACCGCTCTGATACCATGTGAAGTTTGGAGGCGATTGGAAACGATGGAGGGAAAAGAGAATTTCTCATTGAGCTAAAAATGAATGTGAATCAATTACAATGCTACGGACCCTTAAGAGAGAATAAGAATATATACAGGGCATGCAAGCCCAATAAATGAAAATGGGCCTAAGCAAAATTACAAGCCCAAGCCCATAATCAACCTATGCCATCTACATGCTGCACAGGTGAACTCTTCTTCTCCTTCTTATTGCCATGGACTCCATCAACCCTCCCTCATTCCTTTCTTCCAAGGCGACCCTTCTTGGTTACTTCGGCATAAGTCAGTTCATCCCTCCAAGCCTCTTTGCTTCGAGCATGCCATTTCACCTCCTTATCTTGCTCCGTTATCCCCATCTTGACCTCAATAGCCCTACCATCATTAGGAATCTCACATTGCTTTCCTCCGCTTGTATTCCTCGAGACAGCCCAGTTTACCGACAACAGTAATCCCCTCCACATCCGCCCTTGTAGTTGGTTAATCACCTTCTTTGCCTCCTATCTATGCTGGAATCGAAAAAAATCCAAACTTGAACCCCTTCACCGGCCATTTTTGATTCGGGAAAAACCAATCTCGCACCCTCGCAATCTTATCAACATCTCGAAAAAGTTGCCCATTCGAAGCTGCAACGGGAATATTACCCACAAAAACTCCCACCAAGTCTCTCGCAGGCTTCATTCTGCCACTGCTGCCTCCATGCCCCCGTTCCGCTGAAGGCAGCCTCCGCCTCCATTCCCCCGCCTTAGGTCCTCTCCATCCTGCTCTCAAACGATGCTGTGCAATCTCCTGCCTGCTCGCCGGAACAACTCTACCACCACCTCTTTGGGTTCTCTCCATAAAGAGAATTCTCAAGATTTTGGTTTTCATAGTATTCCATTTATTGATGTGATCTGACAGTGTATATTTGGTGATTACTATTTAATTAGTTTCAATAGTATAAATAAGACAAAATTGTTAGGACATAAAAGAATGAAAGTGAAACATAAATAATAGAACCGATGAAGTATTAATTATTTTAATTAAAAAAATGTAAAACGGGCCACTACAAGGACTCTATGTCCACTTTCTAGCCATCGGGCCACACGTGGCCCATTTTGGCGTTGATTTGGTCAAATTGGCGTTAAATTGGGCCCAAATACTTTCCCATGGTCGAAATTCATAATATCAATAAATGGTGGCCCAAGAACGGAATGACCTCCTTTTAGTGGCCTAAAAAAATTATTAACTCTTAAAAATTATATTCCCCCCATCCTAGTAGAAGTGTCCTGTTTGACTTTTTTATACTATTCATTATTTTAAGTATATATTTGGAAAAAAAAAATCGAGTTCAGTCTTGTTAGATTCGCATATCGTATAGTCTAATTTTAGAATATATATTTTGCATAATATTTAGTTCTATATATTTTGAGATATCAACGAACAAAAAGTGCATTACATTGTGTGCAGAAATAAAACAAGACATTTTAAATGGACCGGATTGGAGTTGTAACACCCCGGTTTTTGGTCACCCAGGTCGGGATGTCACCGCCACACCTCCCTAGTAAGACACGGTTTCTCCGGCTTACTAAAGAGATGCAAGGCTAGGCATTGCAGTATTTAAAAGCTTTTGAAAACATTTGCAAACAGCCCATACAATATACTCTCGAAAATAATAATATCATAGCGCAGCGGAAAAAGTATTTAAGTATAATATTGCAGCGGAAATGTAAATACGACCAACATGGTCAAAACTCGGGTTTAAAAGCCATTAATTTAATATTTACATAAAGCATGATGATAACATAAGTAATTCAGTCTAATTTAATCAACTATCCAATTTGCATAACTCAGTTCAGGGCTTCCTTTAACAACATATTTCACATAATCTAGAATAAAAGCCATAATTTAAATAAGCATTTAAATAATTTAATTGGACAACAAATGTAATTTAATTTAATTTAAATTTTCCCCTTACATCCCAGATTCAGTATTTCAAGTATTTCACGATTGCATCGCAATCTCAACAAGTTTAGCCGGTAGCCCGGCGGCCGCAACCGTATCAGCCATACCCAGTACCACTCCGGAGCCTCAGGAAACCCATGTGGATATTCTCGAGAGTGTAGGCTCTATATCTCATGCCGTTTTGGCAATATCATATCTCAATTTTAGCGCGCGGGGTCACCATTGTCCATTAAGGCACGAAGTGAATCGTTAGGGGGCACCCTGCAGAGCACTCACCCCTAATTTTAATTTATCAAGTTTGTAAGAGGATTTAACTTCAAAAATCTGATTTCAATTTTATTTATTTAAAAATAATATTTCACTCATTTCAACCCTAAAGGTTAATTTCATGTTTCAACAAGATTTCAAGATTTGATTTCCGGTAAACCACAGTTTACTCTAAAATTCGTCTAAAATCATATTTAATTCCAAAAATTCCGAAATTTCACGACTGACTCAGAAACGTTGAGATCTACAACTTTCGTGTTTTAACTTTTCCAATCCAAGATACCGAAATAGGTCAAAAACACCAATTTTCACAGAACCACAAATCTGTCCGAATTTTACAGACCACAGTTTAGAGATATTGAAATCTACCATAGCAAATCAACTCCAAATTTAATGAAATTTTACAGAGACCATTTTAAGACATTTATCTACAACTTTCATGTTCGGCCAAAGATCTAAATCGGTCTGGAACCTATGTCAAAAACGTGATCAAGATCGGACCTAAGTTCTGTCAAGAATTTCAAGATCTAGTTTCAAGCAGTTCGGTTTCGGTTGGTTTTAACATATCAAATCGTGTCTAAAAATTCTGAAAATTTTACAGTAGATAGATCTAAACCTTAGGAACGTTTTTCGTGTTTTAAGTTTTTCCTTTTGAAGTCGTTTTAAGGTTCGGAAAAATTCGTCAAAACTGTTGCGCCGGTGGAAAACATTCAATGAAAGATTTACACAAGATTCGATTCAAGCTTTTAGGTTTCGTGTTTTAATTACTCCCAAAACCATGTAAGTAT
This sequence comes from Hygrophila difformis, assembly GCA_030278955.1. NCBI lineage: Eukaryota > Viridiplantae > Streptophyta > Magnoliopsida > Lamiales > Acanthaceae > Hygrophila > Hygrophila difformis. The sequence continues at coordinate 31,432,566 of JAOANR010000005.1, read as the reverse complement.
TAACTTACAGAGTTGTGAACGTCCAGGATCGTCTATTTCGAAGGCGTGGCTTCCAGTCCACCGTTTCTCCTCTCCGTTCGTCAGGTTCTACGCTCTAGATCCAATTCGAGGTGTAGAAGGGAAAAGGAGAAGATTAGGATTCGTTTTCGAATCATATATTGAACAAGGATTGGATCGGGACTTACCACAACGCTGGAGGTCTTGAAATTTTCGTCCAACAGTCCAAGCCTTGGTTTCGTGCCTCCGACGACTCCGGATTTAGGGTTTCGAATGTGTAGAGAGTTGTAAGGTTTTGTAAAGGTGTTCGGGGCTTCCAAGGGAGCTTATTTATAGATAGCTAAGACCTAGGGCGTCCAAGATCTGACTGATAATGGCCAAAACTGACCATTATTTCCAATCCATTTCCGTGTCTGAGACGGACATTTTGATCGTGTTTCCATCTTATTTTAATAAGAAGCAGTTGAATTTAACAGATTAATGCTAGTTTGTAAAAACATCGAGCCGGTAATAAAAAGACACAAAATATGCAATTTTTAATTGTATTTGTGTTAGAAAAATCCAAAAACATGAAAAAAGGAAAAAGAAAAGAAAAAGGAAGAAAGATGGGAAAAAGATCAAAAATTCCACAACTGAAATTTGGTCAAGTGTTGAAGCACAATTCGAATTGTGCAAATCGAATTAATTCGAAATTGCACACAATTCGAATTGCTGAAGAGAACAAGAAGTGGTTAAGTGTTGGGAAGGGATGCAGAAGAGCTAATTCGAATTACTATGGCCGATTCGAGTTAATTCGAATTGGCTTTAATAATTCAAATTAGGGAATGAAAAGAAGAAACCCAAAGGCAGGAAGAAGATGCAATTCGAATTGTCCAATTTGAATTAATTCGAATTGGCACAAACAATTCGAATTGCCAACAAATGCAAAGAAGCCAAGAAACCCTCATCCAATTCGAGAAAAGACCAATTCGAATTCTTCACAACAATTCGAATTGACAACTGAAGGCCACATTTCCAGCTCAAGGAAGAAATCTCACAATTCGAATTAATTCGAATTGGATGAGATAATTCGAACTTCACTCAAAAATTCATCAAGAGCTGTGGAGCATAAGCACAACACTGGTGGGCCTAGGGTTTCAAAATTTGTCTATAAAAGCAGACCTTCCACAACAGAAAAAGAAGATCAAGAAATTTGCCAAAAAGCAGCTGGGACAAAAAGAACAGCAGGAGGTTCCACACCCCTTAAGGGTTAGGTAGGTAGTTTAGTTTAGTTTAGTTTATTTTCCTTGCAAGTAGTATAGTTTTTACATGCTTTGATCTTAGTATAGTGTAGAAGCAGTTTGTGTAACCCTTAGAGTAGCCATTTCCAGAATTTTTACATGCTTTCTAGTTAGAATAAACCCTACCTTCAAGTTAATGATGGTTTTGGGTTCTTTATTTTGCTTTCAAAGTGTCAATACAAGAAAAATTTCCAGAAATGGTGTTATTCATGTGTTTTGGCACTCTTTAATGCTTTCTTTAGAAATAAATGCTTAGCATGTTTGTTTGTTTCAACTAGGTTACATTTATATGTCCTAGTTGACATTCAAACTTAATAAATGCATGTTTGGTGGGTTTTTGGCTTGATTTTGTGCCTTAGAGCTTCAAATAAGTGTTATTAGGTTTTAGACGTTTTTAGGGTCTGTTAGAACTTACCTTTATGCCTTATTTTCCTGCCTTGATTTTATTTTATGCTGCCTTAGATAACTTGAGTGTTCTTAGTTTATTCATGTAGTTCTTAGATAACTAAATGTTTTAGGTTCTTTGATCTTTGAATCCTTTGTTTGTAGAAATAGGGTTTAAATCTTGCCAATACCCACTGGACATGTGTTTGTTTATTTCTTGAAAACCTCACTAGGGTGGCTGTGAAGTGACATTGATGTGAGATGAGGGATTTGGTAAATCTAACCCATCATTAACCGCACAGTGTACACCTAACCCATACTTGTGAGAACAAAAATTATTATTGTTCGAAAATGTCTAATTCGAATTGAGGCAATTCGAATCATCTCGAATTGCCTAAGAAATTCGAATTGCACAACCAAAAATTTCCTTCATGTGGTTTCCAACCAATTCGAATTCTCCAATTCGAATTAATTCGAATTGGTTCAACAATTCGAATTGGCTTGAAAACCACATTGTATTGCATACCACCCATTCATGCCTTAGTTTATTTTCCATCTCTTACCAATTCGAATTGTCCAATTCGAATTAATTCGAATTGCTGGACAATTCGAATTCACCTTCCTCTTGAGGTAAATGCCTTAGTCAATTTGAGCAAGAAAAGGACTTCGCCAATTCGAGTTGTCCAATTCGAATTAATTCGAATTGATCAATAATTCGAATTAGATGATGTTCCAATTTCTGGCAATGATTAATTGGGTAAAGTAATACTTCATCCTTCATGCATTCTCATTTCGAATTACTCCAATAATTCGAATTGAACTATCCCTTCTATTTTGAAAACTCCAAAATATTTTTCTTCCATGAATTGTGTAAGTTGCATGGATGTATTGGGCCTGGGCCCAAATTCATCTGATTTCTATCCATTACACATTTCAACCCATTAGTGTCCACTTATTGTGTGCTTAACACCCACATAATACCAAAAATATTTTCTTACTTTCTTGTTTTCTCTTTCATTGTGTGTATGAACGGATAATGAGAAACACCATAGATTAATGTTGGTGAAAGGTCCCTTCACAGGGATATCGATTAACCCGTCTTCTGTGTGTAAATCATTATCTGTTATTTTGCATGATCTGGTCAGTGGTTGGTGGAAGCTTCGGCGAGCGTTCTCTTCACTAAGAGTTTCGATTAGTCACTCAGCCAATTCCTAATCAGATACAGTTTTAAGTCTCCTTATCTTAATTTCTCAACCTGAATTCAAGTTGCAATAGTATTAACTGATGTCGACCAACATCAATTAAGACATATTACAGCAAGAAATATGTGGGTTTTTCTTCCACTCACAGACAAAAGAAAACTAAATGACGGCGGTGACCGTTGTTTGGAATTCTTTCTGTCTAAAATCATTCATCTGGGATAATTGGGAACCGGACAGCAGATGTTTGCAGTCCGGAAAACCCCAACTATCTCTGGCACCCTTTTTAGCCGATTTCTTCTCATCACAGGCTAATCCACCTTTGTGTATCGCATTCTGTCTAACCCCACCATATATTTTGGGGTGTTTTATTTTCCTTTTCATATACTTGTATGCATGATACTATTATGTAGATGTTCCAGTCATATCATTATTTTGGGGATCCTTCCCCTTTGGACACAGAAGACTTGATTTAAATCTGATGTTGCATAATAAACTTCCAACAAAAATTCCTTTATAAAATCCGGATCTGAGTAAGGGATAAATTTGATAGTTATGACTAATTCACATTCTACTGGGGGTTGATTTTGAGAGCTTAGAAGCAGAGTCAGCGATTAGGTCTCATCTAGACTGAAAGGATCTGTGTTTTAATTGAGAGTTTAGTACCTGTCTAGGGAATGATTTTCAAACATTCATTGGCTTCTCAAAATTGCTGTGTGTTGGAAATCTGATACTCCCTCCGTCCCACTCCAAGTGTCTGGTTACTGTTGGGCACGGGAATTAAGGTAGAGTTGGTTTGTGAGTATATGGTGGGGTCCACATAGTTGTTGGAGGAGAAAATTATTTCTATTTATAGAAAGAAGACATTTGTAATGGGACATCCAAAAATAGTAAGTAGGACATTTGGAATGGGACGGAGGGAGTATTAGATATCGCATTAAGTCAATATCCACTTGGGTGTAGATGAGATGTGATAAATAATACTAGAGGAACAACATATAGGCCTTGGTGAATTTCTAAGGTAGGGTTGAGTATTCCTTCGACTACTATCTTCTTCTGCCAAAGCCTAAAATCGAGTCTTGAGTGAGTGCATCCGGAACAGGTTCATTTATGGATCTGTTTCATTTAGTTTGTATCTCATAACTACCCAGATGTTGTAAGCCTTGTGGCTTATTGATATCTCGGGGATTCTTGATCTGCATTTGGTCACCAAGACCAGGGGCTCTTTTATACTAACGGAAAGAGACGTTTTTAACGATTCCGAGTGATAGATTTAAATGCTTTCTTTATCTGCTTTCCTTTAAAATGCTTTCATAGAGGTCACTCGGGAGAATTAGGGGATGTCCATCTGTTAAAAGGTTTGAGAGTTATGGAATGGTTTGGGGCTTGATTTGAAACTTTGGGTGTGACATGGGGGAATGATAAGAGTACTTGGCATGTCAACTAATGATATGTTAGGTGTTGCTTATCCACCACAAATGAATAATACGCCTTAACATGGCCATGTGAGGGCAGTTATAAGTCTGTGGTATCTTAGATATTGAGGTCGTAAGAGCATGTAAATTCTCACCGTAAGTACCTGTCTGTTAGAGGGAACATGGTGTAGAAAGCATGAGAGTTAGCTAACTAGAGGATTATCCCAAGCTAAGATCTGTGTATAAAAAAATGGAAGTTTAATTGTGTTTCATCTGAATCTTGTCCAATCTTTATTATTTCCTCCCTGTTCCTTCTGTCATATTTAAACCTGCTTTCTAGATAGTGTAGCATAGTTTTACATTGCTTTTGTAGTATAGATTTAATTGCTTTCTTTGATCTAGTTTACCATGCTTTGTAGAATAATTTTTACTGCTTTCATGATCTGGATTTAAAATTATGTCAAGTAGTTGATAGAAACCCTTGCAAAACTTGAATCGAGTAACCGAGTGGAAAATCTTAGTAAACGACGTGGGCCCTGCTTCCATCACACATCCTCCAGTGAACGATCCGGTATTTACTATAAATTACTGCAATTTTTGACTCCGTGCGCTTTCGGGATGCACAGTTTCTTGACACGAGTAAGTAAAAACATAACATTTTGGGAAAATACTCATACAGTGGGAAGATGTTCAAAAGCTTTATGGCAGGTGCTTTGGCGACCGGAAATTATGGGAAACATCACGGCGCAGATACCAGGGACTTTCAGGGTGACAGACTGAAGGTCAATCCCGGTTGCACCGTGATATTTGTCAAAAGTTTCATGGCGGGAAGGACCACAGCGCCGTTTGAGATTAAAACACCCCACATGAGAAATAAAAAGCGGGAATCATAACATATCCTTAAACCCCTTCCCTACATCATAACTCTTTTCATTTAATAAATCCACACCTGAGATTTCAGAAAATTACTCGTGTTAATGAAACTCGTCAAAAGTTTCACTGACCCTAAGGGTCTTGAGTTGAAAGACGTTCAACCAAAAGTCGAAAAATCCGCGTTCGGGCGAGAGATTCACGCAACAACCAAATCTGTGGGGTGGCGCGGCCGTGGCGCGCCCAATGCCTATTGACCGCGCGGCCACCGCGCCGACTTCGCCTGGACTTCGGTCCGGGCGGGTCGTGCGATCCATCGTGCTTTTCCTCCTCTCTTTCGGATTTCTATCCCTCTATGCTCCCGAATTCTGAGTTCCGGGGTATCTCCGGGTTTCTACTTTCTCTCTAAATTTCTACTCGGGTCTAATTGGATGTTGGACTCGAATTCTCGAGTTCATACCTTTAATAATCCCTTTTATTTAATTAAATTCCTTTAATTCCTTTTTAAGTAAAAATCTCATTTCTCATTCCCTTATCTTTATTTATTTATGGTATTTATTGTATTTATTGTTTATTTATTTAATTATTGTTTTATTTTATGTTGGAAAATTCTCGGGTATTACAGGAGTAGTAATCTTGGGCTTTACTTTGCATTTGATAACCCACTCCTACCTAGAGCAATTATTTACTATATGGAAACTCTCTCATAGCATGAATGACCAAGAAGCAAAATGAAGTGTCTAAGTCTACAATTGAGCCGGGATATAGGTGTTTATCAGCAACTGCATCCGAGGTGCTGGCAGTGTCTTATATTCTCAGTGAATTCCATATATCTTTTCCAATGCCAATGACCATTTATTGTGACAACTCAGCCTTGAAGTTGGTCAAGAATCCAATTGATCATGAAAGGACCAAAGTGATTGAACCTGAGTTTATTTCAACCTCTAATCATATTGCGGACATGTCCACAAAATGTTTGCCTTACATTGTATTCTCTAAACATTGTACAAAGTTGAATCTCTGTCGAATTCTATCAACTTGCGAGGGAGGTGATGAAATTTAAACTGAATAGTATACCATTGATATAGGCTAGTTCAGCCTAGATCGTTTAGAGTGTTTTGTAATAATTAAATTGTATAGGGTCTCAGATATAAATTGTTAGTTGTCGTCTTATATTGTAAATCAGTGTACACTTGGTTGAATCAATGAAAAGAAAAAATCATTTTCTTCTTTACGCTTTCAGTCTGTTAAAAATTAGGTGGGCAGAAAGAGATGTTATAACAAACAACCAGGAGGTCATTCAATAGAAATGGTCTATGTTTCAACTAACATATTTTAATATTATTATATCCCTTACGGCCCGTTGGTAAGGCATATCTATATAATAAATCATGAATACTTTTTTGCCTGTGCAGATTGTAATGCCCTTATTAAAGATATTCCATCCCTTTTTAATTTGAAGGATTATATTGTAATTTTCCCTTAAAATTCCATATAAGCGCTGATTAATCATTCAGAAACGTACAGTCATCCAAAAAAAATCCACGTCAGCGCTGAATCATCTAAATATTGAAAAAGAAAATTAAAAAAATAAACATAGGTAATCTAAACATATCTCATTATTTTTAATTTAAGATTTCATACACCTTTGTGCCCTAATTGCCCATTCTCCAATGACCTCTGCCTAACCTTTCTCCGTAGATTTTCAGATTCTTCTAAACGAAAAATTAAGAAATCTTATTCCTCCAAATTCTTCTAAAAACCTCCGTCTCCCTCCCGTCAGAATCATTCCCATATTCTCCAAAATTATTCTCCAGCTATTACATGGTGCCCTAATGCCCAATCACCTCGATTAATTGTGCCATCATCATCTGATTGGTTGTGTTAAATCCCACCTTCTGCCGCTGCGCTACTCGCCTTTTGTTGTTTCCATTCAGCTCTGTAAGGTTAATAAGGTTAACGTGTGGATCATCTATCCTAAATTAGGCAGTATAGTCGTCAATTGTAAGCCTGCCCTTTTCTCTATTCTGTCAAATTCAAGTTTGAGCATGTTAATGTGTTGATGATATATAGGAAATTAGGCGCATACAAGGTGTTCGTGAAAATAATTATGGTTGATTTAATTTTTTCGTTGCCAAATTTCCTGAATTTTTTGGTCATGTTTTTTGATATATTTTTCCTGCTCTGTCTCTCTCAATTAGGCACTATACTTGCTGCTATAAAGTTCATGGTTTGGTTTATAAAATTAAAAAGTCACGATTCGGCATTGATTATGAACAGATTCCAGTGTGTGAATGCATACTTATTCATAGGCACTTTTGAGGCTTAACCCAAAAGGTGATATTGTTGATGGACCTTTCTTCCTCATCCTTATTTTTAATCATGAAATGCATTCCTTTAAATAAGGGTCTAATAATCTGGGATAAATTATGCATTCCGATGGTCTGACGTTCTTCATAGAGAATATAGAAGGGGGAACCTGCAGTGTTACGAATAACATCGTCTATGAAGAAGTTTTTTACGATTTGTTTTCTAAACAGTAGGCAATGTTTAAAGGTTTGTTCCATGAGTATTTATCAATGTTCTCGGTCAAGTTATTTAACAATATCATGCCTAAAATCTCTTTATTTTGTTCGTTATTTTTCTAGGACGCGCTGGTGTAATTATATTATGCTGGACATCTTTGCCTTCATCTTGAATCCTGGTATGAACATTTATGTGTTTTTATTATTGTTTTGAAGTAGGTGAGAAGTCAAATTCAAACCTGTTGAAAAATGGGTAAAAGGGTTATATATTGATAATATTTATTATATATATATTTGGAATAAACACACAGAGAGAAGCAAATATATACATCTGGTATAAATAAATAAACTATTTTCATCGTTTAGAACTTTGTCAATTGCCACTGCACTAGAAAATCATGTGATGTATTTACATTGTATGGAATTCAACTGCAAGTTACATTCTATGAGTTTATGTTGCATTAATCTAGAGTAATCGCAAATTCTTGAATTCTCTCATTAAAGCTTCTCAGAAATCTATGTGCATGTATCATTTCTTATTTATTTTTTTTGAGGAAGGATGGTTTTATTCCGTAGAGTGGTTTAATGTTGGAATGCTACCAGGTTACAAACCAATATGAGAAATAGACCCATAAGGAGGCAGGTACCTGAAAATCCTAACAGCCAAAGTAACGAAAGACCCAAAGCACAAGCTGCTAAAACAAAAATTAACTAAAGTGAGGATCTACACCTTCCAATTCCAAGTTTGGGGCAGGTTCCCTGAGCTCTACCCAGTCAAGTCAAGTACTGCAAGCACCATCTTCTCACCTAGTTACCATAGCATCAAGAGTTTACAGTAGCATCGACCCTTCACTTTAGTGCAGACAGTCACTCCACTCTACACAGGATCTCTACTGCCGCTCTACTTTACCTTCACAGCCTTATCAGTCTGCCTGGCCACTCACCCGACCGCATTCCGAACTGCTACTACTTAACTCAATCAGGAAAAAATTTGGCAAGGTCAGCATCAACTTCTCCCTTCAGTTAGTAGTAACCTTTACCATCTCAACAGCCATTCCATCCTCCGCAGCATCTCATGGCCTCATCCGCATCGGAACGGTGGCTCGAATGACAATCCCATTAATTTGCTACATAAACACATCTCACTTGCAAAGTACTCGAAACCAAGGCATCGGAACGCAAGGGGCAGCTAAGGTTTAAGACAGTGGCCAAAGGTAAAGGATGGGAGGGGTGTGAAAGGGTGAGAAACAGTCAAAAAAGGGGGATAAGGAACCACCATGTGCTATTCTAACATATAGAGATTCGAGAATTTGCCATCTATCAATGTAGATATACAACCAAACAGTAAAGACATCCAAACCATTTGCAATACAACTCCAAAAATCAAGAAACACAAACTCTACTGACACCACTAACTATATACGAGCTCTACTGATTTCGGCTACCCCTCACATATATATCAATACCACCCTCTTCTTTTTTTTTCTTTTTTTTTTCAATTAATGTATTCCTTATTTTTCATTCTTTCTCTTTTTCTCTTTTTTTTTTCATTTTTTCTTTTCATAACTATATATTTTCAGGGGCAGCCCAAAAACCCATAGCAAAGCATAAATCAAACATCAACTCCCTACGCATGAATGACCAAAAATCAAAACAATAGATCGCCCGCTCACATACTGTTATGACTTACTCTCACACTTGCAATAGGAAACAACATCTTAACATCCCCTAAACAAGCATAACAACATCACACTGAACTTTCAAAACAACGTTTTATGGGCAGTTCCTAAATGTCCCCAGGACAAAAGAAGAATGTAGAGGGTTATACAGCAGAAACCAGGAAGAGATGGCAGAAAGCAAGACTAATGAGGGTTAAAACAGGAAGGATATTTCTTTTAAGTGCAGGGCATGGCTCAGTAGGGTAAGAGAGGTATTATGTAGTAAGTAAAGGCATGCGGGAGAAACAAAGTGCCCTTTACCTTCCAATGCCTTGAAGATGAATACATGCAAGCTCAACATGAATGATATAACAATTTCAAGGGTGTCGGGATGAGCCCTCAAATGCGTACTTTAGATGACTTAAAGCTTAGACTTACCTCAATATCGGGTGACTCAACCTGGCACTGCAGGACGACACCATCCCTGTAGAACTCTATCAGCAACATTATGGAGAACCAAACATAGCAGCAGCAGCCTCATCAACAAAGCAGTCACAGTCTCTTTGCATGTAAATCGTTGCACACAATGACTTATTCTACGATCGTATCTACAACATCCTCCATCCAATACCAGGTGATTGTCCGATGGCTTGAAATTCAATGAAGGGGATCATCATATATGGCGAACGACCATCAACAGCTTACAGCAAACCCCCAGTAACTTCCTGTGTAGGCACCTTCATTGTTGGACCCTCGAACTTTACCTTCCCACCGATCTTTTTATCTTCATCCGCACGTTCAAAGCCAAAAGGACATGACACGACACTACAAAGCCAAAAAGAAGGATACAACCATATGTGACGCAACCAATGAAACGCGACACTACAATTCAAACCTTACCAAAGACAAAGCAGACAAACAATTCAATACAACAAAACCAAACAGACACGACCCGATACAAGCAGCTACAAAACAAGGAAACTACCAGACGTGACACAACCAACAAGATGCAACACTACACTACAAGACAGACATTACCAGAGACAAAGCAAGAACACAATACCACACAACAAATCCAACCAGACACTACAGGATACAAACAACTACAAACCAGAAATACACTATACAGGCAGCATGCCCTTCCAGAAATGACATTTCCGTTTATCCGATTAGATCTTGTTGCTGCAGCCAAGCTTCTATCTTGGTTTCACCTCTTGCCCCAGGTCTTGCCCAATAATCGGCCAAGTCATTCCGCTCCCTCAAAATATGTTGAAACCGCACTTCCCCCCCACATCTTAATATTATCATTATTGGCCCCAATAGTCTGTTTAGTCTCCATGGGATTTGTTCCGGACAACGCAGCCAGCTCACTAAGTTTGAAGAATCGCTCTCGAATATCAACCTAGGTAAAGGAAATCCTTGATCTCGAATAATGGCGCTACAAACTCTACTCGCAGCTGTCACCTCCACCTCTGTCGAGTCCGCCATCCCTATATTGTCTGATAAGATAAAAATTATAGAGCCTTCATCATCTCTAATAACACCACCCACCCCTGCCGGCCCAGGGTTAACAATGGAAGACCCATCCGTATTTACTTTCCACCATCCTTTACGAGGTCGTTCCCACACCAGCCCAACATGTGGCCTCCTCACCCTCCCGATCCTGCCATCTACCAATGCCTGAGGGAAAACTTCTTCGCGGCTAATCAGGTTTACATCCCTGCCTCTAAAAGCAGCTTGCCACCATAGGCAAACTCTCCATCTAATCTCGTCCAACACTGCATTATTGTCAAATTGCTTGCCCTTAAAAACCAAATCATTCCTGTACTTCCAAATCAACCAAATTGAAGCTAACCCTGACATATGCCATCCATTCCTGTTAACAGCACCTATATCAAAGCTAATCCACCAATACAGCAATTTGCTTACCTCTCCAGGCACTGCCCATGATACTCCAAACCCGGCTATTATCTTATACCATACTCCTTGCACTGCCTTGCATTTGCAAAACAGATGATCGACTGTCTCATTTACCTCCTCGCACAATACACAAAGTGTACTGGAACCATTTAAAGATCCCCTTTTAGCTAATTCTTCTCGAACAGGTAAGGCTCCATGACCAACCTTCCAAGCCATTAGTTTAACTTTCATCGGAACCCTTATCCTCCATAATGATCGCCAGAATTTCCTCATCGCCACCGCCTCTTCACTGTCGTTCCTCCTCCAGCAAGACCTAGAGGAAAACCTGCCACTACTCTCATTTTCCCAAATCAATCTATCCTCCATAAACCTACTCATATCTTGGCGATGTAGTAAGTCCACCATATTATTCCAGTAATCTAACTCCCAATGGAATGGTGTTCGCCTTAGCTTTATGTCCCAGACCCATTCCCAACCGTTCCAACACCCATACTCAGCAACTTTCCCTCCTTTATTACAAGCTAAGGCATAAATACGGGGAAATAGTGACCTCAACGACCTCCCACCCTCCGTCCACCTATCGTTCCAGAAGTTGGTCTTCAATCCATTGCCAACTTGAATTCTGAATCCCTCCCCCTGCCCTACTCCAGGAAACATCTCCCACACACTACAAATTCTACCCCAAGCCGATCTCCCTACCTTGGCTTCCGGCAACAGAGTAGCTGATTTCTCATAATATTAAGCTTGAATTACCTCCTTCCAAAGTGAGTTCTCTATCCCATACCTCCACCTCCATTTCAAGAGCAATGCCATATCCTGTTTCAGGACACTTCCAACCTGGAGGCCCCCATCATCCTTATGAGAGCAAATTCTTTCCCAGTTAACCAGGTGAATCTTCCTATTCCCCTCCCCTTCATTCCAAAAAAACCTCCTCTTGATCCTCTCAAGTCTATCGGCCACCCCCATCGGGATTTTAAATAGTGATAAGAAGTATGTTGGAAGGCAGTTTAGGACAGATTTCACCAAGCAAAGACGGCCTGCTTGAGATAGCATTCGACCCTTCCACCCGGACAATCGTTGCTCCACCTTGTCCAAGACCGGTTGCCACACCGCCAACCCATTTACTCTGCCCCCAATTGGAATACCTAAATATTTCATTGGCCAGCTTCCCACACTACACCCTAAAACACTTGCTGCTTCCCTGACCGAATCCATGGAGCAATTAATTCCATAAATGTGGCTTTTCCCATAATTTATCCTCAACCCTGTTGCTAGTGTAAGACACCTCAGAATCCTTTTTACAGTGATTATTTGATTCAACTCCCCTTCACAAAAAATTAGCGTGTCGTCCGCATACTGTAAATGAGAGATTACAGGCCCTCCATCCCCTCCTTTCAGTCCCTTGATCATACCCTCTTCCCCTGCCCTAACCATTAGTCTATTCAATATCTCCGCCACCAATACGAAGAGATAGGGTGACAACGGGTCACCTTGTCTTATACCTTTAAACATTTTGAAAAAAAGAGTTTGTGTATAGCAGTAAATTACCAAGAATTAGTTCTAAACTAAGAATTTATGGAAGTGCATATTAAGAATTATATATTTTGAAACATAATATTAAAAGTGTATAATAGTAAGAACAGAATAATAGAAGGAAAAACAGATGGGGAAAGGTTGAGAAGATTTTCACTGGGCATGTTCATGAAGTGTGCAAATTGAATTTAAAAGAGTTTGTGTTTATATGCTTGAAGTAAATTAATATTAGTTTTGCTAGGGTATATTCTCAATATCTCATTCAAATTTTCTTACGGTGTATATGAAATGTCTGTCATGATCAGATTGGACTCAGGTGCAGTTTTATTGAATAATGTCTGCATTGTAGTAGAGAAGAACGATAGGCGATTGGATGATTGACTGCTTGAGGTACTACGTTGTTACTTTATTTCTTTATGTCTTCACGGGTTATGTGAGTGCTGGTTGTACTTTTCTGCATTTGAGGTATTGGGTTGATATTTATTGTAATACTATGTTTCGGTTTTCAGACAGCCAAAACCAATAAATTTTAAGAATTGGAACTCAAATCTCCTAAGAGACACCATTGTCTTAACTGGTTTACTGAAAGAATTTTGCATTCAAGGCCTAACAAGGCAATCTTATTGTATTATGTATTAGAATTGTCTTCAGGATACTCAAGTTAAACCAAACAAGGCCATCTACAGTATAATTTGAAGGAGTACAGTCAGAATTAATTCTTGGTTATTTTCTATGACAGTCCTTTTGCATTCAAGACACCCGATACCGAGAAATCTGTTAACTCAAACCGGCTCAAAAGATTCAATGAGTTAGATGTCACTATAATGCTCACAATTGATGTTGATGATGGCGATGAAAACATGAATGGAGATCGTGAAGGTTCGGAAAGAACAAAAGTCTCACTAAAAAAATCAAGAAAGAGAAGGTCAATAATTTATTTTAATTTTCTCATTATAATAAAATTACAAAGTTTTTTGTTGCTTATTAGTTTACTTAAATATGCTGGTCTAATGGTATCGTGGTCACTGATTGACGACATTGTAGCTGATGCATGCCCGTGATCTTTAAGATCTTTAGTATATTGTTAGCTATTTTATTTTCAAACAATTTTATTGGATTAATATATTTAATGTATCTCGCGTTTTAGTACTATTTTTTTTATTTGATTTTCAAACAATTTTATTGTTTTTTTTAATTAATTTGGTTTCTAAAAAAAATGTAGTAAACTTATTTTGTTAACTAACTTAACAAATTATTAAGTTTATTTATTTTAAAAAAAAAGATCGCCCATGCGCGGAGCGCGGGCAAAAAATACTAGTATATATAGAAAAATTGGGTAAATAAAAGACGTAATGTAAAAGAAAGGAAAAATTTTATTGCTAATGGATAAAAAGACATTACAAAAATGAGAATTGCTTGATTTGTTATGTTGTGTAAACATCCTCAATTTTATACTTATAATTGTCTACTTATACACGTATAGATGCATTTTAACAAAAAAGGACAAAATAAAAACACCTTTCAACCTCTCCGCAGTTACTTTCTAACGTTCTGCGGATGTTAGATTTGTTCTCGGATGGATTTCTGCCTTCCGCGGATCTAAGAATGTTTCCACAAATGACGTTCAATTTCTTCTTGGGCTGGGGCTTAATTTATTTTAGTGTTAACATTGTCCAAACTCCAAACTCTATATGTATAGAATTTATATGTTTTAGTAAATATTAAATTTAAACATCTATATCTAAAATAAGGGCAAATTAATATCAATATGTCAACCTTCATATTTAATTGTCCGTTGTATGTTCACCAGAAAAAATTGTCCGTTGTATCAGATGTAAAAATTGATCTTGTTTTTCTATGCATGGGATCTTAAATTATAATAATGATTCTATTAAAAACTGAAATTCTGGTGTTGCATTGTTCAGTTACATGTATGGGATTTCGTATAAGCTGTTGAAAGATTCTTTTTTTTTTTTTCTAGATTAGATGAGAGTTTAGACAAATAGATACAGGTCAATATGGGGATCTATGAATATTCATGATTTATCATGATTGTCAACCCAAAAGGATTCCTTTGAATTCTAATTTTTTTTAAGAGTCGAGGCCAGGAAACCAAGGAAAAGCGGAAAACCAAAAACAAAGAAAAAGAAAACCGAAACTAAAAAGCTAGAGACAACTCAGAATCGGGGTAACACACGCCAGATGTATCCGCCGCCAGATCCCCAAAACCCAGTCCGGATGAAAGGCCCAGGTGGTGTAGAAAGCTTCCTGAGAGGCCCCATGTTTAGCTAGTCTGACTACAACTCAGTTACCCTCCCGCAACACATGATGAAGATGGCAGACTTCAAAAGAGCACCTGATGTGATTGATTTGCTGACATAGAGAAGCGATGGGATGAAACATATCCTCCTGTAACTTCTCAATAGTGGACTTGGAGTCAGAATAACAAATAACTTTATTTATCCCACATCTCTGTAAATACTCCAAGCCAGCAACCAAAGCATTCAATTCAGCAAAAGAGTTGGTGGCATGCCCCAGAAAACCACAACCACCCCCAATCCAGTGACCATCATCCACTCGGACTACAAACCCGAAGCCGGATCTCCCCGAGTTCCCTAAAGAACTTCTATCAACATGGAGGATAATTCCCAATGCATCATTGTTATTCCAATTAACCAAGCGCATAGGTCGGCATATTGGAGGCTTTAGATTATAGGCTCGCTGAAGATCACCTGTAAGCCTCCAAATCTTACGCTGAAGACTCCATACAGTCTAATGATGGCCCCAAAAAATTCGAGCATTTCGCTCGTTCCAAATCACCCACACCACTACCATGAAGAGAGGGCCATAAGACAAAAACATGCCATGAAGGGATCCCTTAATATCTTCCTTAGTCATCTGATCACAGTCCATTGGAATATTCATATGTAAAGAAGACCACATCTTTAGAGCCCATGGACAATAAAAAATGCAATGAAACCAAGTTTCCTCCTCAATCCCACAAAGACAGCATAAAGGAGATGGAGCCATACCACGATAATGACGAACAACATTAACTGGGAGGGAATCATGGCTCATCAACCAAAGAAGAAATCCAAATTTTTCTGGGATCGCAACATGCCACAGCCATCTCCAATCGTTTTCAGCGTGCATTCCTTGACAAATGAAGTTATAGGCCGATTTCACTGCAAATACTGCATTCTTAGTCCCTTTCAAAATCCAAATATCTTGAACCGAGGCATGTAAACGAGGCGGCGGGGACGACTTGATCTCTTATAGAATCGTAGTAGGCATAATGGAATATATCACATCCCAATTCCAAGCACCTTCGACAATCATATCCTCCAGTTTGAGATCCAAATCTTGAGTCGCAACGAATGGCAATAATGGACCAAGATGAGCACCTTTCCACCATCTATAAAACCATAAAAAAAACATCCCCTCGACCAATTCTGAGATCAAAGCCCTCTTTAAAATGGGGGGATAACCTTCTGCAAGAGTGTAAGGAGATGTGAACGTGCATGGCAGGGAGCTGAAAAGGGAAGGTCCGGGATAGGTGAAAAATCCAAAACCAACTGCACCCATGTTTTACTGGTTGAATGTATCATACCCCAAATCAGAATCTGCAAATCTTCCTATCGATCGCTTTGCAAATCTGTTCAGGTAACCAATACAGCTGCATGATATAAGCTGGAATTGCCGCCATGACTGCCCAACAGAGAGTAAGGCGCCCGGCCTGAAACTTTTGATAAATTTTCCACACGAGTATTTTTCAGAAAATATAATAAGAGTTAATCCCGGGTGTAATTTTATTTCATGAAACCACTTTATGAAGATGGAGTTGGGATTAGGGATATATGTATAGGTTGTCACGTTTTTATTTACTCGTGTTAAGAAACTGTGCCCCCGAAAGCGCACGGAGTCAAAAATTGCAGTATTTATAGTAAGTACCGGATCGTTCACTGGAGGATGTGCGATAGAAGCAGGGCCCACGTCGTTTTATAAGATTTTCCACTCGGTTACTCGATTCAAGTTTGTGTTTAAACTACCATCTACGTGACATAATTTAAACTAAGCTATGAAAGCAATTAAAATTAAGCAGATAAAATTATTCTAGAAAGCGAATTAAATTTAATCTAAGAAAGCAATAAAATTATTCTAAGAAAGCGATTAAAATTATTCTAAGAAAGCAGATTTAAAATGAGATAGAAGGGACAGGAAGAAAATAATAAAAATTGGACAAGATTCAGATGAAACACAGTTAAACTTCCATTTTAATTACACAGATCTTTGTTTGGGATAATCCTTTCATTTAGCTAACTCCCATGCTTCCTATACCATGTTCCCTTTAACAGACAGGTACTTACAGTAAAGATTTACATGCCTTAAGACAACAAAATCCAAGATACCACAGATATACAACTGCCCCCGTGCAGAGGTATGTTATTTATATGTGGTGGACAAGCAACACCCGACAAATCATTTATTGAGATGTCAAGTACTGCTATCATTCCCTCATGTCACACCCAAAGTCTAAAATTAAACCTGAACTATCCCTTAGCTCTCAGTCCTAGTAGTAGTTAGAAGATCTAGTGACACATCTGAGTGACCTCTACGAAAGTGATTAAAAGAAAGCAGTAAAGAAAGCATTTAAAATCCTATCACTCGGGAGTTTCAAAAGCTTCGTACTGGTAGTAAAAGAAAGCCCCCAGTCAGAATGACCGAGCGTGGATCAAGAATTCCCGGATCTCGGTGAACCGCTCGCAGTGTTCACTTCCTTTCGGGTGGTTATGAGATACAAAGTAATGAACCGAACTAATAGCTTAGTTCGTTCCGGATGCACTCACTCAGGACTCAAGAATAGGCTTTGGCAGAAGAGGATAGCAGTTGAAAGAAACTCAACCCTATCTTAGAAAGTAACCAAGGCCTATATATTGTTCCTCTAGAATTATCTATCAAACTGTATTTGAATCCAAGTGGATCCCAGTTCGGTGTGATAGTTAAGACTAAATTCCAATTACACAGCAATTTCGGAAAATAATTGATTTGAAAATCATTCCCTAAACAAGTACTAGACTCTCAATAAGAACACAGACACTTTTCAGTCTAGATGAGACCTAATCGCTGACTCTGCTTCTAATTTTCCAAAATTTAACCCTCGACAGAATATGAGCTAAACATAACTGAGAAATTTATCACTTACTTATATCCGGATTTTATAAATGAATTTTTGTTGGAAATTTATTATGAGACATCCGATTAAAAATAAAGACTTCTATGTCCAAGGGAAGGATCCCAAAATAATTTGACCACAATAATTACATAATATTATCATGCATAATTTTATAAGAGAAGTGTAAAATTAAATTAACCCAAAATATAAGGTAGGTTTAGACAGAATGTGACACACAAAGATGAAATAGCCGGAGATAAAAGAAGTCGACTAAAGAGATGGCAGGAGTAGCTGGGATTATCTGGACTGCAAACATCTGCTATCCAAGTCCCAACTATTTGCCGTAGATCGAAACTTGTTTAGTGACAATATCCGGATTAGTATTGTCTGAATTTTAGGGTTAGGTAAAATGATGATTAGGAAGGTAGGGGTGTGAAGATTGATGAAGAACAAGGACACACACAAAAGGATGATTATGATATAAGAAAAATGAAACTAAATCGTAAAATGAAAGATAATGAAACTTATGAATGAAGGGGACCCGAACTTGCCAAGGGAAGTGAGTCAAGCTCAAGACAAATGGCTTCCTTCAAGTGCATCATTCATTGACAATCCATCGAGCAAGTTTCCAACTTGATGGCGTGAGGGAAATGAACTTAAGTTCAAGACAAACACGGTTGGGGGAGAACACTTTTGAAAGAGTGCTCTCGGTTGTGAACTTTGAAAATATGAGAGTTGATTTCAATATTAAGCAAAGTTGTTTACAAATGAAGGGGAATGTCATATATATAGGCCAAGCCCCTTGGGAAACAAGAGAAATGAAAAATACATCAAAAATGACCTAATTCGGTTTAGGGGGAATCAATTCGGTCTATGGTGTAAACCGAATTGGTATGGCCTAGAACGAATTGGGACCAAACCTATCTATTACAAAAGGGAATGGCATCAATTCGGTCTATTGGTAGCAATTCGGTTTAGACCGAATTGGACTTGTAAACCGAATTGAGTGCCTACAAAAATAATACTAGTAATACTATCACAGAAGGCAATTCGGTCTAGGGGAGTAGTTCGGTTTAGACCGAATTGGCAAAATGACCGAATTGAGGGAGAAGGAAAATTTTCTAAGGCATGGGAGTCAATTCCGTCTAGGCCAATTCGGTCTAGACCGATAGACCGAATTGGCTATTTCGAATTGGCTAGACCGAATTGGTCTCAATGCCTTATCCAAATTTCACATGTTTTTATTTTCTATACTATTACAAAATATGTCCGACGTCCAGTGGTGGTTCCGGCTGCTTTCCGGCCACTTTTCGACGAACTCCGTTTTGGGCCTGTTCATGCTTGTTGGGCTCTCCTTGTGCATCTTAAGGCCTTTTTCCATCTTTATTTAAATCCGATGTGAGGAATCCATATTAATGGATTCCGAGCTTGTCCGGTCTTGATCTATCCGGATCGTTATTTTCAGTTTTTGGGATTCCTGGTGTTCCAGATTATCCGCTTCCTGCAAGAAAAATTTATACATTGCATCAGAGAATTTCTTGGCCTTTTGTTTGGACACTGGCCCTTCGGGGATTATTGGAATAACTAATCCATTGGTTCTGGCGACTACGCCATCCCCACCCCCTTGGGAAGGTTGAGACATCAACCGACCAGAATCCAACTCATCATCTCTTTCAAAAAGAGATAAATCAGCAACATTGAAAGTCGGATGAATATTAAAGTCATCAGGAAGCTCAATCCGATAGGCATTGTCATTGATTTTCTCTAGGACTTTGTAAGGTCCTGTCCCACGAGATGCAAGTTTGCCATGTGTTTGTGCAGGAAAACGTTCTTTTCTCATGTGCACCCAGACCCAGTTTCCTGGTTTCAGCAATAGCCTTTTTCTGCCCCTGTTGGCAAATTTGGCATATGTCTCTGATGCCTTCAACAAGCTGTTCCGAACCTTCTCGTGTAGATCCAAGATTGCTTTAGCCCTGTCTCTGCCATTGAAGTTAAAATGCTCACTACTAGGTAGTGGCAGAAAATCGAGAGAGGTTATCGGGTTAAATCCATAAACGACTTCAAAGGGTGACATGTGTGTGGCACGATGAATGTGACGATTATAAGCAAATTCAATGTAAGGTAAACATTCATCCCATCTTTTGGAGCTCGAAGAAGTAATTATGCGCAGGAGGTTACCCAACACACGATTTACCGCTTCTGTCTGTCCGTCCGTCTGAGGATGGTAGGACGTTGAGAACAAAAGTTGCGTACCCCATCTCACGCCAAAAACCTTTCCAGAAGTAGCTTACAAACTTGGCATCGCGGTCAGACACGATTGACTTTGGTACTCCATGAAGACGTACCACTTCTCTAAAGAATAGATTCGAGATATGCCTGGCGTCATTGGTCTTCACACATGGTATGAAATGTGCAATCTTGGAGAATCGATCAACTACCACAAAGATTGAATCTTTGCCTCTTGCAGTCTGTGGTAGTCCAAGCACGAAGTCCATTGATATGTCTAGCCAAGGTCCTTCAGGCACAGGTAATGCTTGATATAACCCGTGGGGTTTAACAGTTGACTTGGCCTTCAGACAGACCAATCACTTAACAATGAAGCGAACAACCTGGGCTTGCATCTTTGGCCAGTAGAACTTTTCAATGAGAATCCCCAGAGTTGCATCTTTCCCAAAGTGTCCCATGAGACCACCTCCATGAGCCTCTTGAATCAGTAATTCTCTGACAGATCCCTTTGGAATGCATAATCTATTTCCGTAGTACAGAAACCCGTTTAGTTGGGAAAACTCCTTGAATCCATTCTGCTTTGTTCTCTCGTACAACACTCTGAAATCTTCGTCAGTGGAGTACTGACTCTTGATATGCTCAAATCCAAAAAAATGAGTAGTCGCAAATATAGCCAATGCTGTTCTTCTGGAGAGTGCATCTGCAACCACATTATCTTTCCCTTTCTTGTACTTAATCACGTAAGGAAAGGACTCTATAAACGTGCTCCACCGAGCGTGCCTTTTGCTCAATTGTCCCTGAACCCTTATGTGCTTAAGCGTCTCATGATCAGTGTTGATCACGAATTCTCTTCCTCTCAGATAGTGTTGCCATGTCCTCAAAGACTGAACAACAACATATAGTTCCTTGTCGTACGTGGAATAATTCAGTTGTGCTCCACTGAACTTCTCACTGTAGTATGCGATTGGTCTCCCTTCTTGAAGCAACACTGCTCCTATGCCCGTACCTGACGCATCACTTTCGATTTCGAATGGTAAGTCAAAATTTGGTAATGCTAGGACAGGTGCATGAGTGAGCTTATCCTTAAGGTCGTCAAATGCTTTCTGTTGTGCTGACCCCCACTTAAATGGAATGTCCTTCCTAAGTAGTGCAGTAATCGGGGCCGCAATGACACTAAATTGTGGGACGAATCTTCTGAAGAAACCACTCAAACCCAGAAAACTGCGTACTTCATGCACAGTGGTTGGTAGCTTCCAGTCAGTTATAGCTTTGATCTTTGATTCGTCCACTTTCAGTCCATCCTTTCTAACGACAAATCCCAGAAAGGTCACCTCCGGCACATAGAAGCTACACTTCTCGAAGTTGGCGTACAGGCGGACTTCTCTCAGTCGATCGAGTACCTGTTGCACATGGTTCACATGATCGATTAGAGTACGGCTATAAACAAGAATGTCATCAAAATAAACTACTACAAATTTTCCTATAAATTGTCTAAGAGTCTCGTTCATCAAACGCATAAATGTAGAGGGGGCATTCGTAAGGCCGAATGGCATAATAAGCCACTCATATAGACCAAACTTTGTCTTGAAGGCGGTTTTCCATTCATCCCCTGGTTGCATTCTGATTTGATGATATCCGCTCTTTAAATCGATCTTGGTAAAAAGACTAGCGCCACCGAGTTCATCTAGCAGGTCGTCCAGTCGGGGAATTGGATGACGATATTTGACCGTAATAGCATTGACTGCCCGACAGTCAATACACATACGCCATTCGCCATTCTTCTTCGGAACAAGTAAGACTGGAACAGCACACGGAGACAAACTTTTTCGAGTAATGCTTGTACTTGCCGCTGAATTTCTTGTTTCCTCGGGATTCATGCGGTACGCAGGTCTGTTGGAGATCGAAGCTCCGGGTACAAAGTCAATACGATGTTCCACACCTCGGAGTGGTGGTAAGCCAGCTGGCACTTCTTCCGGAAAGATATCCCGATTTTTGTCGAGCATTCTGGAAAATTCCAAAGGCAAATCAGGTGCAGTATGAATAGTTCTATTGAGAGATTCATGAGGTTTAATTAATGCAAGAAAACAGTGACCTGAGAAGTCAGGTTCTTGTGCTGCTTGCTGAAATGCTGTTTTGGTCAATATCAGACATTGATCCAAGCTTGATGAATCTTCACCTATTTTGGCTTTTCCCCTTTCCCTTGCCTTGTGGCCAGCTTTCGCTTGAGCTACTTTAGTTTTCAACTTTTCCTGGTCTAATCTGACAGCTTTTACAGATAAAGGCTTAAACAGATATTCCTTTTGCCCATGTTTAAAATATAAAACATTAGATCTTCCTCGGTAAGTGGCGTCCTTATCATAAAGCCACGGTCTTCCAAGCAAGACGTGACAAGCGTTCATGGGAACAACATCACATAATACTCTTTCCGAGTAGGTACCCTTCGTGATAGGGACCCATGCATGTTGGGAGACCTTGGTCTTGCCACTGTTGTTCATCCAGTGTAGTAGATAGGGACTGGAATGCTCCTCTGTTGGTAGCTGCAATCTGCGCACAGTATACGAACTAACAATATTAGTGCAGCTTCCGTTATCAACAATGATAGTGGAATTATTGCCCTGAATGGTGCAACGACAATGGAAGAGATTTTCCCTTTGTTCGTTGGGTGAGACTTCTGGTTCTCTGTCAGCGTTTAGCACCCTCATGGCTACCAGCAGATTCACATCTTCCTCAGTGTCCTCATTGATTTCTGGATTGACTGGTTCATCAATTTGATAGCGCCTTGGATCTTCGTCATAGACATCCTCATCCTCAGAGTCAACAATTTTGAACACTCCTGGTTCAACCTCGATCACAGGTCTTTCATCCTCGCCTGTATTGAGTATAGCCACTCGTCTTGGATTATTGCATTCATTTGCATAATGGCCTTTCTTGCCGCACTTCCAACAAGTGATTTCCCTTTTGTCTTTGGCGGGTGGATGTTGATCCTGGCCCGGATTCTGGTTCCGATCTTCCCGGTTGTATTCCCTGAAATTTTTACCCAGTTCAAACCTTTTAGGCCTGTAACCTCCCTCATCACGAACCGGCGACGGTATGGCCTGGAGAATTTTGGGTTTCTCAGTCCTCTCGGGTGGTCGGATTAACCAAGGCTTGTTTGGGTTGTAACCTGTGGAAGTCCGGTGGGTCCTCCTTTTGAGTTGGGCCTCAAACTTTGCGGCTTTTCTTACCAAATCTGTGATATTTACATACCCTCTCATGTTCATTTCTTCGAAGATTTCGGGTCTCAAACCTTTCGCGAATCTGGTCAGGGTGATCAACGGATCTTCATTGAACTGTGCTCGCATCATGAGCATTTCCATTTCGCGGTAGTATTCTTCAACAGTCCTTGATTCCTGCTTCAGACTGATCACCTTCATGTACATATCTGGCTTGTAGGTAGGAGGCACGAATCTTCTCTCCCTGAGTTGCAGAAAATATTCCCAGTCGGTGACTTGGGGCTGTCCGGCATTGTGATGATCAATTGTGAACTTTTGCCACCAGAGTTGGGCATAATCCTTGAATTCTTGAACTGCCAACTGGATCTTCTTGAAATCAGAGTAGTTGTGGCAGTTGTAGATCATTTCCATTGTGTTCCTCCAATCGTGGAATTCATTCGGATCACCAGTCCCTCTGAAGGTAGGGATGGTAAATTTGATACACTGCAGATTGTCATCCATGTCATCGTGATCATCACGGTCCATTACAGGCGCATTCTGGTGCCGATTTTGCCTTGGTGGTGGAGGCATGGCCAAAGGATCATTGATACGTAACCCTTCGACTGCGATAGGAGGAGGAGGGATTGGAGCCATCGGAGGTGGTGTTCTTCGAGCACCGGGCCCTTGCCGACGATCAAACGTACCTATCGCGACTTGTTCTGCTTCCCTTTCGGCTATGGCCTCCTCTGCATCAGCCATGTCAGTTCCTTGGACGTGGCTATTGCTCCCAGATGCTCCATTTTGTCCGGAGGCGGAAGGATGATAGAAGGCATCTTCCAGCCTTCGTTCAACCCGTTGCATCAATCGCTGTGCCAAGGCCTCATCTTGTAATTTCATGCGTCCTGCAAATTCATTGCTCAAATTATCAATGCGCTCATTCACGGCAGTATTATTTGAAACATTAGCATCAAGAGTTTGCTTAAGGGTTTCGAAATCAGCCCTTTTAACAGTATTCTCGCTCATTGATCGTAGCATCTCCATGATGTCAGTCAAATTTGGCTCTGTGTTCCCTGCCATGATACTTAGAAAAATAATATAGATATAAGGTAGGTCAGAAAATAAGTGCTGAAATATATAGAGTGATCTCTCAAATTTGCACTGAATCCTGGTTCTCAACACCGCTTCAGTTCGTCGCCTGCTCAGATAGTTCAATCAGATGCAAGAGAAGTACACACAGATATTTCGTACGCACAGTTCAAGAGTTAAATGAACTGTTCGACTCAATCAAGGAACGCACAGATATGTGTGTGTGTACTGCAATCGGATCAAGTTCACAGTTTTAAACAGATATCGCAAGCGAAGAACAGTGATATTTGTCCCAATTTAGAAGTGGAAAAATAAAGCTCTCAAGAAAAAGCACTCGAGAAATCAAACCCAATTTACTCAAATGACTTCTCGGGCTAGGTTTCACAAAATGCCAGTCACGATATCCACTTTATTGTACAAGTACTCAAGTGGCTTCTCGGGCTAGGTTTCAAATTGTGCCAGTCCGATATTCACTTTATTGTAAATTCACTCAAAACACTCAAATATGTGAAAAGGAGAAAATAATACTAAAGATGGAATTACACCACAACACTTGAAAAATTCTGGGGGCTCAATTCGGTTAGAGGAGCCCAATTCAGTCTATGTCGTACCAGGAGACCGAATTGGGGCGTTGAACTTTGGCAATTTTCTTATGTAGGAGGATTGGTGCGGTCTATGCTAGCTAATTCGGTCTAGACCGAATTGAGAGTAGAGCGAATTGCTTTCGAATTGGTTGGTCCGCAATTTTTGACTTTCTTCCTCCTTTTTCGGCTGGATGTCTTGTACCTCCTTGGGGAATTAAATGCTGCAAATTTCTTTACAATATCTTCACGTTAAACAAGGAGCCGAATTTGCACATGATTGGACATTTAATGATCACAGCTACACATGCTAGCCTTTTGCCCATGCAAGATCAAACTTACACTATTACATCAATTTGCCAAGAACAAGATGAACCTTGTCAAGAACAATATGAACACCAAGAATAGAAATTCTCACTCCCGAACCGGAATACCCTTCACTGCTTGCTCTTAATAATCTTGTTTAATCCAATGAACTCAAGCAATCATGCAAGCACATTCATACATGAGATTAGGACAACAAGACTATCATCAACAACAAGCAAGAGATGGCAAAATGTGGTATGGCCGAGAGTTGCAAGGCATGAAATATTTTTATATGCATGAGAACATAAATAACACACGGATAATAACAAGAAAAATATGGAGAATAATCCTATTGCACCAACAAGTTTGGCTCTGATACCAAATTTCTATATATGCCGTAGATCGAAACTTGTTTAGTGATAATATCCGGATTAGTGTTGTCTGAATTTTAGGGTTAGGTAAAATGATGATTAGGAAGGTAGGGGTGTGAAGATTGATGAAGAACAAGGACACACACAAAAGGATGATTATGATATAAGAAAAATGAAACTAAATCGTAAAATGAAAGATAATGAAACTTATGAATGAAGGGGACCTGAACTTGCCAAGGGAAGTGAGTCAAGCTCAAGACAAATGGCTTCCTTCAAGTGCATAATTCATTGACAATCCATCGAGAAAGTTTCCAACTTGATGGCGTGAGGGAAATGAACTTAAGTTCAAGACAAACACGGTTGGGGGAGAACACTTTTGAAAGAGTGCTCTCGGTTGTGAACTTTGAAAATATGAGAGTTGATTTCAATATTAAGCAAAGTTGTTTACAAATGAAGGGGAATGTCATATATATAGGCCAAGCCCCTTGGGAAACAAGAGAAATGAAAAATACATCAAAAATGACCTAATTCGGTTTAGGGGGAATCAATTCGGTCTATGGTGTAAACCGAATTGGTATGGCCTAGAACGAATTGGGACCAAACCTATCTATTACAAAAGGGAATGTCATCAATTCGGTCTATTGGTAGCAATTCGGTTTAGACCGAATTGGACTTGTAAACCGAATTGAGTGCCTACAAAAATAATACTAGTAATACTATCACAGAAGGCAATTCGGTCTAGGGGAGTAGTTCGGTTTAGACCGAATTGGCAAAATGACCGAATTGAGGGAGAAGGAAAATTTTCTAAGGCATGGGAGTCAATTCCGTCTAGGCCAATTTGGTCTAGACCGAATTGGCTATTTCGAATTGGCTAGACCGAATTGGTCTCAATGCCTTAGCCAAATTTCACATGTTTTTATTTTCTATACTATTACAAAATATGTCCGACGTCCAGTGGTGGTTCCGGCTGCTTTCCGGCCATTTTTCCGACGAACTCTGTTTTGGGCCTGTTCATGCTTGTTGGGCTCTCCTTGTGCATCTTAAGGCCTTTTTCCATCTTTATTTAAATCCGATGTGAGGAATCCGTATTAATGGATTCCGAGCTTGTCTGGTCTTGATCTATCCGGATCATTATTTTCAGTTTTTGGGATTCCTGGGGTTCCAGATTATCCGCTTCCTGCAAGAAAAATTTATACATTGCATCAGAGAATTTCTTGGCCTTTTGTTTGGACACTGGCCCTTCGGGGATTATTGGAATAACTAATCCATTGGTTCTGGCGACTACGCCACTATTCCAGATGGAGCGGTTTTAGACAGCAGAAAACCTTAATTGACAGTAATCGTTATCATCAAGATTCCTACTATCTGTGAAATGAGAGAAAAACCTACATATTTTCTCATTGTAATACTGTTCAAACAGTGTTAATTGGCACCATCTGATAGCATTACAGCTTAAAATTCGGGTTTGAAAATAAAATAAGAAAATAAAACTGTATTTAAACAGGGACTGACTGAGTGGCTACTTCATTTCCTGGTGAGGGGACCGTTCGCCTGACCTCGTCAGGCACTATCCAAACCATGCAAAATAACAAATAGTAATTAATACACAGACTACGGGCTACTTCATTTCCCGGTGAAGGGAACGTTCGCCAACATTATTCTGTGATATTTTTCGCTACTTGTTTCACACAACACTGGTAAAGACAAAAATAAAATAAATAAAATATTTTTGTGTCATCTTGTATGAGAGATATTGGTTTCTCATGCATGGGTGTGGAAATTATTCCATAATCACTCTTTATGGTCAAAATAATCTCTCATTGAATAATTAATTAATTACAGTCCGGATTACACACTTAGATCATTGGAGTTTAATTTGTAGAGGAATCTTTTAATGGGATATTGAACAAAGTTCTTTACATCAATTTAATTCTTGGTTGAGATCATTAGATTTCAACCTCAAAATATTAATATAAAGGTTCAATTAATTAGTGGGAGAAATGGAGAATTTGGCAGAAACGCCAATTACGACGCTATATGAATATTACGAAGCTATCCTAGGATAGCGTCGTAGGTGTGGCGTCGTAATGTCGAATTTTTAGAAGTTTGATGAAATTGGGGGGGGGGGGGGGGGGGGTACGACGCTGTACACTAAATTATGACGCTATCCTAGGATAGCGTTGTGGGTGTAGCGTCATAGGTGGGCTTTTATAAGAAAAGAAGTATTTTGGGATACTACGACCCTAAACAAAAATTACGACGCTATACTTGGATAGCGTCGTAGGTTTAGCGTCGTAATACATATTTTTGCTTAAGTTCGAAGCAACTACGATGTAAAGCCTTCCTCTACGTCGCCAACCTAGGTTAGCGTCGTAGGGCGGTTAGCGTCGTAGCTACCCCAGAACATGAGTGTTGGTCGGGTGATGCAATCTATGCGATTGCAAACCCTATTTTCAAGTTTATGGCTCAAGACTGCAAAATATGGCATGACCGAAATGTAAAGAAAGCTGTAGTGCATGAAATTAAGAGAAAATGGGAGCCAATAATGAGCATAATGAACCACAAGACCCGAATGAGGGTTTTCAACCGCAAACCATGCATTAAAACCCAAAACTAGAAATAGAGATACAAACCCACATGAATGGAAAAATAGAGTGACCAAGTGGCCATTTAAACAGAAATAAAGCATAAAATTCCATGCACCAAGGTCCATTTCATGAGTTGGGACTCTTTTTGTGATTAACTTCCCATTTATAAGACAATGGTATGATAAGACCCATGATTTGGGTATTTCAAACCTCAATAAGTGTTTGCAAAGCTGTTAAATAAGTGAAAACAGTGGCTATCTAAGTCTAAAACACCAAGCACTTGCTAATCTAAAACTAAACAATAACTAGAAACTGAAAACAGTGCAAGAAAATAAATAATACAAAAAAAGGATAAACCCTTACTAAACTAACTACCTACACACCTCTCAAGAACACCTAGTTGTCTCCAAGTTGTATGCTGTCTACTCAAGTGATTGATCCTAGGAGTCAACTTGTCCTTAAAGAGGTGGAAACCCTAAGCCCATGGGCCCCCAGGCCTTGAAATTTGAATTCTGGGCAGGTTACGACGCTATGGCTTGAGTACGTCGCTGTCCATTACTACGACGCTATAGGTGCAACGTCGTAGTCTTCCACTTCGAATATACTCTTTGTTTCTAAGTGAATAGCCTACGGCGCTATCCTCCATCAGGTCGCTATACTTAAGTACGACACTATGCTTGGCGTCGTAGTTCTTCTCCTTCAGAGTCCTGCCTTGGTTTCTGCTTACGACGCTATACCCCACTACGACGCTATACTTGCTTAGCGTCGTAGTTGAGTGTAGCGTCGTAATTTCCTGAAAAATTCGACTTTTTTGTGGGTTTTCATTTCTTTTTCCATCTTTTTATTTCCTTTTTCTTTTCTTTTTCTTTTTCTCATGTTTTTGGATTTTTCTAACATTAATGTGTAATAAAATTACATATTTATGCATTTTTCATACCAGCTCAATATTTTTACAATTATGCATAAATCAGTCCAATTCAACTGCTTTCTTATGTAAAATAAGACCGGAATGCGATCAAATACACGTTTCAGACACGGAAATGGATTGAAAATAATGGTCAATTTTGGCCATTATCAACATCCTCACATTTAATACTGATCGTCCCCGAGCAGTCAGAGTCAATGTTCTTTGGAACACGGACTCTGCATATTCAATTCATTTTCGTGGCTTTATAAATTACATTCTTTATGGTGGGATAAGACAATCAAAAACTACAAGTGTTAAATTTCCTTGATTGCAGTGTTTAATGAAATGATACTTGCTCACTAAATCGGGCCTATAAATCGAGCATTATTGTCAACTCTTAATGAATTGCATGTTTGAAAAATTCCAAGATTAAAAGTTAGAATTAAGGCATGACATGAACATATTCAATGATACAGAGCCTCACATATAGGAGAATCGGAAAATTCACTCACCCTCAATGGGAATTTATCTTTTAAGCACTCAAAATCAAATTTAATTAAATTGTTCCATATGCTTGTAATTAGACCAACTCGCCACCGGCTCATTTCTTCAAATCGAGATCCCGATGTCTTATTCAAGGCTTATAAGGGGGCGTACAGTTGTTACTTTAGGTGAGAAAGAGAATTTATTGGGCTAAGAAGTGGCAAGAGATTATTCTATCATGACTTGACATTTTTATTTAAAATTTATGATCATCAATAATTCTTTCTTTTGCTTTTCTTTTTCTATTGCATGACATTAGACTATGTCTAATTGCTTTGTCATTTGCAATTTTATTTTTGTTGAAATGATCTCAACATATTTCTTTTTCTTTTTCTCTTTTTCTTTTCTTTTCTCTCTCTCTTTTTTTTTTGAATCGGTTTATTGAATACCGATTTATATGTTTTTGATAATCACAAATTTAATGCCTTTGATAGAATTTATCCTTGTCCACTTGGGTTGAACATTTTGGTCTTTTTGTAAAGATAAGGAAAATATAGTGGCTTCAAGAAAAATTAGGCTTTAAGGCTCAAGTGGGTTAATCCTAAAGGGAAAAATATTTTTGGGTTTGGATTTCAAGCGAAGGCCAAAAATTGAGTTTTTTCTAAGTGCCTCGATCATATGCTCGATTTTGGGAATATGGCATGGTCTTGAATCGGTCCCAATTGCAAGTTCTAGTTTCCTTTAATCAAATTGATTCACACATCAAAGAAATTAAATGAGTAAAAGTGACTCATGGCTCAAATCTCACAAGATTGGATTGATTCATGTCATACAATATTCTCAAATTTAATCAAAGCTTAATCCTAACAATTTATTCAATCAAAATTTTCAACATGAAGATTTGTTACCCAAAAGATGATTGCATCATTAAATTTTATAGCTCAAAACCTTAGGAATTTATTTCATGCATGTGTTCAATTATATTATCCCAACTTAAAAGTTTAAAAATTTAATCATAAGCCTAATTCAACATGTGAATTTAGAGCACGTTTATGCATACTTTTTTGCTGGTTATTTAATTTAAAGCAGTAAAAGAGGCACTGTCAACATACAAAGTATGTCAACAACATATTTTTGGCCTGACAGTCACTTATTCATCTTGGACTGTCAGACATCTTTTCGAGAATAAAATTATTTTTGGACTGGAAAAGTCCTTTTTGAAGGCAGTAATTACATCAATTACAAGAGATTTCATGCAATAAGAATGAACTTGCACAAATGATAGAAATTCTCTTATATGATGTTTACAATTAAGCTCGGAATTGAATAGGATCAGATCAGACTCATTCTTTCGGCTCCTGTGGTTGAGTCGAAGGCCCAGCATCGTCTTTTGGTGGAGGTGGCGGCTTCGGGAGCTGTTGGATGAGCGCTTGTATCACCATTTCCATCATTTTGCGCTGACGTTCTTCACTCTCCATCATCATCTTTCGTTGCCTGTCTTCGCTTTCCATCCTTTCTCTGTGTTGCCTTTCTTCTCTTTCCAACAGGAGTCGCCTGAATTCGTCTTCTCTTCTCCTCTCTTCAGCTTTTTCTTCCTCTTTTTTCTTATCTCTCTCTTCTCTGATTCTCCTATCATCTTCCCTTCCTAGAATGATGACATCTGCCAACTGCTTGACACTTTCAGTCATAGTTTTATTCATTGAGCTCACGATCTCGACCACATTTGAGTTGGCAGGATGTTGAGAAATGTTCTGGCTCAGAGGAGGGATCTGTGAGGGCTGAGCTTGTTGCTGTGGGGCTTGAATCGGAGGTGATGGAGGAATCTGACTAGGGCTGGTTGCCACCGGCTCCTGTTGAGGAATTTCCACTTGTGCTGAAGGTCCCGCCTCAGTACGGGCCTTCCTTCTTCTTTTAGGAGCCGGGGGAGGCATTGGATCTCTTCTTTGGACCAATGGTGCTTCTCCACCTCATATAAAAGAGGATTGTACATTTGAGTCAGCAGGGAATGGAGGAAGTGCATATGTGATTCTCTCTTGAGTGCGCATAGATGGGACCCGGATTGGAGGGTTTAGAATGACCAAGGCATCCGTATCAAGTTCTCCCATGTCTACCCCTTGATCCGTGCAGATTCTTCTAATAAGGTTTGGGTAGCAGAGGGCATGCTTCTTTTCGATCCTTGTAGTCATGACTTCAAAAATGTGTTCTCCAACATTCAATTTCAGCCCATGCCACAGCTTCGCAAATCCCATCAGTATACTGCCAGAAGTAATTTGGGGATGCACGCTGGGCTTAATTCTGGCCATGAAGAATTCGAACGTGGGCATGAACTCCACTTTTAGCTTGGCCGTGTTGAATGTACCCTCCATTCCTGGAGTTCTGGTCAGGGAGTCGGCAATGGCTTGATATGTTGCTTTCATCCTGGTCTTGCCACGCCTATTCAAGATCTCCTCCTCTGAAATTTCACTTTAGTAACTAGGAGTCTGGAGAAATCTGTTTAGATAATCAGGGGATAGATATATCGTTTTCCCCCATACCCAAGTTGTTCTTCTTGCAACGTCAATATTGCAGTAGAATTCCCTAGTCAACTCCATATACCCAGGATCTCCGTGGTGCATCAAAAATTGCTCCCATCCATGCCATGTTCTCCAAAAATCAACTGTGGCGTGCATCAGCGAGTCAGGTGCAAACTCCTTGTCGGGTATGATGGTTTCCAACATCTTCTCATACGCCTTGACTGCTGTTGCCTTCCCATTGAATTTTCGGATCACATCAGCCTCCTTTATCACCATTTTGCTATTCTCTTTCTTTTGGATCCCCATCCTTAAGCGAACTTCAGTCTCATCCCAAAACCTGGCTGGCTTGATGGATCCAACTGACTCTTAAGCCTCATCCTCATCTTCGCTGGTGTGCCAGTCAGTTGGATCATCTTGCTCTCCTTGGATGGGTTTCTGTCTACTTGTCTTTCCTCCTCCTGGAGCTGCCTCATTCGAAGGTTCCTCCTCAACCTGTTTAGTTACATTTTTCATTGTATTGAGTTCACAATTTACAGGCAAAGGAAATGTAATTACAGGAAAGTAAGGGTCATCAACGCTAGTTGATACCTCCTCCTCCTCCCTAATTCTTGCAGCTCGTCCCATAGGACATTTGAAAATTGGTGCCATTTGCTCCATGAACTCATCCTCTTCCCTTATGACTTCCTCTTTTTCTTATTCTATTTCCTTTTTACTTCTCTTGGCCAGATCTTGGGGCTCAACAGTTTTGGCTGGCGGCTCATAGGCTTTTTCCTTCAACAGCGCAGATAGTGTGATTGGATATGCAGAAGGTTCAGCAGCTTCACTCTCATCATTTTCTCCAGTAACAAGTCTCCTCCTCTTCCTTTGCTCGGATGACTTTTCTGGGGCAATTACAGCTTCAATTCCTACGTTCCCCACGAGTGGATCAATGAGCCGCGATACCTCGGTTTGATATCTAATCTGTTCTTGCCTTTCTACTTCGTCGATTCTTGTTTCAATTTGTTCGTTTAGCCTCTCCCGAATATCTCCCCGGATGGTTTGGGCATCATGTGCAGTGAGCCCTGCCCATGCAGTGGGTTCTTTCTTGATTTTTAGCCCTTGGCCCGTCACTTCACTAGTTATAATCAGATCTTCATCATTCCCCTTTTCCTTCTCTGCTTCTCCAGATTTCCGGCTTTCTAACTCCGCTTGCAGTTTCTCAGCGACCTCTCTATCATTTATTTCTTTCTTTCGCCTCTCCTCTTCGGCCTTTGTCCTCTCAATATTCTTCAACATTTCTGCATCCTGCATTGCCTTTTCTTCTCTCCTCACTCGTTCTCTGATCTCAGCTTCACTGGCTGGTCTTTCCTCAGTACACTGCCCATGAATACCTGCCATTGCATTCTCCTCCTCTTGCATCTTCTTAGCCAGTTCAGCATCATGAGCAATTTGCTCTTTTCGCTTGAGAGGTGGTGGTGGCATCAACCCTTTACCTTTGTCTGCCGGGTTGACTGGGTCAACTGCTTTCTTGCCCTGTGGTTCGGGCTCTTTGATGACAACCTTTGGCTCGGTGCCCGGCCACCTTTTTCCTTCTCAGCTTGCTTTACCAACCTCCTTCTTGTTTGAACTTGAGGCTCGGCCTGGCTTTCAGTAGCAGCAGCAGTGGATGTTTGTTCGGGCTGGGTTGATGGTGCATAGGTAGCATGTGCTTGCTCTCTTGCTGGCATAGCTGAGGCTTGCACAGTCGGTTGGGTTGGCAGCGGGTTGGCCTTAGTGAAAACCCGAGGGGGGAAGCAGCGCTGGTGTATTGATTGATCAGCACATCATTCTCGTCTTCATTGCCTTCACTGCCCTCCTCATCCAAATTTATCCCCAAATTCCTCTCCGTATCTTATAGGAACTTTTTCACAAAAATGGGCTTGGAAATGAGTCTAAGCCGTTTTTCCCATCTCTTTCTGATATAGTTACAGAATTCAGCTCGGTGGTCTCTCTTATACGACAGTGGCTTGTCCTGTTTGATCGTATTGCAGTAGTTAAGCCCAAATGCATCCATTTCCATGATGAAGCGCACGAATTCCATTCTCTTTTCTTCAACCATCAACCCAACCAGCTCCCTTGCCTCTGGCTGTACAAATGACATGTCACGAGGAAATTTGACTCTGATATATTCTTCAGCCTCGGCCTGCGTCAGCAGTCGAGTTTACTGTTGATTCTTTCCTAGTATTCTCCAAGTTGTATTCTGAATAAACCCTGTGACTTGATCTCTCATCACATGCATCTGGGTAATTCCATGGGATCTTTGTTCGGCGAGATGAGTCGGCTTGTATACGTCCTCCAAGAAAATGGTGTCAAAATAGTCTTCTTCTGGTAGCACAAGGTCCTTGTCCAGTACTGGCTCGGTAATATCTTTCTTCCCAGCTCCCCAAAGTATCATCAGAGCGTGCCACTGCTCCCTGAATTCTTTAGTTATGTCCATCATGGTCTTAACTATCGGAGGCTGATTCTCCCCTTTCGATGCCATGGCTTTCTTTACGGCACTGTCCAGGTTATGACTTAATTCTCTATGCCTTTTCCTCGCCTGCTGTGTGAGCCATCTTTGCTCCTTGACTCCTTTGTTTTCGAGCAGGCTTGGATTGTACAGAAATGGTAAGGCCTTGTGTACCATAAAGATTCCCTTATGCACCATTTGACTAAGATTCGGTGGTTTCTCCGTGAATGCTTTTTGACTCTTTCATCCACCTTGTTGGGCACCATTATAATTGCGAACTCCATGCATGTTGGGTCTCCTGTCTTTGAGTCTTGATGCCTCTCCCATCGGGCCATGTATTCATTAAATCTTCTGAGGATCCTTTCCGTATGCACTCTTCCTGGAATTTCATATCATTCTTAGACTCTTCCATTTGTTTCTCCCAGAACTTCATCAGATAGAAGTAGAAGTCCATGGTGTACCCTAGCTCTTTGAAGTTTCGTTCCTCTTGCTTAATATGCTTGTCTCGGCCTTTTGGCAGTTTAAAGCTTACTTCTGTCTTTCCCATAATTTCCACTTTAAATTCTGATTCCAGCGCTTTTCGAAAATCATTTAGCTTTGTCCGGAACTATGAGCAATCTAAGATTCCCTGGTCTTGCGTGCAGCTGGGCAAGCCTGCCCTTGATTCAACAACTAACATCTCCCTGAAAAATTGGGAAGTGTTAAGTCTAGTTTTTATAATTTTTACAATAGTCATTCAAAATGAAAACCAACATCCTCACATTTAGAGCCTTGCTCTAAATATTTATACGTCCATTTAGAGCCTTGCTCTAAATGTGAGGTTATTGAATTTTCAACTTGAATTTTAATATAAAACAACGGTAAATTTTCCCTTTTACGCATTTTTAAGAGTTCATTGAAATAATGAGTTATTTATAAACAATAGGGGTCATTGGGCCCCTAAATATTTTTGAATGGACTATTGAGTCCAAATATTAAAATAAAATGATCATTGGACCACAAATCTTTTTAATGGGCCATTGGGCCCAAAAACTTGATCTCTCTCTCCTTTTTTTTCTTTTCTTTTTTTTTTAAAAAAAACAATCCTGAGATGATTGTTGAATGGAATGAAATGGAACGAGTGGATCGCGAATCGAAGAAAGTGCAAATGGAACGTTGGCGGCCCGGGCCTGCTCGATTTGAACTGCTTGGGATGGTTTGGACAGCCTAAATCTTTAAAAATAAAGAAAACCCAATTTTTAATTTTTAATAAAGGTTGACTTATTTTTATTTAGTAAAAGTGGGACTTTAGGGGTCCCATTTTTGGATTTTTATAAGTAGTAGCAGCCCACATGAGGAAAAAGACTGCTACTTTATTACACTAGTTTTGTGCTCCATTGGGAACAAAAACAATGTTGGTCAACTTATCAAACAAAATTCTACCAACTATTTTGTCTTTTTCTAAAGTGCCTTTTACTGAAAAGTGAAATTGCAGCAATTTGTTTGGTTGCACAGATTGCTAAAAGCAAACACACACCAACTTTTCACAGTCCCAGGCATACAAACAAAACTAGCAATCATTTAATGCTCCACATATCATCAAGGCAGCATGCAAAACACTTTCTGCACACACAGCTTGCTTGAACGCCCAAAGATCAAAGAATTACTACAAAATCATGCTTTCCAGCACAGTTTCACTAACAGAGGTTAACCAAGATCACACTATCAAAGGACTCTGAAAAATCAAACATTCAGTAACTAATAACACAGTGGTGCTCATGAGGCACCCCTGTGTTTCATCAGTTTTCCATTTTCAAGATCTCAGTGGTCTAAAATGTAACCACACAAGAAGTTCTTTACAGAATCAAAACCAAACAAACCTCAGGTTTTACCACATGAAATGGAAAATTTAGCATCCCCTATGAACCCTAAAAACTCAACTCCGTCAACAATGGCGGTTCATTCCAGTTTTTAAACCCTAACAACCCATTTATACATTCAAAAATCGACATTCCAAAAGAGACACTCATGCTCATTAAAACTCGAAAATCCCTAACCCAAAATGACAGCAAACTCGAACACCCATTTCTCAAAACATGTTCAGCATCCACCCATTCTTCACAAAACCCAACAATACAATTTTCCCATGGCACACATGTTTCAAAACTGATCAAAATGTGTGAAAAACGCAGCACAAAGACATATTTACATATTTACACAACCAAAGCTTCAAAATGCTACAAAATCGCGAGAACAGGGGGTGCGAAAATCGAAAATGGGAAACTTACCAAGGCTTTTTGGTCTTAGAAGATGAGGGAGATGAAGATGAGGCCATTGCGATGGTTTTCCGAAAATTTGGCAGAGTTTCCCCTTGATTTTGGTTGAGAAAATGTTACGAAGAGAACTGTGCGTTCTTTCGTGAGTGGTTTCGGGAGTGAGAGTTTGAAAATGTAAGTGTGGGAATGAAGAAGAAGAAGGGTCGGGGTATTTATAAAAAGAGGATAAATAGGGCTTACGACGCTATACTTGGCCTACGACGCTATACTAGCGTCGTAGGTTAAGTTCAGCGTCGTAGGCAGAAAGAAAGGGAAAAGGGTATGATGCTATCCAAAGGTACGACGTTGAACTCATCGTCGTACTTTTAGACTGCATCGTAAGGCGGTGGTAAGACAAAGAAGGCACTACGGCGCTATCCCTTTGGTACGACGCTATCCTAGGATAGCGACGTAGTCAGGGGCTGCGTCGTAGGGGAATTTAAAAGAGACGAGTGTACTACGACGCTACACTCGACTACGACGCTGAACTAGCGTCGTAGGGTGTGTTTGGCGTCGTAGTTGCTGAAAAGTAGCAAGGGGGGCTACTATGATGTTATCCGATTACTACGACGTTGACCAAGGTCAGCGTCGTAGCTAAGGACAGCGTCGTGGGTGAGAGAGGGATTCAACCAACACCCGCGATTTTGAAAATTTTCAAAATTTTAGGCGGACTGGGCCCGAGAAGATGAATTTGGGCCTCAGTCTATTTATTTTTTTTGGACTTGGGAGATTTTATTCCAAATCAATTTTGAGTATAAGTGGGCTTAAATAATTAAAATTCACTTGCATAAAATAGGTTGGATTAACTCCATTTGTTTGCAAAAATTATTCCGGATTTTTAAATTGCTTCAGTTTCCGGAATTATTTTCTTAAATTCATGGGATTAATCCAACCGGGAACCTGGTTTTCTGCTTTATTTTTCTGCTCCTTCTCTTTGGTGGTTCCATGATTCCTGCAAGAAAGAATACCCAAATCGGTTAGGTTTTCTCCTCAAATCAACATCTTCACATTTAGAGTCTTAGTACTCTAAATGTTTAATTGATTTGAGGGTACTTCTCTGTTTTGAAATACATACACAAAGCTAACTAGGAGTAATTAGGAGTGTAATTCTCTTAATAAACGACGCTGCATCTTCCCCAGCAACGGCGCCATGAAACTTTTGACAAATTTCCCACACGAGTATTTTTCAGAAAATATAATAAGAGTTAATCCCGGGTTTAATTTTATTTCATGAAACCACTTTATGAAGATGGAGTTGGGATTAGGGATATATGTATAGGTTGTCATATTTTTATTTACTCGTGTTAAGAAACTGTGCCCCCGAAAGCGCACGGAGTCAAAAATTGCAGTATTTATAGTAAGTACCGGATCGTTCACTGGAGGATGTGCGATAGAAGCAATGCCCACGTTGTTTTATAAGATTTTCCACTCGGTTACTCGATTCAAGTTTGTGTTTAAACTACCATCATCTACGTGACATAATTTAAACTAAGCTATGAAAGCAATTAAAATTAAGCAGATAAAATTATTATAGAAAGCGAATTAAATTTAATCTAAGAAAGCAATAAAATTATTCTAAGAAAGCGATTAAAATTATTCTAAGAAAGCAGATTTAAAATGAGACAGAAGGGACAGGAAGAAAATAATAAAAATTGGACAAGATTCAGATGAAACACAGTTAAACTTCCATTTTAATTACACAGATCTTTGTTTGGGATAATCCTTTCAGTTAGCTAACTCTCATGCTTCCTATACCATGTTCCCTTTAACATACAGATACTTACAGTAAGGATTTACATGCCTTAAGACAACAAAATCCAAGATACCACAGATATACAACTGCCCCCGCGTAGAGGTATGTTATTTATCTGTGGTGGACAAGCAACACCCGACAAATCATTTATTGAGATGCCAAGTACTGCTATCATTCCCCCATGTCACACCCAAAGTCTAAAATTAAACCTGAACTATCCCTTAACTCTTAGTCCTAGTAGCAGTTAGAAGATCTAGTGACACATCCGAGTGACCTCTACGAAAGTGATTAAAAGAAAGCAGTAAAGAAAGCATTTAAAATCCTATCACTCGGGAGTTTCAAAAGCTTCGTACTCGCGTGGATCAAGAATTCCCGGATCTCGGTGAACCGCCCGCAGTGTTCACTTCCTTTCGGGTGGTTATGAGATACAAACTAATGAAACGAACTAATAGCTTAGTTCGTTCTGGATGCACTCACTCAGGACTCAAGAATAGGCTTTGGCAGAAGAGGATAGCAGTTGAAAGAAACTCAACCCTATCTTAGAAAGTAACCAAGGCCTTTGTATTGTTCCTCTAGAATTATCTAACAAACTGTATTTGAATCCAAGTGTATCCCATCTCGGTGTGATAGTTAAGACTAAATTCCCAATACACAGCAATTTCGGAAAATAATCGATTTGAAAATCATTCCCTAAACAGGTACTAAACTCTCAATAAGAACACAGACCCTTTCAGTCTTGATGAGACCTAATCGCTGACTCTGCTTCTAATTTCCCAAAATTTAACCCTTGACAGAATATGAGCTAAACATAACTGAGGAATTTACCCTTTACTTAGATCCGGATTTTATAAATGAATTTTTGTTGGAAATTTATTATGAGACATCTGATTAAAAATAAAGACTTCTATATCCAAGGGAAGGATCCCAAAATAATTTGACCACAATAGTTACATAATATTATCATGTATAATTTTATATGAGAAGTGTAAAATTAAATTAACCCAAAATAAAAGGTGGGTTTAGACAGAATGTGATACACAAAGATGAAATAGCCGGAGATAAGAGAAGTCGACAAAAGAGATGGCAGAAATTGCTGGGATTATCTGGACTGCAAACTCTGCTATCCAGGTCCCAACTATTCCAGATGGAGCGGTTTTGACAGCAGAAAACCTTAATTGACAGTAATCGCTATCATCGAGATTCCTACTATCTGTGAAATGAGAGAAAAACCTACATATTTTCTCATTGTAATACTGTTCAAAAAGTGTTGTTTGGCATCATCTGATAGCATTACAGCTTAAAATTCGGGTTTGAAAATAAAATAAGAAAATAAAACTGTATTTAAACAGGGACTGATTGAGTGGCTACTTCATTTCCTGGTGAGGGGACTGTTCGCCTGACCTCGTCAGTCACTATCCAAACCATGCAAAATAACAAATAGTAATTAATACACAGACTACGGGCTACTTCATTTCCCGGTGAAGGGACCGTTCGCCAACATTATTATATGATATTTTTCGCTACTTTTTTCACACAACACAGGTAAAGACAAAAATAAAATAAATAAAATATTTTGTGTAATCTTGTATGAGAGACATTGGTTTCTCATGCATGGGTGTGGAAATTACTTTATAATCACTCTTTATGGTCTAAATAATCTCTCATTCCATAATTATTTAATTACAATCCGGATTATACACTTAGATCGTTGGAGTTTAATTTGTAGAGGAATCTTTTAATGGGATATTGAACAAAGTTCTTTACATCAATTTAATTCTTGGTTGAGATCATTAGGTTTCAACCTCAAAATATTAATATAAAGGTTCAATTAATTAGTGGGAGAAATGGAGAATTTGGCAGAAACGCCAATTACGACGCTATATGAATATTACGACGCTATCCTAGGATAGAGTCGTAGGTGTGGCGTCGTAATGTCGAATTTTTAGAAATTTGATGAAATTGGGGGGGCGGGGGGGGTACGACGCTATACACTAAATTACGACGCTATCCTAGGATAGCGTCGTGGATGTAGCGTCATAGGTGGGCTTTTATAAGAAAAGAAGTATTTTGGGACACTACGACCCTAAACAAAAATTACGACGCTATACTTGGATAGCGTCGTAGGTTTAGCGTCGTAATACAAATTTTTGCTTAAGTCCGAAGCAACTACGACGTAAAGCCTTCCTCTACGTCGCCAACCTAGGTTAGCGTCGTAGCTACCCCAGAACATAAGTGTTGGTCGGGTGATGCAATCTATGCGATTGCAAACCTATTTTCAAGTTTATGGCTCAAGACTGCAAAATATGGCATGACCGAAATGTAAAGAAAGCTGTAGTGCATGAAATTAAGAGAAAATGGGAGCTAATAATGAGCATAATGAACCACAAGACCCGAATGAGTGTTTTCAACCGCAAACCATGCATTAAAACCCAAAACTAGAAATAGAGATACAAGCCCACATGAATGGAAAAATAGAGTGACCAAGTGGCCATTTAAACAGAAATAAAGCATAAAAATCCATGAACCAAGGTCCATTTCATGAGTTGGGACTCTTTTTATGATTAACTTCCCATTTATAAGACAATGGTATGATAAGACCCATGATTTGGGTATTTCAAACCCCAATAAGTGTTTACAAAGCTGTTAAATAAGTGAAAACATTGGCTATCTAAGTCTAAAACACTAAGCACTTGCTAATCTAAAACTAAAACAATAACTAGAAACTGAAAACAGTGCAAGAAAATTAATAATACAAAAAAAGGATAAAATAAGACTGGAATGCGATCAAATGCCCGTTTCAGACACGGAAATGGATTGAAAATAATGGTCAATTTTGGCCATTATCACGGCCTTATTAAGAAGCTTACACGCCCAACCCTCTAAACGAGCATCCATCTTATCAAGAATGTAAGCA
Organism: Hygrophila difformis; assembly: GCA_030278955.1. NCBI lineage: Eukaryota > Viridiplantae > Streptophyta > Magnoliopsida > Lamiales > Acanthaceae > Hygrophila > Hygrophila difformis. Next base: position 31,390,932 of record JAOANR010000005.1, on the reverse strand, counting down.
AAGTCACTACACTTACGACGACCAGTCAGCATGGGAAAACCAAGATAATGGCCAAAGGAATCCACCACTTGCATATTAAGTTTGGAAGTGATCCACAACTTATCCAATTCGGAGACAGCCTTTGTAATAAATACCGAAGATTTATGGGGGTTAAGTTGCATACCCAACACTGTTGCAAATGAATGAAGATTCTGATTCACCGTGTCAACACTCCCCTTATCAGCTACGGAGCAAAGAATGAGGTCATCTGCGAACAACAGATGCGAGATACCCATACCATTGGCACGTAACCAAATCGGTTTCCACCTGCCCTCGCCACCAAGTTTTGGACCAAAACTGAAAGTTTCTCCATGATCAATAGAAACAAATATGGCGATATAAGATCTCCCAGCCGAAGCCCTTTCCCAAGTTTAAATTCTTCCAGATGTTGACCATTCCGAATGACTGAGAAAAAAAAAGGAGAGGTGACACATATCATGATGAGTTCAATAATCTCCACTGGGAACCTCATTCTAAAAGAATATATCTATGTAACATATGAAAATAATATCCTTATGAACATGTTGGGCGCAGGCCGCTATTGGGCCGGCCTAAGTAAAATAATGATCAAGAGGCCTAGAAAAGGGAGAAATTAAAGACCTCTTTGGCCCATCGAATCACTCGCAGTAAGTAAAGGCGATACGGGGGCCAGGCCAAGTGAGGAGTAGTCGGGTAGAGAATGATTCGGTCGAGACCGGAAAAGCGAACTACTGAAGGAGATCTGACGGCGACCATACTCCTCTAGGACCACTTGGAGATCGTCGACTTCTTCCGGTAGTTGTGTCCCTCACTCGAGATCTCTGATTACTTGGCTGCGGTAGTAGCTAGCGATGGTGGTATCAGTTTTTTTCTTTTAAATTTTTTAACGTTTGTCGTTATAATTGTCCCAATTTCCGACGCATTGAAAGACTATCTTTTCCTTCATTAAGCAATTGAAATTTTTATTATTGAAATTTGGGCGCAGATTGAATATAGGAACCTGGTTCGCACCTTTGCAGGCCAACCTCTCAAGAGTTGAAAAAAGGTCATTGGCTCGGCGTAGGCCCGAACGAACACAACAATAACATATCATTTGCACGCAATCAAATACACATGTTTTAACAATTAATAACTCAAATTATGTACAAGTAAAAATTCTAAAAGTTTGATATTTTAAAACTTTAAGATGAAACAAATCTAACGAGATCCCATTGACTATATTTTTCTTCTATAGTTGTTTATAACCATATAAGTGAAAATTGGATAATACACCTTAGAAATGCACATATTATATATACATAAGCTGATTTTATTGCGTACCTTGCATGCGTGTCTCAAGTTGCTTGTGAGATTCTCATCTTGATTCTGACTTTTGGGTTCCAATCTATATATTATTAAAACCATTAGTGGGTCAACCCAGTCAACATTTAACGTGGTTTCTTCATTTCAAATTTCTAATTTTTATAGATTTTTATATTTTTAATTAATTTTAGATTTTTGCATTTATTATTTATTTATTTATAGAATTTCCATTTTTAAAAGATATGGAATTTCCAATTTATGGAATTCCTTCAATTTTTAATTTTTAAAAGATTTGAATTAGATTTTTGTATTTTTATATTTAGTTATTTATTTGCATTAATATGAATATAATATATATGGAAAAGATATGGAATTTCCAAACAAATTTTGCTATATTATTAAAAGATATGAATATATAGAAAAGATTTGTATATATTAATTAATATATAGGCCATATTTTCACAAAAATACGTCACTTCTTCTACTTCAATTTTCGTCTACCCTTCTTCAATTTTCATCTTTCACTGATTTCTTTGTCTTTCCTCCAATTTTCATATTTCATTGATTTATGCACACATAATTATGGATGCAGAAATCATTCCCTTAAATTCTATCAATATCAAAATTGTGAATAAAGCTGTTGTTGTTAGGATTTTAAGACTATGGCTTCATAAAGATATATCAATTCGTACATATTTGTTGTCTTAATTGACATGTGGGAGGGATGAAATGCCAGACCTATTAGCCACAATGCTAGAAAATAATTATCTATTTAAAGTAGATGTAAATACAAGGTTTGACGAACGTGATTTTACAGTTATAAGTAACAGATAATGAACACATATTGCTACATTTTCATACATGATCAATAATAAGGTATGTGTGTTCAACAACTTATTCATTCATTTTTTCAATTATTATTTTTATTTTAACATTTAATTTTACATTTATATTATTTTTATTTCTTGCTCTTTTTTTATTATCGGGATAAAAGGAAGACCTCACAACTTAAAGAATATAGCAGTTCCAGCGGGGCATATGAGAAAGAACTGGTAAAATAATACATTTTAAAAATAGTATTATCTCAATGGGTTGAATCAATTTTTATTTTGATTGTTTTTAACTTTACAAACCAATTATATGATTATTGCAGATATCTATCAAATAAATGAAGAATCATGTTCTAATTCAACACATCTAGATACAACTCCTAAAAAATGGAGTCGAGATGAAGAGTCAAGCATGAAGCAGATCAAGTGCACTCCTCATTTACAAAGATTTACAAAAATAGTCATGTTATTATAATAAATAATTTTTTTTGTCCTTTTGTTTTTTCATTTTGGCATTGAACAATAAAGAATTGATTTTTCTTAGCAATTTTATTATTCTATTTTAATTTTTTTTAATTTTTGTGATAAAAAAGTCGAAGCCATTTAATTTTATTCAGTTGTTTATTCTGAATAATGCAAACTCATGCAATTCTTTCTTGGTTGTTCAACTAAAATAATTGTGTAATTCCATTAACCTTTCCAAATATGCTCGGGGATCTACGTAAGTATTTTGTTTTGGTGAACAATGCCCTAAGGCGGCTAGAAGAAAATAAAAACCAAAAGAAAAAACAACACTAATCTAGAATGGCCACGACAGCGCCAATAATCGCTCTACTCAAACTACGAAGCCCGAAGGACCCCATTGCCATCTCTATCCTCATGCAACAACGGGATCACTGGATCCGGTGGGAAAGCCCACGTAGTGAAGAACAACTCCTCCTGACTAGCCATCTTAGCTAACGCATCCGCTACACGGTTACCTTCTCTATATGTATGTCGAATCTCACAACTCACAAAGCCCTTCATTTTCATCCGGATACTCCTGATCTAAGGCCACTGATAATGGCCAAAATTGTCCATTATTTCCAATCCATTTCCGTGTCTGAGACGGACATTTTGATCGCATTCCCATCTTATTTTAAAAAGAAAGCAGTTGAATTCGACAAATTAATGCGAGTTTGTAAAAACAATAAGCTGGTAATGAAAACACAAAAATATGCAATTTTAATTGTATTTGTGTTAGAAAAATCCAAAAACATGAAAAAGGGAAAAAGAAAAGAAAAAGGAATGAAAAGATGGGCAAAAGAATAAAATAGCCCACAAAAATAAAAAAGATGGGAAAAAGAATGAAAATCCCACAAATTGAATCTTTGACTAAGTGTTGGAAATCAATTCGGTCTAAACCGAATTGCTCATTAGACCGAATTGCTAAAGAGAAGAAGAAGAAAAATTGGTTAAGTGTTGAAGGGAGATGCAACATGCCCAATTCGGTCTAAATCGAATTGAACTCTAGACCGAATTGGGGCATGAAGAGAAGAAAAGCCCAGAGCAGAAAAGGAGAGTGCAATTCGATCTATGCAATTCGGTCTAGGCCGAATTGCTCGCATAGACCGAATTGCCTCAAAACAAGAAAAGCCGGAGCCATCATCAATTCGAAAAGGCCAATTCGGTTTATACATAGACCGAATTGATGTTGAAGACTACATCCCAGCCAAAGATCAAGAAGGAAGACCTCATGCAATTCGAATTGCACCAATTCGGTCTAGACCGAATTGCATGAGGAGACCGAATTACATTCAAAATTGCATCCAATTGAAGTTGTGGAGCACGTGGGAAATGCATGACACTGTTGATGGGCCCTGATGAGCCTAGGGTTTCGAGTAAGAAGTATAAAAGCTGACATTTCTCAACACATGAGGACATTCTTTCACTTTACACAGATTCGGCTTGGGACAAAAAGAAGGAGGCAGAGAGTTCTTCACCCCTTAAGGGTTCGGTAGGTAGTTAGATAATTTATTTTCATGCAAGTAGTTTAGTTCTAAATGTTTTAATCTTAGTTTAGTTTGTAGAAGCTTGTTACTACCTTTAGAGTAGCCATTTCCACACATTTTACATGCTTTGTAGTTAGAATAAACCCTACCTTCAAGTTAATGATGGTTTTGGGTTATTTACCTTGCTTTCAAGTGCCAATACAAGAAGAAATTCCAGAAATGGGTTTTATTTCATGTATTTTGGGGTATTTTATTTGACTTCTTCTATACATGTATGCATGATATTATTATGTAAATGTTGAGGTCATAATTATTTTGGAGATCCTTCTCCTTGGACATAGAAGTCTTGATCTAAATCAGATGTTGCATAATAAATTTCCACGAAAATCACTTTATAAAATCCGGATCTGAGTAAGGGATAATTTTACAGTTATGACTAATTCATCTTGTACTGGGGGTTGATTTTGAGAACTTAGAAGCAGAGTCAGCGATTAGGTCTCTCCTAGACTGAAAGGATCTGTATTTTAATTGAGAGTTTAGTACCTGTTTAGGGAAGGATTTTCAAATATCAATTGTTTTCTGAAAATTATTGTGTGTTGGAAATCTTCTATTAGGTATTGCATCGAACCAGTGTCCACTTGGATTCAGATAAGATGTAATATATAATACCAGAGGAACAACATATAGGCCTTGGTTAATTTCTAAGGTAGGGTTGAGTATTCTTTCAACTACTATCTTCTCCCGCCAAAGCCTTGAATTGAGTCTTCAGTGAGTACATTCGGAATAGATCTTCCCAGGTATGTTCCACTTAGTTTGTATCTCATAACTAACCGGATGTTATAAGCCCTGTGGCTTACTGATATTTGGGAAGTTCTAAATTTGCATCTGGTCACCAAGACCAGGGGCTCTTTTATACTAACGGAATGAGATAGCTTTTTAGACTTCTGAGTGATAGGTTTTTAAATGCTTTCTTTACTGCTTCCTTTACCGCTTACTTTTAAATGCTTTTATAGAGGTCACTCGGAAGAATTAGAGGTTGGCCGCCGGTTGTAAGGTTTAAGAGTTGTGGATTAGTTCGGGATTTTATTTAAACTTTGGGTGTGACAAGGGGGATGATAGGAGTACTTGGCATATCAACTAATGATATGTTAGGTATTGCTTGTCCGCCACATATGACTAACATATTCTTGCAAGCATTGCAAGGGGAGTTATGAATTTGTGGTATCTTAGATTTTGTTGTCTTAAGAGCATGTAAATTCTCGCTGTAAGTACATGTCTGTTAAAGGGAACATAGTGTAGAAAGCATGAGAGTTAGCTAACTGACGAACTATCCCAAGCTAGGATCCGTGTATTAAAAAGAGAAGTTTAATTGTGTTCCCTCTGAATCTTGTCCAATCTTTATTATTTTCTTCTGTCCCTTCTGTCACATTTTAAACTTGTTTTCTAGTGTAGTATAGCATAGTTTTACATGCTTTCGTAGAATAATTTTAACCGCTTTCTTAGTATAAATTTTATCGCTTCCTTAGACTAGAATTTAATCGCTTTTTAGAATAAATTTACCATGCTTTGTAGGATAATCTTTAATTGCTTTCATAGTCTAGTTTAATTTATTGTCAAGTAGTTGTTAAAAACCAAACTCAAGCTTGAAACGAGTAACCGAGTGGAAAATCTTAGTAAACGACGTGGGCCCTGCTTCTATCGCACATCCTCCAGTGAACGATCCGGTCTTACTATAAATTATTGCAATTTTTGACTCCGTGCGCTTTCGGGGGCACAGTTTCTTAACACGAGTAATAAAAACGTGACAACCTATAAATATATCCCTAATCCCAACTCCATCTTCATAAATTGGTTTCATTAAATAAAATTGAAATCCGGGATTAATATTCTTTTCAAAATACTCGTGTGGGAAATTATCAAAAGTTTCAGCCACAACCTATGCCTCATCGTGTGAAGACGTTTGATCAACCGACAAGCCTCAATTGAATCTGTATAGGCTGTCACCTTTGTCTCATGCAAACCCTCAGCTAACTCCAATCCTTTCCAAATGCCAACAAGCTCCAACTCCAGAATACTCCGCTCACCCATTGAACCACCAACAGCCGCACACCACTCTCTATCCGGCGTACGGCAAACCGCCGCAAACCCTCCTCTCCCTGTCTCCTTGATCAAGCTACCATCCGAGTGCACCACCACCCCCTCGTCAACATCCTGCTGCCACCGCACAACCCTACCAACCGGCCCGTTCTCCTTCTTGCCCGCAGCAGCTCTAGCCAAAGCCGCCTGCAACCATTTTATCACCCTGAGCATCCGGCTAGTGGAGCTCTCTTTCCCCTTAAAGACCCTTCCATTCCTCTCCAGCCACAACAACCAAACACCAGCGATAAAAAGATGATGCCATCTCTTCACCATAAACTGCAGCCAGTGTCGCACCTCCCCCAGTCCCAAATCCGGGATGCAAGCCACTTCTCGCACCCCCAGCGACTTCCAAATCTTACTCGCCCACTGACATGTAAAAATAGCATGCTTCCAATCCTCCATCCCATCCCCGCAGATTGTACAGAGCGGCGATGTCGAAGACCCATGAGACATGAGCCACAGAACCATGCCGACCTTTTCCGGAATATGTTTACTCCAAATCCAATCCCAACCACTCGTGTCGTCCGTCTGCTCCCTAATCCACTTGTATGCAGACCTAACACTGAATCTACGTAAGTATTAAATACCTAAGATTATTAAATTTATTTTTTTAATATTTATGATTGAAAAACAATAATTTTATCTTTAGAATAAAATTTAAATTTGTTTTAAAAAATTACAAAAGAAAAAAGAAAACTATGAGCACAAATTTTCAAATGATATCACCATCACACTAATTAATTTAGATTTATAAATCAAATCAAATAACCACTAATTAGTTTTGATGTTTTTTAAGATTTGAAAAATATTTTAAGATTTCAATTCATTCACATATGCTATAAGTAGTATCAAAATAGAAATAAATTAAAATATAGTATAACGATAAATATCTTAACAAATATAGTTCAATACATCTATTAGCAATATCTTATACGTAATTTTTTTTTAATGAATTTATGTGTCAAATTTTAACAATTTAACTTTTTATTATAAATATTGAATTTTTGGATTATAGAATAACATTATTAGAAGGTATTGTTGTCCGATGATATTGTTATGTTTATTACGTCGAGGAGATGGATGAATAAATAATATATTTATTGTTGGCACAAGATATATATTTTATGAATAAAATAGAATTAAATAAGTATAGATTTGATAATATATTTTAAAATTAAATTAAATAAATAGTGCAATGTCTATTTATGTATTAGTACTACAATAGTCTCAAATATACTCCATCAGTTTTCAAACAATTGAAACGGACCCACATTACACGCAGTCCAATGCATATTTTAAATTATTAATAACTCAAGTTCGGTACAAGCAAAAATTCTAAAATTATCATATTTAAAAACTGCTCGACGAGACGAATCTAACAAGATCTCACTTGACTATATTTTAACTTCTATAACTATGATAAAACATTAAGTCAAAGTGTGTGTGTGTGAACAGTACCCAATTTCCCAATGTTACAATTTTTCAAAGACGGAGGGAGTATTTGAATATATTTATAGATTTGATAATATATTAATGGAAAGATTAACTTGATAATATATAAAAAAACTAAATTAAACAAATAGCACGGTATATATTTATATACATATATATAATTATTAGTCTTCAATCCAGTCATGAAATAAAAGTATATCTTAGTTCTAACAAAATTTCTCAATAGGATGAAAGCATAGAGAATAACGATGAAGTATTTTCACCGGAATATCTAAGCACGATCAAGTGTTCCGAATTACCAAATCATGAAATAAAGTTGAAGGAGGGTTGCATAGTTATGCTTCTTAGGAATATAGATTCATTAAATAAATTATGCAATGAAAGCAAGTTGATAGTAACAAGATACGGAACCATACGATTAAGGCTAAACTAATTTCGGGAAACCATGATAGTAGAAAATTCTTTATTGCTAGAATGATTATGAGTATATCGGATTTAACCCCCATTCGATCTCAAATGAGAAATTCTCACTTGCAGTTTGTTTTGCTATGATTATACACAAAAGTCAATGTCAATTTTTAAAGAATATTAGAGTCTATCTTGCAAAACCAGTTTTTAGCCATGAACAGTTATATGTTTCGATAGTTCGTGTCACTATCAAAAAGTAACTCAAAGTATTAATATGTAATAAGGATAGCTTAACTCAAGATACCACAAGAAATATTGTATACAATGAAATTTATATATGACAGAAAATTTGCATATGGATAGTTGATGTTGGTGATAGTAAAATTGGTATTGATCTTGGAGATGTACAATCGGATGTAAAATTTCTAGATAATATTCTTATAAACTCTACGTGTGATCATCTAACGATATTTTTTAGAGTACATATACAAATATAAACCGCATTACTTCAAATCCAGATACTTTTAAATATAGTGCTATACTAGCCCCTACCAATGAAATGGTTTTACGATCAATGATTACATTACGGAAAGGTATGTCTACAAATGAAAATGTATATCTTAGTTCTAACAATATTTGTCAAGAATATGAATATATAAATAATGTCGATTAAATATTTTTACTGGAATATCTGAACATAATCAAGTGTTATGGATTGAGTCATGAAATAACGTTGAAGGAGGGATGTATAGTCATGCTTCTTAGGAATATCCATCAAATAAGTTATGCAATTGAAGTAGGTTAATAATAACCAAGATACGAAATAGGCTACACTAATTCTAGGAAACCATGAAAGTATAAAATTTTTGACTGGTAGAATGATTATAAGCCCATCTGATTTAACCAAATTCAACATTTGATTTCAGATGAGACAATTCTCACTCACAGTTTTGTTTTAATATGACTATAAACAAAAGTGTATGTCAATCTTCAAAAAATACTACTTTATCTTTCAAAACCAGTTTTTAGCCATGAACTATATCTTTATCTCGTATCAGTAGCAAAAAGGAACTCAAAGTATTAATATGTAATGAATATGGATTAACTCAAGTAACTCAAGATACAACATAAAATATTACTTACAATGAAATTTTCAGCAAATTGTAAGTAAATTTTCATATTATCCTTAATACTTATATTCAATTTTATTTTATTTTAAATAAATCAAATTAAATTAAATATTATTTAATATTTATTTTTACTGATATGTTGGGTATATACCGAACAAGCTGCAGAAACAAAAGAAGACAGTTTAATTTAATTCTCAGTTGGTTTTAAAAATAATTAAATTATATTATCATATACACCCACTTCAAATATATATAAAATCATTACATATTTTTCTATTACTCAAAATAGAATTTATTATTTTCACAAAAAAATAGAATTTATTATCAGGATATTATGAGTATAAATATTTTATATAATATATAATATATATAATTAATACCTCGAGTCTCGACGGATTACTTACTAGTTATTGTAGTTCATTTCTTATTTCGGTTGAGATCAAAGAATTTTCATGGTAGGCTATATGGTCAAAATACATGTCTTTCTCAAGTTTTACTGTGGAATGAAATAGATGTAACACAAAATACTGTATTTAAATAACAACCAATAATGCTAATATATATATATATATATATATATATTGTACTACTAACCCTGGTCAACTATATTATTTTTTTATCATCTAAATAATAGGAGTACTATGCCTTGATGAATGATGACGACAAACCAAATTTAAAATCATAAAATGGAAACCATAACAGCAACTATGCAGCGAGTCATTCATATCTATTTCGAAATCTTTTATTATCGAGATGTGTGGTTCAATGAGAGAATGGGTTTTATATAAGAATGTGATTGGTTTCAAACTATTTACATGATGGGAAATACAGAATATAATGTAAATATATGATTTCTTAATTATGTGAAAAATTCTCTTTTTTTCTCTGTATTTCTTGCCAATTTATTTAATTGTGCTATGAGACAAGTCGTTTTAATGCATGGTAGCTATATACGAGACACGTTGTGGAAAAAAGAAAAAAAGACAAATTAAATTAAAAACAAATTTGTCAACTAAATTGAAATTAGATTAATTAAGTTCAGTTGGAGCTGAAAAAGATTTAGAAAATTCATTTAATTCATCGAAACAAATTAGATAAATAATGTTTGGAAATGCCTCATTTATTATTCATCGAAACAAATTTCATTGTTGTTGGGAACTAATTTTGAGCAAATTTGTTCACAACCGATGTCTGGACTACTTTATTGAACCAACCCCGACAGTATTCCACAAACTATTTAAAGGAAGAAATGCTGGCGAATCTGCACGAAGATCAACTCCAACGGTCAGCTGATTCCTTGCCCGGATCGTGCTCAAGAAGTATGGAAATAAAGATTTCATAATCCGGGCAACTCCATTCTAAGGAAAGGGTTAAATGTGGCAACAAAATCCTAACTTGAATGGAGAGATGTTTTTCTCTTGAAATACGCCGGCCAAGGGTGGTGGAGCTCACGACTTGGATCACTCATTCTCTCCCTTGTGTTATTTAAAGAATTGCTAGAGAAAAACACATTCCTTTCGTGTTTGTGAATTTATCATTTCGAAGGAAGACATACGATCAAGACTTCCTCAGGTGAATTGATCGAGAGTGTGCCACATTGTTCTTGATTGAAGTCGACGGATTCAATCAAGACTTTCGAGGACTCGTCAAACTCAAGAGCTTAAAAGAAGTATTCTAGAAGGAGGGTCGCCAACAGGTTTCAGCCAAGGGTAACTTGAAGGGGGAGCCTTCAAGGAATTAGAGCAAGGTCGGGGAGATCTTCACCAAAACAAGGGAGTGTTTTGGTCACACAATTCAACCGCTTGGAGATTGGAGTTGGGCGGGTTAAATCACTATTGTTTAGATCGAGGATCAAGTTGAAACAATTAGTGAACCTACTGGATTGGTATCCCCCAGATGTAGGCTTATCCCGAACTGGGTCAACAAACCTTGATTTCGTTACTTTAACAGTTTATTTACTTTCCGCTGCATATTATCTTAAAATTGTTTAACGTGTCCACGAAAGGTGTTTGAACTAGTTTTCAGGACCAGTTCATTGGTTATCCACGCAAACGGACCTAACAATTTGTATCAGAGCCACACGCTCTACAAGCGAGATCCAGTCATAAAAGTATGGATAGCCAAGGTGGTTCAGTAACCAGACCCCCATTGCTCGATGGATCAAACTATGCCTATTGGAAAGATCAAATGGAGGCATTTCTCATCGCTCTAGATGAAGGAGCCTGGGATGCAGTAGAAACTCAATACCATCCTCCAGTAGAAGAAAAAGATGGTGTGAAAACCATCAAACCAATGAGTGAATGGACTGCAACAGAGAAACTTGCTGCATCAAAGAACTCCAAAGCATTGAATGCTATTCACAATGCTCTGAAAAAGGATCAATACAGGCTTATCGCTGGATGCAAGATTGCATACGACATCTGGACCACTCTAGCCAATACCTATGATAGTATGGCCCCGGTAAAGAAATCAAGAATCATTACACTTGATGCTCAATTCCATAAGATTATTATGGATGATAATAAAACTGTTGGCCAATATATCGGTCGTATTCGTGATCTAACCAACCAAGCCCTTCAGCTTGGCAAAGTGTATTCTCAACAGGATATTGTAGGAAAAATCATTGGGACACTTCCAGAAAGGTTCAACGCTAAAGTGGCTGCACTTGAACTATACAAAGACTTTGATAAATTGCAGGTTGATGAACTGATGGGAATCCTACAGTCATGGGAGATGGATCACTGCCCTAGGGGTAAAAGCGAACCAGTAGCATTCAAATCTATGACCAAGGATATGGATGACTCTTCCGTGGAAGATCTTGATAACTACAGTGATGAAGAAGAATTGGCCAAGCTGTCCAAAAGACTGAATCAGATCCTAAAAAACCGAAGATACAGATTGACCTCTTCCATGAAGAAGGATGCCGGGACATCTTATTCCAAACCTACTCCGAAAGGCTCTAAGTCGTTCGACAAAAACAGATCCAAACCATCTAATACTGAGGATGATAAAGAAATCATCTGTTTTGAGTGTGGCGGAAGAGGTCATATCAAAAAAGACTGTGCCAATCTTCGATCAAAGGAGTCAAACAAATCATACCAAGTAACATTCAATGACTCCGAAGATGAGAAGGAGTCCAGTGAAAATGGTCCAGACTATGGAGTAGCATTCGTCGAGACATGGGATTCAGGCAGTGATGATGAACACGATGCAGGTATCAGTACTAACTTAGTCAATATGGTTTCTTCTAACATGGTGCATTCTTTTGTCAGGGATCAGGAAGAGAGTATCAGAAAACTCAACGATCTCTATGAAGAAACGTTCGAGAAATTGGAAATATCTATTGCTGAGTCAGTAGAACTGCAAGTCGAGAATGGAAACTTAAAGGAGCATATCAAAGGTCTTGAAAACAGAAATCAAGAACTTGAAAAGATGTTCAAAGAACTGTCTGAACAGGTTGACGAACTACGTGAGAAAAATGCAGAACTCCAGAAAGATAATGATGACCTGGAAGTGGAAAAGGTTGACTACAAACTCTGGTACTACAGTATGCTTGGCAAGAAAGATGCTCTTCATACCGAACTAACTGAAATTCAAGAAAAGCTTGCCAAGGCTGAAGACACTCTTGCTTCTTTGAACAATGGAAAAGCAAAACTAGATGATGTCATCGCTATGGGGAGACCAAGCAGTAACAAACAAGGCTTAAGTTTTCAAGCTTCAACCTCAAAAGGGGTGAATAAAAGCAAATTTGTCTCCGGAGGAATGCTGAGTGAACATCAGACTACCAAGAAAGTTCATCATCATACAAAAAGGAACAAATGGACGAGAAGACCTCCTTCTCCCATTCCACTCAGATGTGATTATTGCAAACTTGAAGGCCACAAAACTAAAAACTGTGGAATCATTGTGAGAGACCTACAAGCAGGAAGACCTATCATCTGGCCAAATGATAAAATCAAGATGAAGCTGATCTCCATCAAATGCGAATGGGTTCCTAAAGCTCAAAACAGATGCCATGTTGTCTTCTTATCACATAAGAAGAAATCTAAGGACACAGTATGGTACTTTGATAGTGGATGCTCCAAACACATGACCGGTGAAAGGAACCTGCTCAAACATTACAAGGAAATTGATGGAGGATTTGTTGTATTTGGATATGGTAAAAAGGCTGCCGTGGTTAGACAAGGAACCATTGAGAACAACGGCTCACGAGAAACTATCTCCAGTGTTCTTTGTTGATGGACTTCAAACAAACTTGATTAGCATCAGTCAATTGTGTGATGAGGATCTTGTGGTGCAGTTCACCAAGAAAGATTGTCAAGTGCTCAACCAAAATCAAGAATGCATCATGAGAGGTTTGCGCTCTAAAAATAACTGTTATCATCTTGTTCAAACATGCAATTTTGGTTCAGTTGCAGGTAAAAACCACATCATGCTATGGCATGAAAAGCTTGGGCATCTCAACTTCAAAGATCTGATCAGACTCAGTAGAACCGAAGCAGTCAAAGGTCTTCCTCACTTCAAAAACTCCAACGTGGAGTTCTGTGATGAATGTGCCAAGAACAAACAACATAGGAGTTCACACAATCTGTCTGAACACCTCGGATCGACTAAATGTCTTGGCCTACTGCACATGGATCTTATTGGTCCTACTGAGGTTGAAAGCTTGGAAGGTAAAAGATATATTTTTGCATGCATTGACGATTATTCCAGATATACGTGGGTGGACTTTCTCAGGAAAAAAGGTGATGCTTTCAAAGCCTTTGAAAAATTATGCAACCGCATCATGATTGAGAAAGATACCCAAGTGAAAAGGATTCGAAGTGATCAAGGACGAGAATTTTAAAACCAAACCTTTGAAGAATATTGCTCGCCTCATGGAATCAAGCATGAATTCTCGGCACCAAAAACTCCTCAACAAAATGGGGTAGTTGAAAGGAAAAATAGCACACTGCAAGAAATGTCAAGGGTCATGCTAAATGCCAAAAATGTAGCTGAGTTCTTATGGGCTGAGGCTATCAACACTGCATGCTATACCATAAATCGGGTCTACTTGAGACCTAACTCCCTCATGACTCCATATGAGATATGGAACGGTAAAAAGACTTCTATCACTTAGTTTCATATCTTTGGTAGCAAATGTTTTGTCTTAAATGACAGGGAACATAAGGGAAAATTCCAAGAAAAGAGTCATGAAGGAGTGTTCGTGGGATACTCTATCATGAGCAGAGCATACAGGGTATATATTCCAAAGACCAGGAAAGTTCTTGAGTCCACAAGCGTTGCCATAGAAGATGTCTCATGCAAAGATCCCGCTCATCTAAATGATGATGAAATTCCATCAACATCACCTAGTAGTCAGAATTCAGGACAGATCAATGCTGAAAAAATCATTACTAGCGCAGAGTCCACGGAAGCAGTCCAAACTCCCAGTCTGGACACCTTGTCTCTTGACTCTGAGTCCAGAAAGACCTCAACGGACGCATTCACAAACATCATGACCCTGAAGATATAATAGGTGACGTCAATGAAAAGAGGAAAACTCGGGGGAAGAAGATCGACTTCAAAGAACTTGCTGGCTTGCACTGCTATACATCCAAGATTGAACCATCCAAAGTTGAAGAGGCTCTCCAGGATGAGCATTGGATAAACGCCATGCAGGATGAACTACTTCAGTTCAAAAGAAATGAAGTCTGGACTCTTGTCGAAAGACCCAAAGATAAGAACATAATCGGTACCAAGTGGATCTTTCGCAACAAAAGTGATGAAAAATGGAATATTACCAGAAACAAGGCACGTCTAGTTGCTCAAGGATACACACAGGTTGAAGGAGTGGACTTCAGTGTGACATTTGCCCCCGTAGCCAGACTTGAAGCAGTTCGACTCCTATTATCCATTGCATGCTCATTAGGGTTCAAGCTTTATCAAATGGATGTCAAGAGCGCTTTCCTGAATGGATGGCTCAACATAGAAGTGTACGTGGAACAGCTAAAAGGATTCGAGGATCCTCATCATCCACAGCATGTCTACAAGCTCAACAAAGCACTGTACGGCTTGAAACAAGCTCCTAGAGCTTGGTACGAGAGGCTCTCCAAGTACCTGCTTGAACATGGATTTGAAAGAGGAAGTCTTGACAAAACCTTGTTCATCAAAAGAGAAATCAAAGGAATCCTAATTGCTCAAGTCTATGTTGATGACATAGTCTTTGGATCGACACACCATGTGCTCAAAGACCACTTCATCGAAATAATGGGTAAGGAATTCGAAATGAGCATGGTTGGGGAACTGACCTACTTTCTCGGCTTGCAGGTAGCACAAAAGAATGATGGCATATTTCTTAGCCAAACCAAGTATGCTCGGAACATTGTCAAGAAGTTTGGCATGGAGTCCAGCAAACCCGTCCGAACTCTTATAGGGACTAATGACAGATTGAGCAAAGACCCCAGTGGCCAGAGTGTGGATCAGAAACTCTATCAAAGCATCATTGGTAGCTTACTATACCTAGCCGCAAGTCGACCCGACATAAGCTATGCAGTTGGAGTATGTGCTCGCTACCAAGCTGATCCCAAGGAATCCCACTTGAAAGCAGCCAAAAGAGTGATCAAATATGTTTCAGGGACAAGTGATCTTGGTATATGGTACTCTAATGAATCTAATCTTTCATTACTTGGCTATAGTGATGTAGATTGGGCAAGTGATGCGGACGATAGAAAAAGTACAACCGGAGGTTGCTTTGTAACACCCCGGTTTTTGGTCACCCAGGTCGGGGTGTCACCGCCACACCTCCCTAGCGAGACACGGTTTCTCCGAGCTCACTAAAGAGATGCAAGGCTATGGTTTTTCAGAATTTAAAACATTCAAACAGCCCATTCATATATAATTTAAAAATAATACATCAAAGTTGCAGCGGAAAATAATATTTACATATATGTATCGCAGCGGAATTTAAATATAGGGCCAACATGGCCTAATCACGGGTTAAACAGGCCCGTTCATGCAAGATCTAGTCTAATACAAAAATTCAAAATAATATATCATCCCAAACTTCCCGTGTATGCATATGACGATGCATAATTCTCAACTCTGAAAGAACAAGAAAAAGAAAATATGGTTTTGGTCAGCACTACGTGCTGAGTAAGTTAACACATACATAACTATGGGGTTTCAAAGCCATTATTTAATATTTAAAGAAAACATGTGCACAACACCACATAATTTAACTTATTTATCTAACAATAATTCAAGCAACAGAGACTTCATAAGATCATAAATATAATTTGCAAAGCAATATAATTATAGGACATCATTTAGAAGCATAAGCCAAAAGGAACAATTTTCGAGTCTCCTAGTTTCATATTTCATGTCTCATGTTTCAAGTTTCAAGTTTATGTTTCAATTGCCACTCGGCAAGCTTTATATTTCAATTGCCTCCCGGCAAGCAGTATATTTCAATTGCCTTTCGGCAAGCAAGATATTTCAATTGCCTTTCGGCAAGCAGGATATTTCAATTGCCTTTCGGCAAGCAAGATTTTTCAATTGCCTTTCGGCAAGCATGATATTTCAATTGCCTTTCGGCAAGCAAGATTTTTCAATTGCCCTTCGGCAAGCAAGATATTTCATGTGTATTTTATTTCAAAGGAATTCCCAATCCTTTAAACCTTAAAGGCTAATTTCACCATTTTCACAAGATATCAAGATTTGACTCGGTTATATCTCAACTCATCTCAACCCTAAAGGTTAATTCCATGTTTCAACAAGATTTCAAAATTTCGTTTCGGTAAATCACAGTTTACTCTAAAATTCGTCTAAAATCAGATTTAATCCCAAAAATTCCAAAATTTCATATCTGACTCGGAAACATCAAGATCTACAACTTTCGTGTTTTAACTTTTTCAATCCGAGATACCTAAGTAGGTCAAAATCGCCCATTTTCGCATAACAAGAAATCTGTCCGAGTTTAACAGGTCACAGTTTAAAGATTTCAATTTCTACCATATCAATTCAACTCCAAATTTAATGAAATTTGACAGGGATCATCTTGAGACATTTATCTACAACTTTCATGTTCGGCCAAAGATCTAAAACAGCCTAGATCCTATGTCAAAAACGTGATCAAGATCATTCCTAGGTTCTGTCCAAGATTCCAAGATCTAGAATTAAACAGTTCGGTTTCAAAGGGTTTTCACATATCAAATCAGCTCCAAAAATTCTCAAATTTTTACAGTAGCTAGGCCTAAGTCTTAGGAACGTTTTTTGTCTTTTAATTTTTTCCGTTTGAGTTCGTTTTAAAGGTCGGAAAAATTCAACAATTCTGTTGCGCCGGTAGAAAACAAAAGTGGACAGATTTATGATTCGTGTCAAATCTTTTAGGTTTCGAATGTTTTAAAATCTCCCAAACCATGTAAGGTTAACTTACAGTGTCTATGAACGTCGGGAATGTCCAATTCGGAGGCGTGGCTTCCAGATCACCGTCTCTCCTCTCCGTTCGTCGGGTTCTACGATCCAGATTCAATACGGGGTGTAGAAAGAAAAGAACCGAAGTTAGAATCTGTTTTCGGATTGAAACGTGAAGAGATTTATCGAACCAGAGCTTACCACAACGTTTGGAGACCCTTGGATTTTCGTCCAAAGCTGCTGCCTCCGTTTGGTGCTATCCGTCGACTCCGAATTTAGGGTTTCGAATGTGTAGAGAGTTGTAGGGTTTCGTAAAGGTATTCGGAGCTCCTAGAAGGTCTTATTTATAGATATCTAAGACCTAGGGCGTCCAAAATCTGACCCCAAGGGTCTTGGGTCGAGAGACGTTCAACCGAAAGTCGAAAAATCCGCGTTCGGGCGAGAAAATCTCACTTGGTTTGTTGTTGCCAGAGTGGCGCGGTCGTGGCGCGGTCTAAGGCCATTAACCGCGCGGCCAGCGCGCCACTCACGCCTGGACTCCGGTCCGGGCGGGTCGTGCGATCCGTCGTGCTTTTCCGCCTCTCTTTCGGGTTTCTATCCCTCTATGCTCCCGAATTCCGATTTCCGGGGTATCTTCGGGTTTCTACTTTCTCTCTAAATTTATTCTCGGGTCTAATTGGATGTTTGGACTCGAATCCTCGAGTTCATTAGTGTCGAGTTTCGGTGTATAATTTATTTACCTTTAATCCATCCTTTTATTTAATTAAATTCCTTTAATTCCTATTTAAGTAAAAATCTCATTTCCTCATTTCCTTATCTTTATTCATTTCTTTATTTGCTGGATTAATTTATTTATTTATGGTATTTATTTTATTTATTATTTAATTATTGTTTTATTTTATGTTGGAAAATTCTCGGGTATTACAGTCTACCCTCCTTAAGAATCAACTTCGTCCTCGAAGTTGTGTTTCGGCTCTTCTCGTGCCAAAGTCTTTTTGTTGTTTTATTATTTTGCGACTGAACTTAGAATTAAAACTTCTAAGCTGCCTACGTACCCTGTGAAGGGATCAAGCCATAACGTAGTTCAAAATTTTATTTGGGATACATATTGTCGAGCCAAAAAATAATGCAACTACTTTATTACGGGGTATCACATCCTCTCCCCCTTAGGACTCCAGTTATGTCCCCATAACTGCCTATTCAGTACTCTCGAGAGGTTTCTGGTTTTGGTCTTTATTCTGATGGTACTGGTGCCGTTGGTTGTTGCCACCTTGACCGTCTGGGTTTCGTGGTTGCTTAGGTCGAGTAGTCATATCCTCTCTCTTGTCAATGTTCTCTTTCCGTGTCCGGCAATCACGCAGCTGATGACCATGTCGACCACATCGAAGGCATGCTCCAGGCTGAGGGCATCCTCTCGCATAATGCGGTTTACCACACTTTGGACATGGTGACGCATAGTCACAATGGTTGAAGACTATCCCCTTTTTCTCCCCATTGTCATTTTGATGTTGTCCTTTCGAGTTCCCATCGAAATGGTCCTTATCCACCTTGTATTCTCCTTGTGGTCCTTGGTTAGCCTCATCTACCGGTTTTCGTTTCAGTCCTTGGACTCGTGCAACCGCCACCGCACGATCATAAACCGTCTGCAGGTTCGTGAATTGTCCTACTGCAAGTATCTCCCGGATACTAAGGTTCAGACCCATCTCGAATTTCTGAGCCTTGTCAGAGTCGGTTGGTACTATCCTCGTAGCAAATCGTACCAATTCCTTAAACCGGGTGTAATACTCCTGCACCGTCCGTCCCTCTTGCTTCAGTGATAAAAACTCTTCGTACATTGCCGCCTTGGTGCTCATGGGGTAGAAGCGGTCCCTTAGATCCTCCTTAAGTTTAGTCCACGAATAAGCTTCTTCAGCTTCCTCTAAATTCCTCTGGAGGTCTTGCCACCACTCATCGGCTTCGCCTCCTAAGTAGTAGGTTGCTACTCGTGTCTTTGCCTCATCAGGACATTTGATAGCATCCAAGAGCTTATCAAATGTACGGATCCACCCCTCTAGTTTGGCGGGATCCTCCTGCCCATCATAACGTGGTGGTTGATAGGGATTCACCAACGCTAGATAGTTGGTTTGAGCTACGGGCGGAGTTACTGCTGCAGGTGTCCTATGCACCTCCGCATTTCCTAATGCTACTAGGAATCCCTCTATTGTTTTTAAACGTGCTTCCATATTATTGGGCGCTTGAGGCACTTGCTCTCCTAGGTTCTGAGGACTTTCGCTGTTGTTGGGCGTGTTGGAAAGGTTAGCGTCAGTGCCGTTTGGACTCACCTTCCTTGGTTTCCTCCTAGGCGCCATTTTCTGTTATAACGTGTAGAGTTTAGATAGATCGCTCGAACAAGACGTTTCGTAGATTTCTAATTTCAAATTTTCGGATTTGTTGTTTGGAAATCCAAACAAGATTTTTGGAATAAAGAGTGTTTTAATAAAACTTGATTTTTATTGTTCCACATAAGAAAATTTTCTAATTCGTACAAGGGTAGGAATGGCCAAGGCCGAGGATTGTTATGCTTAGGCGAACGCATAGATGAACGCGATCTAGAACTAAGGCAAGATCAGTATCTAGTTATTGTTTCTAGTTCGATGTCATGCCTCAAGATTATATAGGTGTAACAAGAGATCTAAGTTAATTTCGCCAAGATTCTAAGTTCAATTCGCAAAGATTCTAAGTTAGAATTCGCAAAGATTCTAAGTTCAAGTTTCGCCAAGATTCTAAGTTCATAACAGAGATGCAACATGCAAATGCAAATGATATTTTCCCCCAATAATAATTTAATGCACCACATATATATACATTTTCCATGGGTTTTAAAATAAAAATTTGCCATGGAAATAATACTTTAAAATTTGAAATAATGGTCAAAATATTAATAGTAGTTTAAAAATATTAATGGTTTAAAAATAGTAGTTTAAAAATAATAATAATAGGTTTAAAAATACTAATTTAAAAATAAGTCGGGCTCTGATACCAACTTTGGTATCAGATATTTTCTTTAAAATAAATAGCTTTAAAATATTATGGGCTCTGATACCACCTTGGTATCAGATATTTTCTTTAAAATAAATAGCTTTAAAATATTCTGGGCTCTGATACCACCTTTGGTATCAGATATTTTCTTTAAAATAGATAGCTTTAAAATATTCTGGTCTCTGATACCACCTTGTAACACCCCGGTTTTTGGTCACCCAGGTCGGGGTGTCACCGCCACACCTCCCTAGCGAGACACGGTTTCTCCGAGCTCACTAAAGAGATGCAAGGCTATGGTTTTTCAGAATTTAAAACATTCAAACAGCCCATTCATATATAATTTAAAAATAATACATCAAAGTTGCAGCGGAAAATAATATATACATATATGTATCGCAGCGGAATTTAAATATAGGGCCAACATGGCCTAATCACGGGTTAAACAGGCCCGTTCATGCAAGATCTAGTCTAATACAAAAATTCAAAATAATATATCATCCCAAACTTCCCGTGTATGCATATGACGATGCATAATTCTCAACTCTGAAAGAACAAGAAAAAGAAAATATGGTTTTGGTCAGCACTACGTGCTGAGTAAGTTAACACATACATAACTATGGGGTTTCAAAGCCATTATTTAATATTTAAAGAAAACATGTGCACAACACCACATAATTTAACTTATTTATCTAACAATAATTCAAGCAACAGAGACTTCATAAGATCATAAATATAATTTGCAAAGCAATATAATTATAGGACATCATTTAGAAGCATAAGCCAAAAGGAACAATTTTCGAGTCTCCTAGTTTCATATTTCATGTCTCATGTTTCAAGTTTCAAGTTTATGTTTCAATTGCCACTCGGCAAGCTTTATATTTCAATTGCCTCCCGGCAAGCAGTATATTTCAATTGCCTTTCGGCAAGCAAGATATTTCAATTGCCTTTCGGCAAGCAGGATATTTCAATTGCCTTTCGGCAAGCAAGATTTTTCAATTGCCTTTCGGCAAGCAGGATATTTCAATTGCCTTTCGGCAAGCAAGATTTTTCAATTGCCCTTCGGCAAGCAAGATATTTCATGTGTATTTTATTTCAAAGGAATTCCCAATCCTTTAAACCTTAAAGGCTAATTTCACCGTTTTCACAAGATATCAAGATTTGACTCGGTTATATCTCAACTCATCTCAACCCTAAAGGTTAATTCCATGTTTCAACAAGATTTCAAAATTTCGTTTCGGTAAATCACAGTTTACTCTAAAATTCGTCTAAAATCAGATTTAATCCCAAAAATTCCAAAATTTCATATCTGACTCGGAAACATCAAGATCTACAACTTTCGTGTTTTAACTTTTTCAATCCGAGATACCTAAGTATCAAAATCACCCATTTTCGCATAACAAGAAATCTGTCCGAGTTTAACAGGTCACAGTTTAAAGATTTCAATTTCTACCATATCAATTCAACTCCAAATTTAATGAAATTTGACAGGGATCATCTTGAGACATTTATCTACAACTTTCATGTTCGGCCAAAGATCTAAAACAGCCTAGATCCTATGTCAAAAACGTGATCAAGATCATTCCTAGGTTCTGTCCAAGATTCCAAGATCTAGAATTAAACAGTTCGGTTTCAAAGGGTTTTCACATATCAAATCAGCTCCAAAAATTCTCAAATTTTTACAGTAGCTAGGCCTAAGTCTTAGGAACGTTTTTCGTCTTTTAAGTTTTTCCGTTTGAGTTCGTTTTAAAGGTCGGAAAAATTCAACAATTCTGTTGCGCCGGTAGAAAACAAAAGTGGACAGATTTATGATTCGTGTCAAATCTTTTAGGTTTCGAATGTTTTAAAATCTCCCAAACCATGTAAGGTTAACTTACAGTGTCTATGAACGTCGGGAATGTCCAATTCGGAGGCGTGGCTTCCAGATCACCGTCTCTCCTCTCCGTTCGTCGGGTTCTACGATCCAGATTCAATACGGGGTGTAGAAAGAAAAGAACCGAAGTTAGAATCCGTTTTCGGATTGAAACGTGAAGAGATTTATCGAACCAGAGCTTACCACAACGTTTGGAGACCCTTGGATTTTCGTCCAAAGCTGCTGCCTCCGTTTGGTGCTATCCGTCGACTCCGAATTTAGGGTTTCGAATGTGTAGAGAGTTGTAGGGTTTCGTAAAGGTATTCGGAGCTCCTAGAAGGTCTTATTTATAGATATCTAAGACCTAGGGCGTCCAAAATCTGACCCCAAGGGTCTTGGGTCGAGAGACGTTCAACCGAAAGTCGAAAAATCCGCGTTCGGGCGAGAAAATCTCGCTTGGTTTGTTGCTGCCAGAGTGGCGCGGTCGTGGCGCGGTCTAAGGCCATTAACCGCGCGGCCAGCGCGCTACTCACGCCTGGACTCCGGTCCGGGCGGGTCGTGCGATCCGTCGTGCTTTTCCGCCTCTCTTTCGGGTTTCTATCCCTCTATGCTCCCGAATTCCGATTTCCGGGGTATCTTCGGGTTTCTACTTTCTCTCTAAATTTATTCTCGGGTCTAATTGGATGTTTGGACTCGAATCCTCGAGTTCATTAGTGTCGAGTTTCGGTGTATAATTTATTTACCTTTAATCCATCCTTTTATTTAATTAAATTCCTTTAATTCCTATTTAAGTAAAAATCTCATTTCCTCATTTCCTTATCTTTATTCATTTCTTTATTTGCTGGATTAATTTATTTATTTATGGTATTTATTTTATTTATTATTTAATTATTGTTTTATTTTATGTTGGAAAATTCTCGGGTATTACAGTCTACCCTCCTTAAGAATCAACTTCGTCCTCGAAGTTGTGTTTCGGCTCTTCTCGTGCCAAAGTCTTTTTGTTGTTTTATTATTTTGCGACTGAACTTAGAATTAAAACTTCTAAGCTGCCTACGTACCCTGTGAAGGGATCAAGCCATAACGTAGTTCAAAATTTTATTTGGGATACATATTGTCGAGCCAAAAAATAATGCAACTACTTTATTACGGGGTATCACATGCTTCTACATTGGAACCAACCTAGTAAGTTGGTATAGCAAGAAATAAAGTTCCATCTCCCTTTCAACTGCCGAAGCCGAATACATTGCAGCTGGAAGCTGTTGTGCACAATTGCTATAGATGAAGCAAATGATGCTAGACTATGGAATTGATCAAGAAATCCTCACTATACTATGTGACAATATGAGTGCCATCAACATCTCGAAGAATCCAGTCCAACACGGGAGAACTAAGCACATTGAACTTCAACATCACTTCATTAGAGACCTTGTTGAAGAAGGAATTGTGTCCATCCAACATGTCGGAACTACTGAGCAACATGCAGACATTTTCACTAAGGCACTAGATCGAGAAAGATTCGAAAAATTAAGGAGAGATCTCGGATTATGCACAATCTCCTAATAATCCCACAAATATTGGAATAAGTTTTATATTTTGTGCAACTTCCACATTCCTAATTTTCGTATATTCTATTACCTTAAATATGTTTTGTAATACTAATTATTTTGGTAAGAAAATTTTTGGAGGATTATCAAACTAGGAATTTTTCCACACAAGTTCAAAATTCAAATTTTGATGTGACAGTCGGACATGTCAAGGATAGGGGCGGGAACGGTTATCCGCATACTCCCATTCAAAAACGTGATGATTACAGTTATGGGAAGTTGTGATACTCCTTCCATATTTGAATTAAGGGAAGTTGCAAATCAAATCGTGGCCATATCCTCCCCTGATCGGTTTTCCTAAATCCTTCCACTCTCTCAGCTTCACATATTCTTTATATCCTCTCCAAATATATTGTTCACCCTCACTTGCTCTTGCCAAAAGATCTATATTTCAGGAAACATGGTGAAAACACAAGGTAGCCAAAGCTCAAAGTCTCAAGAACCAACTCCCACATCTTCAACAGGAAGAAAGAAAGTGATATCGCCCGAGGAGTCTAGCGCAAGGGGGCGGGCCAAAGCTGTTCAGAAGGCAATCGTAGAACAGACCATCTCAGAGACAACCTCTCTAGTAGCTGTTCTATTCCACTCTTCTTCTCCATCCACTGCCGGAGAAAAGGGTACCACCGTAGCTGCTCTAGATCCTCTCGTTATTCGGGCTGAAGTTGCTGGAGCCAACACCAAGAGACAAAAAGGAGAAGGAACGCAGAAAACTAAAGGGAAGGCTGTCTCCTCCTTCAAGCTATGAGAGAAAGCCGTGGCAAGGAAGAATGCGTCCATCAGCGAACGAGTTGAGGCAGACATTGCCAAAGCACTGAAACCCGTTGAAGCTATTCTGGCCGACCTCCCTGCAATGGGCTCCGGCAAAGACTCTGAAGCAGTCGTGGCCACTAAAGTTGCTGACCCTGCCCCGAAGGATGCACCAAAGGTGTCCACTGAAAAGACCAAGAAGAAAACTCCTGCGAAGAAGACCGTGGTGGAACCAAGTGCCGTGAGTGATCCTGCTCCTATCACCACAATTGAGGAAAACCCAACTGAACCTCTTCAAATCACTGCTTCTGGAACTCAAACCAGTCCAGCCAAGGAGTCAGAACCTATGACTGAACCACTCGATGAAGAGGAACTCGACTCTGACTATGTGCAAGAGTTAGATGATGGAAGCTCTGGAGATGAATCCATGATCGACATCAGTGATGACGAAAAGAATGATGCTGTGAACGAGATCACAGAAGAGATTGCCTGGACTGCCAGCCAGAAGAGAAAGCATGAATTAAGAAGAGAACCTGAACCAATCGCCCCAGTCACAAAACCTGCTCCAACTGAGGCCAATCAAGAAGAAGAAGAGGCCGAGGAATCCTCAAGCTCTGAGGACAACCAGAACAAAGAATCGGAAGATGACACTGGACACCCTCAAGACGATGCCCCTGAACCAACTGAGGGTGAGAATCCCACTGAAGACAAGTCCGAGGAATTGGGTTCACAGGATACCCAAAGTGATGAAGATGGATCCGACCAAGAGAATGAAGAAGAATGATCGGATGAGGAATCTGGAGAAGAAGAAAAGTCGGATCAAATAGAAGAGGAGGAACCCCAAACTAAAACACGAGAACCAACTCCTCCAGCAAGGAGTTCACCAAAGGAGTCTGAACCGAAGAAGCGGACTCGTTTTGAACCATTAGGGTCTTCCAAAGCCACTGGATCCAAGAGAGGAAGATTGTCTTATCCTCATCTGAAGAACGTGAACCAGAAATCATTGATGCAGGAAATGCTATATCCACTAACTTCTACTATGAAGTGTCCGAGCAATACTTCACAACTGTGCTGGAGAAGATGAAGGTGCACCCAGAGATTCGGTTTGCTGCTGTCAGATATGAGGAGATGGGGTGGCACAAATACTTGGAGGAAAGATCCTTACTTTCTAGGGAACGGAGATCAAGCAATACAAAGGACAACTAGTTAGGCATTTTTATGCCAACATGAGCGCTGAAGTCCTCAACACCAAGAGCCCATGGTTTGAACTTAGCTATGCTCGAGGAGAGCTGTTTGAACTGAAAGCGAAGGCACTAATTAAATCTATTCCTCCAGGTACCCCGAACATCTCTTAAGTCCGTTTACTCTCGTGCTGCAAAGTTTCCCATGAACACCATTGCTGAGACACTCACTGGAGTTGAAGGAAAAAGGTTTCATGGCAAGTGGTTAAGTGCAGGTGTTCTGAAACAAAGGTTTTCTCTCCTTTATAAACTTTGTGCACACAATATCATGTCCACTGCTAACCATTCTGTTGTGTCCAAAAGCATGTGTAAGTTGATGTTTGCCATAGATCAGAAATATGAGATCAACTATGAAGCCCTTGTGCTCGAACCAATGTTGGTTTTTGCGGGCAAAATCAAGAGGAAGTACAACACAACACTTCCCTACCCAGGACTCATCTCTGAATACCTGCAACATCTCCATATTCTTGGTGACAAGCATGACCGTCCTGATGACATAGCTGACTTCAAGCTATCTGCTGCCCTGGTGAAAAGAAGCCCGACTTGCCTGGACCAGGAAGAAGGATCCCTGCCAAAGATGCCTTTTCCTCCCTGCGTGAAGAACTCACTGATCACATCAACCACTTGAAGGTCCTGGAAGCTCAAGCACATGCACGTGTTCAGGCTGCTGAAAAGCTGCTCAGACAGCTTCCTGATGTGTGGTCGGATGAAGAACAGGACATGGATACCAATCCAGAGGGGGAATCTGAGGAACTCGGATGCAGATTCCTCTGAAGAATCAGAATGATGTGCCCTTTTGGGCAAAATGTGCGCCAGAGGGGGAGTTAAGTTGATATAACCGTTGATCGGTTCCTCTAGCATGCACTACAACCAAGGAGGGGAGCAGTCTGCTGAAAATTCTGATGGGTAACATTTTTTTTCTGTTTGGACTACTTTTGTGAACTGTTTATGACTGTTTTTGGATATTACACTATGGCCTGTACTAATATGACTGTGATTATTGATGCTGCATTTTTATTGCCATGTGTTGTTTTGCTGTGAATGCTCCTAGATTAAATGGATAGGTTATTTGTACGGAGTATTAGAATAGTTTGTCTAGACATGGGAATTGATGTAATTGGTGGTTAGGATAAATGGGAAATATTTCTCCTTTTATGTACTTGTGTAAATGCTTGGACATCGGTTTGATCAACTCATATACTGGCCCACATTCTGCCAAAAAGGGGGAGATTGTTGGGAACCAGTTTTGAGCAAATGTGTTCACAACCGATGTTTGGACTACTTTGTTGAACCAACCCCGATAGTATTCGACAAACTATTTAAAGGAAGAAATGCTGGCGAATCTGCACGAAGATCAACTCCAACGGTCAGCTGATTCCTTGCCCGGATCGTGCTCAAGAAGTATGGAAACAAAGATTTCCTAATCCGGGCAACTCCATTCTAAGGAAAGGGTTAAATGTGGCAACAAAATCCTACCTTGAATGGAGAGATGTTTTTCTCTTGAAATACGCCGCCCAAGGGTGGTGGAGCTCACGACTTGGATCACTCATTCTCTCCCTTGTGTTATTTGAAGAATTGCTAGAGAAAAACACATTCCTTCCGTGTTCGTGAATTTATCATTTCGAAGGAAGACATACGATCAAGACTTCCTCAGGTGAATTGATCGAGAGTGTGCCACAGTGATCTTGATTGAAGTCGACGGATTCAATCAAGACTTTCGAGGAGTCGTCAAACTCAAGAGCTTATATGAAGTATTCTAGAAGGAGGGTCGCCAACAGGTTTCGACCAATGGTAACTTGAAGGGAGAGCCTTCAAGGAATTGGAACAAGGTCGGGGAGATCTTCACCATAACAAGGGAGTGTTTTGGTCACACAATTCAACCGCTTGGAGATTGGAGTTGGGCGGGTTAAATCACTATTGTTTAGATCGAGGATCAAGTTGAAACAATTAGTGAACCTCCTGGATTGGTATCCCCCATATGTAGGCTTATGCCGAACTGGGTCAACAAACCTTGAGTTTGTTACTTTAACAGTTTATTTACTTTCCGCTGCATATTATCTTAAAACTATTTAACGTGTCCACGAAAGGTGTTTGAACTAGTTTTCAGGACCAGTTCATTGGTTATCCACGCAAACGGACCTAACAATTGTATTCTTGACGTAGAAACGCATGTTGCTTAACTTTTTGCTGCTAAAATAAAAACCATGTCCACAAAAAAAATAAAATAAATAAATAAATATTCCATCAAAAACGTATCTTAGTACAGACTAAAATTATATGTTGGAAACATAATCTATGCCTTCGGGACTTAAAAATAATTTGCTAAAATGCCTCTAGGGACATAAAATTAATTGCCCATTACAAGAAATTTGCGGGAAGGCAATGAGATTGACGACGATATTTTATTGAAGTTGTCGCCTAAAATTTCGTTTGTTCATCGCCTAATGCGCACCAGGCGACGAACAAGATGACGAAATCTGTCAGGCGACAAAATTTTAGGCAACGGCTTTAATAAAATATCGTCGTCAATCTCGTCACCTTCCAACAAAATTTTTGTAGTGGCTGAAATACCCTCAGAACAAAAATGGACATAATATGGTTTTTACAGGACTTTTGATAATTAGCAAAATTAAAGAACGAAATTGGTATCGATACATAAATATCGTTTTTGGTTCTTATTCCCTTGACCTTTTGTTAATGCTCCTACGATATTCTGGCAACTGAGAAATCATTTATCTACCGGAAACATGGATTACGTTTAGGTTATGAATCATGATATAATGAATGTACTACATTTCATGTTATATGTGCTAAGTTTATTTTAAATAAGCAGTTTTTAATGTTTTATTGATGTTATTAACATACTACTAATGGTTTAATTTGGAATTGGTATTTTTATTGTAAGAAGGGTAAACGATATTTTTCGTCAGTTCTTTCTAATGTTGCATTTTTTTAATAGAAAAAACTTGTGTGTTTTAAGAAATGGTTCCTATGCATATTTTTTACATAAATAATGGGCTGCTTTATGCATACATAAATGTCTCTGATTAATCAGTAATGCGAATCCACAGGCGCTAGGCATATACTTCCTTTGTTCTTTAATATATATAACTGCACTATTTTTGTATTTCACGTAATTTAATAAATATTTTTAACAAGTGATAACTCATATTGTATATAAATAAAAATTATAAAAAATTGATATTCTGAAACTACGTGATTAGACGAATCTAACAAGATTTCATTTGACTATGTTTTTCTTATATAACCATGTTTAAAAACTTGATCAAAGTTACTCAATGAATAGTTAACACTATGCAAATTGAGCAATTATAAGAGAACGGGGAAGTATATATAATTGCCATTGTCAAAAAAAATAATATAAAAAAATGAGTGATCGTATGTGACATCTATATTTAATTTGCCTATTAAAAGGGGAGGTTTGAATTTCAGTTCATTTTTACTTCTTTTTTTTCCAAAATAAAAGTGAAAAAAAATGAGTATTGTATGTGACATCTATATTTAATTTGCCTATTAAAGGGGAGGTTTGAATTTCTGTTCACTTTTACTTTTTGTTTTCCCTGTATTTTTAATTTTGTGGTATGAGAGCTATCATTAAGTTTATTGAAAACGTGGTTTTCAGTGTTGTTGAGTTTAGGATGTAGCAATTGCTATCAAACTTTTATCTGATGATGATATTTCTATAAAGTTGCTGCCTAGCTTGATAGTTTTTGTAAAGTTGCTGTCATAATAAGTGAATATATTGGCTAGGGAATGACAATTTCAGCTTGTTAATAATATAAGCAATCCGGATATATAACCCACCAAACAAAAGGTGGTTTAGTTTTACTTGTTGAATTGAATTTTCGGTAACCAATTTGATAGAGGAGTAAGAACGGAGGAACATTTATACACTCTCAGTAAAGTAAAAATGGGAAAGGAAGGGCATGAATGAGCAAAACCCTAAAATTAGCGACCAAATGATGGTCAGTTGCTGTTTCCAGTTGCCGAAATCAGCAATTATTTATGGCCGGGTTATACCTTTTTTTTAAAGGTGTATGAAGTACCAGCCACACAAATTAAAAAGGATAAAGGAAGAATACGGGACCCGGTGAAGAATCGAACCTCCAACTATAGGGTTAGAACTTAGAAGTTAGAGACTCCACATAATTTCAATTTGATATTGAGATGGAAGAAACATACTACCTCTGTTCTTTTTTAATTGCTCCATTTCAATCACTGTTTTCAATTAGCTGACTTTGGATAGTTTTATATGATTCGTTACAAAGCTAAATAAAAAATGGTAAAATAATAATGAAAGTAGAGATTACAATTACAAAACTCATGTTAGAGTTACCTTCAAAATCATTCTCTAACCTAACCAAATAAAGCTTCAAAGTCGAGTAGTTGAAAACAGTGAGAAAATTTTAATTGCTATATTCCGAAAGGACATATATACTACTCCTTTACAAATAAATTATTTTATATATTTTGAATACTGTGTATGTGAGACCTTGCAATATAAATTATATATACTTCTTTGACACGATCAAAGTCAATACCAGCGCGTGCGAAGGTAGGTACTTGCACAATAGGCATGAATCTTTACTTATCCAATAATTAATTATCCACTAATAATAATAATAATAATAATAATAATAATATTTATTATTATGTAAACACACAGAGTCACGTCCAGACCGTAGAACCTATGCATGGATTTAGAGTTAATCACATTTTTAGAGAACATGGGCACATTTGGAATACTGTATTGTATTATAATGTATTGTATTATTTAATGCGGATGTATTGTATTATGATCACTACTAGACAAAATCTGAATTTAGTCACAAATTCGGTCGCTAACCTCTTTAGCGACCAAATTTACCAAATTTTTTCGGTCGTTAAAACAGAAAATTCTTATAATGGATGTATTATATTAAATTAATGTTATACATAGTGTTTGGTGTTGATGTTCTACTGCATAATTATGTACATCATATATTTAAACAACTACATAAAATATGGTTTTCTAATTTATTAATAAATAATATATTTAAAAGAAAATTATTTTAAAAATAATTAAATTAAAATAATTTATATATTAATAAATAATTTATTAAAAATAATAATTAAATTAAACAATTAATATATTAATAAATAATAGTAATATATAAAATAATATTATTTTAATATCATAATATTTAATAGTTATGAGATGCATAAGGGGAAAAAAATTAAATAAATAAACATAAATAAAAAATAATACACCGTAAACCCATCCTCCCACAAGGCGGTGATTAGTGTCTGTGTTATTAGTTGAACTAGTACTTCCCCCGCTCAATGGGCGGGAATTATGGACAATATGATTAAAATTATTCAGTTTAACAAATAAAATTGTTTAATTTTATTATGTCGATTACATTGTCCAACCCCTTTAAACTATTGTAATCGTTACACGAGTACATCTATACATTGCATAGAAATAGACAAACATATATCATTACCAATATTTATATATTACAATTTAGTATCTTAAAAAAATACTTATACTACAAAAAATAGTTGAAAGGACAAAAAATGAAAAAGCAAAGATAAAAATATTTCTACTCACGACTCTAATGTCATACATTGACAAAGAAAGTACGTGAAATCGTAATATACTCGATAAATGATTATTTATATCGATTCACCCTAAAGCGTTGAGATATTATAAATTTCATAAAGATTTAGATATTTTCAAATTAAATTAGAAAAATATAAGAAATATTCTTGTAAATGAATCCATTGACAAATTAAAATAAATATATTTTCATCAACTTATTGTCGTATTGCAATTTATCTAATTTAATTAATTTATCTAATACAAATATTTGCTATTCATTAACGAACATAATATCAATCTATAAAGTACTTATTAATAATTTATAATATACTTCTCATTAACTATAATTTCAATTAATAGAGTATTTATTAAGAATAATAACAAATATTGAAATTATATTTAAAGAATTAATATAATATAAACTCATAAAGTTTTTGTTACATCCTTTATTTGGTAGTATTATTTATCTATAATAATTAACGAAATTAATTATTTAACGTGAATTTTGCTCGAATTTGGTTCTCCTAAATTTTGAAAGTGCATTATGTTTTTTTATTATTTATAATTCGTTCATTTTTATAGTGAAAAGAAATTGATTTTTGCTACTGTTTATTATTCAATTATCAATCCAAAATTTTTTTTGTTACATTCTTTATTTAGTACTCCCTCTGTCCCATCTAACTTGTCTTGTTTGCCTTCTGCACACAATCCAACGCACTTTTTCAATCATTAATATCTCAAAATATGTACAATGAAAAATTATGTAAAATATATATTATTAAACTACGTGATTATACAATTCTAACAAGACCCAACTCGACTATTTTTTTCTAATATATACATAAAATATAATTAAGTCAAAGTCGAACAATGAACAGTGTCAAAAAGTCAAACAAGACACGTTAGACGGGACGGAGGGAGTAGTATTTTTTATCTATAATAAATAATAAAATCAAATTATCTAACGTGAATTTCGCTCGAATTTGGTGTAACACCCCGGTTTTTCCGACTCGTGGATGTTACCGCCACACCTCCTAAATAAGGCTCGATCTGATACATCGGCTTTAGGAGATGCTAAGGCTAAAATGAGTATATCAAATATCAATTTCAAACAACCATGCTTAAACAGAAAAGATATAATATTTCATATAAACGAAGATCGTTTCTCAAAACAACTTACAAAGAGGAATAACAACGAACTTTAATATTATACATGTGATAGCAAAATCATAATACAACAGTAACAAAAAGTCTGACATCTTAAAAACTAATGAAAGTGCTTTATGCAGAAAACATGTAGGTGTAGTGCTCCCTTCCCCTGTCAGTCTTTAGTCTTACCCGGGAAGGAAAAAGAAATAAAGAAAGATTATCAGCGACGGATTCGCTGGTAAGTTCCCTACACTCGGAACCAACGAACAGTCGAACAATTATAGACAGAACAAGGCTGCTTTCAGATCAATAATCTGGAGCTCAACAATAGGGCCAACACAATAATGGTACTCTCAATTCAGCAAACAGTAAGTCAATAATATCAATATTAATTTCGGAAGCAACCCGAAATACTCAACAAGGCAATTGCCAAAATAACCATCTCAATTGTTGCATGCATGTTAGAGGGATTCAGAATGAACCTCACAATACCGGTATCCTGACTAAATCTCGGGTCTCACCCGATCTCATTTAGATCAGGGGTCACTCTATATGGCATTTTCCAGCGCCTACTGAACACGGGCCGTCACACGGAAAGTCAACCTCAATCATGCTTGTTATCTATTAATTAATAGATAATTACCCTTTAAGGGCGCCCGCAGGCCAAAGAGCCAACAACAAGTTGGATTACCTCACCAGGTTCAACAAAGATCAACAATGAATTGGTCTCACTCATAATATGCCATGAAACCCCTCGGCGGGATGGCTATAACCTATGTTGACATACTTAGGACATATAGTCAAAGTGGTTATTTATACAATAAAAGACATATAACGGGATTCAGAATGAACCTCACAATACCGGTATCCTGACTAAATCTCGGGTCTCACCCGATCTCATTTAGATCAGGGGTCACTCTATATGGCATTTTCCAGCGCCTACTGAACACGGGCCGTCACACGGAAAGTCAACCTCAATCATGCTTGTTATCTATTAATCAATAGATAATTACCCTTTAAGGGCGCCCGCAGGCCAAAGAGCCAACAACAAGTTGGATTACCTCACCAGGTTCAACAAAGATCAACAATGAATTGGTCTCACTCATAATATGCCATGAAACCCCTCGGCGGGATGGCTATAACCTATGTTGCCATACTTAGGACATATAACGGACATGTAGGCCAATAAGAAACAATAAAAGACTACTACTTAGTAGGGCAAGAACGAAACATAATGCCAACTACTAAAGCATGAACAAAAATAAAGGCCTACTATTAAGGCAAGGACAACCTAATTAAATAAGGAAAGCGGAAAAAGGGAAGCCAAGCAAAGACAAAATAAATAAATAAAGAAAGCCAATAAAAATAATAATGGCAGAAAAGCATAGAAAACTTTCTCTACTGCAAAATTTATACTAACACCGACGCCTAGCAGTTCCTTAGTACCTCCCCGGCTACTACTCTGCTACAAAAGCAAAATTATTAATGTCCCTTTTTTAAAAGAAAGATCGGGGCAATGCGAAGGCATCACCCCACTAGGCCGGGGCGACGCAAAAGCATCACCCCAATAATAATAATAATAATAATAATAATAATAATAATAATAATAATAATAATAATTTTTAACTATGCTTACCCTTGCTCACGTCAGTAAGCTATAGTAAGCTAAAACTTAAAACTGAATAGCAGAGATAATCACATATATATAGACATTTGGACTTGGAAATTCCCAGTTTTTGTTCGATGTGGGATATATGTGCTAACACTATGTATATTGCTTTATCCTATTATTTATTTTATATTAAATATAGTGTATATATATCTCTAATGCTTGTGGCTTATTTCCAATTGTCCGATGTGGGACAATTTAATTACCACTTTATTCATAATATAGTTATATATTATACTTGTTTTATGCATCTTCCGTTTTCTTTTTTTTATTATTTTTTTTATTAACTCCAAGCCACGTTATCTATACATATAAATTCAAAATTTTCTTTTAGTGTCAATAATACTAGTTATACCTTATTATAAAAGATAAAAGATATATATATACTAATCATACTTTCTTTTAATAACAAAATAATATATATTATTATTTTTTTTTAAAAAAATGCATTAATACCCTTTTTGTAAAAAATTTAACAGTAAAATGAATTTCCCAACAACAATAATAAAAATATAATCCCATAAAAATAATAATATTTGTGGTAGAGTATATTAAAAATGCTAGGTGTTACATTTGGTTCTTTTATATTTTGAAAGTGCACTATGTTTTTTTCTTATTTATAATTCCTTCATTTTTATAGTGAAAATGAATTGATTTTTGCTACTGTTTATTATTGAACTTTGACTAATGCTTATAGGACATCTATATAAGAAAAATATAGTCAAGTGGGATCTTGTTAGATTCGTCTCATCATGTAGTTTTTAAATATCAAATTTTTAGAATTTTTTATTTCTTGTACACATTTTGATTTATTGATGAGTTATTGATCATTAGAAATGTATATTGGATTGCGTGCAGAAGGTAAATGTTGAGGAAATATGTAGATTACTGTTCATAAGTGGATTTTTGTGAAAGAAAATTAATAGGCTACTGTTCATAAGGGATATTGTTTTTAGAGGTAATAACTAAAATAGGCCACCAGAAGGAGTCATTTCCACTTTTAGGCCACTATATTTTGATTTAGGAAAATAGGCCATTAGAAGGATTTCGGGCCTGAATTTAGGCCATTGGGCTGGAATTCGGGCTGCAATGGCCTAAAATTGAAAATGACTCCTTCTGGTGGCCTATTTTAGTTTTTTTCAGTTATTTTTTATTTTATGTAATTAAAATAAATAATACTCATTTTGTGTCATTATTTATGTCCTATTTTTTTCTTGTTCCAATATTTTTATTTCATTTTTATTTTTAAAAATAATTAAATATTAATCGTCAAACATACCCATTACCTTACATTAATAAATAAATATATTAAACTTTCAAATTACCCTCTACCATTAATAATTTCAGTCCACCATACAACCACATATCAGTAAATCACACATAAATAAATAAATTAAAATTATAAACTCATTACAATCATATTATATAAATTTTTAAGTTGCTTTTTTTAACACTAATAATGTGACGAATGGAGTAATATAAGAAATAAAATAAATATTAATTCACATATATTATAAAATAAGTAAAACAAACACATATTCAAATAAATTGTAAATAAAAAAATAAACATATTTTATTATAAGTATCCCAAAATTTTCGGACATGGTACTTTATGTAGGGATAATTAGTATTAAATATAAGGATATATTTGGGTTAAAAAATGTAGCTTAAGAATTTATATAATATGGTTGTAATGAATTTACATTTAAATTTATTTATTTATGTGTGATTTACTGATATATGGTTGTAGGTTGGATGAGAATTATTAATGGTAGTGTGTTTGAAAGTTTAATATATTTATTTATTAATGCGATATGATCGGTATATTTGGTAATTAATATTTAATTATTTTAAAAATGGAAATAAAAGATATTGGAATAAGAAAAAAAGAAAGTAGGACATAAATAATGGCGCAGAATGAGTATTATTTACTTTAATTAAATAAAATAAAAAATAATTCAAAAAAACTAAAATATGCCACCAGAAAGAGTCATTTCTACTTTTAGGCCATCGCAGCCCGAATTCCAGCCCAATGGCCTAAATTCAAGCGCGAAATCCTTCTAACGGCTATTTTTCCTAAATCGAAATATCGTGGCCAAAAAATGGAAATGACTCCTTCTGGTGGCCTATTTTAATTATTACCTCTTGTTTTTATATATTATATAGATCATACTGAGAGGTTATGCCTGTGGTTTATGGAATATAATTCTTCTTCCTCAAAAAAAATCCAAAACCAAAATTCTTTCCATTAAAAAAAAAGAAAAAGAAAAAGAAAGAAAAATTAATTTGTGCATGCAGTCCTACGTGCTACGTCCATTATTTATTATTGTGTATTTGAGTGTGTGTACACATAAATTTCAACGGTTTGATAATTTGTCCAGCTAATTTACGCAAATTAAACACATATATACTTAAATTTATTTAATTTTATTTGAATTATTTAATAAATTAGTATCTCTCTCTTTCATTCATTTATTCATTTGGTAGCTAGGCAATAACTGGGACAAGTAGAAGTATTTTTTAAGAGCCTCGTTTTGTCTATTTAAGGGAATTAAGATGAATGGATGTGGATCACACACACACTTACACACCCCTCCCATCAAGAATTTCATATTCCATCATCTCATTAATTATATTGTGCTCTCCACACGCCCTCCAGTCCATTTCTCTTTTTTTTTTTTTTTTTCGTTCCATTCATCATAAATCAAGGTCTGCGATTTCATTACATTCTTCAGTTTTTATGCATGTGTCACAATTGGATGTTATATTTTCATGTGTGTGTGAGTGTCGCATTAATTAGCTAAGCTAGCTTGCAATTGCATCACAATTTTATCAACGGCAGCATTCTTCCAAAAATTAATAGTAAAGATTATTAATGAGTTCTAACCGAATATGGGTTTGCGGATAATGTTTACCATATGAACATGCATGCTTGGGAAAATAGTCTAATAATCATCACAACC
Source organism: Hygrophila difformis (assembly GCA_030278955.1). Lineage (NCBI taxonomy): Eukaryota > Viridiplantae > Streptophyta > Magnoliopsida > Lamiales > Acanthaceae > Hygrophila > Hygrophila difformis. The sequence goes on along the minus strand of JAOANR010000005.1, from coordinate 31,353,423 downwards.
ATGGGTTCATCGTGTATATATATTATCTAGCATTGATCAATGAACCATTATTAATTTATTATGTTCAATCCCTAACACGTATCTTTAATATTTGAATTGTGAAAATTCACTCATGTATAATTTATATATCAATAAATTTTGTTTTTTATGCATTTTTATATTTTATTTTTAAAACCCTAATTTTTTAAATTCAGAAGCTTGGGATTGCTCCAACAGGGACGTCAATGGCTAAGCCAGCAATATTGATTCACCTGATTGTACTAGTCCTTCTAGCAATGATGAATTGCGGCACAGGACAATTCTCGTCGCCAACTTTGCAGATGTATGTAGATCCACTCCCTCAAATCCCCAAGCTCGTCGCCCCTTTACCTGGATTCCCACTCACCATTGGCATGTATCCTATCCTTTGGGTATGCTCTCTTTACTCACTACAAGAAAATTTCGTTTTTGCAACGAAATTTTCCAATAGAAACAAATCCAAAGCAATAATATTATTGTTTTACACACAAATTTCAAAAAACGTGTTTTTGGTTGTAGTAATTGCCGCCTAGCTCATATTTTTATGCCGTGTTCTTGCTCTAGAAATTCCACCGCGATCTTCCAGCCACACCGGTGTTTGCATACGGTACATCTGCCACAACCGCAACTGTGCCCGGACCCTTCATAGAGGCAATCCAAGGCATACCCACATCCATCACTTGGGAAAATCATCTTCCCCAAACCCATATCCTCCCTTGGGATGATACAATTCTCGCCGCTATCCCTAAATCTGGAGGTGTTCCAACCGTTGTCCATCTCCATGGTGGCATGCAACCCCCGGCTAGTGATGGAAGCGCGCTCGCTTGGTTTACTTCCAACTTCAACGAAAAGGGGCCAGCTTGGACCCAATCCACCTATACTTACCCAAATGTGCAACATGCAGGAAATCTCTGGTACCACGATCATGCTCTCGGGCTTACTAGAATTAACCTCCTTGCTGGACTCGTCGGCCCTTATGCCATCAAGGACCCTTTCATGGATTCCCTCCTCAATCTTCCTTCAGGCCCAGAATTCGATCGTCACTTGATGATATTCGACCGAAGTTTCAACGTTGATGGGACGCTCTACATTAACCGAACCGGGAATAACCCCACCATCCACCCCCAATGGCAACCGGAGTACTTTGGCGATGCCATAATTGTCAATGGCAAAGCGTGGCCTTACCTTCAAGTCCAACGTCGAAAGTACAGATTCCGAATCATCAACGCATCCAATGCTAGGTACCTGCAACTCGCCTTAAGCAATGGGCTAACTTTTAAGATAATCGGGTCGGATGCTTCGTACTTGCCCGCCCCAGTCACCGTTTCGAAATTTCTCCTAGCACCCTCCGAGATCGCTGATGTCGTGGTCGATTTTTCATTGTTTGTTGGCAATGAGTGTCTGTTAACAAACGACGCCCCATACCCGTATCCAACAGGAAGCCCCGTTGATCAACGCAATAGCAAGATCATGAAATTCATTATAAGCGCCGGGATCGTTTTCCCACCCGACATATCCCTCATTCCCCCAACCATTAAAATTTATCCTTGCCCATTGGCGTCAGATGCCGCCAAATCTGCCGCGATGACCAGGTACATCACGTTGTACGAGTATCAAAGCGCGGCCGGAACACCCATCCATCTATACATTAACGGGAAGAGGTTCACGGACCCGGTGACGGAGACGCCAAAGGCGGGGACGACGGAGGTTTGGGTAGTGATAAATTTGACCGGCGACAACCATCCCTTGCACATTCACCTGGCCGAGGTTCAGGCGATCAAGGCTCAGCAATTGGTGGATGTGGATGGATTCACGGCGTGTATGACGAGCTTGAATGATGCGGTTGCATGTAATGTGACAGCGCAGGCGACTGGGCCGGTGCTTGCCATTCCCGATCACGAGAAGACGTGGAAGAATGTGGTGAAAATGGAACCAGGGTACGTGACTACGGTGGTGGTGAAGTTCAATCTGGTGGATCATGATTTTCCGTATCCATTTGATGCTACGGCGGAGCCTGGATATGCCTACCATTGCCATGTAAGTATTCATCGTTACATATCTCCACAACTTTGACGTAATTTTACCTTTAATCCTATAAGATTTTATACTTACAATCATGCAGATAAATTATTACAAGAAAGCTGTAAACATTTTCAAATTTAGCTGGGTAATCAACATGAGATAGTATTAAATAATGGTTGTTTTGGCACGAGATAGTGGGAATTATTATGGAAATTAAATTGACTATTAACGTTCTAAATTTTATCAAATTGCACCCTATTTTAATTTGACCTGGTATTTTTCTATCTCATGATTAAAAAGTCGTGGTCGAGTTTGAAAAAATAAATAAGTATTATATATTAATAAAAAGAGGTTTATTATTCCACTTGATTAAGTTTGTTAGGAGAGACTAGATTTTGGTAATTATGTATTCTCCCTCTCCCTCCCACCTAAAATGTCTTATTTACTATTTTTAGATGTCTCATTACAAATGTCTTCTTTCTATAAATTAAAATAATTTTGTCTTTCAACAACTATGTGAATCCATCATATACTAACAAATCAACTTTAATTATCTTAATTTTGTGGCTAATAGTAACAAGACATTTGTAATGAGACAGGGTAGTAAAATTTAATGTAATTGTATGAGTTTGATTAAGCTCAGATTGGTGCTGTTTGTGGTTAATAAATGAATAAAAAGTTTAACAAATTCAAATTGAGTAGCAATGTCAAGCTCTATGACAAACCAAATAATTCGATTAGCATGATAATTTGATAGTTCATTACCTGTGTGAGCTACTTGAATAGCCCAACATTTAACTATGTCACCCTGTAATTATTACTTCTATATTATATTGATTATTACGGCGATATTGGAATCCGAGTTTTAGAACTCGAGAGATTATTTTGCATATCCTAAATATTTAATTCTCTAACAAAAATATCAATGTGCTGCCATCACTTGGGATGATGACTCTACCTAGTGATCCAATCCCTCACTTTCAACTTTCAGATTGGGTTCGATCCTTTTTATCCCTTTATAATTTATCTGGAAAAAATCTAATTATCCCATAATTTTATTTTATTTTCCTAAATCGTCCTATAAAAAATGAATTAATCCAATACATCTGGTATTTGTGCTAATCTTCATCTAATTCATTCTGCTCATCTCTTAATCATAATTAATCATAATTAAAATTGATGTGGCAGTTGATGTGGGTGCTGCAGTGGAGTGGGGTTTATTTATTTTTTATAGGATGCATGGTGAGAAATCAAATAAAATTATGGAACTATATATTAAGATTTTTTTTTCAATTTGTGTGATATATGCTTTCATAATCATTTTTCTAGCATGTAAAACCTATTAAAAAAATATGTTGCCGTCTCTTGATAATGAATGAAATATGTATGTAATTAATAACTCTGACTGGGATTTTGCAGATACTGGACCACGAAGATAATGAAATGATTCGCCCCTTGAAACTCGTTCGTTGATTTTTCTCGAGTATTAAATAATTAAATTCTCCTTGTTTGGTTTACATTGTGCAAATCATTTACTTATATATGGTCTGCAATTATGTGGACAGGCCACATGTAACAAGCACAGGCGTAGTTGTCATATTGTGTCCCATGTCGGTAAAACCCCCATATGCATTGTGTCAATGTATTTCAATAAGAAAACTTATGGAAATTTATAAGATATTTGAAATTTCGATAGAAAATTTTGAAGTATTTGAAAAATTTAATTTTGATTTTAAGGAATAATGGAAATTAGGACAAGAAGTTCGAAATTTTAATTTTAGTTTTGATATTTTCAAACATTATTTTAGATATTTTAAAATAAAGAAAATAATATCTAATTAAGATAAAAAAAGAATAATTAAACAATATTTTAATCAACGAATATAATTAATAGAAACTAAAAGTTAAATAATTATTCAATTATACTAATAATATTACAATCAAATTCATACATTATTTATTGAATATAATATTTAACTAAAATTATGATTATTACATATGTATTAAACAATTTTACTTTTAATTTTTAAGTCAACTTCCATTTGGTTCCTGGGTTTCAATAACTTATCTATTCCATTTTATTATTTTTTTTAAGTTTTTATCTTGAAAAAAAATGCATTAATATTCACTTGTTTCTTAAAACAATGCATTGTGTAATCTCTCCCTTGTTTCTTATTTTCGTTCACTTGTCATCCATTACTAGAAAAAGTCCGAATTCAATCGCTAAAATTATGGTAGCTAAAGAATTTCGTCCCTAAAATTATGGTAGCTAACGAATTTTGATCGCTAAATTTATGGTCGCTAACGAATTTCTATCACAAATTCGGTTGCTAACCTATTTTGGGACCGAATTTTACCAAATTTTTGCGGTCGCTAAAACAAAAAATTCTTGTAGGGGTCCTTCAATTACTTTTATTTCTTTTGTTCATCCATTGTGTGGGAGAAATCTTTCTTGGCTTCTGTTTATTCTACTATCTCTCGTTTTGTGCTTAGTACTACAAAAATAAGGCACATATAGTAATATATAAATATTCATTTATTGTTACGAAAGATGTTGCAAAAGTACGAGTATTTAATTTGAGTTTTGCAATGCCGGTTGCAATGCTCTAAAGCTAAAAATAATTTTGAAACGACTTAGATTGCAACACTCATAGTTACTAATATATGTTGCTATTTCCAAATATTTTTACTAGTACCAATTATGTTAATTTAATTCCAGTGATCCCTAGTATATTTGGCATACACGTGAGTATCCATCCACCAGTAATGAAGTTTTATATATTTTCTGAGCCCATTTTAAAATATACTACTGTTTGATAACAAGTAAGGTAGATACTATATACCACATAAAAGGGAATCAACATTAGAATTTAAAGGCATAGGGAATCCAAAAAATTCGATCATAACCATACCATCTCCCCTTCGCGATATTTTTTTCCATCTCCTTTGTGCGAATTTAGATCGTTGGAGGATGTACGATGCAAGTAGGGGTCCACGTCGTTCTGCTAAATTTTATAATTGGTTAATCACATTTGATTGGTTTGCTTTCCAAATATTCTAAGGTTTACAAAATTTAATGTCTATTCAAGAAAGCAAAGAAAATACGCAGACAAACTTATGCAATACAGATAGAAGAACTGGGAAGAAAAATGGACAAGGTGTAGACTTGCATAAATCAAACTTCCAATTTAATGATTCGGATCTTAGTCTTGAAATAATTCCCCGGTTAAATAATCACTCACACATCTAATTATTTTCCCTTTCTAAAATATATATTTATAATTAATTTTGTGTGCATTTAAAACACATTGAATTTCAATAATACCTTAACCTTATAACTACCCACCAGGTTCATTATATATTTAAGGTGGAACGTATTATCTAATCCATCTCCTCCTAATAAAAATTAAATACACTTATTTCTTTTGGTCATGCCGAAACTATTACTAAATTCCCAAATCCAACTGTTAAATATTCTCAAGTTCACTATATGAAATTTTAACAATGCATCCAAATGACCTCTATGAAAGCAATAAATAAAGCATTTAAAGAAAACAATTTAAAATCCTAGCTATCACTTGGAAATTTTGCAAAACCCAATCATAACGAGTTGAAAATTACTTTTTACATTTTGATAAAACAAAAATGAAAATTTCTATTGTGGGACATAATTATGTAGTAAGGAACTACTAATTAATTCCTCCCGACCATGTGCTATTTGGATTTTTAATAAGCTCACTACAAGAAAAAATCAAAACAACAACCGGCAATACCGACCGTCAATTTGCGGTCGACATCGGCGACCGTTTCCCGGACCGCATCTTTCGGTCGGCCATTTTATGACCGTTGGTCAAACACCCTTAGTGATCCGACGAAAATTACGACCGTTGATTTATTCGGTCGAAGATACCGACCGATTTTCCGACCGCTATATGCGGTCGGGAAACTAGGGCACTATATCATCGCCAGATTCGCAGTAATTTCGGAATAACGCAATCCCCCTTTCACTTTCACTCGAAAGTCACTCCATTTTCACCCTCGCCCAACACCGACCTGCACTCCCCGACAACCACCGAACGAATTGAGCCGCACCCACGCAGTCCCCGAGCCACCCCCTTGAAGCTGCCCACGCGATGCACTGACCTTGGACCCCCCCCCCCCCCCCATCAACCGTGTGTTCCCACGTGAAGGTACTCCTCGCCACTTGTTCTTATTTATTATTTGTGTGCGTCGATTTCAACTACGGGTCATTTTATTCTTTCTTGTTTTTTTTTTCTATAGCGCCAATTGCATCTTCTTTCGTTCATTGAGTGCCTTGCCGTAGATTGTAATTTGTAGTCTTCAAAGAAATTGGTTTCGGGTTTCGGTTTTTAGGGGTAGATTGATACTTAGAAAAAGTAGCCGAATTGTAGCCCTACCGAATTGGAGTTTTAATTAACATTTCTTAGTAGCCGACTCTTGTGGATTTCTGCATTTCTTTAATATATAAACTTCTTCTGTGATGGATTATACAGTTTCATTGTTGAAGACTGCACATCCAGTAACAGATCTATCGTATTGATTTTCCAAGGATGAAGAAGTTTAGGAATCTTATGTCTGGAAACTTCAATATCATAGGGATAGAACCAAGATCTAGGTTGACATTAGATAGATGGATAAATGTTTCAATTTAATTTAGACAGATAGATGGAAAACGTGTCAATGGGATAGGTAATCATGTACGCTTAATTCGCGGCAGCTGAATTTAGTTAAATAGGTTGGGCAACAAAAAAGGCCAATCCTATAGGCTAAAGAAATGCTGCCTTGTTTTATTTTATTACACAACTTCCATAAGACAGCAAGTAGTAAGGGACTAAGGGAGTGTAGGTTCACCTATCCCATAGTAAGCCTAATCCAACCTATAACAAGAAGTTGGGTAGACATTCTAGCCAAACACCATGAACCTACTTACCCAAAACCTGCAATCATCACAAGTCATTCAAGAAGCAATAATCCCTCCTCACACACTAAGGGCCCGTTTGGATTGACTTTTGAAAAAAGCAGAAGCCAAAAGTAGAAGCAGAAGCAGAAGTCAAAAGCAAAAGCATGTAAATTTTGTGTTTGGATGGAATGTTTGAAAAGCGGCTTTTTCTATAAAATATGTTTGGATGAATAAAAATGAAAAGTGCTTTTAGAGTGTGGTAATTACCAAAAAGGACATGCTACTTAATATGATAATAAGATATATTTATAGTGTAATTTATATTAAGTAGCGGGGGTATTTAAGTCCTTGCACATTTTACGAGGTGCTTTTGGCTTCTGCTTTTGGGAGAAGCACCCCCTGGGCTGCTTCTCCCAAAAGCACTTTTTTCGCTTTTCGAGGTGCTTTTGCTTTTTCTTAAAAGCCAAAACAAACACCTAATTTCTACTAGAAGTGCTTTTGGCAGAAGCAAAAGCCAAAAGCACCTCCGTAGAAGCCAATCCAAACGGGCTCTAAAAAGAACAAGTGCATCATGCTAACTAACTATAGTATTGCAGTACTTTTTATGACATTCTTCATACTAGCTAACAGACTATTGTATTGTATTTCACATAGGAATACAAAACGTCTACTTTTTTATATTATGTGGAAACACAACTCCAGAACTTATTAACATTTCTTAGTAGCCGACTCTTGTGGATTTCTGCATTTCTAGAATATAAACTTCTTCTGTGATGGATTATACAGTTTCATTGTTGAAGAGAAATCTGAGGGGAAAGAGGGAAAAGGGCGGCAGCCCTGGCCTTGGCAGCAAATCTCAGTCCAAGTTACTTGTTAAAGAGGTATTACATTCTCTGAAAGTAATTGTTGTTTTTGGGCATTGTTTATTGAACCCGGACTGTTTGGTTGTTAATATGGGAGGTATTGTTGCTATTTTTTAAACTAACTTACAAGCATTTTAGCTATTGTTGATATCTGTTGCATGAATTGAAAACGTGTAAAAAGTAGTATTTAGTTTGAAAGTCTATGTGCTTTCTGTTTGATTCCACCGATATCAGTTTCATGGATAATTATCATGATCTCTCGGATTGCTTAAAGTTTTTTTGCCTGCCAATTTCTTGAGTTTAGAAAGTTCAAGTAAATGTCCTTCTGCTCTATATACCAACAGACTAATAAGTATGCATTATTTGCTTCCCACCTTCAGTTGTTGCTTTTTTTATACCTTCATTTATCTAGTATGCAGTCTTTATGCGAAACACATTGTGAAATAAGTCACTGAATAAATGATCTATGTAGTACTGAATCAGATTATGATAGGACATGTTATTATTCGATGACCTCATAACCTTCAATGAGCATTTTATTGGTTGAATTAAATTATTTGAAATTGATGCAGTCTATTTCAATGTGTACAAGAATTTTTAAATTAGCAGAAAATGATTTCTAAATTAGCAGAATACAATTTTAACATTAGCAGAAGAGTTTTTTTTTTAGTGAAATATAAGTTTGACCACCTACTTTAATACTAATAAATTAATGCCAGACTTTTTATTTTAAATTCGCAGGCTGCCATTTATAGTCTTTTCGAGGTGTAATTAAAAGTCAGTCAACTGAACAATTGCCCAGGTGAGTGTTATTCGTTTAAGAGTATAACACCATTGCAGTGTCTGTCATATCATCATGTGCCAATTTAGTGCCAATTTAATTAAAAAGTTGCAAGTATGCAAGTTTTGCATGTTTTAAGGATTACAATATTGAATATAGATCATTTAATGCACTATATATTATTACGCATGTTAAAGCTCCTGCGGAAGATGATTTGAACCAAATACCTCTATTTTTTTGCGAAACACCAAATACCTCTATTGAATGTATTTCATATATAACACTTATAAAAATAAATAGAAATTGACGATTCCCCTTTGGCGGTTTTTTTACCAATACATTGGTGAATTCTTCAAGGATGGATAGAAGCTGGATGTATCCCCCACGCGGTGGCATAGTTACTCCTGAATTTAGAAATGGTGTAGATTTCTTTCTACGAGTGTGTCATGAAAACCAGACGTCGATACATCCGAAGGAAAAATAAGGTGTCCATGTAAAAAGTGTAAGAATAAATGTTATTTACCTGACGTAGACATCCGATATCATTTACATTTGCGAGGATTTGTCGCAAACTATGAACGGTGGACGTGTCATGGAGAGCCACACAGGCTTCGCGGCTACTACGATACTGATGCGGGCGCTTCATCAGATCGTGTACCATGTACAAATAGATCTGTACATGGAGATGATTACGTACAAATGGTGTGTGATGGAATGGGAATTGGTGTTCCGGACGCAACACCAAGTAATGTGGATGATCAGCCCATGGCCCCTGAAGAGCCAAATGCGCAGGAGAAATTGTTCTACAGTATGTTGTTGGCAGCAGACAAAGATTTGTGGCCTGGATGCAAGAAAATGACTTTATTGTCGACTATTGCAAGGTTACTAAATATTAAAGCCGAACACAACTTGTCAGAGAGATGCTTCGATACATTGTGCCAACTCATACTAGATATGCTTCCCGAGGATAATGCTATGGTTAAAAGTTTTTACGAGGCGAGGAAACTGCTTGAGGGATTGGGTCTACCTGTTGAGAAAATAGATTGTTGTGATAAGGGTTGTATGTTGTTTTGACGTGATGATGCAACCTTAGATAGTTGCAAGTTTTGTGAGGGGCCTCGATATAAGGAAACCAATGGTAGTGCACGGGTTGCAAGGAAATACACGTTCTATTTTTCACTGATTAATAGATTAAAAAGATTGTATGCATCGGAGGCCACTGCGAAACACATGACGTGGCATGTAGGACATGAACATAGGCCGTCCGGGGAGATGTGTCATCCATGCGACTCGAAGGCATGGAAGCACTTTGACTCAGTTCATCCGGACTTCGGATCAGAAGGACGGAATGTTCGTTTGGGATTATGCACGGACGGTTTCCAACCGTTTGGACAGTCGGGCTCTCAATACTCGTGTTGGCCAGTTATTTTAACACCATACAATCTCCCTCCCGACATGTGTATGAAGGATGAATACATGTTCCTGACATGCATAATTCCTGGGAAAACAAGCCCGAAATAGAGGATTGATGTGTACTTACAGCCTTTGGTCGCTGAGTTAAGGGAGTTATGGGATGTTGGGATCACCACATTCGATACATTTACCAAGCAAAATTTTCAGATGAAGGCGGCATTGTTGTGGACAATAGGGGACTTCCCGGCATACTCTATGATGTCAGGTTGGAGTACATATAGGAAAACCGCTTGTCCAGTGTGTATGGAAGAAACAGAATCGATAAGATTCAAAGAGGGTGGGAAGCAGTCGTGGTTTGATGCTCATCGAAGGTTCCTTCCTCCGGATCATCCATTTAGATATGATAGGTCAAAATTCAGAAGAGATCATGAAGAGCACAGGATGCCACCAGCATATAAGAGTGGTGAAGAAGTGTTAGCTGACATAGTAACTCATGGTATGCGTTGTGTAACTGAATTAGGTGGATGGGAATCAAATACAATAATGAGTAAGACTTGTGGATGGAAAAAAAGGAGTATACTCTGGGATCTGCCCTATTGGAAGACAAATTTGGTCCGCCACAATTTGGATGTCATGCACATTGAGAAAAATGTGTTTGAAAATATTTTCAATACTGTGATGGATGTCCAAGGGAAGACGAAGGATAATGCCAAGGCACGTGGTGACATTGTGGCCTTGTGTAATCGGCCTGAGTTGCATATAGATCATCGCACAGGTAAATACCCGAACGCAGTGTACACAATGGATAAGGACAAAAGGGATTTATTCTTGAAATGGGTTGCAAGTTTAAAATTTCCCGATGGGTGTGTCTCAAATCTGGGTAGATGCATAGATATGAGTAAACATAGAATGTTTGGCATGAAAAGTCATGATTGTCATATATTCTTGCAACGTCTACTACCCATTGGATGGAGAGAATTGCTTCCTAAGAATGTATGGGAACCTATAACGGAATTGAGCAACATATTTCGAACCTTGACAGCAAGAACAATAAAGGTTGAGGATATGGACAGACTAGGAATAGATATTCCAATTGTGCTATGTAAATTGGGGGCAATCTTTCCCCCTTCATTTTTCGATTGTATGGAACATCTACCCGTCCACCTACCTCATGAAGCTGGTATCGCTCAGTTCTGATGGATGTACCCCTATGAAAGGTAGTATTATGCAATTACACATTTCACTCAATTTTGTATAATAGTTATAGTACCCGAATGAAAGCTAATATTATACAATTACACTCAATTTCAGGTATTTAAATCGGTTGAAGAGAACTGTGCGCAATAAGGCACACGTTGAAGGTAGTATTTGTAATGCGTACATGGTCCGGGAGGCCTCAATTTTTTGCTTCCACTACTTTGAGAAGCATGTTTTTACACGTGAAAGGAATGTCCCAAGAAATGATGATGGAGGCATTCCATTAAATGTCGATGGTCTTATAAGTGTATTCAAATATGCGGGACGTGCCCAAGGTAAGTCCAATAAGAGGCGGTTGTCCGAAGAAGTGCTGAATGCCATCCACAATTATCTGTTACTAAACTATGAAGAGATGGAACCTTATATGGGGTAAGTAAATTAAATTCCACTCATATCTTGTATATTATAATCCATTGCCAGTTACATAATTTATGCCCGCTTCATAATATATTTATAATAGGAAGTTTCAACAACATATGCGAGACGTAAACCCCCGAATCACCGAGGATGAGGTCGACATGGCCATATCTGTTCACTTTGCCACATGGTTAAAATCGCACGTAATCGAAAATCCACCTGAAACACCATGTATTCGTGACGTTGCGCAAGGCCCACTTCCCATTGCAACATCATATCCCATGTACTTCGTCAATGGGATGAAATTTCACACGGAGTCGCATGGCAGACATAGAGCCACATCCAACAGCGGTGTTTTGCGTTTCAGGCAATTCGGGGGACTACTATGGCATCATAGAAGAGATTCTTATCATCGAGTACCCTGCTATGCCTATCAAGCAGACCGCTTTCTTCAAATACAAATGGTTTGACCCTCGTGAAGGGATTGGGACTCGCACACATCCGAACTACAAAATTGTCGAATTGAATACATCAAAATCTTTGAACATCTATGAACCGTTCATAGTTGCTAATCAAGCTGAACAAGCGTGTTACGTCCCATTCCCAAAGACGAGACCCGCCTCGAGTAGAAACGAATGGTTTGCTGTATGTAAGGTTAAGCCGAGAGGTGTGATAACCGTGAGGATTGGGGAGGAATCTGAAGCATTCCAGGTGGATGTAGCGGAACAACTTGGGTTAGAAACTACTGGAATAAGAAATGGGAGAGAGCGATTAACAGATGATGTGGTTCAGTACGTAGAACTACAGCCTGACGAGGCCAGTGAATCTGAATCCACATTTGACACTGATTGTACCACGGATGATACTGATCTGGATGATCCCTCACAGGATACTTCAGATGACGATTTCCAAGTTTGACATGTGATTCTTTATCTTTGATAAATTTTATATTTGGATTTTTTTTTTTGACACCTTGCATGACATTTATAATTAGGTTAATTGTTTGCAGATGGCTTCACAAGGGGGTGGCTCACAGTCAGGCACGCCACGCGGGATGGATGAGTCGGCATGACCTGGACCTCGATGCGGGCAAGCTTCTCAACTGGCTGCGAGGGTCCGACGGTTAATAGAGAGGATTCGGCGAGACAGAGCAGGTACACTATTAGGTTACTTGTTGGAATAATTTTGTAACACTGTCTGGATCTGTACATTACTTTATTAATAAACTAAAAAATGAACTTTCTGTTGGTTACTCATAAACAACAATAGCTACTTCTAGCACGGACGAAGAATCTAGCAACACTGCAAATAATGATACTCCTGTACCGGAGACACCACCACCCCTTACACCAGGTATTCAAACTTGAATAGTTTTCTATGTGTTTCATTCATTATTTTATAAATCTGAGTTTTTGGAGTGGTAGCTTCGGGAAGCAGTTCTGCAGCCGGTACACCTGCTGCACCAGGTCCACAACCGAGTAGGCCACTTATTGCCCCTGGCAATGATGGAGTGTAAGTTTCTAACATTCTTTTGGTGTCACATTGTAATATTTTTATCAATATAATAATTTTTGTAATTTGACTAGCAAAATAACTTATTTAAATGTTACATCATTTATATCCCAGGTGAGCTTGTCAGGAAGATGACAGACTTCTACCCCATGCGCTCTGATGTGGGAGGGATCTCTTGGATGAAAGTGTCAAAAGAGACAAATGACTTTTATTGGGGCGAGTTTCAGGTAATGTTAATACGTGCTATATTTTAGTATTCGTCATTGCTTGAATATTATAGAACTATGTAGCAAAATAATTAAAGCTGAAATATTTTGAATTGTCATATTCTTGCAGAAAGTGGCGACATGGGCACCCGAAAATGAATTGAAGGTGAAGAAGGAGTGGGAAAAGAAGAACGTACACAGGTACAAGCTTTACTTCTGTACGTATATTGAATTCTTTAAGGAACTAAACCATTGTTTGTCAATGTTGTTCCAGATACAAGGATTACACCCTTGATATCAGAAAAGGAAAGAGATTGTGGCCATCTGATGCTATTGTGGCAGAAAACTGGAAGAAGTATTGGGAATCCCAGGAATTCAAGGATAAGCAGAAAAGGGCCAAGGTGAACAGGCGACGCGGGGACGAGAGTGCGCGAGCCCTCCCCACACACACCTCGGGTTCAAAATCATTTCGGGCCACACGTGACAAATTAGTATAACTTCATTTTTTCTTGTTCTTTTGAAACAAAAACCATGGCATTAACAATAGTTATTAAACTACATTCTATTAATAATATTTCTAGGAAAAGGATCAGAATAGGCCAATCAACCTGGGCGAGCTACACGATTATACTCACACAAGGAAGCATGAGAAAGAGAATTACATTGATTCCAAGTCGAAGGAAACTCAGGTATTCGACAGAGTCTTAAGTATTTCTTGCTAATAATTACAATATTCATTAGTTCTTTCTAAAATGACATTATATATTTTCACTCATATGAAGTGTTGGAATAATTGCCCAGTTGAATTCTTTGTATCTTTGTGATTTTGAATACAGGAGGATTTCAATGCTGTTGTGGAGGCTTTCGGCCAGGACCCGGATTTTGATCCGGACTGTGCTTTCTACGAGACCGTTGGAGGCCACGATAGGCGTAAGGCAGTTTATGGGATTGGTTCACTTGACAAATCCATTTTGCCTACGGAGTTAGCAGATATCAGTACTCCACCTTATACCCAGCCCACTATCACTATCACTAGGGATGAGTTCGATGCTATGAGGAGGCAGCTGGATGCTCTTGCCCAGACCCAAGAGATGATTGTCGAGCAAGTGGAGTGAAACTTTTGACAATTTCGCAACACGAGTATTTTATAAAAATATATCAGGATTGAATTTATTGAATGAAAGGAATTATGATTCGCGGGAAAGGGGTTTAAGGATATATTTCACTTTTTATTACTCATGTGGGAAACTTTGATTTCAAACGGCGCTGTGGACCTCCCTGGCATGAAACTTTTGACAACTTTCACGGTGCAGCCGGGATAGATAGTTTTAATCTTAACCTTCAGTCTGTCACACTGAAGGTCCCTGGCCATAGGCATCATGAAATTTATCATAATTTCATGTCATGAAAATCCGCGCCACGAAACTTTTATCACATTCCCACCACGTGAGCATTTTCTGAAAAATCATGATCCTGGTTTTCAATTTTATTTAAATGAAACCAATTTATGATGACGGAGTTAGGATTAGGGATATATTTATAGGTTGTCACGTTTTTATTACTCGTGTTAAGAAACTATGCCCCCGAAAGCGCACGGTGTCAAAAATTGCAGTAATTTATAGTAAGACCGGATCGTTCACTGGAGGATGTGCGATAGAAGCAGGGCCCACGTCGTTTTACTAGATTTTCCATTCGTATTGCTCCAATAGGTTTGAAAAGTGATTAACAACTACTGACATGAATTTAAACTAAGCTATAAAGGCGTTTAAATCTATTCTACACAGCAAATAAATCTATTCTAAGAAGCGGGCAAAATTTTTCTAAGAATGCGATAAACACTATCTACGGAAGCAGTGAATAATTACACTATGCCAGCTGTGAAGCTGAATCATAATGTAGACAGAAGGGACAGGGAGAAAAGAATGAAATTGGACAAGATTTAAATAAGGCAGTATTAAACTTCCATTTTTATACACAGATCTTTGCTTGGAATAATTCTATCATATAGCTAATTCTCATGCTCTCAATACTGCTTTCCCTTTAACAGACAGGTACTTACAGTGTGAGTTTACATGTTCTTAAGACCGCAAATTCTAAGATACCACAGATTCGTAACTGCCCTGGCCTGGGTGTGTTACTTCATCTGTGGTGGAAAAGCAACACCTGACAAATCATTTATTGAAATGCAAAGTACTACTATCATCCCCCCCATGTCACACCCAAAGATTCTAATTAAGCCCTAAACTATCCCTTAACTATCAATCCTAGTAGCAGTTACGCAACTCTCAATACAACCGAGTGACCTCTAGAGAAAGCAGTTAAAAGAGAGCGTTAAAGAAAGCATTAAAGAAAGCATTTAAAACCTATCACTCGGAGGTTTTGAAGGTCTGACCCTGGTAGTAAAAGACAGCTCCCTATCAGAATGAAAGGATATGGATCAAGAATTCCCGGCTCTTGGTGAACCACTTGTGTGTTCACTTCCTTCCGGGTGATTATGAGATACAAACTAATGAAACGAACTAATAAATTAGTTTGTTCCGGATGTACTCACTCAGGACTCAAAAATAGGCTTTGGCAGAGGAGGATAGCAGTTGAAAGAAACTCAACCATATCTTAGAAAATAACCAAGGCCTGGATGATGTTCCTCTAAAATTATTTACTACACTGTATTTAAGCCCAAGTGGACCCCATCTCGGTGTAATATTTAATCTTAGATTCCTAACAAACAGCAATTTTGGAAAATAATGAATTTGAAAATCATTCCCTAAACAGGTACTAGATTCTCAGTTTAAAACACAGATCCTTTCAGTCTAGATGAGACCTATTTGCTGACTCTGCTTCAAAATTCCCAAAAATCAACCCTTGATAGAATATGAATTAGTCACAACTGAAGAATTTATCCCTTACTCAGATCCGGATTTTATAAAGAGATTTTTGTTGGAAATTTAATAAGCAATATCTGTTTAAGATCTAGACTTCTGTTGTCCAAGGGAAGCATCCCAAAATAATTACAGACCACAATAGTACATAATATTATCATGCATAAGGATATAGGGAAGTGTAAAATTAATTGACCCAAAATATAGATGCAGGTCTAGACAGAAGGTGAAACACAGATATGAAATGGTCAGGAGACCAGAGTAATGGCAGAATAATCGGGTGGACTGTAAACACCTACTATCCAATCTCCCAATTACTCGGATGGAGCGAATTTAGACAGCTTAGGTCCTATAATGGCAGTGTCAGTGCCAGTTGGGCCTTCACTGTCTGTGAATTCGGATAAAAACCTACATGCTTCCTCTCTGCAGTACTTATCAGCTAATGTTGACAGACATTAACAGAGTTTTATTGCAGATTGGAATTTGGGTTGGAAATTAAGATACATAAAATAAACTGTATCTGGATGGAAGTCAGCCGAGCAGCTATTATAACCCCGGATGGGCGAACCGCCAAGGCTTCCACTGACAGTCATCCAGACCATGCAAAATAACACTTAGTAATTAATACCCAGAATACGAGCTAGTTATCCATGAGGGAATACCCGCCAACATTAGTCTGATGTAGTCCTTACTAATTGTTACACACAATACACAAAAGACAAAACAAATTGAAATAAAGAGAGGAACTCGCATGAGAGACATTGGTTTCTCATGCAAGGTGATGGAATTAATCCATAATTGATGGCTTAAATAATCCCTCCTACCATAAGTGATTACAGTCCGGATTATCTGTTTAAGACATCATGATTTTGTTTATAGAAAATGATTTTAATGGAAATTGAACAAAGATCCTTTAATCACAACAATTAGTGACTTGATTATTGCTAATCAGAATCATCAATCATTAGTGACTAGAGGGTTCAATTAATTAATGAATGGGAAATGGAGAATCAGAATTTTGGCAGCATAACACCTTATATTGCAATTCTAGGATATTACATCTTAATCCGTGGGATTCAGATGTGAGTTTTTGCAATATAATGGAGGGTAGAAGATAGGAATTTTGGAATTTAAATAGGGAGAAGGATTCTGTCGAGATACCATAAATGGTGTCATGAGCCTAGACCCGCGACATGGGTACTGTAACACCCGAGGAAAAACAAATTCAAATTGTTTTGAACTACGTCATGACTTGATCCCTTCACAGGGTACGTAGGCAGCTTAGAACTAATTTCTAAGTTCAGTCACGAAATAAATCACAAAATACATCACGAATTAGACCACAAGGACGATAGGGGATGTTGAAACCAATTTAGACTAGGCTAAGTAGGACCCGGAAATGTTGCGAGCGATAAGCCGGACTCGTAACAAGATTAAGGAGAAGATTCCGCAACGAAGACGCCCCAGGGAATCGAGCTAACACGTAGAAAACCGATAGGAGAAAGCGAGGGAAGACCCGACGGAACACGCGGAGCCGAACCGGCCGGTCCGGCCGGCCCGCGCTGTCCGCGCGCCGCCGTGCGGCCACCGCGCGGCCAAGGGCGTCGCGACGCCAGGCCTGGCACGCGTGCTCCGCGCGGACAAAAGCTTAGGTGCGCGCCACCAGCGCGCCAGAGGTGCTGAAAGTGTAAACTTTCCTTCCATGGCGATTTTCTTGCCAAAAACCACACCCCTAACCATGGCAATCGAATCTCAGCCTTGGGGAAGGCTTAAGAATACCCTAGGGGCGCCCCAAACCCTAGGTTTTCAGTAAACATTCAGCCTCCACCCTCAATTCCCTCTCCAAGTTCGAAACTCTTTCGAACCACTTTCCGGCAAGTATTCCGGCGACGACGGGACGACCAGGACAAGCCCCTGCCCTCTAGACTCTTGCGATCGGGGAAGTTGGCCGTTCGTCGTGACCCTAGGACGTCCGGAAACCCAATCCAGCGACCCTATCATCATTCTAAGTAAGTTAAAACCTTACTCACAAATTTTCGTGGTTGTTTGTTGTTTAAATCTCGAGATATAGGCTTGTAACAAAAATCGGTTTTCAAAAACCCTATTTTCGTCCAATTTTAAAGACTCGCCAAAAACTCGACCTTCGGGAATTCAAACCGAAAACTTTTCAACATAAAAGTTGTTCCTAACACCTTTATCTATCTTGTGTCCAAATTTCAGCCATTGACATTAAGTTTTGCTATCCCAATTTTCGCCATGAACTTTCTGTTTCAAATCGAACGATTTAAATCTGTGACAGATTCCTTCATTCAACTTGATGCATGTTTTTCACCCATTTTTCGAATGATTTAACTTTGCATTTCTAAACAAAAGTTGTAGATAATTGTGTCTAGATTATGCCTACAAAATTTTACGAATTTTGGTGTTCATTTGATATGTCAAACGGCCAAGTTTTTAGAACTGTTTTGAATTCGTTTTAAGGGCCATGAGTATGCAGTGAGTTGCACTCGATTTTTGAGTACCAAGAATTCATTATTTCCAAAAACTTAAAACATGAAAGTTGTTCCTTAATGTGTCGTGTAGTTACTGTAAAAATTTCACATCGATTGGTTTTGAAATGAATTTTTAATCGGCGTTACACGAACCTGTGACGAAAACAGTTTTAAGACGTAAATTATTCTTTGCAATAAACTCAAATTTTAACTCACTTCGGAACCTTATTTCCAAAAACTTAAAACATGAAAGTTGTTCGTGTGTGTGTTTTTGAATTACTGGCCAAGTTTCAGAATTTTTGGAGGAAAAACGAATTTTAAATTAAGAAAGGCGTGAACTGCCTCGAATAGGATTTTTCGAACTTGAGAAAACTCGAACTATGAAAACGCGATATCGATCCTTTGATAACTTTGAAATACGAACTTTCGAAAAATCCCGTTCACTAGGCTGAGCCGATCTTCATACTATCATTATCTTTGAGACTGCCTCGTTAGTGGTCTCCTTACTATCTGAGATTGCCTCGTTAGTGATCTCGCGCGCTGTATTTGTGGATCGCCTCGTTAGTGGTCCTACTATCTTTTTGGATCGCCTCGTTAGTGGTCCTACTATCTTTGAGACTGCCTCGTTAGTGGTCTCCCATTGTTTGGACTGCCTCGTTAGTGGTCCTATGTTGAGATTGCCTCGTTAGTGATCTCCCGGTATGGTGTCCTCTTCTTAGTTTACGGGATGAAAAGTAAAAGACTCGTGTGAGTGTTTCATTATGCTTAAATCGTAATTATCCTGTCTTTATTTATGTATTTAAAATTTATGCATCTTAAATTATGCTTTAAATTTCGCTTTTTAAATTAAGTTCTTTAATCATAATTTTCCGCTGCTAATAAATCATGTATTTTTAAATTCTCGTAAGGTAAGCGAAATCTTTAGTTTAAACACTTGTAACCCCTTTTATTTGTAGTTAGGGATTAACTTACTCAGTATATTTTTATACTGACAACCGTTGTCATTTCCTTTTTTTCAGAGTACGTCGAGTGACGCATTGCATATGCACTTGGGGGAAATCATAATGGACATTTTAAATTTCTGCATCGTACTGTTTTTACCGGGTCTGTTAAACCCGAGGATTTGGCCATGTTGGCCGTGATTTTAATTTCCGCTGCACTTCCTTTATTTATTTTCCGCACGCGATAATTTCTACTATCGTACTAAGTATTATAAATTTCCGGACTATATCTTGAAATGTTTTTAAATCTTTTACATACCCACAAGCCTTGCGTTTCCTTAGCGAGCTCGGGAAGCCGTGTCTTGCTAGGGGAATGCGGCGGTGACACCTCGGCCTGGGTTATCAAATCCGGGGTGTTACAGGTACCTCGACAGATTTCCAAAAATTTTGGCAGAGTTTCATCCTGTGTCGCTAGACGAAAGTTGTGTCGCGGACCATGGGTCCGCGACAGGTGTTTAGCGACACAGAGTTGCCTCTGGAAATTTCTAAGTGTTTGGTTCCCAGTCGCTAGTCTGGAGTTGTGTCGCGAACCGTGGGTCCGTGACAGGATGTCTAGCGACTGGGTCTTCAAAATGAAAATGCAAGGCATAATTCCCTGTCTCGGATCAAAAATTGTGTCGCAGACCATGGGTCCGCGACAGGAGTGTTCCGCGACAGGAGCCATGCAAAAGAAAATAGAAGGGATTTGGGTCCCTGGTCGCTAAGCAGGGTTTGTGTCGCGTACCGTGGGTCCGCGACAGAAGTGCCTCGCGACTAGGAATTTCAGAATATTAGGACAAGTGCCCCTAGACACCCATGTCACGGAACAGCCTTCCTGTCGCTAAACGTGGTCTCGCGACAGGAAGAGGTTAGCGACATGGATGGTTCAGGACACGAGTCAGTAAAGGTAAAAGTGAACAGTGGCATGCAAACAGCGTGATCTCACTCTATTTCAGATTAAAAAGCATTTCTAAGCTAAAATAACCCAACAAAATTCAAAATCTACAAGAACATGCTTAAACAAAAATAAATCTACCTAAAACAATATTTAAAAAAAGCATAATCCTAATCTAGGGTTTGATCACACACGAAACATGCATGTTGTCCTCAATAGAAGAAAACAGTAAGCACAAAAACAAGGAAATGGGGGTCAAATGACCCCAAAAGAAAAATAAAAGCAGTAATCCATGGGTTGTGAAACCCATTTCATGGTTTTGGGACACATTGGATGAATATTTTCCCATTTTATTAGTGGGTTTGTTAATACCCATCATTTTGGATAACACAAAACCCTAAAAACAAGGTTTGAAAAGGAAATAACATATTAAACTGGCTAGCTTAGGCTACTGAAAACAGAAAACAGCAAGATAAATAACCTACATTAAGCTAGACTAGGGCAGAAAATTAAATAATACAAAAGATTAAAACTAAACTAAACTACCTAGAGAGAAATCCTTCAATCTGTCTTCAAGAAAATGAGAGTCTAACCCTTAGCTCAAAGGAATCACCTCATATTTATAGAAGTGAAACCCTAGGCCCGTGGGCCTTGATCTGAGGCTCGTGTCGCAAGTCATCACACACATCTCAGCCATGTCGCGGATCACGTGATGTGGCGCGAACTGAGGCATTATGCTGCAAAGCTTCTCGACTGGGTCTGGTCTTCAACTCTGTGTCGCTAGCCATACTCCTGTCGCGAGACCATGGATCGCGCCACGGGGCTAGCGACAGGGGTCTGGGGTCAGTTTCTTCTTCATCTTGCTGGTGTGGCGCGGAACCCCTCTGTGTCGCTAGCCATGGTCTCGCGCCACGGACCTAGCGACAGGATGTCCCAGGGCTGGTTCCTTTGCATTTCATCATTGTGGCACGAGCCTGCCCCCTGTCGCGGGACCATGGATAGCGCCAGGATGCCAGTCTCGCGACTGGTTCACCTTATTGGGCCTGATGGGCCGGAACATGTATTTTTGTGGGTTTTTCTCTCTTTTCCCATCTTTTTGTATTTTGTGGGCTTGTTTTATTCTTTTGCCCATCTCTTTCATTCCTTTTTCTTTTCTTTTCTTTTTCTCATGTTTTTGGATTTTTCTAACATAAATGTGTAATAAAATTACATATTTATGCATTTTTCATACCAGCTCAATATTTTTACAACTATGCATAAATCAGTCCAATTCAACTGCTTTCTTACTTAATGTAAGACCGGAATGCGATCAAATGCCCGTTTCAGACACGGAAATGGATTGAAAATAATGGTCATTTCTGGCCATTATCAACATCCTCACATTTAATACTGATCGTCCCCGAGCAGTCAGAGTCAATGTTCCTAAGAACACGGACTCTACATATTCAATTCATTTTCGTGGCTTCATAAATCACCTTCTTTTTGGATTGGGATAAGACAAGCGAAAACTACAAGTATTAAGTTCCCTTGATTGCAGTGTTTGATGAAATGATACTTGTTCACTATATCGGGCCTACAAATCAAACATTATTGTCAACCCTTCATGAATATCATGTTTGAAAGATGTAAAGATTAAGGATGAGAATTAGGGGATGACATGAACATTTTTAATGAAACAGAGCCTCACTTATAAGAGAATCGGAAAATTCACTCACTCTCAATTGGGGTTTAATCATGAACGCTCAAAATCAATTTTAATTAAATTATCCCATAAGCTTGCAATTAGACCAACTCGCCACTGGCTCATTTCCTCAAATCGAGATCTCAAGGTCTTATTTAAGGGTTGTAGTGGGGCATACGGCTGTAACATAGGTTGGAAAGGGAATTATTGGGCTAGGAAGTGGCAATAATTTAATTCCATCATAACTTGGCATATTTTTATTTAAAATTTATGATCATCAATATATTTCGTCTTTCTTTCTTTTGCTTTTCTTTTCTATTGCATGACATTAGACTATGTCTAATTTGCTTTGTCATTTGCAATTTATTTGTGTTGAATGGATCTCAACATTTTTTTTTTTGATCGGATTTTTGAATACCGATTGAAATTTTTGTTGGTGATCAAAAATTGTAATGCCTTGATAAAATTTATTCTTGCACACTTGGGTTTGAATTTTTTTTTTTTTGGTCTTTTATAAGGCTATGAATAATATAGTGGGTTCCGAAGAAAAATTAGGCTTATAGGCTCAAATTGGTTAATCCTAAAGGGAAAGTATTTTTGGGTTTGGATTTCAAAAGAAGGCCAAAAATTTTGGGTTTTCTAAGTGCCTCGATCATATGCTCGATTTCGGGAATATGGCATGGTCTTGAATCGGTCCCAACTGCAAGTTCTAGTTTCCTTTAATCAAAATGATTCACACATCAAAGAAAATGAATGAGTAAAAATGACTCATGGCTCAAATCTCACAAGGTTAGATTGATTCATGTCATACAATATTCTCAAATTTAATCAAAGCTTAGTCCTAACAATTTATTCAATCCAAATCTCTAACATGCAGATTTATTACCCAATAAGCTGATCGCATCATTAAATTTTTATAGCTCAAAACCTTAGGAATTCATGTCATGCATGTTCTCAATTATATTATCCCAATTTAAAAGTTTGAAAATTTAATCACAAGTCTAAATTCAACATGTGAATTTAGAGCAGGTTTATGCATATTTTTGCTGGTTATTTAATTTAAAGCAGTAAAGAGGCACTGTTGACATACGGAGCATGTCAACAACATATTTTTGGCCTGACAGTCACTCATTCATCTTGGACTGTCAGACATCTTTTCAAAAAGGAAAGCGAATAAAAATTTGTTGCAGACCTCAAACTTGAGTTCAGTTTTGTGGAAAGCGGTAAAATACAATAATTTTAAGGGATTCCCATGCAGTTAGTGTGAACCTGCATGCAAAAAGAGGAAATCCCTTACATAGTGCCAATACTAGGGCATAAAAAGGAACTAGGGCATACTAGGATTCGTCTCTCATTCTTCCTTTCCTCAGAACATGTATCTGAGCCAGTGGACGTAGCTGGTCAGCTCACAACGCAGGCACCAGTCGCGGTTTCTCAGGGGTGCATGCCTTCTTCTGCAGAAAACTCGGGGTGGTTGCCCTGCAAACAGGTAGGGGGCATCATTGTCTGCCATCCACGCGAGGGTGTTGGTGGATGTGTAGTTGAAAACCTCTCGGTTGGTCACCATCCTCTCGATCATTGCGATCCCCTGATTGACCTGGCTTTCATCCATCTTGCTCATGAGCATCAGTCCGCGGGTGAGGATTGACGCTTTATGATTGTCTTCGATGCCTGGCCGTAACAGCTCGCATGCCTGCTCTTCGTCCCCTTCTACAAATGCCATGAGTGCTGGAACAATCCGAAGGTTGAAGTTTCCAGCCTCAGTGCATGTGTGCAGAAATCTTTGTTTCTGCCATCGTATCTCCTCCTGCCAGTGCCTCACCCTAGCAGCATCCAACTCGCATCGCCTGTAGACGATGGCGAGGTTTCCTGCGTCCCTCAGCTTCGTGCAAGTTCTCCTGGCTCTGAACACTTCTTTCATTTCATCCTCCCCGATTCGGGAGAGGATTTCTCCTAACAGCTCTAGCGGAAGGTCCAGCAGCTGGGTTTCTCCGGGCACTGGGTCTGGATTTGGAAGATTGCCCCTGCGAAGATAAGAGTGATAAATCCAATTTTTATATAATTTTCAGAAATTATTCAAGTCCAGAAACTAACATCCTCACATTTAGAGCTTCGCTCTAGATGTGAGGTTATCAACTTTCCAACTTGAATTTTTAATTTAAAGCATAGGTAAAATAATATTTTTATGAAAAGATAGGGGTCATTGGGCCCCTACATATTTTTAATGGGCCATTGGGCCCAAAAGTTTGATTTTCATTTTTATTAAACAAGTTCGAGACACTTGCTGAAAATGGAATGAGGTGGGTGGATGGGGGTGGAATGCTCGAATTTTGGAATGTGCAATGGAGGCGTGGCGTAATGGATTTGCTATTCTCGGTTGTTTGGACTGCATTGGACAGTTGAAACATCCCCAAGAATTTGCAAACACTATTTGTAATTTTTAAAGGGTTGACTTATTTTATTTAATGAAGGTGGGATGTGAGTGGTCCCATTTTGAATTTTTGAAGAGAATAGCAGTTGGGTGACAAAATACTGTTATTTACTCACACTGCAGTTCCATTGGGAACAAAAAGAACACAAGTCAAATATTAAATCTAAACTCTTTTTGTCTTTTTCATAAGGTCACTTTCTTGTGAAAGAGTGGCAAGTCCCTATTGGGTGCTTGTACCATGTTTCCAAAAATAAGGTGACACTTATTCTAAAAGATTTTTAGACAGGCAGGTATCCCAAAGAGGATCTTCCACCTTTAATGTTTTAAAACAACACTGCAAGTATACAAAATAAGATCAAAAACAAGGTTTTGAATAAAAACACCAAAAACTCAATCTTTCTTTGTCAAGAACTCAAAGACAGAAAAACTAAAAATATCATGGTGCTTGAAATCACACCCTAACATTTATCAGTTTATCCCTTCAAGTTTTGAACTTTTTAGGAAATTTCCAACCTTTGGCAGTTTTGAAAATGGGTTTATGTAAGAGTCCAAAAAGATCTCAAAGTACTGCTCAAAACTGAGAGCACTCAAAATCTCAAAAACTGAAACAAGGGTGCACACACAAATCGCAGTATGCTTCTCAAAAGTCAAAATAGAGACAAAAGAACAAGGAAATCCGAAAGAGTTATGGACAGGGGGAAAAAGAAAGAAGGAATGGGCTTCTACCCTCCCCTCTGTGGTTCGGGCCTAGGTAGAGGTCCCAGATTTGGAAGCATCCTGTGAAATCGGTCCATAGCTTCCCTTTGCAAAAGAAGTGTTTGAGTGCGAAGAACACGATGGTGTTCGTTCGGTAGAGAGAAGGAGGAGCAAGAGAAGGTGAAAGGATGGAGTTTGGAAGAAACTGACGTGGGTGCAGGGAAAATGAGGTGAGGAGGGGGGGTTTAAATACTGAGAGAGCTGGTCGCGGAACCCAGACCGTGTCGCGGAGCAGGGTTCCTCGACTAGGGCATAGCGACATTAGACATGTCGCGGGAGTGGGGTCCGGTCGCGAGGCCATGCCTCGCGACAGGGGTATAGCGACTGATTTCAGTAAAGAAATAAAGTCAACGGGGGAAACGTGTCGCGGAATGGAAGACCGGGCGCGAGACCATGCCCCGCGACAGGGATTCCGCGACAGCGACAGAGGGAATTAGAGACAGATGAGAGTGCGTGTCGCTAGCCAGGCCTAGGCGCGGGGTATTGCCTCGCGACACGGTTCTGGTCCGCGACAGGGGTCTCACTGCTTTAGAGAGTTGTGTCGCTATCCCTCTTCTGGCGCTAGACGTGGTCCCGCGACATATAAGGGGTTTAGTGACACAAAATTTTGAATTTCCAAATTCTCATGAACTGGGCCCGAGTGTGATGTTGGGCTTGAGTTCATTTTATTTGATTTGGGCCTGAACAAATTCAGTCCAAATAAATTCACAAACGCACTGGCTTAAATTAACGAAAAATCTACTTGCATAAATTAGGTTGGGTTAATTCCATTTGTTTGCAAAAATCATTCCGGATTTAAATTGCTTTAATTTCCGGAATTATTTTCTTCAATCCATGGAATTAATCCAACCAAGAACCTGGTTTTCCGTGTTACTTTACTGCTCCTCTTTTTTGATGGTTCCGTTCTTTCTGCAAGACAGATAATTAAAATGCGTTAGATTTTCTCCAAATATCAACATCCTCACATTTAGAGTCTTAGTACTCTAAATGTTTAATTGATTTGTGGGTACTTTCTTAGTATGAAATAATATACTATATATATGTATATATAAAATGAAAGATTTTTGTTTTTAATGCTGTTTCTTATTGGGTGTAAGCCGGGTCTGCCACTGCTTGGCTCTCTTTCTCCGGATCGAACTGTCCGATGTACTCCTTCAATCGATGTCCATTCACCACTATGTTGCCCTTGTCAGTTCGGATCCTGACGGCTCCATTTTCAAACACTTCTAGCACTTCATGTGGTCCTTTCCATCTGGATTTGAGCTTTCCAGGGAACAGCTTCAACCTAGAATTGAACAATAATACACTTTGACCAACATAGAAATGCTTAGGCTTAATCCTGCGATCGTGCAACTTCTGGGTCCGCTCCTTATAAATTCGAGAGCTTTCATAAGCTAGCGCTCGTATTTCCTCAATTTCATTGAGGTCCAACTTACGTTTGCTCTGAGCAACTTTCGGATCGAAGTTGAGCGTTTTAACGGCCCAGTAAGCTTTATGCTCTAACTCTACAGGCAAATGACAGGCTTTTCCGAAGACAAGTCTGTAAGGGGACATCCCAATGGGAGTCTTAAATGCTGTGCAGTATGCCCATAGAGCGTCATTGAGCTTACGTGCCCAATCCTTACGGGTTATCCCGACTGTGGCTTCGAGTATATGTTTGATTTCGCGGTTGGATACTTCGACTTGACCACTAATCTGGGGATGATAAGGCGTGCCTATCTTATGGAGGATCCCATTTTTACTCATTAAAGTTTCAAAACCTTTATTAATAAAGTGCGTTCCTCCATCAGATATCACCACCCTATGTACACCAAATCGACTGAAAATGTTGTTCTTGAGGAACTTGATGACTTGGCTACCATCATTGGTCGGTAATGCGACAGCCTCGACCCATTTGGACACGTAATCGACAGCCACCAAGATATAGTAGTTTCCACCAGATGGTGGGAATGGTCCCATGAAGTAATGCCCCATACATCGAAAATCTCAAGTGTGAGAATTCCCTTTTGAGGCATCTCATCCCTCTTGGAGAGGTTTCCTAATCTTTGGCATTTGTCGCAACCTTTCACAAATGTCCTGCAATCCTCATAGATGTGAGGCCAATAAAATCCACATTCGAGGACCTTGTGGGCCGTTCGAGCGGGACCATGGTGACCTCCATATTCTGATTCATGGCATTTTCTGACAATTTGATAGGCTTCATGCTCAGTCACACATCGCCTGATTATTGAATCGGCGCAATGTTTGAAGAGATAAGGTTCTTCCCAGAAGTAACTTAATACATCTCATTTGAACTTATTCTTCTGATGATAGTTCGAAAACTGTGGGGTTATTCCGCACGCCAAGAAGTTAGCGATGTCGGAAAACCATGGACAAGCTTGATTATGCAGATGCAATGCGAACAATTGTTCGTCCGGAAACTCTTCATTAACGGCTTTTTCCTTTTTATCATTATCTAATCGAGATAAGTGGTCAGCAGCACCATTATCTCGACCTCGCCTATCTTTTATTATGATGTCGAATTCTTGCAACAGAAGTACCCACCTGATTAATCGAGGTTTGGCATCTTGTTTGCTAAACAAGTATCTCAATGCTTTATGATCGGTGTACACTATGGTCTTCGTACCTATCAGATACTGTCTGAACTTGTCAAAGACTACAGCATACATCTCTTTCTCCGTTGTGGTGTAGTTAACTTGAGCCTCATTTAGGGCATGACTTGCGTAATGAATTACGCAATGTCTCCCATCCTTATGTTGTCCAAGAACTGCGCCCACGGCGAGACCACTAGCATCGCACATTACCTCGAAAGGTATTGACCAATCGGGTGGTTGCACTATCGGTGCAGAAACCAACATCTTCTTGAGCGTGTCAAAGGCTTGGACACACGCCTCATTTATTACGAAGGGATTTTCTTTACAAAGCAAGTTAGTGAGCGGCTTGGCAATTTTAGAGAAATCCTTAATGAATCTCCGGTAAAAACCGGCATGCCCTAAGAAGCTCCTAACTGATTTGATCGAGTTAGGGAGAGGGAGATTGGAAATGATGGACACTTTGGCTGGATCAACTTCAATGCCTGCACGAGAAATGCGATGACCTAACACTATGCCCTCAGTGACCATGAAATGGCACTTTTCCCAATTTAAAACCAAGTTAGTGTCCTCACACCTCTTTAAAATCTTAGCAAGATTAGTCAAACATCCATCAAACGTATCTCCATATACAGAGAAGTCATCCATGAAGACCTCAATGCATTTTTCGATAAATTCAGAGAATATAGACATCATGCATCTTTGAAAAGTAGCTGGTGCATTGCAAAGACCAAAAGGCATGCGCCTATAGGCAAAAGTGCCATAAGGGCAAGTAAAAGTAGTTTTTTCGTGATCCTCACTGGCGATCACTATTTGATTGTATCCAGAATAACCATCTAAATAACAATAAAATGCCCTTCCCACCAATCGTTCCAACATTTGATCGATAAAAGGTAAAGGGAAATGGTCCTTGCGAGTTGCCTCGTTCAACTTCCGGTAGTCTATGCAGACTCTCCATCCGGTGACTGGGCGCGTGGCAATTTCCTCCCCTTGTTCATTCTGCGTAATGCACATCCCACCCCGCTTCGGAACGACCTGCACAGGACTGACCCATTTGCTATCAGAAATCGGGTATATAATACCGGCGTCTAACAGCTTGATCACTTCCTTTCTTACCACTTCTTGCATGGGTGGGTTCAATCTTCGTTGGGGCTGGCGAGAGGCCTTGAAACTCCTCCATTAAAATCATGTGCATACAAACAGAAGGGCTTATTCCTTTGATATCAGAAATGGTCCAACCGATTGCACGCACATAATTTTTAAGAACGACCACCAGAGCATTTTCTTGCTCTTGGGAGAGCTTAGCCGAAACAATCACAGGTAATTTTTTATGTTCTGCGAGAAACGCGTACTTGAGATGATCGGGTAATGTTTTAAGTTCAAGCTCTGGTGGGCATTCCACGGAAGGGAGTAATTTGCGAGAGTTAGATGGGAGAAGATCAATTTTACCTTCCGGACCCTGCATCAGTACAGGATCCGCCTCCTCTTGGTTGGCGTCGTCATGGAAATCTGTACCGTCAAACTCCTCCAAATCCCCTGTTTCGGGATCGGCAAAGTGAACGGCCTTGCATCCTTTGTGCTCCACGCCAGCAGGCTTCAGTACCTGCTTTGAAATCTCATCCAGCATCATTTCATGATCAAATCCAGAGTCAAGCTCTCTCTCCTCACTCCTAACTATTACAGATTTTGATGAACAGAACCCGTCATCTGGGTATTTCTGTAACTGTGCCATGTCAAATGTAACTTCTTCCTCATCGACTCGCAGTGTTACTCGTCCAGCTTTTGCATCTATAAGTGCTCCGCCTGTTGCAAGGAATGGTCTCCCCAAGATCAGTGGCATGTCCAGATCCTCCTCCATGTCTAGTATCACAAAATCAACTGGGAATAAGATATTCCCAGTCTTCACTATGATGTCCTTGAGGATGCCGACAGGCTTTGTGATGGATCTGTCTGCCAATTGGAGTCTCATCTTGATTGGCTCGATGCGTCCCAGCTTGAGGCGCCGCACCATTGCCAAAGGCATAACATTGATGCTAGAACCAAGATCACAGAGGCCCTTTCCTGCTTTGACTTTCCCGATTTGAATCGGCAACATGCAACAGCCTGGATCTTCTTGCTTTTCCGGAAGCTTGCGCTGGATGATAGCACTGCATGTATTGTTAAGAACTACCAGTTCTTCCTGCTCAATTCTCCTCTTTCCTAAAACTAATTCTTTCAGAAATTTAGCGTATGCTGGCATCTCAGCTATCATTTCGATGAGAGGAATAGTTATTTCTACTTTTTGCAGTCTTCTCAGAAATTTTTCAAATTTAAGGTCCTGTTCTTGATTTTTAAGTCGGGCCGGGTATGGCACCCTTGGCATGAACTTTTTATTATCAAATTGTTTTTGTGGTGAAGGGAAGGAAGTTGTACCTCCACCTGTACCCTTATCTGTTTCAGCTGTTTCAGGTGCAGCATCGGTCTGCAGATCAGCTGTCTCTTTCTCGGCTTCCTTTCATTCTCCTCGATATCACTTCCCAGTTCATTCTCTTGTACCAGTTTCTCCTTGCCCTTGGGTCCTTCTAGAACTTTACCAGACTTCAGTGTGATGGCCTTACACTGAGGATTTTTCTCAGCAGCACTGGGTAGAGTTCCTTGGTCTCTTTTCTGCATTTCCTTGGCCATTTGTGTAACCTGCGTCTCCACGTTCCGGATAGAGGACTGCAACTGAGTGTTGAATTCCTTTTGACTGGTGATAAAGTCAGTCATGAGGGTCTCCAATCTGGAAGGGGGTTTCTGCTGGTTCTGGTTCCAATTCTGGTTCTGACCTTGGTTTTGACCAAACTGATTCTGATTTGGGACAAACTGATTCTGTGGCTGCTGGAAGTTTTGGAAATTTTGGTTTTGAGGTGGCCTAGCTAGAATTTGAGGCTGAAAGCCTGGGTTAAAGTGCTGGGGCCTTGGTTGGTTGAACTGCTGTGACTGGGTCAACAGGTGGGAATTCAAGGCATTGTTGTTGGAATATGAGAGGTTCGGGTGCCGGTTTTGGAATCCACCTGCATAGTTACTGTAACACCCCGGATTTGATAACCCAGGCCAGGATGTCACCGCCGCATCTCCCTAGCAAGACACGGCTTCTCGAGCTCGCTAAGGAAATGCAAGGCTTGTGGGTATGTAAAAGATTTAAAACATTTCAAGATTTAGTCCGGAAATTTATAATACTTAATACGATAGTAGTAATCATCATGCGCGAAGAATAAATAGAGTAAGTGCAGCGGAAAGTAAATCACGGCCAACATGGCCAAATCCTCGGGTTTAACAGACCCGGTAAAAACAGTATGATGCAGAATTTAAAATGTCCGTTATGATTCCCCCAAGTGCATATGCAATGCGTCACTCGACATACTATGTAAAAAAAAAAAAGGAAAATGACAACGGTTGTCAGTATAAAAATATACTGAGTAACTTAATCCCTAACTAACAAATAAAAGGGGTTACAAGTGTTTAACCTAAAGATTTCGCTTACCGTACGAGAATTTAAAAATACATAATTTATTAGCAGCGGAAAACAGGTTTAAAGGGCTTAATCTTAAAAGCGTAATTTAAAGCATAATTTAAGATGCATAAACTTTAAATACATAATTAAAGACATGATAAATACGATTTAAGCATAATGAAACACTCACACAAGTCTTTTACTTTTCATCCCGTAGACTAAGAAGAGGACACCATACTGGGAGATCACTAACGAGGCAATCTCAACATAGGACCACTAACGAGGCAGTCCAAACAATGGGAGACCACTAACGAGGCAGTCTCAAAGATAGTAGGACCACTAACGAGGCGATCCAAAAAGATAGTAGGACCACAAACGAGGCGATCCACAAATACAGCGCGCGAGATCACTAACGAGGCAATCTCAGATAGTAAGGAGACCACTAACGAGGCAGTCTCAAAGATAATGATAGTATGAAGATCGGCTCAGCCTAGTGAACGGGATTTTTTGAAAGTTTGTATTTCAAAGTTATCAAATGATCGATATCGCGTTTTCATAGTTCGAGTTTTCTCAAGTTCGAAAAATCCTTTTCGAGGCAGTTTACGCCTTTCTTAATTAAAAATTCGTCTTTTCTCCAAAAATTCTGAAACTATTACAGTAATTCAAAAACACACACACGAACAACTTTCATGTTTTAAGTTTTTGGAAATAGGGTTCCGAAGCGAGTCGAAATTCGAGTTTATTGCGAGGAATAATTTATGTCTTAAAAACTGTTTTCGTCACAGGTTCGTGCAACGCCGATTAAAAATTCATTTCAAAACCAATCGATGTGAAATTCTTACAGTAACTACACAACACGTTAAGGAACAACTTTCATGTTTTAAGAATTTGGAAATAATGAATTCTTGGTACTAAAAAATCGACTGCAACTCACTGCATACTCGCGGCCCTCAAAATGATTTTAAAGCAGTTTTAAAAACTCAGCCGTTTGACATATCAAATGAACACCAAAATCCGTGAAATTTTATATGCATAATCTAGACACAATTATCTACAACTTTTGTTTAGGAATGCAAAGTGAAATCATTCGAAAAATGGGTGAAAAACATGCATCAAGTTGAATGAAGAAATCTGTCACAGTTTTAAAACGTTCGGTTCGATACAGAACGTTTACGGCGGGATTTGGGATATCAAAACTCAATGTCAATGGCTGAAATTTGGACACAAGATAGATAAAGGTGTTAGGAACAACTTTTATGTTGAAAGGTTTTTGGTTTGAATTCCCGAAGGTCGAGTTTTAGGCGAGTCTTTAAAATTGGACGAAAATAGGGTTTTTGAAAACCGATTTTTGTTACAAGCCTATATCTCGAGGTTTAAACAACAAACAACCACGAAAATTTGTGAGTAAGGTTTTAACTTACTTAGAATGATGATAGGGTCGCTGAATTGGGTTTCCGGACGTCCTAGGGTCACGACGAACGGCCAACTTCTCCGATCGCTTTTTGTTCGTTTTCCGACGGGAAATCGTAGTAAGGAAAAAGGGTTAGAATATGAGTTTCTGAGATCTATGGACGAATTGAAACTTTGTACAATAGCTTACCAAGAGTCTAGAGGGCAGGGGCTTGTCCCGGTCGTCCCGTCGTCGCCGGAATACTTGCCGGAAAGTGGTGTCGAAGGAGTTTTGAACTTGGAGAGGGAATTGAGGGTGGAGGCTTGAATGTTTTCTGAAAACCTAGGGTTTGGGGCGCCCCTAGGGTATTCTTAAGCCTTCCCCAAGGCTGAGATTCGATTGCCATGGTTAGGGGTGTGGTTTTTGGCAAGAAAATCGCCATGGAAGGAAAGTTTACACTTTCAGCACCTCTGGCGCGCTGGTGGCGCGCACCTAAGCTTTTGCCCGCGCGGAGCACGCGCGACCAGCCTGGAGTCACGACGCCTTTGCCCGCGCGGTGGCCGCGCGGCGGCGCGCGGACAGCGCGGGCCGGCCGGACCGGCCGGTGCGGCGGTCCGCGTGTTCCGTCGGGTCTTCCCTCGCTTTCCCCTATCGGTTTTATACGTGTTAGCTCGATTCCCTGGGTCGTCTCCGTTTCGGAATCTTCTCCTTAAACTTGTTACGAGTCCGGCTTATCGCTCGCAACATTTCCGTGTCCTAATTAGCCTAGTCTAAATTGGTTCCAACACCTCCTATCGTCCTTGTGATCTAATTCGTGATGTATTTTGTGATTTATTTCGTGACTGAACTTAGAAATTAGTTCTAAGCTGCCTACGTACCCTGTGAAGGGATCAAGTCATGACGTAGTTCAAAACAATTTAAATTTGTTTTTCCTCGGGTGTTACATCCTCCCCCCCTTAAGAATACAGTTATGTCCCCATAACTGTGGTCGGGTCGTCTTGGAAGAGGGCAGGGTAACGTTGCCTCATGTCGGCTTCCAATTCCCAGGTCGCCGTTTCCGTCTCGTGGTTGGACCATAGGACCTTGACCATCTTTACAGTTTTATTCCTTGTCACCCTTTCCTTGTAGTCGAGTATTTGCACCGGGGTTTCTTCATAGGTCAAGTCATCATCCAATTCGATTACGTCCGGTTGGAGTACATGCGACGTGTCGGCACATACTTCTTTAGTTGGGGGTCGTGGAACACGTTATGGTTACGAACAAACTGAGGTGGGGACGTTAGTTAACACGCGGTTCTCTATTCCCTACGGAATTTCTTATGGTCCCTATGTATTTACGTCCCGAGGGTTTCCTGTAGTCCTGCGAAAGGAGGACGTGAGGCAATTCCGCTGTCCTTGCCCGGAATAATGCCATGTGATGCTCCATGTCGTCGTATTTCTCTGTCAATGTATGCCCGGGTTCAGTGAGGAGCGTATAGCAAAAGAGATTGAGCAGAACAGGAAAAATAAAACTCCATCCGGGTCCCGCGCGGTGGCGCGCGGAGAGCGCGCGGCTCCCTCTGTTCGAGAAAATAGGGCTCGCGCTCCACGCGAGCCACTTCCCCCATTTTCGACTCGAGAACACACCCCCAATTCTCTCTAAATCCGGCGAGTCACCTTCCTGTTTGCTTGATTTCGACTTCAATTTCACCCATCTAGGTACGATTCTACTAAACCCACCTACTAATTTCAACTTTTATGTTTTGAATGACTTGATTTGTGTAGAGATTTAGGAAATTAGGGTTTGTGTACAAAAATTGGGGGTTTATGACTTTTAGGCTTGATTTGTGCAAATTAGCAAGTGTATGTGGCAATTATCGTTACTCTTGTTGCCTTGCCTATGTTTATGTTATAATGTGTTTATGTTTTTGGCAAATTCTTGTTGAATTCGAATCCTTAGAAAGGCTATGATGTTCGGGTGTTATTGGGGTATGGTTATTGGTTCGTTCCCCTGTTGTTTGGTGCGGTAGGACGCGCTGTGTTGTCAATAGAATGATTGTTTCATTCGGTGGGCAATTTCCGTGTGTTGTTAGTAACTTAGGTTTTGGTTTATTGCGCACATAACGTGTTCGACGAAATGCCACAAAGGGTTTGGGCACTAGTTTGAGAATATCCTTTGTCTAGATTACCTCCTGGTTGGTCCTAGTAAACGGTAGGATTTGTTATTCTTACGGTACATTCGCGTTGGAGGCGTATATTGATGCCCTTTACGTGTTTTCGCTTGACTTTTGTGTGGGACTTAGTCTTATAATTGGTATTTGGTAACTTGCAGGATGTTGCTCTTTTTGTGGGTCGTTTTGGCATCTCTCATGTGTCCTCCGAGGACTAGGAGACGAGTTGCTGATGAGGCTGGCCCCAGTCATGCCGCTCCGGCGATGCCTGATTTCGACGAGAGCGAGTCAGAGGAGGACGAGGAGCAGCGGGGTCCGCGACTCAGGGGTCTTCCGGACGAGGTGCGTCCTCACCGGCACGACAGGTTCCGGTTTAGGACGAAGGCTGCCCAGGACTTTTATTTCGACGAGCTTCGTCGAAACAGGGCTTACGTCCCTGAGAGAGGCATATATCCTCTTCATATGGGCGATGTCAGGGTCAGTGCAGTCTTGGAGTATTTGCAGTGGACTGGTCTGGCACGTCACCCCGAGGGCGTCGCCTCTGGTTATTTGGCTATGGAGGTCATTGCCAACATTGGCGGTCTCGGGGAGGGTGATGATCTATCCCGGGTATGGGTCCGTGGTCGCTATCTCGACTTCAGTGCTCGGGCGATCAATGTCTATTTTGGCTTGCCCGACGATGGCGTATTCCGGCCACAGCCTGAGGGACGTGTTCTTGCTCCTGCGTGGAACACCTTATGCACCATAGTGCCTCCTCAGTTCGAGCACGGTCATGAGCTTCGTTTGACGTCGATGGACTCCCCTTGGCGAGAGCTTGCTCAGCTGTGGTTCGGGCGTGTCCGGCCGATATCCCGGAGCCACATTGTCCTGGATCACGTCTACGAGACCATTTGCTTCATCGCGCGAGACGGTAGGGTGAATGTAGGAGCTTGCATCGAGGACAACTTGCGGGGTATGCGAAGAGGACGAGGGAGTAGGGTGATTACCCATGTTCACCTCATCTGTGGGTTGTGCGCGGCGCAGGGGATTCGCACTACACCGGAGACAGACCCGTACGACCTAGCACCTGGCCGTTGCTACCGTATCCCGACTTATGCTGAGCGGCGTAGCGCCTTACATCGTGGAGCTCCCCGTGCTGTACTTCGCCCGCAGCCTGATGACGGCGGCCTGATCCTTGTTGTACCACCAGAGCAGCCACCCCCTCCTCCAGTAGTTCCACCTCCTGCTGGGGCACCTCCTGCTGTGGCACCTCAGGGGCAGGAGATGATTCAGATGCTGCAGATGATGCAGGAGATGCGGGTCAGTATGGACGCCGGGTTTGCAGCTGGGCAGGCTCGTTATGACGCCCTCGACGCTAGGTTGGACTTCTATCAGACCCGTATGGACTCGTTTGCTACGAGGCAGGCTCAGCAGCAGGCCACCATGTCCGACATGTACGCCTATGTGCGGCAGATGGACGACTACATGCGCCGGCAGTTCCCGCCTCCCGATCAGTGATGTCTCCTTTTGGTTTCGTGTTTTCGTTTAGGTTTTGCATTTAGACGTACTTTGTTTAGTTTCCTCCTTATGAGGACGTTGCTGTTGCCTGGTGTTTGTGATTTATATTTTCATTATGTTATTGCTTAGTTAGGTGTTTGACATGTGTTGGTTGTTTGCTGCTGTTTTAGAACCATGGTTTAATTGTTCTGTCCATTTTATGGTTTGAGATGTTCTGGATTTACTATTACCTTCCTATCGTGTCTGCATGTGTGTGGATTGCCCAACAATACCTACGCCGTTGCTTGACTAAACCGCTTGGATAAATTAGCGTGATAAGATACGCGGGATTAGAGTTTATATGTAGAGTATATATAGTTGCTCTTAAGGGGAAAATTTTTATTGAATGAAGATTAGTCTTTTAATAGGTATCAATTTATCAGGGTTTTCTTGTAAAGGTTGTTGGAATTTATTTATTTATTCTTATATGTACATATTTACATATATGTATATATTTTATTATTATTATTATTATTATTATTATTATTATTCTTATTTTTATTTTTATTTATTTATTTATTTATTTATTTATTTATTTATTTTTTTTGTTCAGGGTTGTAGGTTCTCCTCTTTGATTATGGTAGTTAAAGAACTAAATAAAATGCATGGAATAAATTTAAATAGGCTTGTATTTTTTTATTACTCAAGAATTAAATTTGGTTTACAAGCATTCGAAATAGAAATAGCAATGGTGCATCAGTATGGATCCCTAAATCTAGGGTGACTAGGCAGGTATATCCTCGATGGGATCGTCCTCGTCGCTGGATATGTCAATGGGAATGGGTGTCCCCACCGGGCTCGGGCTCGGAGGGAAGATGTCAGCCTCTAGGCCCAGCAGCTCAGCTCCTAAGTGTCCTATTTGCATCATCAGTTCGTTATCCTTGTTTTGGAGTGCAACCACTAGTGTTTGGAGTTCGGCGACTTGGGCCTTGAGTTGGGTTATTTCATGATGGTCAGCTTCCCTAAGATTTCTCAGATAGTCCACGTTACTCTCTAGATGCCCCACTCGAGCTTTGAAGTGATTGACATGCTGTTGGGACTCGAGATATGCGTTGGTCAGTTTCATCATCAGGTTGGTCATGTTCGTGTTCGGTTCAGCCATCTAATGTCAACAAGGGAGGTTAGAGTTAGACATTTTTCAGGTAAAGTTAAGATACGCACAAATTTAAATCTATATGCAACATGCAAGTGCAAGTCCCTTCCCCATAAAAATTTAGTTTAAAATAAATTGCTAAAGGTTGGGCCTCTATAGTGGGCCAAAATTTAATATTTCTTTGGCTAAGATTTTGGGCTATGTAAAAAGGATTATAGACTTTTGGGCTAAAAATAATACTAGTAGTCAAAATAAATAGTTTTAAAAGAAATCGCACTTGGGTTTAAAAGTAATGGTTTAAAATAATAGTAGTAGCTTTAAAAATTTTCCGGGCTCTGATACCAACTTGTAACACCCCGGATTTGATAACCCAGGCCAGGATGTCACCGCCGCATCTCCCTAACAAGACACGGCTTCCCGAGCTCGCTAAGGAAATGCAAGGCTTGTGGGTATGTAAAAGATTTAAAACATTTCAAGATTTAGTCCGGAAATTTATAATACTTAATACGATAGTAGTAATCATCATGCGCGAAAAATAAATAGAGTAAGTGCAGCGGAAAGTAAACACGGCCAACATGGCCAAATCCTCGGGTTTAACAGACCCGGTAAAAACAGTATGATGCAGAATTTAAAATGTCCGTTATGATTCCTCCCAAGTGCATATGCAATGCGTCACTCGACATACTCTGTAAAAAAAAAAAAAAGGAAAATGACAACCGTTGTCATTTTCCTTTTTTTTTTTTTACAGAGTATGTCGAGTGACGCATTGCATATGCACTTGGGAGGAATCATAACGGACATTTTAAATTCTGCATCATACTGTTTTTACCGGGTCTGTTAAACCCGAGGATTTGGCCATGTTGGCCGTGATTTACTTTCCGCTGCACTTACTCTATTTATTTTTCGCGCATGATGATTACTACTATCGTATTAAGTATTATAAATTTTCGGACTAAATCTTGAAATGTTTTAAATCTTTTACATACCCACAAGCCTTGCATTTCCTTAGCGAGCTCGGGAAGCCGTGTCTTGCTAGGGAGATGCGGCGGTGACATCCTGGTCTGGGTTATCAAATCCGGGGTGTTACAGTTACAGCTTTCGTTTGCCACTTGCTGACAGGATTCAGTGGAATGCGGGCCTTGGCAAGTCCCGCAAACAGCTTCAGCATTTTGAGCCTGTGTAGAGCTCCCAGCTTCATGATTCAAGGCCAAGACGGCCACTTGGTCTTTCAGTTTGTCCAGTTCAGATTTCCCTACTGTACCTACAGCACATAAACCACGAGGGGGAGGGGAATTAACATCATCAGAAAGTACAGTTCTGTTTACACTCATTGCTTCAATCTTGGCCCAAGCTTGGTCCATGGGGATGTATAGCAGGTGTTGACCGCCGGCAACATCAAGCATGTTCTTCCATGCTGGGGTCAAACCCCTATAGAACTTTCTCAATTTCTCCCACTCATGGAAACCATGCTGGGGGCACTTCCTGAGCAAGTTGAAGAACCGTTCCTTTGCATCATACAGGGATTCGTCTGGTTTCATCTTGAATTCCGCAATCTTAGAGCGGCATTCATCCACCTTGGATTCCGGGAAGTACTTTGTCAAGAAGTTTCTGATCACATCTTCCCATGCAGACTTCTGATTCACGGGCAGTGATTTGTACCATGTTCTCGCCCCGCTAGTCAGAGAGAAAGGAAACAGCCTCAATCGAATGGTGTTAGCAGATACATTCTGGTTTTTAATGGTGTCACATAGCTCCAAGAATGTTTGCAAATGATCATGCGGATCTTCATGATTTGCTCCTGCGAACTGGTTGCTCTGAACAAGATTGATGAGGGCCGGCTTTAATTCGAAATTCCTGGCCAAGAATGGGGCTTGTCCAGGAATGTTCAAATATGGTTCTAGAATGGGCTGCATATAGTCAGCTGCGGCTGCCTGTTGATTGTTCCCTGGCCCTCCTTGGTATTGTTGTGGGTAAAAGTTCTGATTCGGATAGTAATTTCTGGGATCATTGAAATCGTTCAGGTTGGGGTGATTCTGGTTTTGGTTAAACTGGGGGTCTGGAAATTGAGGATTCTGAAAATTTTGGTTATTAGGGTTATTCTGGTTAAGTGGGTTGTTTTGGGGATTTTGGTGGTTTGGGTTGGGTGGAGGCATCTCGAAGGGTTTCTGCTCGAGATTTGGGGGATTCTCACCTCCCTGAATGACCTGAGGTGGGAGATCCTCCAAGTTCTCAACGTCAACGTCTTCTGGATCCTCTTGAATGTTTTGGAGTGGTGGGTTAAGTGGAATGTTTGGGGGATTGCCATGGTTATCTGCCATGTCTGAGATGTCACTGCTTGTGCTCGGAGAGAGGAGAGCTTGTCTTTCCCGTTCCTTTCTTTGTCTAGCTTCCGCCCTCAGACGACGAGCTGTTTTCTCAATCTCTGCGTTGAACGAGATCTCGGCTGGAGTCTCCTTCCTCTTTCGCATAGAACAGAGGTCTTAGCTATGACAGTACCTGTACATTCCCCAGGTTAGAATCGGTTTTGGGGTGAATATTTATATTTATATGTATAAGCTAACTAGGAGCAATGAGGAATGTAATTCTCTAATAAAACGGCGCTGCATCCTCCCCGGCAACGGCGCCATGAAACTTTTGACAATTTCGCAACACGAGTATTTTATAAAAATATATCAGGATTGAATTTATTGAATGAAAGGAATTATGATTCGCGGGAAAGGGGTTTAAGGATATATTTCACTTTTTATTACTCATGTGGGAAACTTTGATTTCAAACGGCGCTGTGGACCTTCCTGGCACGAAACTTTTGACAACTTTCACGGTGCAGCCGGGATAGATAGTTTTAATCTTAACCTTCAGTCTGTCACACTGAAGGTCCCTGGCCATAGGCATCATGAAATTTATCATAATTTCATGTCATGAAAATCCGCGCCACGAAACTTTTATCACATTCCCACTACGTGAGCATTTTCTGAAAAATCATGATCCTGGTTTTCAATTTTATTTAAATGAAACCAATTTATGATGACGGAGTTAGGATTAGGGATATATTTATAGGTTGTCACGTTTTTATTACTCGTGTTAAGAAACTATGCCCCCGAAAGCGTACGGTGTCAAAAATTGCAGTAATTTATAGTAAGACCGGATCGTTCACTGGAGGATGTGCGATAGAAGCAGGGCCCACGTCGTTTTACTAGATTTTCCATTCGTATTGCTCCAATAGGTTTGAAAAGTGATTAACAACTACTGACATGAATTTAAACTAAGCTATAAAGGCGTTTAAATCTATTCTACACAGCAAATAAATCTATTCTAAGAAGCGGGCAAAATTTTTCTAAGAATGCGATAAACACTATCTACGGAAGCAGTGAATAATTACACTATGCCAGCTGTGAAGCTGAATCATAATGTAGACAGAAGGGACAGGGAGAAAAGAATGAAATTGGACAAGATTTAAATAAGGCAGTATTAAACTTCCATTTTATACACAGATCTTTGCTTGGAATAATTCTATCAGATAGCTAATTCTCATGCTCTCAATACTGCTTTCCCTTTAACAGACAGGTACTTACAGTGTGAGTTTACATGTTTTTAAGACCGCAAATTCTAAGATACCACAGATTCGTAACTGCCCTGGCCTGGGTGTGTTACTTCATCTGTGGTGGAAAAGCAACACCTGACAAATCATTTATTGAAATGCCAAGTACTACTATCATCCCCCCCATGTCACACCCAAAGATTCTAATTAAGCCCTAAACTATCCCTTAACTATCAATCCTAGTAGCAGTTACGCAACTCTCAATACAACCGAGTGACCTCTAGAGAAAGCAGTTAAAAGAGAGCGTTAAAGAAAGCATTAAAGAAAGCATTTAAAACCTATCACTCGGAGGTTTTGAAGGTCTGACCCTGGTAGTAAAAGACAGCTCCCTATCAGAATGAAAGGATATGGATCAAGAATTCCCGGCTCTTGGTGAACCACTTGTGTGTTCACTTCCTTCCGGGTGATTATGAGATACAAACTAATGAAACGAACTAATAAATTAGTTTGTTCCGGATGTACTCACTCAGGACTCAAAAATAGGCTTTGGCAGAGGAGGATAGCAGTTGAAAGAAACTCAACCCTATCTTAGAAAATAACCAAGGCCTGGATGATGTTCCTCTAAAATTATTTACTACACTGTATTTGAGCCCAAGTGGACCCCATCTCGGTGTAATATTTAATCTTAGATTCCTAACAAACAGCAATTTTGGAAAATAATGAATTTGAAAATCATTCCCTAAACAGGTACTAGATTCTCAGTTTAAAACACAGATCCTTTCAGTCTAGATGAGACCTATTTGCTGACTCTGCTTCTAAATTCCCAAAAATCAACCCTTGATAGAATATGAATTAGTCACAACTGAAGAATTTATCCCTTACTCAGATCCGGATTTTATAAAGAGATTTTTGTTGGAAATTTAATAAGCAATATCTGTTTAAGATCTAGACTTCTGTTGTCCAAGGGAAGGATCCCAAAATAATTACAGACCACAATAGTACATAATATTATCATGCATAAGGATATAGGGAAGTGTAAAATTAATTGACCCAAAATATAGATGCAGGTCTAGACAGAATGTGAAACACAGATATGAAATGGTCAGGAGACCAGAGTAATGGCAGAATAATCGGGTGGACTGTAAACACCTACTATCCAATCTCCCAATTACTCGGATGGAGCGAATTTAGACAGCTTAGGTCCTATAATGGCAGTGTCAGTGCCAGTTGGGCCTTCACTGTCTGTGAATTCGGATAAAAACCTACATGCTTCCTCTCTGCAGTACTTATCAGCTAATGTTGACAGACATTAACAGAGTTTTATTGCAGATTGGAATTTGGGTTGGAAATTAAGATACATAAAATAAACTGTATCTGGATGGGAGTCAGCCGAGCAGCTATTATAACCCCGGATGGGCGAACCGCCAAGGCTTCCACTGACAGTCATCCAGACCATGCAAAATAACACTTAGTAATTAATACCCAGAATACGAGCTAGTTATCCATGAGGGAATACCCGCCAACATTAGTCTGATGTAGTCTTTACTAATTGTTACACACAATACACAAAAGACAAAACAAATTGAAATAAAGAGAGGAACTCGCATGAGAGACATTGGTTTCTCATGCAAGGTGATGGAATTAATCCATAATTGATGGCTTAAATAATCCCTCCTACCATAAGTGATTACAGTCCGGATTATCTGTTTAAGACATCATGATTTTGTTTATAGAAAATTATTTTAATGGCAATTGAACAAAGATCCTTTAATCACAACAATTAGTGACTTGATTATTGCTAATCAGAATCATCAATCATTAGTGACTAGAGGGTTCAATTAATTAATGAATGGGAAATGGAGAATCAGAATTTTGGCAGCATAACGCCTTATATTGCAATTCTAGGATATTACATCTTAATCCGTGGGATTCAGATGTGAGTTTTTGCAATATAATGGAGGGTAGAAGATAGGAATTTTGGAATTTAAATAGGGAGAAGGATTCTGTCGAGATACCATAAATGGTGTCATGAGCCTAGACCCGCGACATGGGTACCTCGACAGATTTCCAAAAATTTTGGCAGAGTTTCATCCTGTGTCGCTAGACGAAAGTTGTGTCGCGGACCATGGGTCCGCGACTCCGCGACAGGTGTTTAGCGACACAGAGTTGCCTCTGGAAATTTCTAAGTGTTTGGTTCCCAGTCGCTAGTCTGGAGTTGTGTCGCGAACCGTGGGTCCGCGACAAGATGTCTAGCGACTGGGTCTTCAAAATGAAAATGCAAGGCATAATTCCCTGTCTCGGATCAAAAATTGTGTCGCGGACCATGGGTCCGCGACAGGAGCCATGCAAAAGAAAATAGAAGGGATTTGGGTCCCTGGTCGCTAAGCAGGATTTGTGTCGCGTACCGTGGGTCCGCGACAGAAGTGCCTCGCGACTAGGAATTTCAGAATATTAGGACAAGTGCCCCTAGACACCCATGTCGCGGAACAGCCTTCCTGTCGCTAGACGTGGTCTCGCGACAGGAAGAGGTTAGCGACATGGATGGTTCAGGACATGAGTCAGTAAAGGTAAAAGTGAACAGTGGCATGCAAACAGCGTGATCTCACCCTATTTCAGATTAAAAAGCATTTCTAAGCTAAAATAACCCAACAAAATTCAAAATCTACAAGAACATGCTTAAACAAAAATAAATCTACCTAAAACAATATTTAAAAAGAAGCATAATCCTAATATAGGGTTTGATCACTCACGAAACATGCATGCTGTCCTCA
The DNA here is from genome assembly GCA_030278955.1 of Hygrophila difformis. Lineage (NCBI taxonomy): Eukaryota > Viridiplantae > Streptophyta > Magnoliopsida > Lamiales > Acanthaceae > Hygrophila > Hygrophila difformis. The sequence goes on along the minus strand of JAOANR010000005.1, from coordinate 31,309,416 downwards.
ATAGAAGAAAACAGTAAGCACAAAAACAAGGAAATGGGGGTCAAATGACCCCAAAAGAAAAATAAAAGCAGTAATCCATGGGTTGTGAAACCCATTTCATGGTTTTGGGACACATTGGATGAATATTTTCCCATTTTATTAGTGGGTTTGTTAATACCCATCATTTTGGATAACACAAAACCCTAAAAACAAGGTTTGAAAAGGAAATAACATATTAAACTGGCTAGCTTAGGCTACTGAAAACAGAAAACGGCAAGATAAATAACCTACATTAAGCTAGACTAGGGCAGAAAATTAAATAATACAAAAGATTAAAACTAAACTAAACTACCTAGAGAGAAATCCTTCAATCTGTCTTCAAGAAAATGAGAGTCTAACCCTTAGCTCAAAGGAATCACCTCATATTTATAGAAGTGAAACCCTAGGCCCATGGGCCTTGATCTGAGGCCCGTGTCGCAAGTCATCACACACATCTCAGCCATGTCGCGGATCACGTGATGTGGCGCGAACTGAGGCATTATGCTGCAAAGCTTCTCGACTGGGTCTGGTCTTCAACTCTGTGTCGCTAGCCATACTCCTGTCGCGAGACCATGGATCGCGCCACGGGGCTAGCGACAGGGGTCTGGGGTCAGTTTCTTCTTCATCATGCTGGTGTGGCGCGGAACCCCTCTGTGTCGCTAGCCATGGTCTCGCGCCACGGACCTAGCGACAGGATGTCCCAGGGCTGGTTCCTTTGCATTTCATCATTGTGGCGCGAGCCTGCCCCCTGTCGCGGGACCATGGATAGCGCCAGGATGCCAGTCTCGCGACTGGTTCACCTTATTGGGCCTGATGGGCCGGAACATGTATTTTTGTGGGTTTTTCTCTCTTTTCCCATCTTTTTGTATTTTGTGGGCTTGTTTTATTCTTTTGCCCATCTCTTTCATTCCTTTTTCTTTTCTTTTCTTTTTCTCATGTTTTTGGATTTTTCTAACATAAATGTGTAATAAAATTACATATTTATGCATTTTTCATACCAGCTCAATATTTTTATAACTATGCATAAATCAGTCCAATTCAACTGCTTTCTTACTTAATGTAAGACCGGAATGCGATCAAATGCCCGTTTCAGACACGGAAATGGATTGAAAATAATGGTCATTTCTGGCCATTATCATGGAGAGATTGCAACGAGGTCGTGGACCACCCTCCCCGGGAGATGATGAATCTGGAGGGGCATCTGGAGGATTAGGTGATATTGGTGTGCATTGATGACATTTTGTTACTTCTTTTGGTGATATACTTCCTCCGTCTCATTTTGATTGTCACCTTTGACTTTTTGGCATTATTCACTGTTTAAGTTTGATTCGTATTTTTATGATAGTTATATAAGAAAAAATATAGTCAAGTGAGACTTGTTAGATTCGTCTAATCTTGTAGTTTTAGAATATCAAATTTTTATAATTTTTTATTGTACACAATTTAAGTTATCAACCGTTAAAAATATGTATCGGCATACGTGTCAGGTGGGTCCGTAGCGATTATAATGAGACAGAGGTAGTATGAGATATTGACCACTGTCTTTTGTTAATAGGACTTATGTATTTATATCAGGATTAGGAGATTGCAAACTTTTGTTTATGCACTTTATGGTGTTTGTTTGATGTAGTTAAGCAAAATGACATGTATTTTGAGAACTGTTTTGAGGGCATTATGTATAGCCCAAGGATTATGAATGGTAGCTATATAATATACATGTGGTTTGATGTAATTATTAAGCTTAAGTGCTGTGTATTTCTGATTCTTGTTTCTGATTCCTGGTTTGATATAATATTATGAATTGTATTTCTGATTCTTGCAGCAGGTTTGGATACACCAGTAGGCCAATTGGTCTGGCTGCCAGTGCCGAACATACCGACCGTCAAATCGGTCGGTAAAATGGTCTCCAAAGTTTGCCGACCGTCATTGCGACCGTATTCCCGGTCGCTAAAGTCAATAAAAAGTCAATAATGTACGCTCGTTTACGACCGCGACGCCGGTCGTTAAGCCTGTCGCTATATATACCGACCGATGTACCGACCCAAAAATCGGTCGGAAGAGTCAACAAAAGCGAATTCATTGACTAATTTTGGCGACCGCCTTAATGACCGGCTTATTCGGTCGTTAAATATTCCGACCGTCGGACGGTCGGTAAAACGGTCGTTGAATTCAACGACCGCCACTCCGAATGGTCGGCGCCCGAGTACCAACTGAGGATTTACCGACCGTCGTTTTGCGGTCGGGAAGACGGTCGCAAAGGGAGAAAACGACGCAAAAATCGGTCTTGCCGACCGCATCTGACGGTCGCTATTTAGCTTTTTTCTTGTAGTGGCTGTTTGGCAAAAAAAAAAAAAAATTATGTTAAAATTACTCCCCAATAGTTTAGAAAATCATGAAAACCTATTTTTTGACGTCGTCTAACATTAATTAGTGTACATAACACGTAGCCTAGTTGCTCCGAAACTTCATGATACGACTAAATAATAGTATTATATATCAACAAATAGTATTTTAAAAGAATTTATTAATTTTGAAAGTTATTCCCTTTTAAAATTTGTTCAATGAAGATGAGTCTTGGTCACCATTCAGCATCACATAATCAAACTGTCGATCTATCACTTTGCATAATCATCAATCGTTCTGTCGTCTGCATGAGCAAATTGCAAATTTTCTACCCCACAAATCTTTTCAGAACAAGACTCAGTTTTTCCCAAGCAAACAACCAACTCAGAAGTCAGGACAGCATAGCCCTAACCTACCATACATACTACCGTGTTCCTCAGGAATCTACCAGAGCATGTACATTTAAACGGAAATAAATACAAGAGATACGAAGGAAACATGTCCCTGAGGACTAGTTAGTTACTACAAGTAACAATTTTTTCACTACAGGCTGGAGTATCTGCTTCCGGTGCTAGTTGCCTTCCCTTCTCCCAAATATCTGGGACAACTCATGCTTTAATCTTCTCGTGCTAGTTAGCGACCATTTTACTCCCAGCAATAGAGAGATGATATTCACTCCTCTTCTCATGTTACCAATGAAGATGGACGAGTCATCCCAACTCCATATGCCTCTGCAAACACACATACACACAAGATTCATTGATTTCCCCAAACCTTTCAAATACTGGCCTTCTTATGAACTATCCATTTATCCTTCATTAATAAAACTTATGATCATAACTTTCAAGAAAATTGAAGATTGAAAAATCAACCGTTAAGTTGGGGCAGAAGGAATGCAGAAATTTGTAACGATGTTCCTCATGTACTCCCTAATTCCTCCCTACTGAGTTGTCATGCTTTTGGCCTGGTTTTGAGGCTAATCAACGTTGTGTCCACACTCAGTCAGATGATATACCAGAAGCTGCACTCATTTTTTTAAAAAAAAAAAACAAAAAAAAAACATGTAAAAATCAATATCATGTGGTAAAGCGAAGCAAATACTAACAAACAATTGCAACTGCCAGGCATATATACAAGGATGATAAAAAAAAGAAAAGGAAAGAACATAATAGTGGATGAATCAGATAGAATTGTTCACTAATCACTATCAATTGCTTCTAGATTGACTGGATGAATGAGTTACGCAGATTGAACATCCAATATTTCATGTCCTCATTCTTGATACCAAACATGGTAAGTAACAAAACTGGAAACTACACCCGCTGATTTTTATTTATTTATTTACTTTATCGAATGATGAAAACTGGTCACAGGCATGAGTGAAATTTTATATAGGTTCCATGTTACAGTAGCAGGAGATGCATTAAATATCTATATATAACTTGAACAACCTAGCTAATCTAAAGCACTTGAATCAATTCCCCAAAACTTGCCGCTATCGTGATCAAATTGGATTTTGTAGTCCACAACTATAACAAGAATTCAACTTTATTTCCTAAGAAACAAAATAATTTTATTAACTGTTATCAATTATGCTTTTTGAGCTCTCAAATAGGCATTTATACAACTCGAGTAATTTAATGGTAGTAAGTCAGAGTATTAAATCTCTACCTTTTGATAAGTCAAGAGTCGAACTCCTCCTCCTCTGTGCGGTCCAATCGAATCCAAGTTCCTTTGTGAGTTCCCTCCACTCCACTCCACTGACAAATTGGGATTGAACCTCGTATTCAATATCCTAACCATAGTTTTAGCCTCAGCCATATGCCCCTTCTTCACCAAACCCTCCAATAAACACTTCAAAGTGCCAAAATTTGGAATCTTCTCTGAACCCACACTCTTCTTGAACATTTTGTACGCCGTCATGTAAAGTTCTTTCCTACACAAATGAAACACTAGTGTCCTAAAGGTTCCTGCATTTGGATTGAGCCCTTTGGCATTCAACAAGTGATCGTAAACCTCCTTGGCTTCATCCATTTTTCCATTCAAACAATAGCCGGTCATCAAATAGTTGAAGGTAATGGTGTCTGGTTCCAATCCGGCACTCTCCATTTCCCCAATCAAAACCTTGGTATCCTCCATCTTCCCATTACTATTGCAAATGTGCAAAAGCCTCACATTATAAGACCCTTGGTCGGGCGTAACGCCCCTTTTCTTTACCATCTCATTCCGAAACATTGCTGCCTGCCTCATCAACCTGACCCTTCTTGTACAAAGCGTTCAGAATTGTATTGAAAATAATGGCACTAATCCTGATTCCTTTCTCCTCCAAATCATCCAACTTCTCCATCGCCTTTTCTGGGGAATCCATCAGGCAATACGCCTTGATCAGAATCCCGTAGGAATATACGTCACTCTCGAATCCAAATTTCGCAGGGTATTCGTCGAAATAGGCGGGGACGCGATCGCAGACTTTGCAGTCAATACAAGCTGTTAGAAGGCAATTGAATGAAAGAGAGGATCGAGGGGTGCCCAATTCTGTCATCTCGTTGTAGGTGCTGACGGCATTCTCCAACAATCGGGCGACCCCGTACGATCGAATGAGGGAGGAGAGGAAGGCTCCTGCTTGATTTGCGGCTTACATTTGTGCGACTCGAGGAAGTTCTGGATGTCAGTAGGGATGTAAACGGGTATGGTAGGGTACGGGTAGGCCACCTCCACTCACTACCCCAAATATAATTATCCTACCCTTACCCTACTCTATTACCCTAAAATTAAATATCGGGTAGGATTCGGGTAATACCCGTCGGGTATGCGGATTATCCGCGGATAAACGGGTATCCGAAATCTTAAATATTATATAGTTACCCGACTCTACCCGACCCAACTTTAATAAAGAAAAAACTTATTTTTCACCATAAAAAAATAAAATAAAACCTTCATTATTGCACGAGAACAAAAATTTAAAAGAAACTGCTAAAGCAACATAAATAAATACTGTAATATTTAAGAATATTCGGTAAAAAAATTCATAAATCTTTATACTGCCAAATCTCAAAAACGTTAATAAATATGAAATATAAAAATAAATAAACAAACATATAAATGTATCTCAATATATAAATATATATATTGATAAATAAATATATATATATTTAATCGGGTAATCGGGTCGGGTAATCGGGTAATATATGAAATACCCGCACCCGATATGATTTATTTCGATTTCGGGTAATACCCTATCCGATTACCCGATTATCTCTATCCTACCCTACCCGATACCCGATTACCCGACGGATTACCTGACCCTACGGGTAAAGTTGACATCCCTAGATGTCAGAGACGCGGTCAGCTTTGGCAAGGCGGCGGACGGTTACTTCTGATGGACAGGGCCGGTCCGGAGGGGGCGGCCAGAAGTGCGATCGCCCAGGGCCCATAGTTAAAAGGGGCCCAAAAATTATTTTAAAATTTTAATAACTTTTTATTTTTTCTATTTTATATACTATTAATTTTTCATTCGATTCTTTTTTCTTTTGTTTAAATATGATAAAACTAATAATTAATTTTTCATTAGATTTTTTCTTCTCTAAAAATTGTAGTAAATTTGATTTCTTTCATAATCTAAATCCGTGAAAGGAAAAAGTTTAGTATGGATATAGTTTCTTTTAATAATTTTTAATTATGTACTTATTTAAATTTAATGTGGATATGAAGACTTCGCCTAGTGGTGAAGTCCCCAACTGTCCCTCCCCTTTATCATAATTTGTGTGGTATGGATTTCCACTACCATTTCCTATCATAGGCTGTTCAGAAAAAAAATAATAAAAAAATTAATGGGGCCCTATTATTTTATTCTTTCCGAGGGCCTCTAAAATCTCAGGAACGGCCCTGCTGATGGAACACACCTATGTGGTCCGTGCCCAGGTATCGTTATTGGATGCCAACACATACATAACACATACTCCCTCCGTCCCAATATAAGTGGCCCCTTTCTTTTGGGCACGTGAATTTAGGTAGTGGGATTTAGTAGTTAAAGTGGTGTGAGTAAATTTGACTAATTCATCCATCTAATTTATAATGGTTACATTTGACTTTTAACCATATTTATTATTTAACTTTGACTTAATGTTATCGTAATGATTTAGAAAGACAAAAATAGTCAAGTGTGATCTTGTTGGAATCGTCTAATCGTATAGTTTTAGAATATATATTTTATATAATTTTTATTTATACCCATTTGAGATATTAATGGTTAAACATATATAGGGATTTTGTGCAGAAAGTACAATTGTCATTATTGTGGGGTTTTTAATCATGTTTATGTTAATCTAATTTACTTAAAAGGGAAAGTGACCACTTTTAATGGGACACCCCAAAAAAGAATAGTGACCACTTTTAATGGGACACCCCAAAAAAGAATAATGGTCACTTTTAATGGGACGGAGGGAGTACATGGTATTATAATATATCTACTAGAATTGTTACGAAAATTACCTTTCCAAAGCAGATCTGCAACTAGAAATCTTCCAGACTGTTCCCGACCCGTATGAACTCCGGATGGACGGATGGAGAGAAAATTGGATCTCCAAGAAGACCCTCTTAGCTTGGCCGCCCCTCTCACTCTCTTGGGAATAATTATGATTGTGTTGTTAGGCCTTCTCCAACAGTAATACATCAATTCCAGGTATTTAGGTGCCAAATCAGCGCCACATCAAAAGTTAAATACCTCAACCTATAAATAAAATTCTTTCCCCAACAACAATACCAAAAAGGTAGGTATTTAGGGGACCCACTTACTATTATTATATTTATTGATTTATATTTTAATTTATTAACTCTAAAAAATAATTTAATTATTTATATTTTAAAATTTTTGAATAAAAAATTCCAAAAAAATATTTTTAAATATTTTAAAAACATGAAACTGCAAATTAAATGTCATGACATAGATTAAAAAAAACTACTAAAAAGAAAATCGCTGGGTGGAAATTAACATGAAAAAAAAAAGTCGTCACATTGTAGTTTAACAATAAAATTTTTTTTAAAGAAAAGTAAATAATGAAACAAGTAGCTACCTAGGGTGTATAACATAAAAAAAATAATTCAATTTGAATGTTACAACAAAAATTTAAGAAAAAAAAATAGAAATATAAAAGCTGCAATAAATACTCAAAAACAATGGCCCCACTCTTCCATTCTCTCACTCTCTCCCCCCAAATACCCAGGTAGTAAATTTACTACCTACACTAAATACCCTTCCCCATATTTATTCTCCCATTGCCTAAATACCTTTAATTTGAGGTATTTGTGAAATCCATGTCATCACCTTCCCCACCATTGGGGAAGGCCTTATGGAGGCCAGAGACCTATTCATAAACTCTCCTAGTTGGTCATTGGGCCAGACTGTGGATCCACTAGAAGGTATCAGGCTCAGGCTCCTTTACAGGCTCAAATTCTTATGTTCGGCCCAGAACATAATTTGGCCTATAAAACATTAATTAATTCCATTAAACAATTAACGTTGCACTCCCGGCCTGATCCAGATTGAATCTGGGCTTCTATTAGACTCAATTTATTCCCTATGTTTAAGATATTGCACGTCCATTAATTAATTAAAACTTCTGACAATTTTAATTAATTAATCTCTTTTAATCCTTAAGTAGTACCACTCAAACTTCATCATTGTACGGAATAAATCCACCTGCAGGGTTCATACAATGATTCTTATTGAGTTCTTTAAGGGGACGCCATCAACCCGGATAACCAGGACACAGTGCCCTAGTGAGAATAAATAGACACCATGCAAATAATATTAGCGCCCAAAATACGAAGCATATTGAATCAACTAGGATTCTCGCTCATGGTAAATCAAAGCGACCAACAAATATTCCATGTGTCAGATTTATCTCTACTAGGGTTAAGAATTAATCAGAGTCGCCGAGATCTTGACTCTTCTTATGCCAGAATAGAAGAATGCATCTCAACTGTGATCCTTTCAATGCGACGCAGTGCACTACTGCAAACTAATAGTCAAGATAAACTAATTACAAGTTTCCAGTACAACATAAACCAATAGTTATGTCCAAACTATCTCAGTTGTGAATACTGTTTATATCTTATAAGGAACCGACAACATGATCTTCTGTGTGACTCCTAACACACCATGTTGTCTACAATATTAGATAATTGAACATACTTGCAATTATATAGAAAACATACAAGCATCCATACAAAAGCAACAATGTGAATAACCATTTTTTTCAGTCAATATAGAAATCGAATAAATACAAAAGCGCACTAAAACTTTGCTTTACTGTATACTCTATCAACTTCCTAGGCAAAACGCAGGCAGGAGGATGAGGCAGAGAGGTCGGCATCGGCGGCAGCGGCGGTGGAGGTGTTTAGCTTGAGGGCCTCATCTCATCACAGCCATCTAATCATTTCCCAGTGGAGCTAGATAAATGGATGGTGAATAATACAAAGGATAAAGGATAAAGGAATGAATAGCGGGCCAAGTTGGGACCCAAATTCAAGTTAAAAATTATGTACTTTACCATTTAAACAAGTCCTCAACCATCTTTTAAAATTATTTTTAAGACTAACAATATATTAACAAAGATTTAAAATATAAAAAAATGGAATAATTTCTAGCTATTTCATTGACCAAATTTTGGACCCAAATAAAGTATTTTTTATGAGAAAGAATTCACTTTGTTTCACATTATTTACCAACTTTTAGATTCAATGGTAAATATCTTTTTTTTAATTATATTTTTTTAATTGCTCTATTAAAAAAAAAACAAAAAAAGGGCCCAATTTTTTAGGGCCCTGTGCAGAAGCCCAGGAAGAACTGGCCAATCGCCGGGCCTGGGCCTCATCGGGATCGTATATGTATCGGTTTTTTATTTGGGAAATGGATAAGGATTTGGCCGTGACAGAGATGAGGAGACGGTGGTGAAGAGGTGGCAAACAGCGGCTCGGCGGAGAGCCGGAAAGGCAGACATAATTAAGGTGTTTGGGGCATAGGGTTTTAGCTTTATGGTGATAATGGGAAAAGGATTGCAGAAGACAGATAACATACCAAGAAAATAGATTATTACTTCATATTTTAACCGCTAAATCAGATAACTTGTTTCATGCTATGGCTTATCTAAACCCGATTTTCATGTTAAATTAAAAATATACTAAGTAATATTTTAAAATTAATCTCTATTAATTCTTAATTTTAAATTCCAAATTACTATAATTTTTAATGCTAAATATTATTATTGAAAATTATCATCATTTAAGATTGTTTTTAAACTTTGAGAATATTTCAAACTTTATATTCTAATAATTCTCTAATTTATTAGAAAATTATCATCATTATGAAGTATTAAAAGTTCCTGTCACTCAATTTAAAAAATTTTAAAAAATATATATATATTCCACGTGCCATGGATCGATTGTTGGATATGATCGAACAAACAAAAACAAAGAACGAAAGGAAAAACGATACCGAAGGTTACCAGTTTCGGGACACCGAATTGGACCGACTATGCACGAACTGCAAGGACTAATCCCTCTCCCATTCCCGTTATGGCGTCTATACGATCGAGCACACCTCCAAGCTCGAAAGGGTAATCCAACGAGGTGGAAAAACTATGGTGAACCTTTCAATGCTCTCAAGAGAGAAAACTCAACACTCAAAGTTTTATATTCATCAAAGGTTGAAATGACAAAGTGTTATAGATGACCTATATATAGGCATCCAGAATTGCAAAGGAATTAACAAGCTAGAGTACGAATTAAATAATTAAGCAAACCCTAACGAAACTACACTGCTACGACGCTAAAGGGGTACGGCGCTATACTGCTTGGCGTCGTTAGGGGAGGATAGCGCCGTAGGTGCCCTGGGAGATGAAGGCAGCAATCTCATGGACGACGCTATACATGGTACGATGCTATAGGATAGCGCCGTAGGCTCGAGTCTTCTCATCGTCGACATGGACTGGGACGACGCTAGGGGATAGCGTCGTCGACTATGCAGATAGCGTCGTACTGGGCTTCAATCTGGACTAGCATCTTAAGGCCCAATTTCCCGGCTTTGGCTTTTAGCAGTTCCTCCTCAAAGCTCCGATTCAGCAGCTCCGCAATTTTGATTACGAACTTCTTCGTCAGCTGTTTTGATACCGGGGCCTCGGGAAATGTTGGGATCAACAGGGTCCTCGTTCCAGCTCCCATGCCATCCCCACCCCCTTGGGGAGGTTGAGACATCAACCGACCAAGATCTTCCTCGTCCCTCTCGAACAGGCTTAGATCTGCAACATTAAAGATAGGATTAATATGACCATATTCATCAGATAATTGCAGTTTATAGGCATTATTATTAATCCTTTCTAAACCTTTAAAAGGTCCATCTCCTTTCGGAGATAATTTGTTGCGTCGGCTGGCGGGAAACCGCTCTTTCTTCCAGTTTAGGCACACCCAATCGCCAGGGTTCAGTATCAGCTCCTTGCGTCCACGGTTGTTATACTTGGCATAGCCCTCGGCTGCTTTAGTTAGGCTGTCTCGCACGTCCTTATGCATCTCCTTAATTGCATTTGCCCTGTTCCTGCCATTAATATTAAGATGCTCATTGCGGGGCAATGGCAGTAAATCAAGTGGCGTTAGTGGATTAAACCCGTATACAACCTCAAATGGTGACATGTGTGTGGCACTGTGTACGTGTCTATTGTAGGCAAATTCAATGAAAGGAAGGCATTCATCCCAACTCTTACTGCTAGAAGCAGTGATAATTCGAAGCAAGTTACCCAGTACGCGGTTAACTGCTTCGGTCTGTCCGTCAGTCTGGGGATGATATGCAGTCGAGAACAGCAACTTTGTCCCAATTTCTGCCCACATAGATTTCCAGAAATAACTGACAAATTTAGCATCTCTGTCTGACACGATGGTCCTTGGCACACCGTGCAACCTAACAACCTCTTTGAAAAACAATCTGGCAACGTGGTGCGCATCGTTTGTCTTGGCACAGGGAATGAAGTGTGCCATCTTCGAAAATCGGTCAACAACCACAAAAATAGAATCTTTTGCCCGAGCAGTACGAGGTAGTCCTAAGACGAAATCCATGGATAAGTCGATCCAAGGGCCCTCTGGTACTGGCAATGCTTGATAAAGTCCATGTGGCTTTGCTGTCGACTTGGCCTTGAGACACGTGATGCACTTGCTGATAAAATCGGCGACTTGCTTTTCGATTCCCGGCCAGTGGAAGCGTTCTGTCAGGACATTCATTGTGGCAATCCTACCAAAGTGTCCCATCATATCACCCGAATGGGCTTCAGAAATCAACAGTTCTCTGATGGACCCTCTTGGTATGCACAATTTGTTCCCATAATACAGAAAACCATTTAATTTAGTAAATTCCTTGAAGGCCAACTTCTCGGTTTTCCTGTATATGTCTCCAAAATCAGTATCTTGAGCATATAATTCCTTGATGTGCTCGAATCCATCAGATGCGTAGTAGCAAATGCAGCGAGATTTAATCTGCGCGAGAGGGCATCTGCTACCACATTGTCCTTGCCTTTCTTGTAACAGATCACGTACGGGAATGATTCAATAAAAGAACTCCATCTGGCATGTCTGGCATTTTTCAATTGTCCTTGCCCCCTGATGTGTTTCAACGTCTCGTGATCTGTGTGGATTATGAACTCACACCCTCGTAGATAGTGTTGTCATACCCGCATTGCTTGTACCACATCGTACAATTCTTTGTCGTACGTGGAGTAGTTCAGTCGAGCTCCTCCAAACTTTTCGCTATGATAGGCAATTGGTCTGCCATCTTGTAATAACACTGCGCCCATGCCGGTTCCTGAAGCATCACATTCGATCTCGAATGGAAGATCAAAATTTGGCAATGCCAACACGGGTGCATGAGTGAGCTTATCCTTTATTCGAATGACTTCTGCTCTTTGGGTCCCCATTTGAACTGTAGCCCTTTCTTTAGCAGAGAGGTCATCGGTGCAGCGATCACACTAAATTGCGGTACAAATCTTCGGAAGAATCCGCACATGCCTAGAAACCTTCTGACTTCACTGACGTTGGTTGGTGGAGTCCATTCAGAAATTGCTTTAATTTTGGACTCGTCCACTTTCAAGCCGTGCTTCCCAACGACAAATCCCTGAAATGTGACTTCAGGCACGTGGAAGGTGCACTTCTCGAAGTTACCATAAAGTTCAGCTTTCCTCAGTTTAATGATCACCTGCACAACATGTTTGACATGATCAGATTCGTTGTGGCTATAGATAAGAATATCATCAAAATACACAACGACAAATTTGCCCATAAATTCCCTTAGAGTTTCATTCATTAGTCTCATGAATGTGGACGGAGCATTTGTGAGACCGAAAGGCATCACAAGCCACTCATACAACCCAAATTTGGTTTTAAAAGGTGTTTTCCATTCGTCTCCAGGTTGCATGCGTATCTGATGATAACCGCTTTTCAGGTCTATCTTGGTGAATATGCTTGCTCCACCCAGCTCATCGAGCATGTCATCTAATCGTGGGATCGGATGGCGGTATTTGATGGTGATAGCATTAACGGCTCTGCAGTCGACACACATCCTCCACGTTCCATTTTTCTTTGGTACCAGCAACACAGGCACTGCGCATGGAGACAGACTCTCCCGAACCCATCCCTTGTCCAATAACTCTTGAACTTGTTTCTGGACCTCTTTCGTCTCGTCGGGATTCATGCGATAGGTAGGCCGATTTGGTATTGATGCTTCTGGTACGAAGTCGATCTTATGCTCCACACCTCTCAACGGTGGTAGTCCTGCTGGCAGCTCCTCGGGAAAAACATCCATATTATCTTCCAGCATCCTGCGAAAATTATCAGGCACATTAAGTGTAGCAGGAGAGTTCTTAGAATTTTCATCAACAGGTTTAACAAATGCTAGAAAACAGTGACCTGGTGTAGGCGCATCTTCGATGGCGGCTTCTAGCTCTTGTTTGGTGAATATTAAGCATCGTTCTGAACCTGCAAGAAGTGAAGGAGATTGATTAGAATTATCAGAATAAATTACAATCCCTTTACCTTTTTGCTTTCTTTTGAACTCCTCCTCCTTCCGGATGTTTTCCATTAGATTGCGTTGATCAATCTTCACAGTCTTAGGAGGTAGTGACTTCACTAGAATTCGGCTCTGTCCGTCTCGGAATGAGAGATCATTTTCTGTGCCGCGGTATATGGCCCTTTTATCATACATCCATGGTCGGCCTAGCAAGATGTGGCATGCTGTCATGGGAACTACATCACAGAGGATTTCTTCTGAATAGGGTCCAATGGTGACCGGTACCCTTGCCTGCTTGGCGACGTTTGTAGTTCCACTCTCGCTCATCCAATGGAGTTTGTAAGGCTTCGCATGGTCTTGCATAGGTATACCTAACCTGCGCACAGTATAGAGACTCACAGCATTAACACAGCTACCATTATCTACAATTAATGAGGCAACATTGCCTTTAAGTTTACAATAGTAGTGGAAAAGATTCTCCCTTTGTTCGGGTGAACTGCTGGTGGACTCTTTGCCTTTATCTGCATTGAGTGCTCTCATCGCAATGAAGTTTGTCACATACTCCTCATCATTTCCTTCCAAGATTACTAGGCTCAGATCGCCTTCGTCTGGATATTGATCATCATTTTCGACATTCGGCTCCTCATGCTCAGCTTCTTCATCCTCGTCTTCAGAATCAACTTCTCTCCAAATCCCTGATTCTATCATGACCATTCGCTGTTCTCTCTTCGGGCAATCTCGGGAATAATGACCTTTCTGCCCACATTTGAAATAGGTGACGTCCTTGATGTCCTTTCGGGGCTTATCTCGGTCGTCTTTCCTGTAGCGGTTGGGGTCCTTGAAGTCTTTACCCATGCCAAAGGTTTTGGGCCTGTTGGGCCTGTCATCCTTTTGTGCATTGGGCTTCCCATATTTATCTGTCGGCTTTGAAGGCTGATCATTTGACCTGGTCGTCCAATACTTGGTAGAGTTGGAGATAATGGTTGATTTGACGGGTCTGTCCCTCAACTGTCGGTCAATTTCAATGGCTAATTGAACTAGATGTTCTAGCCCAGTATATTCCCTCAATTTGATTTCAGCGAGAACTTCTCTTCTCAATCCTCTCATGAAACGCGCCATCAGTAGCGGTTCATCCTCATTCATCTGTGCTCTCATCATGAGGCGTTCCAATTCTTTGTAGTACTCGTCGGCAGTCTTGTTACCCTGCACACAGAAATTAACCTTCAGATATAGTTCATCAAGGTAACTACTAGGAACAAACCTCTTTTCCATAGCATGCATTAATTGAGCCCAAGTGGCAATCGCTGGCGTCCCCATCCTTTGAGTATCGCGCTGTAACTTTTGCCACCATTGTAATGCATAGTCCTTGAATTCACATACAGCTAATTGGACCCTTGTGAATTCATTATATTGTTGACAGTCACAGATTAATTCAATGGATTGTCTCCAATCAATAAATTCTTCTGGATCACTTGTTCCTTTGAACGATGGTATGGTGAATTTAATCCCTCGCAAATCGGCTTCCATTCTGTTTGTTCGACAGGTGCTCGAGGCGTGTGATCTTCTTCAAATTCATCCTCAAGATGGACTACTGGATTCATGTCGAGTCTCTGCCGCGGTGGATGATGTACTAGTGGTCTAGGATTGGCTGCAGCTGGCGCTGGTTGTGGAGGTGGAGGTACTTGGAACTGAACATTTGTTGGCACTGGAGGTCTAGGTGGGGTCGGGGCTGGGGCCCGATTGCCTCGTGGACCCTGCCGTCTGTCATAGGTTCCAAAATGTAACCCTTGCTGCTCAATAGCGGCCTCAGCATCCTCCATGTCTGATCTATGGACTCCGCTTGTGCTCCCGGGGGTATTGGTCTGTGGTGAAGGTGTAGGCTGAAGAGCCTCTTCGATCCTTCAATCCACGTGTTGCATGACTTGGGTCTCCATTGCTTTTCTCCATAGAGTATCTCCCCGTTGCACTTTGGTGATCAGAGTATCCAATCGCTGAGTGATCTCAGTGACTCGAGCTGCATTATCATCTATGTCCTTGCGCATTGGATCTAGATCAGACCTTCGAGCGGTGGTCTCTGCTAGTGCTTGGATAGCGGCTAAGATTTGGTCAAATCGTTGATCACTATTGCCTGCCATGTCAGATCAGAAGCAAAGAAGCTCGATATATGTATAAAGATGTTAGAGAAAATAGACAGAAAATTTGTAGAGTGATCTCACAAAAGTGTATCTCTCACTGGGTCCACTTCTCCACCAGTTGGCGTTGACAAGCTGAAATGTGCTCAAACGTATAGATCGACCAACTATCAGAGGTGAGAAAACAGATATGGACGCACAGTGCAAGAAACAAAATGCACAGTTCGACTCTATCAATTAAATGGTACAGAGTTGTGTGTGAAGTGACCAATCTGAATAAAAAGCAGTTTAAGGCGTTAATCAGCTATGTAGCAAATATCCGGACTCCTCGCAATTTAGAAGTGTAAAGTAAAAACCTCACAAATATAAACGCTCGGAATAAAAATATCTGCTTCACTCACACAACCCCAATAGCAATTAATTACCAAGCTGATAAAACAACTGGTAAAAATTACTGTCGAGGAACTCCACTATCTGTAATTACAGACGGAGCTTCAACTCTGGTGGTTTGTAAAATAAATCAGCGGAACAGTGCAAGCACTTATTCCTCGGAGAATTCCACTGTCAAGTGTGAACACTGACGGAACTTCAATCCGATAGATTGTTCGTGATTTATCTCAGTGAAACCGTACAGTAAAAATAATACAGTCCAATAATTACAGTCCGAATTACAAATTTTGCAATACAATGAATATCTCGGAAACACTGCAATGGACACGTGGCAGCTTTTGATTGGACGCTGAAATTCTAAAAATTCTGCGCTGGGTACGACGCTAGACTGGATGTACGGCGCTAGACTGCTTGGCGTTGTTGAAGATGATAGCGCCGTAGGTTGAACTGGCCTTCTGGAACTGATTACGACGCTAGACGAGTGGTACGACGCTAGACTTGGATAGCGTCGTAGCGCCGTAGATGGATAGCGTCGTAGTACTTGCTTTTTGGCCTTCTTGATTTTTCTGAATCTTTTGAAAATTACGATGCTATAGGTGTATAGCGCCGTCGTGCTTGGCGTCGTACTGGATAGCGTCGCCCTCTGCCTTGGACTGGATTCTTGTTTCGTCTGTTCGACGTTGAACTGTTGGTGTTTACGACGCTATCGTGGATAGCGCCGTAGGTGTTTAGCGTCGTCCCTGGAGGGACTTAGCTTTTGTTGTTGTTTGTCTCAACGACTCTGCGCCGCTGGACTGTTTACGTCGCTATAGTGTAGCACCGTAATGGGGATAGCGTCGTCCTCCCTTTAGCGTCGTAGCTGAGGGAAACTTGCTCTCCAATTAATTCCCCTGGACACTTGGCACAATCTGAACACACTAACACTAAAACCCACTAAACCCTAGCCCCAACAAGATCAAACAAGCACTCCCCAAGAACAATATGAACTATATGAAGATCAAACCCAAATTCAAAAATCCCAAACTCTCGGAAATCACTCGAAAATGGATCTAAGCCACATATAACACCGATTAAAGCACTAAAACATGCAATCAAATCCAAATATGACCACAAGAACACAAGAAATTTGCAAAAATTGAATCCCAACCAAGAATGTGTTCTCGGCCAAGACTTGATTTCCACAAATGGAATCGGATGATGATGAAAATGGTACCAATGGATGCGGAATTGAATGGGCAATCCAAATATGCAACCACAACTCAAAAACAAACACAAGAGACACCAAACTCGATGGAACAATAACCGAAATGGAAGAACACAATATTTTTGATGAAAAATTGTCCAAGATTTCAAAAATTCATAAGAAATTGATCCCTTGGCCAACGATCGAGCACACCTCCAAGCTCGAAAGGGTAATCCAACGAGGTGGAAAAACCATGGTGAACCTTTCAATGCTCTCAAGAGAGAAAACTCAACACTCAAAGTTTTATATTCATCAAAGGTTGAAATGACAAAGTGTTATGGATGACCTATATATAGGCATCCGGAATTGCAAAGGAATTAACAAGCTAGAGTACGAATTAAACAAGCAAGCAAACCCTAACGAAACTACACTGCTACGACGCTAAAGGGGTACGACGCTATACTGCTTGGCGTCGTTAGGGGAGGATAGCGCCGTAGGTGCCCTGGGAGATGAAGGCAGCAATCTGATGGACGACGCTATACATGGTACGACGCTATAGGATAGCGCAGTAGGCTCCTTTGGATAGCGCCGTAGGCTGGAGTCTTCTCATCGTCGACATGGACTGGGACGACGCTAGGGGATAGCGTCGTCGACTATGCAGATAGCGTCGTACGAGCCTTGGATAGCATCGTACTGGGCTTCGATCTGGACTAGCATCTTAAGGCCCAATTTCCCGGCTTTGGCTTTTAACAGTTCCTCCTCAAAGCTCCGGTTCAGCAGCTCCGCAATTTTGATTACGAACTTCTTCGTCAGCTGTTTTGATACTGGGCCCTCGGGAAATGTTGGGATCAACAGGGTCCTCGTCCCGGCTCCCATGCCACCACGCAATAAAGAAAAAATTTAAAATTGTTGGGAACCAGTTTTGAGCAAATGTGTTCACAACCGATGTCTGAACTACTTTGTTGAACCAACCTCGTCAACAGCAGACAAACTATGCAAAGGAAGAAGAGGTGGCGAATATACGCAGAAATACTCCACAACGGCTATCTGATCTTATGCCCGGATCTTGCACAGGAAGTATGGAAACTACAATCTTTTAATACGGGCAACTCTATTCTAAGGATCCGCGCATTTATGGAAAGAAGATCTCCTACCTTAGAATAGAGTCAAGGTGATTCTCTTTAAATAAGGCGGCCAAGAAGTGGATGGGCACGCTGACCAATTGACTTACACATTTTGAGTAATTGAGAGGAAACTGTGAAGAAGAGAATCATACTCCTTCCGTGTTCGCGAGTTATCATTTCGAAGGAAGAAATTCGATCAACACTTCCTCGGGTGGATTGATCGACAGTGTCACTAAGAGCTTGATTGAAGTTGACATATTCAATCAAGGGTTTCGAGGAAAGCGTCAAACTCAAGAGCTTAATTGAAAAGATCAAGGAGAGTCGCCAACAGGTTTCGACCAAGGGCAAACTTGAAGGAGGAGCCTTCAAGGGATTGAAGCAAGGTCGGGGAGATCTTCACCAAGACAGGGGGAGTGTCTTGGTTTGACAATTCAGTCCACTTGGTGATTGGAGTTGGGCGAAACAATTCACTGTTGTTGAGATCGAGGATCAAATCAAAACAATTAGTGAATCTCCTGGATTGGTATCCCCCAGATGTAGGCTTGTGCCGAACTGGGTCAACAAACCTTGAGTTCTTTATTTTCACAGTTTATTTACTTTCCGCTGCTTTATTTCATAAACTGTTTAACGTGTCCACGAAAGGTGCTTGAACTAGTTTTCAGGACTACTTAATTGGTTATCCACGCAAACGGACCTAACAATTGGTATCAGAGCCACACGCTTTGGAAAGCGAGATCCAGACAAAAGGCATGGAAAACCAAGGCGGATCTGTAACCAGACCACCATTGCTCGATGGATCAAACTATGCATATTGGAAAGATCAAATGGAGGCTTTCCTCATTGCTTTGGACGAAGGGGCTTGGGATGCAGTAGAAAATCAATACCATCCACCAATAAAAGAAGAGGACGGTGTAAAAACCATCAAACCAAGGAGTGAATGGACTGCTGCTGAGAAGCTTGCCGCTTCAAAGAACTCCAAAGCCCTGAATGCCATTCACAATGCTCTCACAAAAGATCAATACAGACTTATCGCTGGGTGTAAGATTGCATACGATGTCTGGACTACTTTAGCCAATACCTACGAGGGTATGGCTCCGGTAAAGAAATCTAGAATCATTACTCTTGATGCACAATTTCATAAGATTTCTATGGATGATAATGAGTCTGTCGGCCAATATATTGGTCGTATCCGTGATCTAACCAACCAAGCTCTTCAGCTTGGCAAAGTGTATTCTCAACAGGACATTGTAGGAAAAATCATTGGGACGCTTCCGGAAAGGTTCAATGCAAAGGTCGCAGCACTTGAACTATACAAAGACTTTGATAAATTGCAGGTTGATGAACTAATGGGAATCCTACAATCATGGGAAATGGATCACTGTCCCAGAACCAAAAGTAAACCAGTGGCATTCAAATCCACGACCAAGGAAGAGGAAGACTTCTCCCTAGAAAATCATGATGACTTCAGTGACGAAGAAGAACTGGCCATGCTGTCCAAAAGACTAAATCAGATCATCAAGAACCGTAGATCTAGATTCAACTCCTCCATGAAGAAAGATGCCGGGTCATCAAACTCTAAATCCACTCAGAAAGGCTCGAAGTCTCTCGACAAAAATAAACCAAAATCTTCAAGGATTGAGGATGACAAGGAGATCATATGCTTTGAATGTGGGGGAAGAGGCCATATGAAAAAAGACTGTGCCAATCTCAGACCAAAGGAGTCCAGCAAATCCTATCAAGTAACATTTAGTGACTCGGAAGATGAGAAGGAGTCTGATGAACATGGTGTAAACTATGGAGTAGCCTTCGTTGGTACATCGGATTCGGACAGTGATGATGAACCCGAAACAAGTATGGGTCCTAACTCAGTCAATATGGTTTCCTCTAACATGATTCACTCTTTTGCTAGGAATCAAGATGAAAGCGTCGGTAAACTCAATGATCTCTACGAAGAAACGTTCGAGAAGCTGGAAATATCCATTGCTGAATCAGTAGAATTACATGTCGAGAATGAAAGCCTAAAGGAACAACTCCAGAGTCTCTCGTGTAAAAATCAGGAACTTGAAAAGGCGTCCACAGAGCTGTCTGGACTGGTGAATGAACTCCGCGAGAAAAATGCTGAACTTCTGAAAGAAAACAAGGAACTGGAGGTTGAAAAAGTTGACTATAAACTGTGGTACTATAGCATGCTTGGGAAGAAAGACGCTCTTCACAAAGAACTCACTGAAGTTCAAGAGAAACTTGCCAAGGCTGAAAGCACTCTGGCGGCTTTAAACAAAGGAAAAGCCAAGTTAGATGACGTAATTGCTATGGGAAGACCGAGCAACAACAAACAAGGCTTGGGATATCAAGCCTCAACTTCACGAGGAGAAAAGAAAAGCAAGTTTGTGTCCGGAGGAATGCTAAGTGAACCCCGAACTATCAAGAAATCGCTCCATCCTGTAGGAAGAAACAAATGGACAAGGAGACCTCCACCTCCAATCCCTCTCAGATGCGATTATTGCAAGCTTGAAGGCCACAAAACCAAAAACTGCGGAATTTTGGTAAAAGATCTACAAACAGGGAAACCCATCATCTGGCCAAATGACAAAATCAAGATGAAGCTAATCTCCATCAAGTGCGAATGGGTTCCAAAAATTCAGAACAAATGTCACGTTGCCTTTCTTTCACAAAAGAAGAATGCTGCAGACAAAGTGTGGTACTTCGACAGTGGATGTTCCAAACACATGACAGGAGAAAGGAGTCTGCTCAAACACTACAAAGAAATTAATGGAGGATTCGTTGTTTTTGGAGATGGAAAAAAGGGTGCCCTAATTGGTCAAGGGACCATTGAGAACAATGGCTCGAAGGAACTGTCACCTGTTTTCTTTGTCGATGGACTCCAAGCTAACTTGATAAGCATCAGTCAATTGTGTGATGAGGACCTTGTGGTGCAGTTTACCAAGAAAGATTGTCAAGTGCTCAACCAAGATCAAGAATGCATTATGAGAGGTTTGCGTTCTAAAAATAATTGCTATCATCTTGTTCAAACTTGCAATTTTGGTGCAGCTGCAGGTAAGGATCACATCACATTATGGCATGAAAAGCTTGGACATCTTAACTTTAAAGATCTTATCAAACTCAGCAGAACCGGGGCAGTCAAAGGTCTTCCTCAATTCAATAAATCAAGTATAGTTCTCTGCAACGAGTGTGCCAAGAACAAACAGCACAGGAGTTCACACAAACTATCTGAACTCCCTGGATCAACCAAGTGTCTTGACCTACTGCACATGGATCTTATTGGTCCAATGGAAGTTGAAAGCCTGGGAGGTAAAAAATATATTTTTGTATGTATTGATGATTACTCCAGGTACACTTGGATAGATTTTCTCAGGGAAAAAGGCGACACATTCAAAGCCTTCGAAAAGTTGTGCAATCGACTCATGACTGTAAAGGACACCAAGGTAAAACGGATTCGAAGTGATCATGGACGAGAGTTTGAAAATCAATCCTTTGAAGAATACTGTGCTACACATGGAATTAAGCATGAATATTCGGCGCCAAAAACACCTCAACAAAACGGAGTAGTCGAAAGAAGAAATCGGACCCTACAAGAAATGTCTAGGGTGATGCTCAACTCAAAGAAAGTGGCTGAATTCCTTTGGGCCGAAGCCGTGAACACAGCTTGCTACACCATAAACCGAGTCTACTTAAGGCCAAACTCTCTTATGACTCCATATGAGATTTGGAACGGTAAAAAGACCTCAATTACTTACTTTCATATTTTTGGTAGCAAATGTTTTGTTCTAAATGACAGGGAACATGTTGGGAAGTTCCAAGAAAAAAGCAATGAAGGAATATTTGTGGGATACTCTACAACAAGTCGTGCATATAGAGTATATCTTCCTAAGACAAGGAAAGTACTGGAGTCCACAAATGTGACCATAGAAGATGTGACCAGCAAAGAGGATGTTCCTCCTCATGATGATGAAGCTCCCAGTGGTCAGGATGATCAGCACAGCACAACTCCACCCACTACTGATGAACAATCCACCAAACGAGTCCAAACGCCAAGCATGGACACCTCGTCACGAGAAGCAGAACCTCAAAAGGACCTAAATGGACGCATTCACAAGCATCATGACCCTGAAGACATTATTGGTGATGTAAATGAAAGGAGAAAGACTCGAGGGAAAAAGATCGACTTTAAAGAGCTTGCAGGCTTGCACTGCTATACTTCAAGGATCGAACCCTCAAGAGTTGAAGAAGCACTTCAAGACGAACACTGGATAAGTGCCATGCAGGATGAACTACTCCAGTTTGAAAGAAATGAAGTCTGGACCCTAGTTGAAAGACCTCAAGACAAGAACATAATCGGAACCAAGTGGATCTTTCGCAACAAAAGTGATGAAAAAGGGAACATTACTAGAAACAAAGCTCGATTAGTTGCTCAGGGTTACACCCAAGTCGAAGGTGTCGACTTCAGTGAAACATTTGCACCTGTAGCAAGACTTGAAGCTGTCCGACTACTACTATCGATCGCATGCTCGCTAGGATTCAAGCTGTTTCAAATGGATGTCAAAAGTGCCTTCCTAAATGGCTGGCTGAATGAGGAAGTATACGTAGAACAGCCTAAAGGATTTGAAGACCCCCATCATCCTCAACATGTCTACAAGCTCAACAAGGCACTCTATGGGCTAAAACAAGCTCCTAGGGCTTGGTACGAAAGGCTCTCCAAATACCTACTTGAACATGGATTCGAAAGAGGGAGCTTGGACAAGACTCTCTTTATCAAAAGAGAGAACAAAGGGATTCTCATTGCTCAAGTCTACGTCGATGACATTGTTTTTGGATCAACACACCATGTGCTCAAAGACCAGTTCATCGAAATAATGGGTAAGGAATTTGAAATGAGCATGGTAGGAGAACTAACTTACTTTCTTGGTTTGCAGGTTGCTCAGAAGAAAGATGGAATATTTCTAAGCCAAACCAAGTATGCCCGAAACATTGTTAAAAAGTTTGGCATGGAGTCCAGCAAACCAGCTCGAACGCCTATAGGGACTAATGACAAAATGAGCAAAGATCCTAGTGGTCAGAGTGTTGATCAGAAACTCTATCGAAGCATCATCGGAAGCCTTCTATATCTTGCTGCAAGTAGACCAGACATAAGCTATGCAGTAGGTGTTTGTGCTCGTTACCAAGCCGACCCCAAGGAATCACACCTAAAGGCTGCCAAACGAGTGATCAAATATATCTCAGGAACCAGTGATCTTGGTATTTGGTACTCTAAAGAGTCTAATCTTTCATTACTTGGTTATAGTGATGCAGATTGGGCAGGTGATGCGGATGATCGAAAAAGCACAACTGGAGGATGTTTTTACATTGGAACCAACCTAGTTAGTTGGTATAGCAAGAAACAAAGTTCCATTTCCCTATCAACTGCCGAAGCTGAATACATTGCAGCTGGAAGTTGTTGTGCACAATTGCTATGGATGAAGCAAATGATGCTCGACTATGGTATTGATCAAGAAGTCCTCACTATACTATGTGACATCATGAGTGCGATCAACATCTCAAAGAATCCAGTTCAACATGGGAGAACTAAGCACATTGACCTTAGACATCACTTCATCAGGGATCTTGTTGAGGAAGGAATAGTGTCCATACAACATGTCGGAACGACTGAACAACATGCGGATATTTTTACTAAGGCCCTTGATCGTGAGAGATTCGAAAAATTAAGAAGAGATCTCGGCCTATGCACTATCACATAAAAATCTCGAAAATTATGGAATAAGTTTCTCTTAATTTCTTTTTCTTTATTCTGTGTAATCTTATATTTTATTACCTAATTTATGTTCTCTAATTATCTTATTTAGCATATTCCATAGGATCTTCTTCCAGGGAAGTTACCCGTTCTCATTCAAATTCAAACAAAGAAAGAATCAATTACCTTGATTTGACATCCCATCATGGAGTCTGACGGCGGGAACGGTTAACAGCCATCAAAATTCAAATTTGTGATCATGACCATGTTTGGGAACCGTGATTCACCTTCCATATTCAAATTAAGGGAAGTTTCTCTCATAACCGCTACCTTACCTCCCTATTTGATTGGATTCTCATCTCTCTCAAACTTACTCTCAAAATTTTCTCTCGGCTTTTCTCTTCCAACCACACATACACTCTCACTTGTTCTTGCCAAAAGTTTGTCTTTCAGCAACCATGGTGAAGACAAGAGGAAGCCAGAGCTCCAAAACTCAAGGCCCTACTCCCTCATCAACGGCAGGAAGCAAGAAAGCTATATCCCCTGAGGAATCCAGTGCGAAAGGGCGTGCCAAATCTGTTCAGAAAGCCATCATGGAGCAAACCATCTCGGAGACACCATCTTTGGTTGCTGTTCCATTCCCTTCTTCTTCACCATCCACTGCCGGAGAAAAGGGAACCACTGGCGCTGCTCAAGATCCTCTCGACATTCGAACAGAAGTAGCCGGAGCCAAAGCATTGAAGCAAAAAGAAGCAGAGGTTCAGAAAGCTAAAGGAAAAGCAGTTTCCACCTCAAAGACTCGTGAAAAGGCAGTTGCAAGGAAGAATGCCTCGATCAGTGAACGTGTTGAAGCAGACCTGGCCATGGCATTAGAACCCATCGATGCAATCTTAGCTGACCTTCCCAACTTGGGGGCTGGCAATGTGACCGAGACAGGAGTATCGATTAAGCCGCTGAACTTGCATCAAAAGATGCACCAAAGGTGTCCACTGAAAAGCCAAAGAAGAAAACCCCTGCGAAGAAGATAGCTCCTGTGCCAAGTGTTCCTACCAATCCAGCACCAGTCTCCACTGTTGAATCAACCCCTGAAGAGCCTCTGCAGATCACTACTACAGCGACCCAAACCAGTTCACCAAAGGCGTCCGCACCGGGCACTGAACACCTTGATGAGGAAGAACTCGATTCAGACTATGTTCAAGAAGATGTTGATGAAAGCTCTGGAGATGAATCAATGATCGACATAAGTGATGATGAAAGGGACTATGCTGTGAACCTGATCACTGAAGAAATTGCCTGGACTGCCAGTCAAAAGCGAAAGCATATGTTGAGACCAGAACCTGAAGAGACTGTACCTGTCAAAGAAACAGTTCAAACTGAAATTGAACAGGGAGAAGACGAAAAAGATGAAAATTCGTCAGACTCGGATGACGACCAGGATGACGAGTCCGGAGGAGACTCTGAGCACCCTCAAGGCGATGCCCAGGAGCCACGTGAGGAGGAGAATCCCACTGACAACCAGTCCGAGGAGTTGGGGTCTCAAGACACTCAAAGCGAGGCGGAAGAATCTGATGAGGATAGCTCCGAGGAGGAAGAATCTGAAGAACGAGTCGAAGTCACTAATGATCCAGTCACTGTGGAGAAAATGGTGACCCAGCCAGAAACCAGAGAGCCAACTCCACCTGCAAGGAGTCCATCGCCGGAGTCTGAACCCAAAAAGCGGACTCGATCTGAACCTGAAGAGTCTTCCAAGGCAACTGGATCCAAGAAGAGAAAGATTGTCCTGTCCTCGTCAGAAGAACATGAGCCAGAGATCATTGATGCTGAAAATGCAATATCCACGGCCTTCTACTATGTAGTGTCCGAACAATACTTCTCAACAGTTCTGGAAAAGATGAAGGTGCACCCAGAAATCAGATTTGCAGCTGTGCGATATGAGGAAATGGGATGGCACAAATACCTGGAGGACAGATCTCTTTTATTCTGGGGAACGGAGATCAAGCAATACAAGGGACAGCTAGTTAGGCATTTCTATGCAAACCTGAGCTCTGAAGTCCTGAACTCCAAGAGCCCCTGGTTCGAACTCAGTTATGCACATGGCCAACTGTTTGAACTCAAAGCTCGAGCAATGAATCGCTTTCTCCAGGTACCCCGAACTCATCTAAAATCTGTTTATTCTCGAAGTGCAAAGTTCCCCATGAATACTATTGCTGAGACTCTCACTGGAGTAGAAGGGAGGAAATTCCAAGGAAAAGGGTTAAGTGCTGGTGTCCTCACTCAAAAGTTTTCACTGCTTTACAAATTATGTGCACACAACATCATGCCCACTGCTAACCATTCTGTTGTATCAAAAAGCATGTGTAAATTATTGTTTGCCATAGACCAGAAATACGAGATCAACTATGGAGCCCTTGTGCTCGAACAAATGCTGGCGTTCGCGGGCACAATCAAGAGGAAATACAACACCACTCTTCCCTTTCCTGGGCTCATATCCGAGTACCTGAAGCATCTTCACATTCTTGGGAGCAAGCATGATCGTCCTGAGGACATTGCCGACTTCAAACTCTCCTCCAATCTAGCAAAGAAGAAGCCAGACTTGGCTGGACCAGGAGGCAGAATCCCTGCTAAAGATGCCTTCTCCATGCTCCGCGATGAACTCACAGACCACATCTCTCATCTCAAAGTACTGGAGGCTCAAGTGCATAACCGTGTCCAAGCTGCTGAAAAGCTGTTAAGACAGCTTCCTGATGTTTGGTCTGATGATGAACAGGATTTGGATACCAATCCAGCTGAGGAGTCCAGTGACTCTGATGAGGACTCCTCTGAGGAGTCTGAGTGACATGCCCTTTTTGGGCAAGATGTGCGCCAGAGGGGGAGTTAAGTTGATGTAGCCGTCGATCGGTTCCTCTGGTATGCACTACAATTGACGGAGGGAAGCCTGGTGGAAGCAAGTCTCTACTGAAGAAGGGTAACGTTTTTTTTTTGTTTGAACTACTTTTGTGAACTACTGTTTTTGCTGAACATCTGCACAATGGCCTGTAATAATTGAATTATGATCTTACGTGTTTTATCTTATGACTATTGCCATGTGCTTGCTTTTGATGTGCATGCTCCTAGAAGTTGTGATAGGTTATCTTGTACGGAGCATTAGTATAGTTGTCTTATGTCCGGGAATCATTGTAATTGGTGGTTGGGTCTCAATGGGAAGTATTTCTACATCTTTGCTCTTGTGTCAATTGTTTGGACATCGGTTGGATCAACTCTTATACTGGCCCACATTCTGCCAAAAAGGGGGAGATTGTTGGGAACCAGTTTTGAGCAAATGTGTTCACAACCGATGTCTGAACTACTTTGTTGAACCAACCTCGTCAACAGCAGACAAACTATGCAAAGGAAGAAGAGGTGACGAATATACTCAGAAATACTCCACAACGGCTATCTGATCTTATGCCCGGATCTTGCACAGGAAGTATGGAAACTACAATCTTTTAATACGGGCAACTCTATTCTAAGGATCCGCGCATTTATGGAAAGAAGATCTCCTACCTTAGAATAGAGTCAAGGTGATTCTCTTTAAATAAGGCGGCCAAGAAGTGGATGGGCACGCTGACCAATTGACTTACACATTTTGAGTAATTGAGAGGAAACTGTGAAGAAGAGAATCATACTCCTTCCGTGTTCGCGAGTTATCATTTCGAAGGAAGAAATTCGATCAACACTTCCTCAGGTGGATTGATCGACAGTGTCACTAAGAGCTTGATTGAAGTTGACATATTCAATCAAGGGTTTCGAGGAAAGCGTCAAACTCAAGAGCTTAATTGAAAAGATCAAGGAGAGTCGCCAACAGGTTTCGACCAAGGGCAAACTTGAAGGAGGAGCCTTCAAGGGATTGAAGCAAGGTCGGGGAGATCTTCACCAAGACAGGGGGAGTGTCTTGGTTTGACAATTCAGTCCACTTGGTGATTGGAGTTGGGCGAAACAATTCACTATTGTTGAGATCGAGGATCAAATCAAAACAATTAGTGAATCTCCTGGATTGGTATCCCCCAGATGTAGGCTTGTGCCGAACTGGGTCAACAAACCTTGAGTTCTTTATTTTCACAGTTTATTTACTTTCCGCTGCTTTATTTCATAAAGTGTTTAACGTGTCCACGAAAGGTGCTTGAACTAGTTTTCAGGACTACTTAATTGGTTATCCACGCAAACGGACCTAACAAAAATCATTAGAGTATTGTTGTGAACACAGAATGTCTAGCCTATGATTCCTAATGGGAAGTTAGGATAGTTTGTTTTCTTCTTAAATCATTAAAAGGTTATTTTGCTTCTAACTTTGTACTGTAAATCATCCAATTAAAAGACTAATAACAAAGAAACAAACAACTTTTTGGCCAAATCCTGGTCGATACAATGTCCATGGGTGATTGTAGGTGACAAATGATATAACAGCGAATGGTTTTGGTATTATGTGGCAATTGATGACATGCGTATGTCCATATTCTTGATACTTGCTCTACACTTGTCAATGTAATAAAAATATAAAATTGTAGTAATGATTAATCATGATGTCATCTCCGAATAAATATGTTTTTTTTCTAATCAGTCTATGACATGCTAGGAAAGGTGGTAGGAGTTCAAACCATACAAAAAAATAAATAAATATGTTGTATTGAAGTGCTATGAATGAGTTGAAATCATATCCAACCTCACAGCATAGATACTATTTACTACTTTCTCCTCATTTCATTTACTTCTTAATACTCCATCCTTTCTTTCTTCATCCATATAAATCAAAAAACTAAATAGTTAAAAAGCCATATATTTCATAACATTAGCTTTTTTTATTTTATTTTATTATTATTATTTGTAGCTTCTACTTATATAGAAATTTTAACAAATAGTTTATTCGAAGCATGCAACTGGCAAATACAAATACAACCCAATTCATTTGATTCCATCCAACCTTTTGGAAGCTTTTTGTTCATATTAGGGATTGAGTCCCAAAGAAACACACCACACCCACTCCCACACAAAACCCTTCAAATTCGATTGCCCAAAATTTTGGCTACATGCATTTGTTTAATTCATCCATCACAATTGTATAAATACGCACTTCATGTGCATTTAATAATTTTTACATACCATCGTATTTGAATTTTACAGAAATACAATTCACTCACAGACAGAATTTATCTATTAACCTCCCCAACAATTCCAAAGTGTTGTTATGATATGAATTGTCGGGTGCAAAGTCAAATGTAACATCATTAAACTTCTTATAGTGGATTGTAAAATACATGTGGACTTGTAAGGCCAATATAATAAACCATATAAAATAAATTCAAATACATACGTTCATCATTCATACACATACATCATATATGTACGATAGAGATGTAGATAGTGCATACAATAATCATTAATCCACGAAATACATAAAATATATGTACCACATGTTTCATATTATTACATTATATTCAAGTTTAAAAAAGAAAAATCCCACACTAAATTTTGTAAACATTAAAAGTTAAGAAAGCAATAAAATTTAAGTATTTAATTAAAGTACATATATAATGGACAAAATGGTGATAAAGTAATGCCATTGCACAAAAAAAAATGGCATACTTTTGGTTCCAAACGGCAACCTCATAAAATGCCAAACTGCATAAATTGTAGTGAGATTTTTAACTAGAGATAATAACCAAATTGGTCCACGTACCAGAAGTTGCCTTTTCTGCTTTCGATCCACAATCTAATGAGTTTCCTCATTTGGGCCATCAAAACCAATTCGGGTTAGAAATCTAGCCAAATAGATGGGGAAAGTTGTGTAATGGGCCGCGTGGTTTCACACGCCGATTTTGACCGGAATAAAACTTTAAAAACGCGTTTTTGGCAACACGTTTTTTCCAAAAACCCTACTTTTTACTTGTGAGTTACTTTTATCTCCATTTCAAGATAAATACCCATCGCGATATTTCATCTTACCAAAATCGAACATTCAGCCTTTCCCTAACCCTAGATTTTCTCCCGACCGTGTACGGAGCATTGAAGATTGTCCTAGGATATTATGGCACAATGGGGATTCGAAGACGCGAGGATCGGAAGGATTGGCCACCTCCTCCTTATTGTAAGTGTAGTTCGCGCAAATTGGGTTTCAAAATTTTGAATATTTACTGTCGGGTTTAGGGAAATGGGTCTATGGAATTGTCTTTTTCGAGGGACACCAAATGCTTTACAGTAACAAGCAATCCATTGTCGGGACTTTAAAACTATGGAGTTGTCATAGTTCGCACAAGTAGGGAAATTTTGAATCTTTACTTTCATTGTTACTGTCGGGAGTTCAAATTACGTGGTAGGTGTAGGAATAAATGGGCATGGGGCTTGCTGTCGTTGATTTTTTTGTGGTCCTTATGTAGTAAAAGATGGCTTCTTGTGTGTTGTTGAGGGAAAAAATTTTGTACAAAGTGGCGCCCACTGCCAAATGGGATCATGTTGTAGTATTTAATTGCACATTTGTATTCTTTGTTTATGGCTTCTATTCCAGCTGTAAGATGCTTTCTTTTGACTCTATTGCATATTTATAAATTGTTTTTTTTATTATACACAACAACCGACATGTAGGTGGATGCCACATTTAATTATGAGCCCCATCATTCATTGAATACTCGTTGATCTATTATTCAGATAAGTAGTATTGTATTGTATCAATGCAGAAGAGAAGAAGTAATAATATAAGTCTCTTTCCCTCAATCTCTGTTCTCTACTTTCTTTTTAGCAATATACATATATATTCATATTATACAAAATATATAACTAATAAGCTAGGTTATTATCAATATTACACAACACGTTATCAGCACGAGGAGACTCTGCCCCGATACCAGAAATTGAGGTATAATTTCTTATTCCAAAACTTCCAATAAGATTATGGCTAACCTTGCAAAGCAGGAATTTGCTCCCTCAACCGTTGAAGGAAGCAATTATATGTCCTGGGCCCGAGATGTGAAAATGCATCTTACTTCAATGGGTCTGGAAGATACTATTGCTGAAGGAAAAATTCCCAGCCATCAAAATCAGGCAAAAGCCATGATTTTCTTGTGCCATCATATCGAAGAGGCACTTAAAATGGAATACGTGACTGTGGAATCCCCACTGGTGTTGTGGAAGAAGTTGAAAGAAAGATATGATAATCTTAAAAAGACGGTGCTTCCAAAAGCCCTTGATGACTGGAAAAACCTGAGACTTCAGGACTTCAAAACAGTCCGGGAATATAATTCCGCTGTGTTCAAAATTACGGCCCAATTGCAATTATGTGGGCAAAAGATATCTGAAGAAGAAATGCTTGAAAAAACATATTCTACGTTTCATGCTAAAAACTCAGTATTGAGTGAGACATACCGTCAAAAAGGTTTTCAGAGATATTCTGATCTTATCACCTGCTTATTATTGGCTGAACAAAACAACCTATTGCTGTTGAGAAATCATGAATCTAGGCCCGCAGGTGCAAAACCGTTCCCTGAGGTGAACACGGCTGAATCATCGAAATATGTGCGTGATCGTGGGCACTTTAAAAATCAAAGTGATGATCGTGGCCAAAATCGGTATCACAATCGAGGCAGAGGTGAATCATATCGTCAAAATAATTATCGAAATAAGCCTCGATTTGAGCAAAATCGCAGATATGATACCAGAAGGCCTTACAAACCACAACAAAGAAATTATGCAAGAAAGCATAAACAAAATGATGAAATTTATGATCGTTGTGGAATTAAAGGCCATATGGCTCAAACATGCCACACAGCTAAACACTTAGCTGAACTGTATCAGGCCTCGAAACGAAAAGAAAGACCAGGTGTTGAAGCACACCATAATGCCCACGATGATACATATGATGATATATTAAAGGATAATATCACGCACCTGGAAGCTGATGATTTTGTTGAGCCAGATACTGCTAATAAATAATATATTATATAGCTATATATATTTTGTACTTGTCTTTTATAATTCCTGTTTAATATAAATAATGATATCTTGTACTTCCCTTTTATTATCCATGTATAATATAAATATGTTTTGCATTAATAATATTTATATTACTGATGTTTAATAACCTTCTTATATTCTTGTAAAGAAATTGATGCTGGAAATTCAAAAGTCAGATATGATACCTGCCTCATTGACAGTGCAACAACGCATAGTATTTTGAAAAGCAAAAGCTATTTCTCCAATTTAAAATTGGAAAAGACCGCAGTGAAAACTATAAGCGGTAATACAAAATGCATAGAAGGCTCCGGTAGAGCTGTTATATTTCTCCCTGAAGGGACAAAAATGGCGATTGAAAATGCCTTGTTCTCACGCAAAGCTCGAAGAAATTTACTGAGCTTCAATGATATTCGAAAAAATGGATATCACATTGAAACTTCAAAAGAGGCAGATCACGAGTATCTTTTGATAACTCGAATTGAAAATGGCAAAAAATTTGTGAATGAAAAATTGCCATGTTACTCCTCTGGCTTATACTATACAAAAATATGTGCCGCCGAAATACATAACCGAGTAGGCTTGAAGGCTACTAGTGAATTTATTACCTGGCACGATAGACTTGGGCATCCTGGCAGTGTAATGCTGAGGCGAATTATTGAAAATTCAAATGGCCACACATTGAAAAGGCAAATGATATTGAACCCAAATGAGTTCAATTGTGCAGCCTGTTCACAAGGGAAATTGATAACCAGACCATCTCCAGTAAAAATGGGAATTGAATCCCCTACATTCCTAGAAAGAATTCAAGGCGATATATGTGGACCTATTGATCCACCGTGTGGACCTTTCAAGTACTTTATGGTACTAATTGATGCGTCATCACGCTGGTCACACGTTTGTTTATTATCAACTCGCAATTTGGCATTTGCAAGGTTACTTGCACAAATTATAAAATTGCGAGCACAGTTTCCAGATCATCCGATAAAGAAAATACGCCTTGATAATGCTGGAGAATATACATCACATGCATTTGATGATTTCTGCATGTCGATTGGAATTATTGTTGAACATCCTGTGCCTCATGTGCACACACGAAATGGTCTGGCAGAATCATTTATTAAACGATTGCAATTAATTGCAAGACCCTTGTTAATGAAATCAAAACTCCTCGTTTCTGCTTGGGGACATGCTATATTGCATGCATCAGCACTTGTGAAAATAAGGCCGACAAGCTATCATAGCTACTCCCCTACACAAATTGTGTTTGGAAAGGAGCCCAATATATCCCACTTACGAATTTTTGGGTGTGCGGTTTATGTACCGATTGCGCCACCACAACGCACAAAAATTGGACCTCAAAGAAGGTTGGGCATATATGTCGGGTATGAATCACCCTCGATTATTAAATATCTTGAGCCAAAAACGGGTGATTTATTTACTGCAAGATTTGCAGACTGTCACTTTGATGAAACTGAAAAAGGAAATATCTTGGCAAAGTCCATTTGATTTCCTTGATCCTCGTACTAGGCAATGCGAACTTGAAGTTCAAAGAATTGTGCATTTACAGGGAATTGCAAATCAATTACCCGATGCTTTTAATGATGCTGCTAAAGTCACAAAATCATAAATAAATGATGCAGCAAATGCACCAGCTAATATAAATGTCCCAGAAGGGCATATTCCGAGTGCAAATTAACCTACTGCACGCCTAAAACATGGCAAGCCTTTGGGTTCCAAGGTTAAAAATCCAAAAAAGAGAAAAATTATCCATATGGGTGATAAATCAATCACCGGTGATACTCCTGAAGGAGAAATTGATTCAACCCCCGAAAAGGTTGAACCTGAAAATATTCACCCCGAAGAAAATGAAGTTATTGAAACTTCTTTCAATTATATCAATACTGGGAAATGTTGGAACTGAAAAGAAACAAACGTTGATAATGCTTTTGCATACAACGTTGCACTCGATGTAATGGAAAATAACGAGGATCCTGAACCAAGATCAGTTGAAGAATGTCGGAAAAGAAATAATTGGCCAAAATGGAAAGATGCGATTCAGTCTGAACTAGATTCACTGAATAAACGAAAAGTATTCGGCCCTGTTGTCCAAACACCGAAAAATGTGAAGCCTGTTGGCTACAGATGGGTGTTTGTGAGAAAAAGAAATGAAAATAATGAAATTGCCAAATATAAGGCAAGGCTTGTAGCCCAAGGTTTTTCACAACAACCGGGAATTGATTTTGAGGAAACATATTCCCCAGTTATGGATGGAATAACATTCAGGTATCTAATGAGTCTAGCAGTACGAGAAAATCTCGAAATGAGGCTGATGGATGTTGTTACTGCATATTTATATGGCTCATTGAAAAATGATATTTATATGAAAATACCTGAAGGGTTTAAATTACCTGAGTCTTGCAACTCAAAACCCAGAGAAACTTATTCCATCAAATTGCAAAAATCGTTGTATGGGCTCAAGCAATCTGGCCGAATGTGGTATAACCGCCTCAGTGAAAGTTTAATAAAAGAAGGTTATACAAATGACCCTATCAGTTCTTGTGTATTTATAAAGAAAAATGGGTCAGAATTTGTGATCGTCGCAGTCTATGTTGGCGATTTAAATCTAATTAGAACTCCTAAAGAGTTGAAAAAGGCGGTCGAATATCTGAAAAAGGAGTTCGAAATCAAAGATTTCGGGAAAACGAAATTTTACCTTGGCCGACAAATTGAGCATTTGGAAAAAGGCATATTTGTTCATCAATCAGCTTATACCCAAAAGGTATTAAAGCAATTTCGAATGGATTATGCTCATCCGCTAAATAATCCAATGGTCGTTCGGGCACTTGATCCTGCAAAGGATCCATTTAGGCCAAAAGAAGATAATGAACAGCAACTTGGCCCAGAAATGCCATATTTAAGCGCAATTGGTGCATTAATGTATCTTGCAAATAGCACGCGACCTGATATCGCGTTTGCAGTCAATTTACTTGCAAGATTTAGTTCTTGCCCTACTCAACGACATTGGAAAGCATAAAGCACATCTTTCGCTATCTACAGGGAACCATTGATCTTG
This sequence comes from Hygrophila difformis, assembly GCA_030278955.1. NCBI lineage: Eukaryota > Viridiplantae > Streptophyta > Magnoliopsida > Lamiales > Acanthaceae > Hygrophila > Hygrophila difformis. The sequence goes on along the minus strand of JAOANR010000005.1, from coordinate 31,274,383 downwards.
GGTTATTTTACCCAAAGGACTCTCGACATGAGTTAATCGGCTATGCCGATGCAGGTTATCTATCAGATCCACACAAAGCCAAATCTCAGACAGGCTATGTATTTACTTGTGGTGAAACTGCTATCTCTTGGAGGTCAATGAAGCAGACTCTAACTGCTACTTCTTCTAATCATGCCGAAATATTAGCAATCCATGAGGCAAGTCGAGAATGCGTTTGGTTGAGGTCAATGACTCAACATATATTGAAGAGTTGTGGTTTAATCAATGAACCACAAATACCCCCAACAATTTTATTTAAAGATAATTCGGCTTGTATAGCCCAGTTGAAAGGGGGTTATGTTAAGGGAGATAGAACGAAGCATATTTCACCAAAATTCTTCTACACTCATGATCTTCAAAAGAATGGTGAAATCGATGTACAACAAATTCGATCAGAAAATAATTTAGCGGATCTATTTACCAAGGCATTGCCGACTGCAACATTCGAGAAGCTCGTGAAGAAAATTGGAATGCGGCATCTTCGAGATTTAAATGAAGTCCAAATCAGGGGGAGCACTGGATACAAGAATACTGTACTCTTTTTCCTTCACTAGGATTTTTTCCCACTGGGTTTTTTCCTAGTAAGGTTTTAACGAGGCATATTCTTTATATTGATGGCATCCAAGGGGGAGTATTATACACAACAACCGACATGTAGGTGGATGCCACATTTAATTATGAGCCCCATCATTAATTGAATACTCGTTGATCTATTATTCAGAATGCTTGATTGATCTATAAATATAAGTAGTATTGTATTGTATCAATGCAGAAGAGAAGAAGTAATAATATAAGTCTCTTTCCCTCAATCTTTGTTCTCTGCTTTCTTTTTAGCAATATACATATATATTCATATTATACAAAATATATAACTAATAAGCTAGGTTATTATCAATATTACACAACATTTTTAATTTTTTTTGTTTATTTCAACATATCCGGGGTGCATATCACTTACTTTTGTACTTCACATTGGGGGAGAATTAGTTGAGGGTCCTATGGAAGTTTACCGGGGAGGGTATGAACTCGTCTACGACAATGTCAACAGCAAGGATATAGATTTCCGGACTCTCATATTTTTTGAGAGATGAGGAGGTATGTGGTGATAAAGTGGAGTACTATATACGTGAAGATGGTGCTTTCAAGTTAATCTCGGATGACCAACAATTGAAAGAGATAGCTGGTCAGTATGTCCAACGCCGGATTCTCCATATATATGTTGTAAATTGTGAAGGTACTTCTCTGGATGAATGCAATAGGGAAAGTGAACCTGAGTTTTCTAGTGAAGAAGACATTGGATCTGTGGCAGCCGATGAGGGGAATGCGGATGAAGGTGTTGAAGGGGATAATGAAGGGGCTGGAGTTGGAAGTAATGTGGATGTTGTGGTGAATGCTGAAATGGGGGCTGGTTTGGATGTGAATGTAGGGGTAGAGGCTGAGTTACATGAAGAGGATGGATCTGGTGCTTACTATCATGAATGGCTGAAACTTTTGACAAATTTCCCACACGAATATTTTTAAGAAAATAGAATAATCCCGGTTTAATTTTATTCAATGAAACCAATTTATGAAGATGGATTTGGGATTAGGGATATATATAGGTTGTCACGTTTTTATTACTCGTGTTAAGAAACTGTGCCCCCGAAAGCGCACGGAGTCAAAAATTGCAGTATTTATAGTAAGACCGAATCATTCAATGGAGGATGTGCGATAGAAGCAGGACCCACGTCGTTTACTAAGATTTTCCACTCGGTTACTCGATTCAAGCTTGTGTTTGGTTTTAAAACTACTTGACATAATTTAAACTAGATTATGAAAGCAATAAAATTACACTACAAAGCGGATTAAATTATATCTAGGAAAGCAATTAAATTTCTTCTACGAAAGCGTGTAAAATTATGCTACACTATCTAGAAAGCATATTTAAAATGTGACAGAAGGGACAGGGAGAAAATAATAAAGATTGGACAAGATTCAGATGAAACACAATTAAAATTCCATTTTAATTACACGGATCTTGTTTGGGATAATTCATCAGTTAGCTAACTCTCATGCTTTCTATACTATGTTCCCTTTAACAGACAGGTACTTACAGTAAGAATTTACATGCTCTTAAGACAACAAAATCTAAGATACCACAGACTTACAACTGCTCCCGTCAGAGCGTGTCATCTATCTGTGGTGGACAAGCAACACCCAACATATCATTAGTTGATATGCCAAGTACTCCTATCATCCCCCTTGCCACACCCAATAGTCTACATAAAATCCCGAACTAATCCACAACTCTTAAACCTTACAACCGGCGGCCAACCTCTAATTCTTCCGAGTGACCTCTATGAAAGCATTTAAAAGAAAGCAGTAAAGAAAGCAATAAAGAAAGCATTTAAAAACCTATCACTCGGAAGTCTCAAAAGCTATCTCATTCCGTTAGTATAAAAGAGCTCCTGGTTTCGATGACCAGATGCAGATTTAGAACTTCCCAAATATCAGTAAGCCACAGGGCATATAACATCCGGTTAGTTATGAAATACAAACTGAGTGGAACAGACCTGTGAAGATCTATTCCGACTGTACTCACTCAAGACTCAATTATAGGCTTTGGCGGAAGAAGATAGTAGTTGAAAGAATACTCAACCCCTACCTTAGAAATTAACCAAGGCCTATATGTTGTTCCTCTAGTATTATTTATCACATCTTATCCGAATCCAAGTGGACACTGATTCGATGCAATACTTAATAGAAGATTTCCAACACACAGTAATTTTGAGAGAGCAATTGATATTTGAAAATTATTCCCTAAACAGGTACGAAACTCTCAATTAAAACACGGATCCTTTTAGTCTAGGAGAGACCTAATCGCTGACTCTGCTTCTAAGTTCTCAAAATCAAACCCCAGTAGAATATGAGTTAGTCATAACTGTCGAATTATCCCTTACTCAGATCCGGATTTTATAAAGTGATTTTTGCGGAAATTTATTATACATCATTTGATTTAAATCAAGACTTCTATGTCCAAGGAGAAGGATCCCCAAAATATTAAAGACCACAATATCTACATAATAATATCATGCATACATGTATATGAGAAGTAAAATAAAATACCCCAAAATATATGGTGGGATTAGACAGAATTTGATACACAAAGATGGATTAGCTTGAGATAAGAAGAATTTGGCTAAAAAGAGTGCCAGAAATAATTGGGGTTATCCGGACTGCAAACATCTGCCATCCGGTTCTCAATTATTCCAGATGGAATGATTTTTAGACAGAAAAGAATTCCAAGTGACGGTGACCGCCGTCATTCAGCTCGCTTTTGTCTGTGAATGGAAGAAAAACCCACATATTTTCTTGCTGTAATAATTCTCAAATAATGTTGGTCGACATCATTTAATAATACTACAACTTGAATTCAGGTTTTGAAATTAAGATAATAAAAAGAAAACTGTAATTAATTAGGAATTGGCTGAGTGACTAATCGTTATCCCAGTGAAGGGACCTTTTTACCGGAGCTTCCACCAATCACTAATCAGACCATGCAAAATAACGAGCAATAATTAATACACAGAAGACGAGCTAATCGTTATCCATATGAAGGGACCTTTTTGCCAACATTGATTTGTAATATTCCTTATTACTCATTCATACACACAATAAAAAAAAGAGATGAAAATAAAAGAATATTTTTGGTATTGTGTGAGTGTTAATCAAACAATAATTAAGACACTAATGGTTGAGAAGTGTAATGGATAAAATTAGATGTAACGGGCCTAAGCCCAATACACCCATGCAACTTACACAACTCAGGAAAATAAAAATATTTTTGAAGTTTTAAAATATAAGGAAGAGGTCAATTCGGTCTACTAGGCAAGGTGCAAAATAGACCGAATTGATGATGCATGATGGATGAAGTATTACCTTACCCATTTAATCCTTGCAAGGATATGAAACATCGTCTAATTCGAATTGTCAAAGCAATTCGGTCTAAACCGAATTGGACAATTCGAATTGACGAAGTCATTCCCTTACTCAAATCTGGCTAAGGCATTTGCTTAAAAAATGAGGATGATTCGAATTACCTAGTCAATTCGGTTTAAACCGAATTGGCAATTCGAATTGGTAGAACAAATAAAATAAACTAAGGCATGAGGGGATGACATGGATACAATGTGGTTTCCTAAGTCAGTTCAGTCTAACCGAATTGTATAGGCCGAATTGCTTGTAAATCACATGAAAGAAACACTTTTTGTTATGTAATTCGGTCTCATGGGCAATTCGGTTTAGACCGAATTGCATACAATTTTCACATAAGTAATATTTTTGTGCTCACAAGTATTAGTTCGGTTTCCACTGTGCGGTTTATGATGGATGAGATTTACCAAATCCTTCATTTCACATCAGTGTCACCTCACAACCACACTAGTGAGCATTTTAGGGAATAGCAAGGTACATGTATATACAATGGGTAATAGCATGAATTAAACCCTAAAACTACAAACATGAAATTAAAAGACAAATCTATCAAAAAAAAATGAAAAAATCTAAGAACTACAAACATAATAAGGAAGAACACCATCATCATCTAAGGAACCTATAATAAAAATAAAATTTAGATCTAGGCCAAAAATAAAATAAAATGAAAATAAAACCTAGAAAAAGGCACTATCTCTAAAATTATCTAGCTATCCAAGAACAATAAAAATAAAAATAGATCTAAGGCTACAAACATGCTCAAACCCACATTCATACATTTATTAAAACATAAAAAAACAAAAGTAAATAAAAGGGCAAAAGAACTCATACCAAATTTGTGAAGCATTTTCTTGTATTTCAACCACTAGAAAGCATTAAAAGTTCAAGAACAATCCATTATTTGGGTGTTCTCAAATTTATTTCTACACTAAAAAGCTGGAAAAATATGGAAAATGGCTACACTATTAAAATAAAAACAGCTATTTACAAACTACATTACAACTACAACTAACAAAAATTAAATTACATTGCAAAAGATAAAAAAAATCTACTCTAAACTAACCAAAACCCACTGTTCTCTCCAAGAACAGGGAAGAAAAATATCCAGACTGTGTGCTGCTGTTTTTGAAGTGAAATGGAATGGGTATTTATAGGTGGGAAACCCTAACATGTGAGAAGAGATAGAAATGGGTTAATTCGGTTTAGAGGAGGAAAAGGAGGGGTAGGTTCGGTTTAGGACAAAGAGATGAGGGGCCTTTATGCAAAAATGGAGGAAGAGGGAAATGGAGGGGTGATGCTGGAAGGGACGGGACTTGAAGTCAACAGGGAAAAGACAAAATTTTTTTGTTCTTCGGGACCTTAAGTCCCAGGACTTCCAAATTGCAGCAGCGCGGGCCCCACTTCCAACTTTATTTCAAAATCAATTCGGTCTAGACCGAATTGCACCATTTAGACCGAACTGAGTACCCATACTTAACATTTTTCCTCTCTTTCTTTGAATTCGGTCTCTTAAAATCAATTCGGTTTAGACCGAATCCCTTTTTCTTTCCCCAATTGACCGAATTGCTCCATTTCTTCTCTTATTTTCTCTTCCAATTCGGTCCATCAATCCGAATTAGACCGAATTGATCTCATTTTTCTTCTCTTCTTCTTCTTTTATTTCTCTCCTCTATTTCTCTTTTCTCTTTCCTCTCTTCCTTTTTTTTTTCTTCTCTTCTTCACAGATTTCTTCTTTTCGACAACTTGTTCTTCCTCACCCATTTCCTTTCTTCCTTCCTCTTTCCATTTTTCTTGCTGTTTTCCGCATTTGGGGGCGGAAGTGGAGAGCGGCGAGAGCTGGTGGTGGTGCGGCGGTGAACAGAAGAAGCGGCGGCGGCATGAGGTGCTTGGATAGGGTTGCTGCTGTTGATGCGAGATGGGAGGATGTGGACGGAGCAAGGTGGTGCGGCGGCTGTTGGTGGTGAAGGTAGAGTGGAGTTGCGAGACAGCGGTGCCGCTGCCCGTTGGTGTAGCGGTGGTCGCCGGAGTTGGTGACGGAAACAGTGAGCATGCCGGAGCTTGCTGTGAACGAGGGAGATGAAGACAGAGGGGCTGCCGGAGTGTGGGCGGAATTTGGTTGAGGATGGACAAGGGACGAGGGCGGCGGGAGATCTCGCCGGAAGAGGTGGCGGAGATGCGGTGGCTGTTGAAGAAGGGGCTGCCGGAGCTGGCCGGAGAAGATGACCGGAGGCGGTGGCCGGCGGCGGTTTTGAAGGAGATGGCCGGAGGGATGGCCGAAGGGATGGTCGGAGCAGGGAGGGTTGCTGGTTTGGTGTTGGCCGGCCGGCGGTGATGCCGGTGAAGGCGGCGCCGGAGGCGGCGGCGGTAGGGGAATTAGGGTTAGGGTTTAGTTTTGGGCTTTGAGGTGATATTGGGCCAAAGGTGGTGTGGGCTGGAAGTGTTGGACTTAATTTTAATTGCTGGGCCAAATTCAAATTCAAAATGGACATAAGCCAAATCACCTACAATTAAAATTAAAAGTAATTAGTGGACTAATTAATTCTTAATTATAGCAGAAAATGGAAATAGAAATAAACATATAAATATATACATCAAAATATAAAATAATATAAATATGTATAGTTATTCCACTTGATTATTTGGCTTGTACTTCGTTTAATGGACCCGTGTTCCACCGAACAAATACTACCAAACCATAATTATCAAATGTAGGATTTTTAATAATTTTATCATGTTTTTGGATTTTTTAACTCAAATTAATAAAAATAACAATATTTTTGTGTTTTTCAATACCAACTTATTATTATTACAAACTTGTAAATATCTGTCAAATTCAACTGCTTTCTTATTTTAATAAGACCGGAATGCGATCAAATGCCCATGTTTAGACACGGAAATAGATTGAGAATAATGGTCAATTTTGGCCATTTCATGGGAGTGAGTTTGAAGCTGGAGATCAGATGGATAGCAGGGCTGCAGTCTCCAATTATGAAGAGGATGTGGAAGAGGTCAATGAAGAGGATACCAACATGAAAAGGAGGGCTGTAGATGATCTATTTGTTGAGAGTGATTATGAAGGGGATGATGTTGTAAGTGGAGACGGGGGGAAGCTGGCTCCCAACGACAAACTGTTGGTGAAGGGGCCGGTCAAGATGATTTTGATGAAGGGGCCAATTCTGATGATGATATGGTGATAGCCCGGGAGGATTTTGATGAGAGATTGGTGGACGACTTAAATAATGATGGCAAAAGTAAGGCTCCAGTGTTTAACTCCTCTGAGATATACAAACCTGTTATCACATTGGAAATGCTCTTTGCTACAAGAGATGAATTCAAGAAGGCGGTGAGATCACCAGCAATAAGGGACAGGTGTAACAGCCCGATTTTTGGTCACCCAGGTCGGGATGTTACCGCCACACCTCCCTAGCAAGACACGGTTTCTCCGTGCTTGCTAAAGAGATGCAAGGCTATGGTTTTTCAGAATTTAAAACATTCAAACAGCCCATTTATAAATAATTTAAGAATAATGTACCAAAGTTGCAGCGGAAAGTATTAATTACATATGTATAATGCAGCGGAATTTAAAATTGGGCCGACACGGCCAAAATACGGGTTAAACAAGCCCGTTCATGCAATTCATAACTAAGACTAGAATAATAAAAGAAAATAATATTTCCCCGAATATCCCATGCATGCATATGATGATGCATATTCCTCATGCTCTGTAGGAAAAAAAAAAGAAATGGTTTTGGTCAGCACAACGTGCTGAGTAAGTTAACACATGCAGGATTATGGGGTTTCAAAGCCATTAATTAAATTTAAAGAAACATGTGCATAACACCCCATAACTTGATTCATTTATCTAATAATAATTTAAAGGCATAATTCACAGGATATGTACTCCATAAAATCATAAACATAGCTTGCCAAGTAAAATAATTATAGGACATAATTTAAGAGCATAATTTAAATAAGGGAAAGAAAACATTCAAGTCTTTTAAATTTTCCCGTTAATTCCTAACCGAGTATCAAGATTTTATTTGTAGTCAAGTTTCTCTCGCCGTTTTAGCACAGTTTCTCATGTTCAACACCACCGTCCAATCAGGCACGATGTGCAAAGCTAGGAGGGCACCCTGCAGAGCACTCACCCCCTACGTAGATTACTCTCGTCCGTTTTGGCACGAAGCAAAAAAGCTAGAGGGGCACCCGATGGAGCACTCACCCCCTACATAGGTCACTCTCGTCCGTTTAGGCACGAAGCAAAAAGCTAGAGGGGCACCCGATGGAGCACTCACCCCCTACATAGGTCACTCTCGTCCGTTTAGGCACGAAGCAAAAAGCTAGAGGGGCACCCGATGAAGCACTCACCCTCTACGTTGAAAGCTCAAACTAGTCATAACGGGATTTCGAAAATGTTTGTTTATGTATTTCATTTCAAAGGAGTTTCCACTCATTTAAACCTTAGAGGCCAATTTCTCAAATTTAGTAAGTTTCTCAAAATATACTATTTCAGGACGCTACTCGCTCCGATATCATTTAAAAATCCTTTCCAACAAGGATTTCAAGATTTGACTCCGGTAACCGCTGTTTACTCTAAAATTTATTTAAAATTAGACTCAAGTCCAAAAATTCTGAAAATTTACCACTGACTTGGAAACACCGAGATGAAAAACTTTCATGTTTTAACTTTTTCAATCCGAGGTACCAAAATAGGTCAAAAACATCGATTTTCGTAGCAACATTAATCTGTTCGAATCTACCTTACAGCAGTTCAAGTTTTTCAAGGTCTACCATAGCAAATCGACTCCAAACTTAACGAAATTTTACAGAGACCTTCTTAAGACATTTATCTACAACTTTGATGTTCGGCTAAAGATCTAAATCGGCCTAGAACCCTAGTCAAAAACGTCATCAAGTTCAGACCTAAGTTTTGTCAAGAAATTCAAGATTCAAATCTTAGCAGTTCGGTTTCGGGTTGATTTCATATACCAAATCATCACGAAAAATTCTGAAAATTTTACAGAAGATAGATCTAAGCCTTAGGAACATTTTTCGTGTTTGAAGTTTTCTCGTTTGAAGAATTTTAAGGTTCGGAAAAATTGTACAAAATCGCTGCGCCGGTAGAAATCACATGTTGACAGATTTTCGCAAGTCTTGATTAAGCTTTTAGATTTAAGTGTTTTAATTACTCCCAAAACCATGTAAGTTTCAACTTACAGATCTTTGGTCGTCCGGGATTGTCGATTCGGAGGCGTGGCTTCCAGTCCACTGTTTATCTCCTCGGTTCGTCGGGTTCTTTGTTCACAACGTTGGAGATCTTCCGATTCTCATCCAAACAGCCCTCGCCTTGGTTTCGTGCCTCCGACGACTCCGGAATTAGGGTTTTCGAACGTATAGAGAGTATGGATGTTTTTTTAAAAGTGTTCGGGGCTTTCAAGGGGTCTTATTTATAGATAGGCACGACCTAGGGACGTCCAAGGTCGGCCTTGGTGAGTCTTGAGCCGAAAGGTGTTCAACCGAAGTCGGAAAATCCGGATTCGGGCGAGTGAATCTCGCAACGGGCGATTCTGCTCGCTGGCGCGGCCGTGGCACACCGTTAGGCTATTGACCGCGCGGCCACCGCGCGGCTGCCGCCTGGACTCCGGTCCAGGCGGGTCGTGCGATCCGTCGTGCCTTTCCTCCTCTCTTTCGGACTTCTATCCCTTTATGCTCCTGGATTCCGATGTCCGGGCCATCTTCGGGTTCCTATTCCGTATCGTCATTTCCCTCGGATCTAAATTTATGTTTGGGCTCGAATTTTCGAGTCCATTGGTGTCGGGTACACGTGTAACAATTTATTTATCTTTATTTAATTCCTTTTATTTAATTAAATTCCTTTAATTCCTTTTTAAGTTAAACTTCATTTCTCATTTCCTTATCTTTATTTATTTATTTGCTGAATTTATTTATTTATTGTATTTATTTGATTTATTGTATTTATTTTATGTTGGAAAATTCTCGGGTATTACAACAGGAGGCCGATCCAGTTTTCAAAGACAACACTTACAAGGGTTTATGCAAAATGTCTTGGAGAAGATTGTGGCTGGAGGATATGTGCACACAAAGTGAAAAATGAAGCAAGCCTACAGTTTACTAGGTAATTTATTTTTTCCATTCTTGGGTCATTTGTAAAATATGTTTGTGGAAATAAATTTCATATCATATCAATTTTTGTTTGAGTTAATTCCTTACAGGTTAATGGTCTTTATATTTTTTGTTTTAAATTTTCAGGTTTTTCTCAACTCATTCCTGTACAGAGACAAGTGAGGTACCTGCCATGAATTTGAGATGGCTAGCTAGAAGGTTTCTAAAGAAGTTTATCTCCGATCCCAAAAGGTCTGCCGAATGTTTTAGGCTAGACGTGATTGATAAGCTAAAGGTCAATGTCACAAGACACCAAGCAATAGCCGCAAAGAAGAGAGCATTGTTGGCATTGCATGGTTCATCCGAGTACCAATTCTCCCGACTATGGGATTATTCAGAGGAGCTAAGGACAAGAAATCCCGGAAGCACAATCATTGTTGGGACAAAGACTGAGGGAGGTGAATGCAGATTTGATAGATTCTATGCGTGTTTTGTACCACTGAAGAAAGGTTGGAGACATGGATGTAGGCCTTTTTGGTGCAGATGGTTGTCACCTGATGCCGTAGATCAAAACTTGTTTAGTGACAATATCCGGATTAGTGATAATGAATTTTAGGGTTAGGTAAAATGATGATTAGATGAACAGTAATATGGAAGATGATGAAGAACAAGAACGCACACAAAGATGGATATAATATAAAATGATGAAACTAAATTGCAAGATATAAGGTAAGAAAGCTTATGAATAAAGGGGACCCGAACTTGCCAAGGAAAATGAGACTAACTCAACACAAATGGCTTCCTTCAAGTGCATCATCCATGACAATCCATCAAGCAAGCTTCCAAACTTGATGGCGTGTAGGAAATGAGTATGAGCTCAAGACAAACACGGTTGGAAGAGAACACTTTTGAGAGAGTGTTCTCGGATATGAACTTTAAAAATATGATAGATTGATTTCAAATTAAGCAAAGTTGTTCACAATGGTATGGGAGGACCTATATATAGTCCAAGCCATGAAAAAGCAAGAAAAATACATAAAATATAATGTTGAGCACAAAATAGCCAAAATACAAACGTGATGCGGTTTAGCACAGTCGATGTGGTTTATACCGCATTGATACAAAGAGACCGCATTGCATTGGAAAGCGAGTCTTCATGGTGTTCTGGGGCGATGCGGTTAATTCGATGCAGTTTATACCGCATCGGTCAAACCGCATCGTTTTGAGTGTTGACCGCATGCCTTGTCTCCGCATTTTGAGTTGATGCGGTCTGGGTGGTGCGATGCGGTTTATACCGCATCGAGGAGACCGCCTCGTTTCTTCAGTTTTGTTTCTTCATTCAAGGTCGATGCGGAATAGGCCATACGATGCGGTTTATACCGCCTCGTGGAGACCGCATCGTTTTTCTTCAGACTTGGCTTGCTTCAACAAAAATTAATTCATGTGGTTTAAGTGATGCGGTTTTAGGGTGATGCGGTTTAAACCGCATTGCCTGGACCGCATGCACTCGATCGCATGTGTTGAATTTTTGGGCCTCTTCATGCTTGTTGGTCTTTCTTGTGCATCCTAAGGTCTTTTTCCATCTTTATTTAATTCCAATGTGGGGAATCTGGCATGGTAGCCCGGATCAACCAACACGATAATCCGGATCCAAACTCGATTGGGCCAAGTGAACAAAGAGTCCGGCAAGAAGCAGATAAATTGGAGCCGAAAAAGGAGCCCAAATTAAAACTGTTGATGCAGGCTGATGAATACCAAAAAGGCCCGGGTCTCATTAATTTGGGACACACCTTGTTCAACTGAATCCGGAAGAAATGAGACCTCGAGATGCACAGACGGATCAAAACAGCATAAGGAGGTCAAAGGAGGATCCCACAACCGCCGCCGCCGTCTCCTCCGTCATCGCCGCCGTCGCCAGAGGTTCGCGCGGAACTCCGGAAAAGTCTCCGGAATCTGACCGGAACTTCGCTGGAAAAGTCGTCGTTGCCGGTCAACGGCGGTCAATGCCGGAACAGTGTTCGGACTTGGTGGGCCCAGCCGGATGAAAGATGGATGGATTTTCCTCACTGCCTATGATGCCAAGCTGATTTACGATGCTAACCCCTACGACGCTATCCCATGATCACGTCGTAAAGGAAGTTTCGCGTCGTAAAGAAGACAGAAGAAGACCAGAGGCACCTACGACACGATCCCCCAACCTACGACGCTAACCTCATCTCGCGTCGTCCTCATGGATCACGTCGTAGACATTCCAGAATCTTTCGAATGCCAGCTACCGCCTTACGACGCCAAGCTCCAGCCTACGACGCTAACCGATGATCACGTCGTAATTAGTCTAGCGTCGTAACAGTCGAGATTTGCTTGTTTCCTTGTATCAGCTTGTTTTAGCTAGGGTTGTTTAATGCTTTGATTAGTCCTGTTTAATGGGTTCCCCCTATATATATGGGTTCCCTTGCTTTTGTAAGACACCTTTTGAACATTATGAATATTGAATGCTTTATGCTTCATTTTCTCTCAAAGGTCAATTAGAGTTTGTGGGAACCAAAAATCATCAATCGAGCGCATAGCTCAAAATAATTTGTGTCTAGACTTGAGCTAGGTGCATCACGTCGGAATTCCGAAGCAATTCCGGAGTGAATTCAACCATTGATGAAGAACATGGAGGGGATGGGTCTCTAGGTTCATTCCAAAATCGACTTCCTTGGTAGCTTCCATATCCCTTTATTTCATTGTTGATCCGATTAGTTGGGAAGTTAGATCCATGGCAGAATTATTATAATTTGGTATCAGAGCCAGCTTCCTATGTCAATCTTGTTTTAATTTTCTTCCTTATTTGAAAAACCCAAAAAATTAGTTTCTGGTTACTGTTCCATCATAATCCGAGCCACAAGTCTTAGAATTTTTAAAATCTGATCATAGATTTGGAATCCTTGTGTTGATTAGATGAATCTACATATGTAGATCATCAGCCAAGAAATGAGTGAGATATGACCATTTGAAGTTTTTGAGTGTTCTTGAGAGTTCTCGAGTGTTCATCCAAAACTCAAAAAGTTCATATACTTTGGTCTTTGATCTTCAAGTTTTCTTGTTTTTGTGCTTGTTTTCACTTTTTGAATATCATTTTGTGGATATTGCACCATTCCCATTGCAATTGATTGAGGTTTGCAAGATTGACAACAACTAGTGCTTCCATTTGCTTCGATTTTTGATAATCTGAAAGTTTGGTTGAAGGAGACCTTGCATTTTCCGACCTGCTATATTGGGGGGTTCCTTTTCCATCATTTTTGGGTGTTATCTTTTATTTGGAAGTGGTTTGGAGGCAATCCGAGATCATTTGGGGGTCGAAATCGCAAAAACAAGAATACTGCTCGGGTGTGTCCGCGAGTGCCCTTACTTTGAGTATTCATTTGAATTTGAAGATCTTCATCAACATTGATGAATCTTATAAGAACAGAAACATCCTCAAGTTAGCTTCAAGTGGGTTTTTGAATCAATCCGTTTGGATAAGAATTGAGGGTGTTATGTCATTTTAGTGAAAGGTGCCGAAAACTGAACAAGGACGAAAGGACGAGCGCGTGTGGGCACGTGTGTGGTCCAAAAAGGGTGAATCTTGTGCTCAAAGTTAGCTACGACGCTAAGCTATCATACTATAAACTTTCACGATGCAAAACCATCGTTTGGCGTCGTAATTCATCCAATTTTTGCGTCTAGCGTCGTAATCCAAAAATTGTCCAGATTCAAAAGTTGAAAAAAATTGATTTCTCCATTGTTTTTGGCCAGCACCACCATCATACTTCACCCATACATACCAAACACCATATCCAAACATTTCATACCCTATATTTTTTAGTATTTACAATAAAGTGGATATTGGACTGGCACATTTGTGAAACCTAGCCCTTGAAGCCACTTGAGTTATTTAACAATAAAGTGGATATTGGACTGGCACATCTGTGAAGCCTAGCCCTTGAAGCCATTTGAGTAAATCGAGGTATTTTTTCTTGAGTGACTTTTCCCTTGTGAGTTCTCTCTTCATAATTTTGGGTGGGAAATTTTCTCTTCTTTTCAATCAAGAATCGAATTTAGCCAAAAGTGAAGATTGGATTAAATTGATTGCAACTTGCACTAATCGGTTTTGCAAACCTACATCATTTTGCATTGCATATCATACACAAATCTTGTGCGGTTCTTGAATTAAGTCGAGCATTGCACTTTGATTCGTGCTTTTGCGTGTTTGCTATTCAATTCCCAATCCTCCACTATCATCTTTGGTGATTTTATCTGGAAAAGCAAACGAACCACGCTGTGCCCGAACTCAAGGCGTCTGACACCAAGGGTTGAGTTTAGTGAGGTTTCATCAAAAATATTTTATTTTTTTTATTTTTATTTTGCTGACTTCTTATACATATATGTCTAGTTTAACTTCTGAGATGGCAGGAAATACTCATGCAGAGCTTATGGATTTTCTGAAGAGCATGAAGCAGGACTTTGATTCTAAATTTGAAAATCTTGAACTTAAATTTAATAAAATGTCTGGTGAATTCACAGGTCTTAAAGAACAGGTTGCTCAATTGGATCAAAAGCTGGACACTAAGGTTCAAGGACTCAATGATAAAATTCAAGAGGTCACTTTTGACCTGGATCAGAAGATAGAGCAACAAACCTTGGACGTGCATGAGAAGCTCATGGAGATCGACATTCGAAGTGAGATCACATCTGAAAATATCCAAGAACGGAGTCAAAAACTGGTGGAAGATCTGCAGGATGAATTTGAGAAATTCACTGGAGAAACAGATGGAAAATTGGAGTATGAGCTTGAACAAATAGCTCATATCCTGGAACGAGCTGAGGAAGCTTTATATTCTGATTTAATTGCTAGTTGCTCTTCCAAGTTTACACAAGAGATTATCCGAAACAGAGAAGAACTTTCTAAGCATTTGTATTTTAAAATTGATACATTGTCTGAGAATCTCACATCAAAAATTAATGTTGTTGCAGAAGAAATGGAGCATCGAATTGTTGAACCGCAGGATATCTATGATCAAGTCATGGAAACGGTGAAGCAAGAGTTGCGACATACCTTGGATGTGCAGATTGAAGATATCCTTGAGGAAGAATTCAACTTCAAAAGACAACCAAGTAAATCCACCAAGAGCTCAGATGTTAATCTAACAGATGGAAGGAGACCGGACCACCTAGGAATGAAGCAAGTATTTGACCGCGGTCGAGAATTAGTCAAGCCTGCGCGTCCAAAATCAGAAAATAGCTCCCAAAAAATTCTAACGGTCACTGTTGGGCCGGAATGGGATCGAATGATTCGTACGAGAAGGAAGCCTGTAATTCCAGATCCACCGCCAACCACTACCTACAACTCATTAAGTTATTGGGAGAGCACTCGTCAAAGGGAAACAAAACCAGTCCCCATCACTCCTGCTCCAAATAGAGTCCATGTGTATGATCAAGGTCATACTGCTAGACCAATCAAGGCCATACGAGATCCTTCAGCCCATGCATCGAAACCGACCCCACTTCATCACTCATGTCGGGAGTTGACGTAACGCCTAGCAGCTGGTGCGAACAACCTAGCAGGGGCAGTGACTGAGGTCCAAACTCAGTTGAACAAAACTAAGCAAATGATGATAGAACTGATGCGCCAACAAGGCGAGAAAAAGTCGAGAGACATAGAAAAGGCTAAACCTGCGGGGTCCTTGAAACTTTTGACAATTTCCCACTATATGAGTATTTTCTGAAAAAGAATAATCCCGGTTTAATTTTATTTAATGAAACCAATTATGAAGATGGAGTTGGGATTAGGGATATGTTTATAGGTTGTCACATTTTTATATACTCATGTAGGAAACTGTGGCCGGAAAGCGCACGGTGTCAAAAATTGTAGTAATTTATAGTAAGACCGGATCGTTCACTGGAGGATGTGCGATAGAAGCAGGGCCCACGTCGTTTACTCGTTTCAAACTTGAGTTTGGTTCTAACATCTACTTGACATAATTTAAACTAAACTATGAAAGCAATAAAATTATTCTACAAAGCATGTTATTCTAAAAAGCATTTAAATCTATTCTAAGAAAGCAATTAAAATTATTCTAGGAAAGCGAGTAAAATTATTCTACGAAAGCATGGAAAATTATGCTATGCTATCTAGAAAGCAGATTTAAAGATGTGACGGAAGGGACATGAAGAAAATAATAAAGATTGGACAAGATTCAGATGAAACAATAATTAAACTTCCATTTTAATACGTAGATCTTTGTTTAGGATAATCCATCAGTTAGCTAACTCTAATGCTTTCTCTAATATATTCCCTTTAACAGACAGGTACTTACAGCAAGAATTTACATGCTCTTATGACCTCAAAATCTAAGATACCACAAATCTAAGACAACACCTGACACATCATTAATTGCCATGCCAAGTACTCCTATCATTCTCCCATGTCACGCCCAAAGCTCAAATCTAGTCCCAAACCCAATCCATAACTCTTAAACCTTATATACAGCGGCCAACCTCTAATTCTTCCGAGTGTCCTCTATAAAGCATTTAAAAGAAAGCAATTAAAAGAAAGCTGTAAAGAAAGCATTTAAAATCCTATCACTCAGAAGCTTTTAAAAGTTATCTCATTCCATTAGTATAAAAGAGCCCTTGGTCTTGGTGACCAGATGCAGATCAAGAAACTCCCAAATATCAATAAGCCACAGGGCTTATAACATCTGGTTAGTTATGAGATACAAACTGAATGATACAGATCCGTGGAGAATCTGTTCCGGATGTACTCACTCAAGACTCGATTTTAGGCTTTGGTAGAAGAAGAATAGCAGTTGAAAGAATACTCAACCCTACCTTAGAAATTAACCAAGGCCTATATGTTGTTCCTCTAGTATTATTCACCACATCTCGTCTGAATCCAAGTGGACACTGATTTGATGCAATAATTAATATAAGATTTCCAACACACAGCAATTTTGAGAAAATAATTGATATCTGAAAACCATTCCCTACACAGGTACTAAGCTGTCAATTAAAACACAGATCCTTTCAGTCTAAGTGAGACCTAATCGCTGACTCTGCTTCTAAGTTCTCAAAATCAACCCTCAGTAGAAGATGAGCTAATCATAACTGTGAAATTATCCCTTACTCAGATCGGGATTTTATAAAGTGATTTTTGTTCGAAATTTATTATGCAACATCTTATTTAAATCAAGACTTCTTTGTCCAAGGGGAAGGATCCCCAAAATATTATGACATAAACATCTACATAGTAATATCATGCATACTTGTATAAGAGAAGATAAAATAAAATACCCCAAAATATAATGGTAGGATTAGATAGAATTTGTTACACGAAGGTGGATTAGCCTGAGATAAGAAGAATTTGGCTAAAAAGAGTGCCAGAAATAACTGGGGTGATCTGGACTGCAAACATCTGCTATCCAGTTCCCAATTATTCCAGATGGTATGATTTTTAGACAGTAAGAGACCTTCAATGACAGTGATCGCTATCATCGAGGGTTCTACCATCCATGAATGAGGGAAAACCCACACGTTTTCTTACTACAGTACTATTATAACAGTGTTGATCGACACTGTCTAATATTACCATAGCTCAAAATTCAGGTTTCAAATTAAGATAAGGAAAAGAAAACAGTATTTAATTAGGAGTTGGCTGAGTGGCTAATCGTTATCTTTGTGAAGAGACCTTTTTGCCGTAGCTTCCACCAATCTCTAACTAAATCATGCAAAATAACGAGCAAAAATTAATACACAGAAGACGAGCTAATCGTTATACCTGTGAAGGGACCTTTTTGCCAACATTGATCTGCGATATTCTTTATTACTCATTCATACACACAATGAAAAGGAAAATAAAATAAAATAAAGAAAAGATTTTGGTATTGTGTGAGTGTTAATCACACAACGATTTTGACACAAATGGATTGAGATGTGTAATAGATAAAATTAGATGTACTGGGCCTAAGCCCAATACACCCATGCAACTTACACAACTCAAAAAATAAAATATTTATGGTGTTTTAAAATAGAAGAGGTCAATGTGGTCTATTAAATTAGATGCGGTATAAACAGCATCCAATAAACCGCATTGAATATGAGAAATGAAGTATTTCCTTACCCATAATTAGTCATTGCAAGGTTGCGAAATAAACCATCTAATGCGGTTTGTCAAGTCGATGCGGTATAAACCGCATTGGACAAACCGCATCGGTGGGGTATTCCCTTACTCAAATTTTGACCAAGGCATTTGCTTCAAAAAGGTAAGAGTGATGCGGTTTGGCAAGGTAATGCGGTATATACCGCATTAGCATAAACCGCATTGGTTTGAAAAGAGAAAATAGACTAAGGCATGAGGTGTGCAGAGTGCATACGATGCGGTTTCAGGAGGCAATTCGATTTACATGGGCAATGCGGTATAAACCGCATTGCGTAAACAGAATTGGTTGAAACCGCATTAAGATAGGAAAAACAACAAAACACCAACATTTTATTATGTGATGCGGTTTTCATGGGCAATGCGGTATAAACCGAATTAAACCCTAAAACTACAAACATGAAATTCAAAGGTTAATCTACCTAAAACAGTCTAAAAATCAAGAACTCTAAGCATAATAAGGAAGAACATCTACATTATCTAAGGTAGCATAAATAAAAGATCTAGAACATGAATGATAAAATAAAGCATTAAAATCTATTTCTAACAAACCCTAAAATTATCTCAAACCTAAGAACACTTATTCGAAACTCTAAGGCATAAAAACATACTACAAACCCAGTAAACATGCATTTATTGAAGTTGTGAGTCAACTAGGAGCATAATAAATGAAACCTAGTTGAAACAAACAAACATTCTACACATTTATTGCTAAGAAAGCATTTAAAGAGTGTCAAACACATGAAACAAAACCCATTTTTGGAATTTTTCCTTGTATTAACACTTGAAAGCATGATAAATAACCCAAACCACTCATTAGATTGAAGGTAGGGTTCTTTCTAACTAAAAAGCATGTTAAAAGTATGGAAATGGCTACACTAGAAGGGTAGTAACAAGATGTTTACAACTAATTTATGGTTAAAACATCTAAAACTAAGCTAAGATGCATGAAAATAAACTAACTAAACTACCTACCTAACCCTTAAGGGGTGAAGATCCTCCTTGATTATTCTCCTTGTCCTCTGCTGTTGTAAAGTGTGTGAGAATTTTATCAAGTGTTGGAGAAGGTCAGCTTTTATACTTCTTTTTCAGAACCCCAGGCTTATCAGGGCCCATTAACAGCAGCATGCGTTTTTCACGTGTTCCACAGCTTCATCCGGATGCATTTTGAACACAATGCGTTTTCCTCAAGCAATTCGGTATAAACCGCATTGGTATATATCGAATTGCATGAGGTGGTCTTTTCTTGGTCTTTGGCTGGGATGCGGTCTTCAACATCAATGCGGTTTAATTCGCATTTTGTTGACCGAATTGCTCATTTCACATTGCTCATGGCTTCCTGCTTGGCTTCTTTGTTTTGATGCAATGCGATTTATATGTCAATGCGGTATATACCGAATTGAGTAATACCGCATTGCATCTCTCATTTTGCTCTGGGTTTCTTCCCTTTTCTTGAAGTGATGCGGTTTCAGGGTCAATTCGGTATAAACCGCATTGAGAAAACCGCATCGATCATTTCGCATCTCTTCCAACACTTGGTTATTTTCTTCTTCTTCTTCCAGTAATGCGGTTTACATGGGCAATGCGGTATAAACCGCATCATGTAAACCGCATTGGCTTTCAACACTTATCCAAAATTTCAGTTTGTGGATTTTTATTCTTTTTCCCATCTTATGATTTTTGTGGGCTTTTTTATTCTTTTGCCCATCTTTTTCATTCCTTTTTCTTTTTTTTTTCATGTTTTTGGATTTTTCTAACACAAATACAATTAAAATTGCATATTTTTGTGTTTTTAACCACCAGCTCATTATTCTTACAAACTCGCATTAATCTGTCGAATTCAACTGCTTTCTTATTAAAATAAGATGGGATTACGATCAAAATGTCTGTCTCAGACACGGAAATGGATTGGAAATAATGGACAATTTTGGCCATTATCAACATCCTCACATTTAATACTGATCGTCCCCGAGTAGTCAGAGTCAGTGCTCCTAAGAGCATTGACTCTGCACATTCAATCCATTTGCGTGGCTTCAAAAATTTCATTTTTTTTATATTGGGATAAGACAATAAAAAATTACAAGTATTAAACTCTCTTGATGGCAGTGTTTAATGAAATGATATTTCTCACTTGAGTAGATATACAAATCAATCATTATTGTTAATTCTTCTTGAATATATATATATAGAAAATCTCATCGGTTTAATTCTTGAATTCAAGCATGACATGAACATTTATCAATCAAAATAGAGCCTCACATATAGTAGAAACGGAAATTTCACTCACTCTCAAATTGGGCTTTAATCTTAACGCTCATAATCAATTTTAATTAAATTCTCCCATAGGCTTGCAATCAGACCAACCCGCCACCTACTCATTTCTTCAAATCGAGATCCCGAGGTCTTATTAAGGGTTATAACGGGGCATACGGTTGTAACATCGGTATGGAAGGGAATTATTGGGCTAAAAAGTGACACAAATCCATTCCACCATAACTTGGCATGTTTTTATTTAAAATCTATGATCATCAATATTTCTTTCTTTCTTTTATTTTTCTTTCTATTGCATGACATTAGACTATGTCTACTTTGCTTTGTCAATTGCAATTTATTTTTGTTGAATGGATCTCAACATTATTCTATTTTTCTTTTTCTTTTCTTTTCTTTCTCTCTTTTTTGATTGGTTGTTTGAGTACCGATGGATATTTTTGATGATCATAGACTATAATGCCTTGGTAGAATTGGTTCGTGCACACTTGGGTTTGATTTTCTTGGTCTTTTTGTAAGGCTAGGAAAATATAGTGGTTTTAAAGAAAAATCAGGTTTAAAGGCTCAGAGTGCCTCGATCATATGATCGATTTCGGGAATATGGCATGGTCTTGAATCGGTCCCAATCGCAAGTTTTAGTTTCCTTTAATCAAATTGATTTTCACACAACAAAGAAATAATGAGTAAAAGTGACTCGGCTCAAATCTCACATGGTATGGTTTGATCATGTCATACATTTATTCTTGAACTTAACCTTTGAAAAATTCTTGCAATTTATTCAATCAAATTCTCAACACGAACGTTTGTTTTTCTTTCAAGTGATCATATCATTAGATTTTTATTGCTCAAAACCTCAAAAATTTATATCATGCATATTTTTAATTATATTATCCCAATTTAATAGTTTAAAAATTTAATCATTAGCCTAAATTCAACATGTGAATTTAGGTGACATATTTATGTTTGTTTTATGCTGGTTATTTAATTGAAAGCAGTAAAAAGACACTGTGAACATGCAAGCATGTCACAGCATTGTTTTTGGCATGGCAGTCACTTATTCATCTTGGACTGCCACACATCTTTTCTTAAAATCTGGAACTCAAAAATTCCATTATTTGAAAGCGAATAAATACATCAATTACAATAGATTTCCAACAATATGCTCGAAAGTGCACTGAAATGAATGGAAATTCTAATGTATGATGTTTAAATTGAAGCTCGTCTGGATATGATCTTTGTGGACTCAATCTCTCCTTTCCGGCTGCTGTAGGGGAGGTCCGGCGGCATCTCTTGGCGGCGAGGGCAGCTTTCAAATTATGGCACTCATCATTTGGGCTTGGTTGTTGAACAATGATTCCATCAGCCTTCTATTCCTTTCTTCGCTTTCCATCCTTTCCTTATGCTGCCTCTCTTCTGTTTTGAGCATTGTTTGTCTGAATTCATCTTCCCTCTCAAGCGCTTTCATTCTTAACTCTTCTTCTCTTTGCATTGCTCTCAGTCTCATCTCTTCCTCTTTTTGCAGTGCCCTTATTCTGAACTCTTCCTCTTTCTGTAGTTGCTTCTCTTGATTGGACACGATGACATCGGTAAGAGTTTTGACGCTCTGCACCATCGATTGTCCAATTTTGCTCACTATTTCAATTGTCTGAGAGTCAGCTGGAAATTGGGAGACATTATGGCTTCTGAGAGGCAGTTGGACTGGATGTCTTCGCGGTTGGCTTGGAGGGGAGGCATCAGTGGGAGGATGTTCTTCTTTGCTTGGCTGTGCAGGATGAGTCTCGGCAGGCTCTGTTGAGGGGATTCCAGCTTCTTCTGTTGAAGGCACCGCTTCAGTATGGGCCTTCTTTTTGCGTGGTTGGCGCTTAGCTGGTTGCCTGGGAGTGTATCCAGACTGGGCTTCTGATCCCTCATCTCTTTCTGGCATAGCATACACAATTGGATCAGTTACCCGAGTCCTTAGAACTAGAATAGGAGGATTCATGTGAATGAGATCACTCCCCTTGAAAACCGACAGATCCACTCCTTGATCTTGGCAAATCCTCCCTATGACGTTGGGATAGCAGAGAGCTGTCTTGCTGGAGCTCATTGTAGTCATTAAATGAAAAATATGCTCTCCCACATTGATCTTCAGACTATGCCAAATCTTAGCGAAACCCTTCAACATTCGACCAGATGTCTCATGTGCGTGAGGGTTGGGCCTGATCATCGACATGTAGAAGTCATATGAAGGTTGGAACTCCAGCTTGAGATGCTTCGAGTTGGAGGAGAATTCTCCAGTATAGCTCTCGGCAGTGAGGGATCTTGTGATATTGTCATAGTATGGCCTCTTAGCTGCCTTGCATGTTCCCTTCTCAAATATCTCAGCTGCGGGAAATTCTGATCTCCAGTTTGGTTTGCCGAGGAAGTTGTTCAGATACTCTCCAGATATGTTGACATCAACTCCTCGAACACAACTCTTCTTGTGGGCAACGTTTAAATTGCAATAGAATTCCCGAACAAGCTCTGCTATCCCCGGTTCAGCATGGTGGGTAAGGAATTCAGTCCATCCATGCTTTTCCTTCAAAGTGATTAGCATTGGATGATCTAGCATTTCTGGACCGAATCCTTTGTCGGGTATGAATATTCCAGAAAGTGCCATATATCGTCCCGCATTTTGCTCATTACCATTGAACCTCCTCATGATGTCTGCATCATCCTTGATAGGGTATTTGCGATATTTCTTTGTTGACACCCCCATCCGGCCCTTAGAGGTAGAGGTTATCCAATATTCAACAGGTCGAATTGATCCTGTTGATTCTTGGGTTCCCTCGGAAGTTGCTTGTCCTTGGCCCGCTTTTGTCCCAATCAGAGTCAAAGCTATCCTGCTGCTGCTCCTGCTGTCTCTCATCAACATTCTGCTCCAAATGTTGTTGTTGGGCCTCTTCAGTTTGTCCCAATTCAGCTTGCTCGCTTCCTTGAGATGTACCCTGTTCATACACATTACAAGGGATCTCATGAAATACAAAATTGAATAAAACACCAGGAAAGAAGGGATTAACAACAAGTTGATATTCTTTTTGTGGTACCTCCACTTCCCCCCCTTTGTTTAATTCCTCTGATTCTCTTTCTAAGATTTCTTCTCCTTGTTCCTATAACACCCCGGATTTGGTAACCCAGGCCGAGGTGTCACCGCCGCATCTCCCTAGCAAGACACGGCTTCCTGAGCTTGCTAAGGAAGTGCAAGGCTTATGGGTATGCAAAGTTTTAAAAACATTCAACAATGAATCCGGAATTTATCAATACTTCAATCATAGTACGGTAGTAAAAATCATCATGCATGGATAAGGTAAGTGCAGCGGAAAAGTACTCACGGCCAACACGGCCAAAACCTCGGGTTTAACAGACCCGGTAAAACAGTAGTATGATGCAGTAATTAAAAACGTTCACAAATATATCCCCCCAAATGCGTGTGCATGCGTCACTCGACATACTCTGTAAAAGAAAAAAAAACGACAACGGTTGTCAGTATAAAGATATACTGAGTAAGTTAATCCCTAACTAACAAATAAAAGGGGTTACATGTGTTTAAACTAAAGATCTCGCTTTCCATACATAAATTTAAAATACATAATTTATTTGCAGCGGAAAACATGATTAAAGGACATAATTTTAAAAGTGTAATTTAAAGCATAATTTAAGATGCATAATTTTAAATACATAATTTTAAAAAACATGATAAATACGATTTAAGCATAATGGAACACTCACACAAGTCTTTTACATTTTATCCCGTCGACTAAGAAGAGGACACCATACCGGGAGATCACTAACGAGGCAATCTCAAGATAGGACCACTAACGAGGCAGTCCAACAATGGGAGACCACTAACGAGGCAGTCTCAAAAAGATAGTAGGACCACTAATGAGGCGATCCAAAATATACAGCGCGCGAGATCACTAACGAGGCAATCTCAGATAGTAAGGAGACCACTAACGAGGCAGTCTCAAAGATAATGATAGCATGAAGATCGGCTCGGCCTAGTGAACGGAATTTTTCGAAAGTTCGTATTTCAATGTTATCAAATGATCGATATCGCGTTTTCATGGTTCGAGTTTTCTCAAGTTCGAAAAATCCTATTCGAGGCAGTTTACGCCTTTCTTAATTAAAAATTCGTCTTTACACCAAAAATTCTGAAATTTTTACAGTAGTTTGATAACACAAACACGAACAACTTTCATGTTTTAAGTTTTGGGAAATAATGTTTCGAAGTGAGTCGAATTTCGAGTTCTTTGCAAAGATAATTTCTGTCTCAAAAACTGGTTTCGTCACAGGTTAGTGCAACACCGATTAAAAATTCATTTCAAAACCAATTGATGCGAAATTTTTACAGTAATTGCAAAACACGTTAAGGAACAACTTTCATGTTTTAAGAATTTGAAAATAATGAATTCTTGATACTCAAAAATCAACCACAACCCACAGTATACTCGCGGGCTCCGAAAAGGTTTTGAAGCAGTTCTGAAATTCGATCGTTGGGCATATCAAACGAACACCAAAATTCGTGAAATTTTATATGCATAATCTAGACAACATTATCTACAACTTTTGTTTAGGAATGCAAAGTTGAATCATTCTAAAAATGGGTGAAAAACATGCATCAAGTCGAGTAAGAGAAACTGTCACAGTTTGAAATGTTCGGGTTGTCACAGAAAGTTTACGGCGTGATTTGGGATAGCAAATCTTAATGTCAACGGCTGAAATTTGGACACAAGATAGATAACGGTGTTAGGAACAACTCTAATGTTGAAAAGTTTTCGGTTTGAATTCCCGAAGGTCGAGTTTTAGGCGAGTCTTTGAAATTGGACGAAAATAGGGTTTTTGAAAACCGATTTTTGTTACAAGCCTATATCTCGAGTTTTAAACAACCAATAACCACGAAAATTTGTGAGTAAGGTTTTAACTTACAGATTTGAAGATTAGGATTACTGGGATGGGTATCCGAACGTTCTAGGGTCGCGACGAACGGCCAATCCTTCCGATCGCTTTTCGTTCGTTTTCCGGCGTGAAATCGTAGCAAAGGAAACGGGTTAGATTTTGAGTTTCTAAGTGTTATGGACGAACTAAAACATTAAACTATGGCTTACCAAGATTCTATGGGGCAGTGCCTTCGTCCCGTTTGCCTCGCCGTCGCCGGAATGTTCGCCGGAAGTTGTCGTCGGATGAGTTTTGGCTTGGAGAGGGAGTTGGGAGTGTCTAGGGTTTTGAGAAACTGAAAACTAAGGGGAGGGGCGGCCAACACAGCCCCTATAACCTTCCCCATTGCCTTGATCCGCTTCCCCTCGATAGGGGACGGATTTTTGGCAAGAAAATCGCCATAGAAGGAAAGTTTACACCTCCTGCACCTCTGGCGCGGTGGTGGCGCGCACATAAGCCTTTGTCCGCGCGGAGTGCGCGAGAACAGTCCTGGGACGCGTCTCCCTTTCCCCGCGCGGTGGCCGCGCGTGCGCGCGCGGGGTGCGCGCCGCCCGAACCGGCCGGTTCGGGCGGTTCGTGTGGTCCGTCGGTTCTTTTCTTCCTTTTCTCGATCGGGTTTCTATCATTCGCGCTCTTGGTCCCACTTTTCGGGTCATTCCCGACTCGAAATTCTCACGTGGGTTTATTTACGAATTCGATCTAACTCCCGTATGATAATTCGTCTACTTAAACTCGTCCCGTCCTTCCTTAATGATTTTACTGAAGTTTGTGTTTTGGTTTCTTCGGGTTTAAACGTTGGGATGCTTTCGGTTATGTTTTTATTTTGTGATTTATTTTATGACTGAACTTGGTATTTAAATTCCCAAGCTGCCTACGTACCCTGTGAAGGGATCAAGTCATGACGTAGTTCAAAAACAATTTGAATTTGTTTTTCCTCGGGTGTTACATCCTCCCCCCTCCCTTAAGAATACAGTTATGTCCCCATAACTGTGGTCGGGTCATCTTGGAAGAGGGTAGGGTAACGTTGTCTCATGTCGGCTTCCAATTCCCAGGTCGCCGTTTCTGTCTCGTGGTTAGACCACAGGACCTTGACCATCTTTACAGATTTATTTCTTGTCACCCTTTCCTTGTAGTCGAGTATTTGCACCGGGGTTTTTCATAGGTCAAGTCATCATCCAATTCGATTACGTCCGGTTGGAGTACATGCGACGTGTCGGGCACATACTTCTTCAGTTGGGAGACGTGAAATACGTTATGGACGCGTGCTAGTTGAGGCGGCAGTGCTAGCCGGTACGCTAGATTCCCCACTCTTTCGAGGATCTCATACGGCCCTATGTATCGTGGGCTCAGTTTCCCTCGCTTTCCGAAGCGCATCACGCCCTTCATCGGTGAGACTTTCAGCATGACCTTGTCACCGACTTGGAATTCCAAGTCCTGCCGTCTCACGTCCGCATAACTCTTTTGCCGGTCCTGAGCGGCTCTCATCTTCCCCTGGATAACCTTAACTTGCTGA
Source organism: Hygrophila difformis (assembly GCA_030278955.1). Lineage (NCBI taxonomy): Eukaryota > Viridiplantae > Streptophyta > Magnoliopsida > Lamiales > Acanthaceae > Hygrophila > Hygrophila difformis. The sequence goes on along the minus strand of JAOANR010000005.1, from coordinate 31,247,336 downwards.
GCCATGTCCTCCACCAGTTGTGGTCCTACTGTCATTATTCGATCGTTCTCTTCCCAACTCAATGGGCTCCGGCATCTTCATCCATACAGTGCCTCGAAGGGCGCCATGCCGATGCTCGCATGGTAACTGTTGTTGTAGGAGAACTCGATCAAGGGTAAATGGTGCTCCCAACTTCCCTTGAATTCCAACACACAGACCTTCAACATGTCCTCCAGCGTTTGTATTGTTCGCTCCGTCTGCCCATCCGTCATGGGGTGGAACGTAGTACTCATTTTTATCTGCGTCCCCAGAGCTTCTTGCAGCTTGGTCCAAAACTGGGAGACGAATCTGCTATCCCTATCCGAGATGATGTCATGTGGCACCCCGTGCTGGCGTACCACATTGTCTACATATGCTCTTGCTAGTTGGTCCATTGTCCAAGTGTCCTTCATCGGGATGAAGATGGCGGCCTTCGTTAACCTATCCACGATCACCCAGATCTTGTTCATCCCCTTTGGCAAACGTGGTAACCCTGAAACGAAATCCATGGAGATACTGTCCCACTTCCAGCTTGGGATCTCCAATGGTTGCATTAATCCTAAGGGTTTTTGCCGTACTGCCTTGATCTTTTGGCAGGTAAGACACCTTGCCACGAACTCGGCCACCTCTCTCTTCATGTTCGGCCACCAATAATTTTTCTTCAAGTCTTTGTGTAGCTTATCCCCTCCGGGGTGAACCGAGTAGGGGGTGCTATGGCCTTCCTCCATCACCTTCTTCAGATCCGCGGACTCCCGCGGTATACACCACCTTCCCCTGAAGCGGATGCTCCCGTCCTTCTGAATCTTGAAATCCACTGCCTTTCCTTCGGCAATGCTTCTCCTTATTTCCTCCAACTTTTCGTCACTCGATTGGGCGAGTCGTATCTCTTCGAATATGGTAGGCCCTACTACCATCGCGTTGACGACCTCGGTTACCGTACCGGGATGCACCAGTTCCAGGCTTAATTTCGCCAAATCTCTGTACAATTCGGCCGGTATCACCAGTGAGTTCGTGACGTGTTGCGTCTTCTGACTCAAGGCGTCGGCCACGACGTTGGCCTTGCCCTCGTGATACGCGACTTCCAGGTCGTAATCTTTGATCAGTTCCAACCATCTCCTCTGCCTCAAGTTCAGTTCTCTTTGCGTGAATATGTACTTGAGGCTCTTATGGTCGGTGAACATCCGACACTTCCGCCCATAGAGATAGTGTCTCCAAATTTTCAGGGCGAACACGACCGCGGCCAGTTCTAGGTCGTGCGTCGGATAGTTCTGCTCGTGTGGTTTTAGCTGCCGCAATGCGTATGCTATGACTCTTTGATCCTGCATTAGTACGCATCTCAGTCCTTCTCTCGAGGCGTCGCTATACACCTCGAAGTCTCCATTCTCTGATGGTAACGCCAACACTGGCGCCGTGGTAAGTCGTTTCTTCAGCTCCTGGAATGCGGCTTCGCACTCGCCAGTCCAGTCGTACTTCACCCCCTTCTTCAGCAGTTGGGTCAACGGGCGGCGATTTTGGAGAAGTCCTGGACAAATCGCCTGTAGTAGCCCGCCAGTCCGAGAAAACCTCTTATCTCCGTTGGGCTCTTCGGTGATACCCACTCGGTTACTGCCGAGATCTTTGCCGGGTCTACCGCCACTCCACTGGCGGATACGATATGCCCAAGGAATGCTACTTCCCTCAGCCAGAAGTCGCATTTGGACAACTTCCCGTATAGCTGATTTTCTCGGAGGATCCTCAACACTTTATGTAAGTGCTCGGAATGTTCTTCCTCGTCCCTTGAGTAGATCAAGATGTCGTCTATGAATACCACTACGCATTGATCTAATAGCCCTGGGAACACGTTGTTCATGAGGTTCATGAACATTGCCGGGGCGTTCGTCAGTCCGAATGACAGTACTGTGAATTCGTAGTGTCCATAGCGAGTCCTGAACGCTGTCTTCTGGATGTCCTTCTCAGCGATTCGCAGTTGATGATATCCCGAACGCAGGTCGATCTTGGAGAACACAGTAGCTCCCTTCAGCTGGTCGAACAAGTCCTCGATTCTGGGCAACGGGTACTTGTTCTTGATAGTGACTTGATTAAGTCCTCTATAGTCGATACACAGTCGCAAACTCCCGTCTTTCTTCTTAACGAACAAGACCGGTGCTCCCCATGGAGATGTACTCGGCCTAATATATCCCTTCCCCAACAATTCCTCGAGTTGCTCCTTTAACTCCTTCATCTCTGGTGGCGCCATGCGGTAAGGAGCCTTTGAGACGGGTTCCGTTCCCGGGATGAGATCTATGGTGAACTCGAGATCCCTCTCAGGGGGCATGCCGGGAACGTCTTCCGGGAACACATCCGGGTACTCTCTTACCACCGGAATGTTGTCTATCTTTACTCCTTCAGCCTCGAGGTTATGAACGTAGCATGCGTATAACGCGTGGCCTTTACGCATTAGGCTATATAATTCTAGGACGTTGACTATCTTGTTAGATTTTTTAGGGGGTTGAGAGTAGAAGATGACTCTTTTCCCCCTACTTTTCGACAGTGTGATCTTTTGCTTTTGGCACTCGATCACGGCCTTTACCGGGTTAACCAATCCATTCCTAGTATGACGTCAAAGTCTCTGACGTTAAACTCCACTAAGTTTGCGAAAAACTCTACGTTCTTTATTACTACAGGTATTCCATTGTAGCATTTAGAGCATGTTATTACTTCTCCAGAGGGCAGTTGGATACCTAAGCTAATCATCTCGCACTTAGGTAAATCTAGTTCAGTTACGACTCTCGAAGATATAATCGAACAACTGGCTCCGGAATCAAATAAGACTCTAAGCGGAGTACCTAGGACATGGAAAGTACCTGCCATCACGTCACCCTGCGGGTATGTCAACCTGGTTGATCACGTTCAACCTCCCCATCGGCCTCCCTTGATTGGCTGGCTGGTTCTGATTCGGATTTGCGTTTTGCTGCTGGTTCGGAGGGCGCTGGTTCGGATTCGGAGGAGGCCGATATCCTTTATTGTTGCCGTTTCTACCTCCCTGGTTGAACGGCTCGTTAGGTCCAGTGACCAAATCTTCTCTTTTCGTGATGTTCTCGAGTCGGGTTCGACATTCCTCCCTCCGATGGCCAATTCGGCCGCACCGGAAACATTCGCCCACCTGAGGACATCTCCTCACCAGGTGCGGCCTGCCACACCTCGGACACGGTGGCACTCGTCCTCCTTGGTTGAAGTTCCGACCGTTGTTGTTTTGAATGCTCCTGTTCGGACCTCGCCGGGAGTTGTCCCCACCTGTAGGGTTGCCCGTCCTATTGTCCCGGTTCCTTTTATCTGGCCCTTGTGTCCCTCGGCTGGATTCCCCAGCAGCCTTCCTTTTGAGCTGTTGCACTCGTGTGACTGCTACCGCACGATCGTAGACGTATTGCAGGTCCGGATAGTTAACCCCGGCGATCACCTCCCGAATTGACAAGTTCAATCCCATTTCGAACTTCTGCGCCTTCTCCCCGTCCGTAGGTACCATCCGAGGCGCAAATCTCACCAACTCCTTAAACCGTGCATAATATTCTTGAACAGATTTTTCCCCTTGTTTCAGGGATGAGAACACTTCATACAGTGCCGCCTTTGTACTCATTGGGTAGAAGCGCTCCCGGAGTAACTCCATGAACTCGTTCCACGAGTAGGGTTCATCTTCTTCGGCTAGCTTTCCCTGGGTAGCCTGCCACCAGTCATCGGCCTCGCCACCCAGATAGTACGAAACCACGTGGACCTTCTCCCCCTCCGGGCATCTTATCGCCTTCAGCAATTAGTCGAAGGTTCTCAACCATTCTTCCAGCTTAGCGGGGTCTTCCTCCCCGACGTAGTAAGGAGGCCGGTAGGGGTTCACCGCAGCCAAGTAATTGATCCTTGCTTCCGGTGGTAGCGCCGCGGCAGCTCCACCCTGGTTAACGTAAGCATTACCCAGTGCGATCAGTAATTCTTCCATGTTCCTCATTCGCCCTTCCGCAGGGTTGGGCATCGTTCCTGCCGGGTTCGGCACCTCCGCGTTAGGTGCCTGCTCATTGGGTTGTCCCGGCGTGCCGTGGGTGTTGGGGGTGGCAGGGAAGGTCCTTGGTCGTCCTCGGGGTGCCATCCTATTACAACCAAGGGAGGTTTAGAGTTCAGGGAGATTCGATAAGGTGTGGGAAAAAGTGTTTTGCTAAATTGAATGATGCTTATCAAGAGTTGGTTAGTATTTGCATTTATTCATTCAGTCGTTTAGGGTTTAGGGTTCGAGGTACTTGTCGATTTGTTATGCAGAAATAGATACGTTGTTTGTCTGTCGGCGCTTTGATAAGAGATAAAGGTGGTGTATAAAATAGGTGTTTGTGACTTTATTGCTTAGTAGAAATTTTTGTTTCGGTACAAGCGACAAGTAGCAAAGATGCTGAAAATAGTTCGGGAAAATAGGAAAGAGAACAATAGGAATAATGTGTCGATAATCCCCTAAGCCTGGGAAGGGTAGGTAGTCGGATCCTCCATGGGGTCGTACTCATCACTTGCACCCTCGATGGTGCCCGTGCCAAGGGGCCCATGGAACACCGGGCTTGCTGGCCAGGCGGGTCCAGTAGTAGGAACAGGATCGATGGTGGCAACTGGAGTCGGGGCGGCGACAGGGTCAGCAACGGGGCTAGCTGCGGGAGGAGCTCCTGGGCCAAGGGGGGCGTGTGGAGGCAAGTCATCCTTCCAGTGAAGCAGTTGATATCCCAGGACCCCTGCTTTGGTCTCTATGTCGTCCAGTTGGGCTCGAAGCTCAGTCTAGTGGGTCTGGAGTTCGTTGATTTGGATTTGGAGTTGGGTCAGCTCTTGGTGCCCCGCTCCCCCCAGGTTAGCCAGGTGACCTAGGTTGGCCTCCATTTGTTCTACTCTTAGCCTGAAGTTGTTCACATTTTGAGGGGTTCCGAGGTAGGCTTCTATCAATCTCATTAATAGGTTGATCATATTTGCGTTTGGAGCAGCCATCTAGTGTTGACAAGGTAGGTTAGAGTTAGGGTGTGTCTTAGGCAAAGTCAAGATGTGCAAGAATTAAATCTATATGCAACATGCAAGTGCAAGTCCCTTCCCATTAAAATTTAATTTATTCGTATTTTTAAAATAAATTGCTAAAGGTTGGGCCTCTATAGTGGGCCGAAAAGTTTAATTTTTTTTTCTCCTTGGCTAAAACATTGGGCTATAAATAAATTTTTGGACTAAATAAAACTAGTGGTCTGTGAAAGTAATATACTTAAAAATATTACTAGGGTTTAAAATATTAGTATCAAAATAATTATAATAATAATATTACTAATAATAATAATAGCTTCAAAATAAAATTCCGGGCTCTGATACCAACTTGTAACACCCCGGATTTGGTAACCCAGGCCGAGGTGTCACCGCCGCATCTCCCTAGCAAGACACGGCTTCCCGAGCTCGCTAAGGAAGTGCAAGGCTTATGGGTATGCAAAGTTTTAAAAACATTCAACAATGAATCCGGAATTTATCAATACTTCAATCATAGTACGGTAGTAAAAATCATCATGCATGGATAAGGTAAGTGCAGCGGAAAAGTACTCACGGCCAACACGGCCAAAACCTCGGGTTTAACAGACCAGGTAAAACAGTAGTATGATGCAGTAATTAAAAACGTTCACAAATATATCCCCCCAAATGCGTGTGCATGCGTCACTCGACATACTCTGTAAAAGAAAAAAAAAACGACAACGGTTGTCAGTATAAAGATATACTGAGTAAGTTAATCCCTAACTAACAAATAAAAGGGGTTACATGTGTTTAAACTAAATATCTCGCTTTCCATACATAAATTTAAAATACATAATTTATTTGCAGCGGAAAACATGATTAAAGGACATAATTTTAAAAGTGTAATTTAAAGCATAATTTAAGATGCATAATTTTAAATACATAATTTTAAAAAAAAACATGATAAATACGATTTAAGCATAATGGAACACTCACACAAGTCTTTTACATTTTATCCCGTCGACTAAGAAGAGGACACCATACCGGGAGATCACTAACGAGGCAATCTCAACATAGGACCACTAACAAGGCAGTCCAACAATGGGAGACCACTAACGAGACAGTCTCAAAAAGATAGTAGGACCACTAACGAGGCGATCCAAAATATACAGCGCGCGAGATCACTAACGAGGCAATCTCAGATAGTAAGGAGACCACTAACGAGGCACTCTCAAAGATAATGATAGCATGAAGATCGGCTCGGCCTAGTGAACAGGATTTTTCGAAAGTTCGTATTTCAATGTTATCAAATGATCGATATCGCGTTTTCATGGTTCGAGTTTTCTCAAGTTCGAAAAATCCTATTCGAGGCAGTTTACGCCTTTCTTAATTAAAAATTCGTCTTTACACCAAAAATTCTAAAATTTTTACAGTAGATCGAAAACACACACACGAAAAACTTTCATGTTTTAAGTTTTGGGAAATAAGGTCCCGAAGTGAGTCGAATTTCGAGTTCTTTGCAAAGATAATTTCTGTCTCAAAAACTGGTTTCGTCATAGGTTAGTGCAACGCCGATTAAAAATTCATTTCAAAACCAATTGATGCGAAAGTTTTGTAGTAATTGCAAAACACGTTAAGGAACAACTTTCATGTTTTAAGAATTTGGAAATAATGAATTCTTGATACTCAAAAATCAACCATAACCCACTGTATACTCGTGGGCTCCGAAAAGGTTTTGTAGCAGTTCTGAAATTCGATCGTTGGGCATACCAAACGAACACCAAAATTCATGAAATTTTATATGCATAATCTAGACACAATTATCTACAACTTTTGTTTAGGAATGCAATGTTAAATCATTCTAAAAATGGGTGAAAAACATGCATCAAGTCGAGTAAGAGAAACTGTCACAGTTTGAAATGTTCGGGTTGTCACAGAAAGTTTACGGCGTGATTTGGGATAGCAAATCTTAATGTCAACGGCTGAAATTTGGACACAAGATAGATAAAGGTGTTATGAACAACTCTTATGTTGAAAGGTTTTCGGTTTGAATTCCCGAAGGTCGAGTTTTAGGCGAGCCTTTGAAATTGGACGAAAATAGGGTTTTTGAAAACCGATTTTTGTTACAAGCCTATATCTCGAGTTTTAAACAACCAATAACCACGAAAATTTGTGAGTAAGGTTTTAACTTACAGATTTGAAGATTAGGATTACTGGGATGGGTATCCGGATGTTCTAGGGTCGCGACGAACGGCCAATCCTTCCGATCGCTTTTCGTTTGTTTTCCGGCGTGAAATCGTAGCAAAGGAAACGGGTTAGATTTTGAGTTTCTAAGTGTTATGGATGAACTAAAACATTAAACTATGGCTTACCAAGATTCTATGGGGCAGTGCCTTCGTCCCGTTTGCCTCGCCGTCGCCGGAATGTTCGTCGGAAGTTGTCGTCGGATGAGTTTTGGCTTGGAGAGGGAGTTGGGAGTGTCTAGGGTTTTGAGAAACTGAAAACTAAGGAGAGGGGCGGCCAACACAGCCCCTATAACCTTCTCCACTGCCTTGATCCGCTTCCCCTCGATAGGGGACGGATTTTTGGCAAGAAAATCGCCATAGAAGGAAAGTTTACACCTCCTGCACCTCTGGCGCGGTGGTGGCGCGCACATAAGCCTTTGTCCGCGCGGAATGCGTGCGAACAGTCCTGGGACGCGTCTCCCTTTCCCCGCGCGGTGGCCGCGCGTGCGCGCGCGGGGTTCGGGCGGTTCGTGTGGTCCGTCGGTTCTTTTCTTCCTTTTCACGATCGGGTTTCTATCCTTCGCGCTCTTGGTCCGACTTTGCGGGTCATTCCCGACTCGAAATTCTCACGTGGGTTTATTTACGAATTCGATCTAACTCCCGTATGATAATTCGTCTACTTAAACTCGTCCCGTCCTTCCTTAATGATTTTACTGAGGTTGTGTTTTGGTTTCTTCGGGTTTAAACGTTGGGATGCTTTCGGTTATGTTTTTATTTTGTGATTTATTTTATGACTGAACTTGGTATTTAAATTCCTAAGCTACCTACGTACCCTGTGAAGGGATCAAGTCATGACGTAGTTCAAAAACAATTTGAATTTATTTTTCCTCGGGTGTTACAATTCCATTGCAATGTCAGCTTCTTAAAGGACTTGCTGGATGGTTTTATCTTTGAAGACGGCGTCCATGGCTTCCATTGCTGTTTGAAGATTGCTACTGCTGCCTTCACTCATCACCGCCCTTGCCTTGCTTGGATCGATTCGTGGCCCTGAATGGTCACTCGAATTTTCCAAGTTCTGTATATTTTCTTCTTGCACCGTGGGTTGAGGTTGAGTGACAGCTGCAGCCAATGTTTGTGCAGCTATTCTATTCAGATCACTTGCAAGCTCCGCCGACTTCTTTATTGATTCTTTAAATCGCACATTGCTTTCGTGCACCATCTCTTCGATTTCTTCAGTGGGTTTCAACCCTTCAACAATTTTATCCATTTTTTCTTTAACTCCACTTTCTCGGGAAATCACATTCTTCTGTTGCTTCTCTTTATCTTTCGCCCATTCTGCTGGCTCAGTCTTTACTTTAATATGCACAATGTTAGTTTTGCTGATTATTTGGCAACCATCGTCCCCAACATTGGCCTCTTTTTCAGCCTCATTCTTCTTTTTCTGTTCCAGCTCTGCCTGTAACTTCTCAGCAGCTTTTCTATTTTCTTCTTCCTCCCGGGCTTTTCGCATGTTCTCTTGCATTTCAGCCTCTTTCAATGCTTTCTTCTCAGCTATCTCCTCCCATTCATTCTTTTTCTCTTCCCGTGCCTTAGCCCTTTCCTGCCTCCATTCCTCTTGCTTCGCGGCTGATTCCGCTTCGGCCTGTTCTTTCTCCTGTCTATCTCTTTCGGCTATCCATGCCTCGCGTTCAGCAATTCTCCTTTCTTCAGCTAATTCCACATTAATCCTCCTCTGTTCTTTTTCAGCAGACTCAGCATCTTCTTCTTCTTGAGCCTTCTTTGCTAGTACGGCATCAATTTCTTCTTGGGCCTTCCGCCTCTCTTCTTTCTTTGATAATTCAACAGCCTGGCCCTTGCCCTTATCCCTTGGCTTTGAAAGTTCATCATAGAATTTGGACACAGGTGGGATAATCCTTGGCTGGCTGGAAGGCTTTGGTTCTTGGATTTTGAATTGAGGCTCAGCTGGCCTTCCAGCCTTCTCTTTTGCTGCCAGCTTTATCAGCTTCCTCTTCTTCTTCGGCGGCTCTGGCTCAGTTTCAGTCTGGAGGGGCTCCGATTCGATAGACTGATGTGGTTCGGGAGATGGATCTACATAGTCATCGATCATTTTGTCATCAGCCTTGGTCCACAGCCCAAATTCCGGCCCTTTGATCTTCAAATACTTTGTGATGAATTTGGGCTCGGTCATTGCTATCAGTTGCTCGATCCATCTCTTCGTGAAGTGTCTACCCAAAACTCCCTGAAACCCCACGTCGTATCGTAACTGCCCTCGTCTATTCTCTTGGCAGTACCTCAGTCCTTCTTCATCCATTTCTTTCAGCAAGTCGAAGAATCTTTTCTTCATGTCTGCGTAGAGTGTGTCCATGATATCAGCCTCCTTTTCCCCCAAGTGAGACAGATTTCGGACCGGTGGAATATTCAGGAAGCCCAAGCATTTGTTATCGTCCATTAGGCGTATCTGGCATTTTTGGTTGCCCATTTTATGCCAGCTCCTGCCCCAGATCATGGTCGTGCATTCCTCTTTGATCAGTGCAAAGTTGGGCATCCCCTCCATTGTCGCCTCTTTCGGTTCAACCGCAGGGAATCGCTTGGGGATGAATGTTGGCACAATTTCCTCATTTTCAGGGGGTATTTCCACCCCCGGATTCAGCACAGAGTCTCGGATATCCTTCTCCCATTTCCCCCATTTGATCAAATACTCGCCCCATAGCTTTCTTGTCGCTTTTATCCGTTCAATGATCAAATTCAACATGGGAGAGTTGTTCGTCAATCCGAATTCCAGTACCGGTTTAACAACATCCCATAAATTGAACACCATATCAGTATGGCATGCTCTTGCGTGCTTTGTAAGCCATCGCTGCTCTTCCGGTCCGCAGACGGTTCCATTGTCGTAAAGCTCCTTTTTGAACATAAATGGGAACGCGTCTGCCATGGCAAATACCCCGGTCGAGGCCACTTTCTGCGCCAGAGGCACATATCTGACATACTGCCTCTTTGTTTCTTCCAAGATTCCCGGCTGTATGAGGACTTGCTCGAATGCTGCTAATTGCTTATCTCTCAGGTGTTGTTCCAGCATTCTAACCCACCGGCCCTTCTGCTCATTCAGCCTCCAGACCATCCGTTCGTAGTGTACCTTCCAAGAGAACCGCTAATCATATGTTGCATGGGTGAATTCCTGGTCCCAGAAGTTCCACAGGTGTTTGCAAAAATCCCTTTCGAGCCCCATGGCTTTGAAGTTTCTATCTTGCTCTGGGATGTCCCTCCACCAATGTTCTTTCATTTCGAAACTCCAGTCGGTGAGGTGGTCCATTTCCAATTCGAATTCGTTCCCCAGGGCTCTTCGGAAGTCACCTATCTATTTTTTAAAGTCCTCTATCTCTATAAAAGCTAGGTCTGGAGTTGTAGTAGGAAGGCCCATCACAGACTCTATAATCATTTGGCTCCTTTTACTCCCACTTGGGTTTTCAGACGAAGACGCCATTCTTGGAAAGATTGGACGGAGTAAAGCTCGGATTTAGAAGACTAGTGTCGAGAGGAAGAGGGAAGTTCGCGAGAGGATTCGGGAAAAATATCTAAGTGTTGAAAGTGCGAATGAGGGAGAAGAAGGGGGAAAGGATATAAATAAGGTTGTGGGACAGGGGCAATGCGGTTTAAGGGAAACCGCATCATCGATGTGGTATATCATAGATGCGGTATATACCGCATCGATGCGGTTTCCAAACTTATGTGAGGGATGCGGTATATACCGCATCGCATAGACTGCATCGAATGAGATGGGGAAAAACAACTCCAAGTGATGCGGTTTATTCATAATCGATGCGGTATATACCGCATCGAGGAAACCGCATCGTAGAGTGAAACCGCATTGACTACTTGAACAAATAAGAGGGGTGCTTTTGTGAGGCGATGCGGTTTATTAAGGCGATGCGGATACCGCATCGCATAAACTGCATTGCTCACTTGCAAAAATAAACAATATGCCTTCGTACGTCGATGCAGTTTATTCACATTGATGCGGTGTATACCGCATCGAATAAACTGCATTGGCTACTTAGAAAAATTAACACAGGGAATGCGCCTTTGAGGATCGATGCGGTCTTTTATGTCGATGCGGTATAAACCGCATCGATAAAATTACTAAGGGCAATGTGGTGATGCGGTTTGTCTCAAATGATGCGGTATAAACCGCATTGATTTGAGGAGAAAATTATACCGCATCCAACACTTATGCATTTTCTACAAATTTAAACATACTGAACATGCATATTTACACCAAAATCTTATTTTAACAAATACATGCTTGCATAAATTAGGTTGGATCAATACTGCTATTTTATGAATTTATTCCGGACTTTAAATTTCTTTAAATTCCGAAATTAATTTCCATTAATTGCAATATTAATCCAACCAGGAACATGGTTTTTGAAGCTTTATTTTTCTTTTTGTTGATTCCATGAATTCCTGCAAGGCAAATATAAGAAAATTATTAGATTTTCTCCAAATATCAACATCCTCACATTTAGAGTCTTAGTACTCTAAATGTTTAAGTGATGTTTGGATACTTATTGTCCAAGAAAATTGAATGTGCTAATTAAATAAATATATATATATATATAAATATATTTATATTTTAAACATAAGCCGGCTCTGAAATTATTTGAACTTCTTTTTCGGGATCGAACTGCCCGAGATACTCCTTCAATCTCTGTCCATTCACCACCAGCTCTCCTTTGTCAGTTCGGATCCTGACAGCTCCACTCTCAAACACGTGCACCACTTCGTATGGCCCTTCCCATCTAGACCTAAGCTTTCCGGGGAACAACTTCAACCTAGAATTGAATAAGAAGACATTTTGGCCAACATAGAAGTGTTCAGATTTAATACGACGATCATGTAACTTCTGGGTCCGCTCTTTGTAAATCCTCGAGCTTTCATAAGCTTGCACACGTATTTCCTCAATTTCATTGAGGTCCAACTTGCGTTTGCCCTGAGCAACTCTCGGGTCAAAATTAAGCATTTTTACGGCCCAGTAAGCCTTGTGCTCTAGTTCTACAGGAAAATGACAGACTTTTCCGAAGACGAGCCTGTATGGGGACATCCCAATGGAAGTCTTGAATGAAGTGAGGTATGCCCATAGAGCATCATTGAGCTTACGTGACCAATCTTTACGGGTTGTCCCTACCGTGGCCGCGAGTATATGTTTGATTTCGCAGTTTGATACCTCGACTTGACCACTGGTTTGGGGATGGTAAGGCGTGCCTATCTTGTGGAGAATCCTAGTTTTGCTCATAAGATTTGCAAAAGCTTTGTTAACAAAATGGGTTCCTCCATCAGATATGATTACCCTAGGTACACCAAATCTATTGAAAATGTTACTTTTCAAAAATTTGATGACTTGGTAACCACCATTGGTTGGCAAAGCAACCGCCTCAACCCACTTGGACACGTAATCGACAACTACCAAGATGTAATGATTCCCATCAGATGTCGGAAATGGTCCCATGAAGTCAATACCCCACACATCGAAAATCTCAAGGGTGAGAATTCCTTTTTGAGGCATTTCATCCATCTTGGAGATATTCCCTAGTCTTTGGCATCTGTCACAAGCGTTAACAAATGCTTTGCAATCCGCGTAGATGGTAGGCCAATAGAAACCACACTCGAGCACCTTGTGAGCTGTTCGAGTGGGGCCATGGTCACCTCCATATTCCGATTCATGGCATTTTTTAGAGATTTGATAAGCCTCGTGCTCAGTTACACATCGTCTAATAATCGAATCTGCACAATGCTTGAAGAGATAAGGATCTTCCCAGAAGTAGTTGACTACATCTCGGTTGAACCTTGCTTTATGGCTCTTGTGCTGGAATGGTGGGGTTATTCCGCATGCTAAAAAGTTAGCAATGTCGGAAAACCATGGACAAGCTTGATCCTGAAGATGCAACGCAAACAATTTCTCATCCAGGAAATTTTCATTGACGGCTAGTTCATTTTTATCATTTTCTATTCGAGACAAATGGTCAGCAACACCATTGTCTCTGCCTTTTCTATCTTTTATTATGATATCAAATTCCTGCAACAGAAGTACCACCTGATTAATCGAGGTTTGGCATCTTGTTTGCTAAACAAGTATCTCAATGAAGAGTGATCTGTGTACACTATGGTTTTCGTACCGATTAGATACTGTCTGAATTTATCAAACGCGAAAACCACAGCATACATCTCTTTCTCCGTGGTGGTGTAGTTAACTTGGGCTTCATTCAGGGCGTGACTTGCGTAATGAATTACGCAATGTTTCCCTTCCTTATGTTGCCCAAGAACTGCACCCACTGCAAGATCACTTGCATCGCACATTACCTCGAAAGGTATTGACCAATTGGGTGGTTGTACTATTGGAGCAGAAATCAACATCTTTTTGAGCGTGTCAAAAGCTTGAACACAGGCTTCGTTTATTACGAAAGAATTTTCTTTACAAAGCAGGTTAGTGAGTAGCTTGGCAATTTTAGAGAAATCTTTAATGAACCTCCGGTAAAAACCGGCATGCCCTAAGAAGCTCCTAACCAATTTTATTGAATTGGGTAATGGAAGATTGGAGATGACTGAAACCTTGGCTCTGTCGACTTCGATGCCTGCGCGCGAGATGCGGTGACCTAACACTATACCCTCAGTGACCATAAAATGGCACTTTTCCCAGTTCAAGACTAAGTTAGTGTCCTCACATCTTTTTAATATCTTAGGAAGATTGGTCAAGCATTCATCAAAAGTATATCCATACACAGAGAAGTCATCCATGAAAACTTCTATGCATTTTTCGATAAATTCTGAGAAGATAGACATCATGCATCGTTGAAAAGTTGCAGGCGCATTGCAAAGGCCAAAAGGTATGCGCCTATATGCAAAAGTTCCATATGGGCAAGTGAAAGTAGTTTTGTCATGATCTTCACTAGCTATTACAATTTGATTATAGCCCGAATAACCATCCAAAAAACAGTAGTACTCCCTCCCGACCAACCTCTCAAGCATTTGATCAATGAACGGAAAGGGAAAATGATCCTTCCACGTCGCGGTATTGAGCTTCCGGTAGTCGATGCAAACTCGCCAACCGGCCACTGGCCTTGTCGCCACTTCTTCTCCTTGCTCGTTAGTCGTTATGCACATCCCACCACGCTTTGGTACTACCTCCACTGGGCTAACCCATTTGCTGTCAGATATAGGATAGATGATACCAGCATCTAATAGCTTGATAACTTCTTTCCTTACCACTTCTTGCATGTGGGGGATCAAACGCTGTTGGGGTTGCCTTGAGGGCTTGTACTCCTCTTCCATTAAAATTCTGTGCATGCAAACAGAGGGGCTTATTCCTTTATATCAGAAATGGTCCATCCAATTGCATGTACATATTTCTTGAGAATGTCTACCAGAGCTTTTTCTTGTTCTTGTGTCAGCTTGGCTGACACAATTACCGGTAACTTTTTATGTTCAGCGAGAGAAACGTACTTAAGATGATCCGGAAGTATTTTAAGTTCAATCTCTGGCGGACATTCAACGGAAGGCAGTAATTTGCGAGAAATGGATGGGGGTTAAAGATCAGATTTACCTTCAGGACCCTGTGTCAGTACAGGGTCCACTTCCTCGTCCATGGTGCTCTCCTCCTCCTCCGGAGTGAATTCAACACCGTCAAACTCTTCGAGGTCCCCAGTCATAGGGTCCTCAAAGTGCACGGCATTGCAGCTTCTTCCTAGCTCGGCACCAGCATGCATCAGTACCTGCTTTGAAACTTTGTCCGACATCAAAATCACAGAGTCAATGCTCTCGTCCTCACACCTATCATCTATTACATCAAATTTGGAACAAGTTTCCTCAGACGGAAACTTTTGCAGTCTGCCCATGTTGAAATTCAGCTCCTCTTCTCCGACACGGAGCTTGATTTGACTTGATCGAGCGTCTATCAGTGCACCGCCCGTTGAAAGAAATGGGAGGCCTAGGATCAGAGGCATTTCATAGTCCTCCTCAATGTCAAGAATGATGAAGTCCACAGGAAAAAGGGTCCCTCCCGTCTTGACGATTACGTCCTTTAGTATCCCGACTTGGTGGGTAATCGACCGGTCTGCCAGTTGTAGTTTCATTGTAACCTGTTCAATCACTCCCAAGTGAAGACGTTTTGCCATGGCGAGTGGCATAACGTTGATGCTTGATCCCAAATCGCATAACCCTTTTCCAACATTGGTCTTCCCAATGTGGACTGGCAGTCTGACACAGCCTGGGTCTTCCTTTTTCTCCGGTAGTACTCTCTGGATTATGGCACTGCAACTGCTGTTCAAGATCACCACCTCCTCCTGCTCAAATTTCCTTCTCCCTGAAATCATTTCTTTAAGAAATTTAGCATAGACGGGCATTTTTGAAATCATTTCGACCAAGGGAATAGTGATCTCAACAGCTTTCAATCTTTCCAAAAACTTTTTAAATTTTTCATCTTGTTCCTTATTTTTAAGACGTGCAGGGTATGGCACCCTTGGCATGTACTTATTATTATCAATTTTTGGTGGCAAAGGGAAGGAAGTTGTACCTTCACCCGTACCCTTATCAGCTTCCAGTGCAGCTTCAGTGTGCGAGTTCGTTGTATCTGATTTGTCCTTTACCAGCTCAAGACTTTCTTCTCCTTCAATCTTTTTCTTTTCCTTAACAACCTCCACTGATTCCTTTCCCTTTACAGCCTTTTTCTTTCCTGACCCAACAATTCCTTTCAGAGTCTTACCTCCCAGCAATGTGATTGCTTTACATTGCGGGTTGGTTTCAGTACTACTCGGCAGTGTTCCCTTTCCCCTGTTCTGCAATTCTCTAGCCAACTGCGTGACCAGTGTCTCCACATTCTTAATAGATGACTGCAGTTGTTGGTTTATCTCCCTTTGGTTGGAAATAAACTCAGTCATCATGCTCTCTACACGGGATGGTGGCTTTTGGTTGAACTGCTGGTTTTGATCAGGTTGGGCTTGGAAATTTTGGAAATTTTGGCCTTAGTTTTGGTTGGGTCTTTGCTGGATGTGAGACTGGAAGTTCTGCACTCTCTGTTGAACAAATCCGGGGTTATGTGGTCTGAAGTTCTGCTGTGGGTTTTGGTGGGCAAACTGGGTAGGCTGATCTGGCTGAGATAACAAATTCTCATTAATTGCATTGTTATTAGAGTATGAGAGGTTTGGGTGGCGGATCTGGAAATTCCCAGCATAGTTACAACTTTCGGTAGCTATCTGTTGGCATGTGTCAGTTGGATGTGGTCCCTGACACAGCCCCCACACAGCTTCCGATTGATGTGTTTGTACTTGGCTTGATGATGCTCCCGCCTGAGAAGTACCTACTCCCATCCCTTGATTCAGCTGGATCGCGGCTACCTGTTCCTGCAGTTTTTCAAAGTCCGTCTTTCCCTCACTTACAGCAAAAACTTTTCTAGGAGGATCTACCTTCCTCTCATCATTGTTTAATACAGATCTGTTCACAAACATGTTCTCAATCTTTGCCCATGCTTGATCCATGGGCAAATGGAGTAAGTGTTTCCCTCCTGGAGCATCCAACATCATTCTCCATGAATGGGTGAGTCCGCTATAGAACTTTCGTAATTGCTCCCAAGGTTGGTATCCATGTTGTGGGCATTTTCTCAAGAGGTTGAAGAACCTCTCTTTGGCATCATAGAGCGACTCGTCCGCCTTCATTTTGAATTCTCCTATCTTTTCTCGTCCTTCTTCCACCTTTGCTTCGGGGAAGTATTTCAACAAAAAACTCCTCACTAGATCTTCCCATGTGCTTCGCTGGGTCACTGGCAAAGATTTGTACCAATCCCTAGCACCACTAAATAAAGAGAAAGGAAACAACATCAGTCTTATGGCATCAGGGGATACCCCCTGATTTTTTATTGTATCACACAGTTTCAAAAATGTTTGGAGATGGTCATGAGGGTCCTCATGATTTGCACCGCAGAATTGATTGTTCTGCACCAAGTTGATTAGCGCAGGCTTCAGTTCGAAGTTTCGTGCATTGATGGGGGCTCTCCCAAGCCTGTTCAGATAGGGCTCCACTATTGGCTGCATAAAGTCAGCCGCTGCCTGCTGTTGTTGATTTCCCTGCTCCGCTTGGTTTTGGTATTGCTGGTGGTAGTTAGGAGTTTGCTGGTAATAGTTCGGGTCATGAGGGTTGTTCTGGAATAGGTCTTGATTGAAGGGAATATTCTGGTATTGCTAGTTTTGCATATTTTGATTTTGGTAGTTGTATTGGTTCAGAGGTGGTGGCGGTTGGTGGTATTGCTGATAATGTTGCTGATTAAGATTAGGTAGATTCTCCTCCTCGTTTGCACGATTTGTATTTTCTATCACATCCCCATCAGCTCCATTACCTGGATTATTGAGGGGTTGGTTATGGATGGGTGGTTGGTTTATGGGTAAGATCGGGGGAATGTCCTGGTTCTCCGCCATATCTGATAGATCACTGCTTGTGGTTTCAGAAGAGGTATGAGTCTGTGTTTCCTATTCCTTTCTCAGTCTTGCTTGTGCCCTTAGCTGTCGAGCAGTCCTTTCTATTTCTAGATCGAACGGTAGCTCAGGCAATGTATCCTTCCTCCGTTGCATAAGCAGTTCGTATCACACTTGATAGCACCTGTACAACCCCCACGTTAGTAATGGTTCAAGAATATATACAAAAACTATCTATGAGTAAATCAGGAGTGTAATTCTCTTAATAAATGGCGCTGCATCCTCCCCGGCAACGACGCCATGAAACTTTTGACAATTTGCCACTATATGAGTATTTTCTGAAAAAAGAATAATCCCGGTTTAATTTTCTTTAATGAAACCAATTATGAAGATGGAGTTGGGATTAGGGATATGTTTATAGGTTGTCACGTTTTTATATACTCATGTAGGAAACTGTGGCCCGAAAGCGCACGGTGTCAAAAATTGCAGTAATTTATAGTAAGACAGAATCGTTCACTGGAGGATGTGCGATAGAAGCAGGGCCCACGTCGTTTACTAAGATTTTCTACTCGATTACTCGTTTCAAGCTTGAGTTTGGTTCTAACATCTACTTGACATAATTTAAACTAAACTATGAAAGCAATAAAATTATTCTACAAAGCATGTTAAAATTATTCTAAAAAGCATTTAAATCTATTCTAAGAAAGCAATTAAAATTATTCTAGGAAAGCGGGTAAAATTATTCTACGAAAGCATGGAAAATTATGCTATGCTATCCAGAAAGCAGATTTAAAGATGTGACAGAAGGGACAGGAAGAAAATAATAAAGATTGGACAAGATTCAGATGAAACAATAACTAAACTTCCATTTTAATACGCAGATCTTTGTTTAGGATAATCCATCAGTTAGCTAACTCTCATGCTTTCTATACTGTGTTCCCTTTAACAGACAGGTACTTACAGCAAGAATTTACATGCTCTTATGACCTCAAAATCTAAGATACCAAAAATCTTTAACTGCCTCTGCCGAGGTATGTTATATATCTGTGGCGGATAAGCAACACCTGACACATCATTAGTTGACATGCCAAGTACTCCTATCATTCTCGCATGTCATGCCCAAAGCTCAAATCTAGTCCCAAACCCAATCCATAACTCTTAAACCTTATATACGGCGGCCAACCTCTAATTCTTCCGTGTGTACTCTATAAAGCATTTAAAAGAAAACAATTAAAAGAAAGCTGTAAAGAAAGCATTTAAAATCCTATCACTCGGAAGCTTTTAAAAGTTATCTCATTCCGTTAGTATAAAAGAGCCCCTGGTCTTGGTGACCAGATGCAGATCAAGAACCTCCCAAATATCAGTAAGCCACAGGGCTTATAACATCTGGTTAGTTATGAGATACAAACTGAATGAAACAGATCCGTGGAGAATCTGTTCCGGATGTACTCACTCAAGACTCGATTTTAGGCTTTCGCAGAAGAAGAATAGCAGTTGAAAGAATACTCAACCCTACCTTAGAACTTAACCAAGGCCTATATGTTGTTCCTCTAGTATTATTCACCACATCTCGTCTGAATCCAAGTGGACACTGATTTGATGCAACAATTAAAATAAGATTTCCAACACACAACAATTTTGAGAAAACAATTGATATCTGAAAACCATTCCCTACACAGGTACTAAGCTCTCAATTAAAACACAGATCCTTTCTGTCTAAGTGGGACCTAATCGCTGACTCTGCTTCTAAGTTCTCAAAATCAACCCCCATTAGAAGATGAGCTAATCATAACTGTGAAATTATCCCTTACTCAGATCTGGATTTTATAAAGTGATTTTTGTTCAAAATTTATTATGCAACATCTGATTTAAATCAATACTTCTTTGTCCAAGGGGAAGGATCCCCAAAATATTATGACACAAACATCTACATAATAATATCATGCATACTTGTATAAGAGAAGATAAAATAAAATACCCCAAAATATAATGGTAGGGTTAGACAGAATTTGTTACACAAAGGTGGATTAGCTTGAGATAAGAAGAATTTGGCTAAAAGAGTGCCAGAAATAACTGGGGTGATCTGGACTGCAAACATCTACTATCCAGTTCCCAATTATTCCAGATGGTATCATTTTTAGACAGTAAGAGACCTTCAATGACAGTGATCGCTATCATCGAGGGTTCTACCATCCATGAATGAGGAAAAACCCACATGTTTTCTTACTACAGTACCATTATAACAGTGTTGATCGACACTGTCTAATATTACCATAGCTCGAAATTCAGGTTTGAAATTAAGATAAGGAAAAGAAAACAGTATTTAATTAGGAATTGGCTGAGTGGCTAATCGTTATCTCCGTGAAGAGACCTTTTTGCCGTAGCTTCCACCAATCTCTAACTAAATCATGCAAAATAACGAGCAATAATTAATACACAGAAGACGGGCTAATCGTTATCCCTGTGAAGGGACCTTTTTGCCAACATTGATCTGTGATATTTCTTATTACTAATTCATACACACAATGAAAAGGAAAATAAAATAAAATAAAGAAAAGATTTTTGGTATTGTGTGAGTATTAATCACACAATGATTTTGACACTAATGGATTGAGATGTGTAATAGATAAAATTAGATGTACTGGGCCTAAGCCCAATACACCCATGCAACTTATACAACTCAAGAAATAAAATATTTATGGAGTTTTAAAATAGAAGAGGTCAATGCGGTCTATTAAATTAGATGCGGTATAAACCGCATCCAATAAACCGCATTGAATATGAGAAATGAAGTATTTCCTTACCCATAATAAGTCATTGCAGGGATGCGAAATAAACCATCTAATGCGGTTTGTCAAGTCGATGCGGTATAAACCGCATTGGACAAACCGCATCGGTGGGGTATTCCCTTACTCAAATTTTGAACAAGGCATTTGCTTCAAAAAGGTAAGAGTGATGCGGTTTGCCAAGGTAATGCGGTATAGACCGCATTGGCATAAACCGCATTGGTTTGAAAAGAGAAAATAGACTAAGGCATAAGGTGTGCGGAGTGCATACGATGCGGTTTCAGGAGGCAATTCGATTTACATGGGCAATGCGGTATAAACCGCATTGCGTAAACCGAATTGGTTGAAACCACATTAAGATAGGAAAAACAACAAAACACCAACATTTTATTATGTGATGCGGTTTTCATGGGCAATGCGGTATAAACCGCATTGCCTATACCACATCACATACAATTTTCTCATTAAGTGATATTTTTGCTGACAAGAGCTGATGCGGTTTATGATAGATGGGATTGACCACATCATTCATTTCACATCAGTGTCATCTCGCAGTCATACTTGTGAATATTTTGTGGTTAATAACAGTATATATGTATGCAGTGACTAATAGCATGAATTAAACCCTAAAACTACAAACATGAAATTCAAAGGTTAATCTACCTAAAACAGTCTAAAAATCAAGAACTCTAAGCATAATAAGGAAGAACATCTACATTATCTAAGGTAGCATCAATAAAAGATCTAGAACATGAAAGGTAAAATAAAGTATTAAAATCTATTTCTAACAAACCCTAAAATTATCTAAAACGTAAGAACACTTATTTGAAACTTTAAGGCATAAAAACATACTACAAACCCACTAAACATGCATTTATTTAAGTTGTGAGTCAACTAGGAGCATAATAAATGAAACCTAGTTGAAACAAACAAACATTCTACACATTTATTGCTAAGAAAGCATTTAAAGAGTGTCAAACACATCAATCAAAACCCATTTCTGGAATTTTTCCTTGTATTAACACTTGAAAGCATGATAAATAACCCAAACCACTCATTAGATTGAAGGTAGGGTTCATTCTAACTAAAAAGCATGTTAAAAGTATGGAAATGGCTACACTAGAAGGGTAGTAACAAGATGTTTACAACTAATCTATGGTTAAAACATCTAAAACTAAGGTAAGATGCATGAAAATAAACTAACTAAACTACCTACCAAACCCTTAAGGGGTGAAGATCTTCCTTCATTATTCTCCTTGTCCTCTGTTGTTGTAAAGTGTGTAAGAATTTTATCAAGTGTTGGAGAACGTCAGCTTTTATACTTCTTTTTCAGAACCCCAGGCCCATCAGGGCCCATTAACAGTAGCATGCGTTTTTCACGTGTTCCACAGCTTCATCCGGATGCATTTTGAACTCAATGCGGTTTCCTCAAGCAATTCGGTATAAACCGCATTCGTATATATCGAATTGCATGAGGTGGTCTTTTCTTGGTCTTTGGCTGGGATGCGGTCTTCAACATCAATGCGGTTTAATTCGCATTGTGTAGTCCGAATTGCTCATGGCTTCCTGCTTGGCTTCTTTGTTTTGATGCAATGCGGTTTATAGGTCAATGCGGTATATACCGAATTGAGTAATACCGCATTGCATCTCTCATTTTGCTCTGGGTTTCTTCCTTTTTCTTGAAGTGATGCGGTTTCAGGGTCAATTCGGTGTAAACCGCATTGAGAAAACCGCATCGATCATTTCGCATCTCTTCCAACACTTGGTCATTTTCTTTTTCTTCTTCCAATGATGCGGTTTACATGGGCAATGCGGTATAAACCGCATCATGTAAACCGCATTGGTGTTCAACACTTAACCATAATTTCAGTTTGTGGATTTTTATTCTTTTTCCCATCTTTTGATTTTTGTGGGCTATTTTATTCTTTTGCCCATCTTTTTCATTCCTTTTTCTTTTCTTTTTCTTTTTTTACATGTTTTTGGATTTTTCTAACACAAATACAACTAAAATTGCATATTTTGTGTTTTTAACCACCAGTTCATTATTCTTACAAACTCGCATTAATCTGTCGAATTCAACTGCTTTTTTATTAAAATAAGATGGGATTATGATCAAAATGTCTGTCTCAGACATGGAAATGGATTGGAAATAATGGACAATTTTTGCCATTATCAGTCCTCTGAAACCGAGCTAATCAGCATAGCCAAACCCAGTTATGCGGAAATCTTGGAAGCTGACAGCTCACGCGTAAAGGAAAAGAGAAAGGAAATTGACGTCAGCGATACAGAAGAAGAACATATCCAAGAAGACGGACGTCAATTATCCACCTTTGTGGTGACACGAATATCTGACACAGCTACATGAGTTGATCCACCTACAACTGATACAGAACAAAGGGAAAATCTGTTCCATTGCCACTGCGAAATTTTAAATAATCTTGCATCTTTAATAATGCATAATGGGAGTTGTTCTAATGTAGTGAGCATGTATGTTGTTCGCAGGTTGGGCCTATTGACTGAAGAACACGAAGAGCCCTACCGGTTACAATGGGTCAATGATAGCGGAATCGCCAAGATCACCAAACGTGCAAGGGTCCCAATTGCTATCGGGACATACTTTGAGGAGTTAATGTGTGATGTGATCCCGATGAATACTTGTCATATTTTATTGGGACGCCCATGGCTATTTGACAAAGATGTGACTTATCAAGGGCGTGCCAACCTGATCACTTTCACGCATGAGCATAGAAAGTACATCATCAAGTCTTTGTCTCCAAAAACTGTTCAAATTGACCGACACAAATTAAAAGAGAACATGCGGAGAGAAGAAGAAGCTTTTAAGGCATCCAAGGCCAAGGATAAGCAAGCGACAAGCAAAATTGCGAAACAAGCTTCTGAGGGCCAAACAAAAATTTGTTCTTTAATTTTTCGCAATACTGATGATTTTTATGAGCTTAATAAAAATAGTGGATCTAAAGTGGTTAATTTTTCTGCAGATAGTAAGGAAGAAAGCGCTGAGGAATTTCCTAGCAACTCAACCCAGGTGAACTCGTTCCAAATTTTCTTAATTTTAGTTTAAAGGGAACACCTGTTACTACATTTGAAAAATGTCATTATTTTTGCAGGAAATTAAAATCAAGGGCTAAAGCAGAAAGCTGTCTGAAATTTATTTTTGAAGCTGATTCTGAGAAATATATCTGCATATTGGACAATATATCTGATGAATTTCATTCTCAATTTTGCTTCTCTGAGCTTGTACAGAAATGTGATACTTATTGAATCTCGGTTTGTGCAGGTTCAAAGTTCATGGTTGATCCTACTGACATGACTTCCTTTTCAGCTTTGGAGTCCAAAGCTCTTGAAGGGGGAGAGGATGGCATGGTAGCCTGGATCAACCAACCCGATAATCCGGATCCGAACTCGATTGGGCCAAGTGAACAAAGAGGCCGACAAGAAGCAGATAAATTGGAGCCGAAAAAGGAGCCCAAATTAAAACTGTTGATGCAGGCTGAGGAATACCGGAAAGGCCCGGGTCTCATTAATTTGGGACCCACCTTGTTCAACTGAATCCGGAAGAAAGGAGACCTCGAGATGCACAGACGGATCAAAACAGCATAAGGTGATCAAATGAGGGTCCCACAACCTCCGCCGCTGTCTCCACCGTCATCCCCGCCGTCGCCGGAGCTCCGGCGAAGTCTCCGGAATCTGACCGGAACTTCGCCGGAAAATTTGCCGTCGCCAGTCAACGCCGAAACAGTGATCGGAGTTGGTGGGCCCAGTCGGATGAAAGATGGATGGATTTTCCTCACTGCCTACGACGCCAAGCTGATTTACGACGCTATCCCATGATCACGTCGTAAAGGAAGTTTCGCGTCGTAAAGAAGACAGAAGAAGACCAGAGGCACCTACGACGCGATCCCCCACTTACGACGCTAACCTCGTCTCGCGTCGTCCTCATGGATCACGTCGTAGACATTCCAGAAGCTTCAGAATGCCAGCTACTGCCTTACGACGCCAAGCTCCAGCCTACGACGGTAACCGATGATCACGTCATAATTAGTCTAGCGTCGTAACAGTCGAGATTTGCTTGTTTCCTTGTATCTGCTTGTTTTAGCTAGGGTTGTTTAATGCTTTGATTAGTCTAGTTTAATGGGTTCCCCCTATATATATGGGTTCCCTTGCTTTTGTAAGATTTTGAACATTATGAATATTGAATGCTTTATGCTTCTTTTTCTCTCAAAGGTCAATTAGAGTTTGTGGGAACCGAAAACCCTCAATCGAGCGCATAGCTCAAAACAATTTGTGTCTAGACTTGAGCTAGGTGCATCATGTCGGAATCCCGAAGCAATTCCGTAGTGGATTCAACCATTGATGAAGAACATGGAGGGGATGGGTCTCTAGGTTCATTCCAAAATCGACTTCTTCCTTGGTAGCTTCCATATCCCTTTATTTCATTGTTGATCCGATTGACGTTGGGAAGTTAGATCCATGGCATGATCCATGTTAATGGATTCCGGGCTTGATCTATCTGGATCATTATTTGCAGTCTTTGGGCTTCCTGGGGCTCCAAGTTATCTGTTTCCTGCAAGAAAAATTTATATAGCGCATCAGCAAATTTCTTGGCCTTTTGTTTGGATATAAGGCCCTCGGGGATTATCGGAATAATTAATCTGTTGGTTCTGGCGACTATGTCATCCCCACCCCCTTGGGAAGGTTGAGACATCAACCGATCAGAATCCAACTCATCATCCCTTTTGAAAAGAGATAAATCAGCAACATTGAAAGTCGGATTAATATTAAAATCATCAGGAAGCTCAATCCGATAAGCATTGTCGTTGATTTTCTCAAGGACTGTATAAGGTCATGTTCCGCGGGATGCGAGTTTGCCATGTGTCTGTGCAGGGAAACGCTCTTTTCGCATATGCACCCAGACCCAATCTCCCGGTTTCAGCAACAGCCTTTTCCTGCCCCTATTGGCAAATTTGGCATATGTCTCTGATGCCTTCAGCAAGCTGTCCCGAACATTCTGGTGCAGATCCTTGATTGCCTTAGCCCTGTCCCTGCCATTGAAGTTAAGACGCTCACTACTAGGTAGTGGCAGAAAATATAGGGGGGTCATAGGGTTAAATTGATAAACAACCTCGAAGGGTGACATGTGTGTGGCACGATGAATGTGACGATTATAAGCAAATTCAATATATGGCAAGCATTCATCCCAACTTTTAGAACTCGAAGAAGTAATTATGCATAGAAGGTTATCCAACACGCGATTTACCGCTTCTGTCTGTTCGTCCGTCTGAGGATGGTAAGACGTTGAGAACAAAAGTTGCGTGCCCATCTCACGCCAAAAGCCCTTCCAGAAATAGGTTACGAACTTGGCATCTCGATCTGAAACAATTGACTTGGGTACTCCATGCAGACGTACCACTTCTCTGAAGAATAAATTTGAAATATGCCTTGCATCATTGGTCTTCGCACAAGGTATGAAATGTGTCATCTTGGAGAATTGATCAACTACCACAAAGATTGAATCTTTGCCTCTTGCGGTCCGTGGTAGCCCAAGCACGAAGTCCGTTGATATGTCCAGCCAGGGTCCTTCTGGCACAGGTAACGCTTGATACAAGCCGTGGGGCTTAACAGTCGACTTGGCCTTCAGACAGACCAAACACTTAGCAATGAAGCGAACAACCTGGGCCTGCATTTTCGGCCAGTAGAACTTTTCAACAAGGATTCCCAGAGTTGCATCCTTTCCAAAATGTCCCATGAGACCACCACCGTGAGCCTCTTGAATTAGCAACTCCCTGACGGATCTCTTTGGGATGCATAATCTGTTACCAAAGTACAGGAACCCGTCCAGTTGGGAAAACTCCCTGAACCCATTTTGCTTTGTCCTCTCATACAGCACTCTAAAATCTTCGTCAGTAGAATACTGACTCTTGAAATGCTCAAAACCAAACAGGTGAGTAGTTGCAAACGTGACCAAAGCTGTTCTCTTGGAGAGTGCATCTGCAACCACATTATCCTTTCCTTTCTTGTACTTAATCACGTAAGGGAAGGACTCAATAAATGTGCTCCATCGAGCATATCTTTTGCTCAATTATCCTTGAACCCTTATGTGCTTAAGCGTCTCATGGTCGGTGTTGATTACGAATTCTCTGTGATACCCCGTAATAATTTATTTTGGAGTTCGACTCGATACGATGTATCCTAAATCATAAGTAAACAAATTCAAATTGTTTTGAACTAAGTTATGGCGTGATCCCTTCACAGGGTACGTAGGCAGCTTAGAAGTTTTAATTCTAAGTTCAGTCACGCAATAATAAAACAAACAAAAGGATTCATTCTTAACACGAGAAAAGCCGAAACACAACTTCCAGGACGAAGACGAAGTTGATTCTTAAGGAGGGTAGACTGTAATACCCGAGAATTTTGCAACATAAAATAAATAAATAAATAAATAAACAAACAAACAATAAATAAATATAATAAATAAATAAACATGATAAATAGATAAAGAATCATAAGAGATGAGAAATGGAATTTAAATTAAAAAAGAATCAAAATTCCGAGAACCCGGGAAGCCGAAGACAATTTAATCAAATAAATGGTTACACGGAAACCCAACACCGATGGACTCAATAACTCGAGTCCAAATGTAAATTTAGATCCGAATAAAATGACAAAAGGAAATAGGAGCCCGAAGATAGCCCCGAAATCGGAATCCGAAAACATAGAGGGATAGAAGTCCGAAAGAGAGGAGGAAAAGCGCGACGGATCGTACGACCCGCCGGGACCGGAGTCCAGGCGTGAATGGCGCGCTGGCCGCGCGCTGGTTGGCCTAAGGGCGCGCCAACCCCGCGCCAACTGGCAGAAACGCCCCGTGCGAGATTCTCTCGCCCGAATCCGGATTTTTCGGCTTCGGTTGCATTCCTTTTGGCTCAAGACTCTTAGGGGCAGACCTTGGACGTCCCCTAGGTCTTGATTCCCTATAAATAACCCTCCCGAGTAACCCTAAACACTTTCCAAATCTCCATACTCTCTATACATTCGAAAACCCTAATCTCAGAGTCGTCGGAGGCACCAAAACCGAGCAAGGAACTGTCTTGGACGAGAATTTGTGAAGCTACATCGTCGTGGTAAGTTCTGGTCCAAATTCTTTTCCATTGTGATTCGAAAACAAATCCTAACTTAATTTCTTTCAATTCTACACCCCGAATCGGATCGAGAATGAAGAACCCGACGGACCGAAGAGATAAACGGTGGACTGGAAGCCACGCCTCCGAATCGACATTCCCGAATGACCATAGATCTGTAAGCTAATGCTTACATGGTTTGGGAGGCTTTAAAATACTTTCGATCTAAAGATTTAACCAAGGATTTAAAAATCTGTCAACATAAAATCTTTAACGGCGCAACGTTTTTGTACGAATTTTTAGAACCCTTAAAACAGTCCAAACGAGAAAACTTAAAACACGAAAAATGTTCCTAAGACATAGATCTATCTCCTTTAAAAGTTTCATAATTTTTCATCGTGTTTTGATATCCGATAACGACCGCAAACGAACCTGCCTTCGACTTAGATCTTGAAACAGTGATAGATTCTTAGTCCGAACTTGAGGTTGATTTTTACCTTAGATCTAGACCGATTTAGGATTGGTGCTAAACATAAGAGTTGTAGATCTATATGTTAGGAATACCTCCATAAATGTTTGAAATTTTTCGTTGAGGTTTGTTTTCGGAATTTGACTCCAAACCGAACTGTTCTAAATTTAGATCTTGAAATCTTGACAGATTCTTGGCCCGAACTTGTTGGCGTTTTTGACTATAGATATAGGATGAATAAGATATTTTGTTGAACATGAAACTTGTAGATATATGTCTTAAGCATCTCCCTGTAAAATTTCATCAAATTTGGAGTTAGTTTGCTATAGTAGATCTCGAAATTTAGGAACTCCTGTTGTAAAGATTCGGATAGATTTGTAACCTGTTAGAAATCGACGTTTTTCATTACTTCCGTATCTCGGATCGAAAAACTTAAAACATAAAACTTGTTCATCTCTGTTTTTTCGAGTCACCGGTCAAATTTCAGAATTTTTGGACTTAAAGTCTATTTTTAATAAATTTTGAAGTGAACTGTGGTTGACCGAGTCAAATCTTGAAAATCTTGTTAAACGGTGAAATTAGCCTTTAAGGTTTAAACGATTGGGAATTCGTTTGAATTAAAATACACATGAAATATAATGCTTGCCGAAAGGCAATTGAAATATAATGCTTGCCGAAAGGCAATTGAGATATACTGCTTGCCGAAAGGCAATTGAAATATACTGCTTGCCGAAAGGCAATTGAAATATACTGCTTGCCGAAAGGCAATTGAAATATAATGCTTGCCGAAAGGCAATTGAAATATACTGCTTGCCGAAAGGCAATTGATATATACTTGCCGAGAGGCAATTGATAAATAAAGCTTGTCGAATAGCAATTGAGATATAAACATGAGACTTGAGACATGAAACTAGAAGACTCGAAAATTGTTCCTTTTGGATTATGGTTTTAAATTATGTCCTACAATTATATTGCTTTGCAAGTTATATTTATGGTCTTATGAAATCCCTGTCTTTTAAATTATGCAAATAAATTGTTATTAGATAAATGAATTAAATTATGGGTGTTATGCACATGTATTCTTTAAATTTAATTAAAGGCTTTGAAACCCCATAATCATGTATGTGTTAACTTACTCAGCAAGTTTTTGCTGACCAAACCATATTGTTTCCCTTTTTCTTTCAGAGCTGAAAATATGCATCATCATATGCATACATGGGAATTTTGGGGAAAACTTTATTCTTAAATTTTGCTTAAGACTAGAACTTGCATGAACGGGCCTGTTTAACCCGTGATTAGGCCATGTTGGCCCTATTTTTATACCGCTGCATTATATACGTAGATATTATTTTCCGCTGCAACTGTAATGACATTATTTTTAAATTATATATGAATGGGTTGTTTGAATGTTTTAAATTCTGAAAAACCAAAGCCTTGCATCTCTTTAGTGAGCTCGGAGAAACCGTGTCTTGCTAGAGAGGTGTGGCGGTGACATCCCGACCTGGGTGTAACACCC
Source organism: Hygrophila difformis (assembly GCA_030278955.1). Classification (NCBI taxonomy): domain Eukaryota; kingdom Viridiplantae; phylum Streptophyta; class Magnoliopsida; order Lamiales; family Acanthaceae; genus Hygrophila; species Hygrophila difformis. The sequence goes on along the minus strand of JAOANR010000005.1, from coordinate 31,217,758 downwards.
TGGTTTTTGGTCACCCAGGTCGGGATGTCACCGCCACACCTCCCTAGTAAGACACGGTTTCTCCGGCTTACTAAAGAGATGCAAGGCTATGTATTTCAGTATTTAAAATATTTAAAACATTTGCAAACAGCCCATACAATATAAATTCGAAAATAATAATATCATAATGCAGCGGAAATAATATTTAAGTATAATATTGCAGCGGAAATATAAATAAGACCGACATGGTCAAAACACGGGTTAAACAGGCCCGTTTATTCTATAGTCTAATGCAAGAATTTAATAATAAAGTTTCACAAAATGTAATTTCCCCCATGCATGAACGTGCTCATGTTTGTTCCACATACTCTGTAAGGAACAGGAAAAATAAACGGTTTGGTCAGCACAACTTGCTGAGTAAGTTAACACATACATGATCGTAGGGTTTAAAAGCCATTAATTTAATATTTACATAAAAACATGATGATAAGCCATAAATAATTCAACTTAATTATCTAACCAATTTGAATATTATTTCATGGCATTAGTCAACAATACATTTAGCACAATTTAAAATGAAAGCCATAATTAATTTAAACAAAGCATTTAAAAATTTAAACGACAACTATAAATAATCCAATTTAATTTAAATTCCCCATTACATCCCCAATTTCGTAATTTCAAGTGTTTCACGATTGCATCGCGATCTCAACAAGTTTAGCCGGAACCCGGCGGCCACAGCCGTATCTGCCATACCCAGCACCACTCCGGAGCCTCGGGAAACCCATATGGATATTCACGAGAGTGTAGGCCATATATCTCATGCCGTTTTGGCAATATCGTATCTCAATTTTCGCGCGGAGTCACAATCGTCCATAAAGGCACGAAGTGAAGCAGTTAGGGGGCACCCTGCAGAGCACTCACCCCTAATTTTAATTTATCAAGTTTGTAAGGGTATTTAATTCAAAAATTCTGGTTTCACTAAATTTATTAAGAAAAGATTTCGACTCATTTCAACCCTAAAGGCTAATTCCATCGTTTCAACAAGATTTCAAGATTTGACTCCGGTAAACCGCTGTTTACTCTAAAATTAATTTAAAATCATATTTAATTCAAAAAATTCTGAAAATTTACCACTGACTCGGAAACACCAATATGAACAATTTTCGTGTTTTAACTTTTTCAATCCAGGATACCGAAACAGGTCGAAAACATCGATTTTCGTAGAAACATTAATCTGTCCGAATTTATCATACAGCAGTTCAAGATTTTCAAGATCTACCATAGCAAATCAACTCCTAACTGAAATTTTACAGAGACCTTCTTAAGACATTTGACTACAACTTTTATGTTCGGCTAAAGATCTAAATCGGCCTAGAACCCTAGTCAAAAACGTCATCAAGTTCAGACCTAAGTTCTGTCAAGAATTTCAAGATTCAAATCTTAGCAGTACGGTTTCGGGATGATTTCATATAACAAATAATCACGAAAAATTCTGAAAATGTTACAGGAGATAAATCTATGCCTTAGTAACGTTTTTCATGTTTTAAGTTTTCTCGTTTGAAGAATTTTAAGGGTTCGGAAAAATTGTACAAAATCGCTGCGCCGGTAGAAATCACATGTTGACAGATTTTCGAAAGTCTTGATTAAGCTTTTAGATTTAAGTGTTTTAATTATTCCCAAAACCATGTAAGTGTCAACTTACAGATTTCCAGTCGTCCGGGATCGTCGATTTCGGAGGCGTGACTTCCAGTCCATCGTTTATCCTCTCCGTTCGTCGGGTTCTTCGTTCTAGATCCGATTCGGGGTGTAGAAAGGAAAAGACTAAGTTAGGGTTTCGTTTTTGAATTAAAAACGAGATGGATGAATGGATCGGACTAACCACGACGTTGGAAGACTTCCGACCTCGTCCAAACAGTCTCTGGCTCGGTTTTGGTGCCTCCGATGACTCCGGGATTACGATTTTGTGTATAGAGAGTATCGTAGGGTTTTGAAAAGTGTTCGGGCTTCCAAGAGGTGTTATTTATAGATAGGCACGACCTAGGGACGTCCAGGGTCGGCCTTGGTGAGTCTTGAGCCGAAAGGTGTTCAACCGAAGTCGGAAAATCCGGATTCGGGCGAGTGAATCTCGCAACCGGCGAATCTGTCGTGTGGCGCGGTCGTGGCGCGCCGTTTCCCCCTTCACCGCGCGGCCACCACACGGCCCTCGCCTGGACTTCGGTCCGGGCGGGTCGTGCGATCCGTCGTGCCTTTCCTCCTCTCTTTCGGACTTCTATCCCTCTATGCTCCCGGATTCCGATTTTCGAGCCATCTTCGGGTTCCTATTCCGTATCGTCATTTCCCTCGGATCTAAATTTATGTTTGGAATTGAATTCTCGAGTTCATTGGTGTCGGGTTTCCGTGTACAATTCATTCGATTAAATTGTCTTGCGTATTGGAACTTTGCTTCCTTTTTAGATTCACTTCATTTCTCTTTTCTTTCTCTCTTTATTTATTTAGTGTATTTATTTATTATTTATTTATTTAATTATTTGTTTTATGTTGCAAAATTCTCGGGTATTACAGTCTACCCTCCTTAAGAATCAACTTCATCCTCGAAGTTGTGTTTCGGTTTTTCTCGTGCTAAGGTCTTTTGTTTGTTTTATTATTTTGTGACTGAACTTAGAATTAAAACTTCTAAGCTTCCTACGTACCCTATGAAGGGATCAAGCCATAACGTAGTTCAAAACAATTTGAATTTGTTTGTTTATTTACAAAAATGCACGAAAAATACATGGTATGCCATCCTCTCCCCCTTAAGATTGCAGTTATGTCCCCATAACTGTGTCGGTGTCGGTTTGGAACAGTGTCGGATAGCGTCCTCTCATGTCGGATTCTACCTCCCAAGTTGTCGTCTCACTTTCGTGGTTCGACCAAAGAACCTTGATCATTTTGACGGTTTTGTTCCTCGTTACTCGCTCCTTAGTGTCCAGAATTCGCACTGGGACTTCTTCATAAGTCAGATCTTCATCGAGTTCGATTACTTCCGGTTGAAGTACATGAGTACCGAGAGCTTTTTGTAACTCCGTCCAAAAGTGAGAGACAAATCTACTGTCTCTGTTGGAAATGATGTCATGTGGTACTCCATGTCGTCATACCACATTATCAATGTAGGCTCGGGCCAATTGGTCCATAGTCCACGTGTCATTCATCGGGATAAATATGGCTGTCTTCGTTAGCCTATCCACAATCACCCAAAATCTTATTCATGCCTTTAGGTGATCGGGGTAATCCCGAGACAAAGTCCATCGAGATGCTATCCCACTTCCAACTTGGAATCTCTAGTGGTTGCATCAGTCCTAAGGGTTTATGTCTCACTGCCTTAACCCTTTGGCAGGTGAGGCATTTCGCCACGAAGTCTGCCACTTCCTTTTTCATTCCCGGCCACCAATAGATCTCCTTTAGATCTTTGTAAAGCTTGTCGCCTCCGGGATGCACTGAGTATGGCGTGTTGTGCCCTTCTTCCATCAACTTTCGCTTCAACTCGGCACATTTATGGGGCACGCACCATCTCCCTTTGAAGCGAATGCTTCCATCCTTGTGGACAGCAAATCCTATTGCCTTTCCCTCGGCAATATACCCCTTTATCTTCTCCAATTTCGCGTCACCTGGTTGGGCGAGCCTAATCTCGTCCAATATTGGAGTTTCTACGACCATTGCGTTGATCTTTCACTCACTGTGCCCGGATGCACAAGTTCCCCGTCCAATCTCGCTAAATCCATGTACAATGCCGGCGGAATTACCAACGAGTTCGTCACGTGTTGGGTTTTCCGGCTTAAGGCATCGGCTACCACATTCGCTTTCCCCTCGTGGTAGGATATCTCCAAATCGTAGTCCTTAATAAGTTCCAACCACCTTCGCTGTCTCAAATTCAACTCCTTCTGAGTGAATATATACTTCAAGCTCTTGTGGTCGGTGAACATTCGACACTTCCGCCCATAAAGATAATGTCTCCATATCTTTAGAGCGAAAACGACCGCTGCCAACTCCAGGTCGTGTGTCGGATAATTTTCCTCGTGAGGTTTTAGCTGGCGTGATGCATATGCTACGAATCTCGAGTCTTGCATCAAGACACAACCTAAACCTTCCTTCGAAGCATCGCTATAAACTTCGAAGTCAACATTCCCTGATGGTAGTGTCAATACGGGTGTGGTTGTGAGTCGTTTCTTCAGCTCTTGAGACGCTGTCTCACAAGCCTCTGTCCACACGTATTTTACTCCCTTCTTCAGTAGCTGGGTCAAAGGTCGTGCGATTTTCGAACAATCCTTCACAAACCGTCTATAGTACCCGGCTAATACAAGGAAACTCCTTATCTCAGTTTGGCTTTTTGGAGTTGCCCATTCAGTTACGGCAGAAACTCTTGCCGGATCCACTGAAACTCCATCAGCGGATACTATATGTCCTAGAAATGCTACCTCCTTCAACCAAAAATCGCATTTGGACAATTTGCCGTATAGCTTATTCTTCCGCAAGGTTCCTAACACTTGGTGCAAGTGCTGGGCGTGCTCCTCCTCGTTTTTCGAGTAGATCAGGATGTCATCAATGAACACCACTACACACTGATCTAACATCTCTCGAAATACATTGTTCATGAGGTTCATGAACATTGCTGGAGCATTTGTTAACCCAAAGGATAACACTGTGAACTCGTAGTGGCCATATCGAGTTCGAAACGCCGTCTTCGGAATATCTTTCTCGGCAATTCTCAACTGGTGATACCCAGATCGTAAGCCTTATGTACCCTTTTCCTAACAGCTCCTCGAGTTGGTCATTTAACTCCTTCATTTCCAATGGCGCCATCCGGTACGGAGCTTTTGAGACAGGCTCTGTGCCTGGGATGAGATCTATAGTGAACTCAAGATCTCTCTCAGGTGGCATTCCCGGGATGTCTTCAGGAAACACATCCGGGTATTCTCTTACCACTGGTATGCTGTCAACCTTGTTCTCTTCCGCCTCAAGGTTGTGCACGTAGCACGCATATAGCTCATACCCCTTACGCATCAAGTTACTTAGTTTGAGTGCACTAACGATTTTGTTACTCTTCTTAGGGGGCTGAGAGTAAAAGATAACTCTCTTTCCCCTACTTTTTGACAAGGTGATCTTTTGCTTTTGGCATTCGATCACCGCCTTATACTGGGATAACCAATCCATCCCCAGTATGATGTCAAAGTCTCTTAAGTTAAATTCTACTAAGTTCGCGAAGAATTCTACGTTCTTTATCACTATAGGAATTCCGTTATATCGTTTAGAGCAAGATACTACTTCTCCAGAAGGTAATTGAATTCCTAAGCTAATTCTCTCGCACTTAGGTAGATCTAACTCAGGCACTATTCTTAATGCTATGATTGAGCAACTAGCTCCAGAATCAAATAGAACTCTAAGGGGTGTATTCAAAACATGAAATGTACCTGCCATCACTTCTCCTTGTGCAGGCACGTCCGCTTGGTTAACCACGTTGAGCCTCCCCATAGGGCGTTCTTGGTTGCCCATCTGATTCGCATTCGGCTGCTGATTTTGTTGCTGGTTTTGATTCTGCGGTGGCGGAGGTCGTTGATTCTGGTTCTGATTCGGCGGCCTAAATTGGTTTTGAGGGTGTCTATACCCCTGGTTGTTTCCGTTCCGCCCGTTTTAGTTCTGAGGCTGTTCCGGCCCCATGACCAAATCTTCCCTCCTTGTTATATTCTCGATCCTCGTCCGTCAATCCCGACGAATGTGACCCATTCGACCACATCGGAAGCAGGCGCCCTGTTGAGGGCATCCCCTCGCCAGATGGGGTCGTCCACATCTTGGGCAAGGTGGTATCGGTTCTTCTTGGTTAAGTCTCCTCCCATTGTTGGTTTGTTGTGGCCTATTCGACCCTCTCCGCTGTTCGTTCCTCCCCGTGTTGTTCTCGCTTCTCGCGTCCCCGTTTCTCTTGTCTTGGGGACCCCAGCTGGACTCCCCACTCACCCTTCTCTTCAGTTGTTGCACATGCGCTACTGCCACAGCGCGGTCATACACAGCTTGCGGGTCGGGGTAGTGTACCCCCACGATCACTTCGCGAACAGACAGGTTCGGTCCCATCTCGAACTTCTGTGCTTTCTCTGCATCCGTGGGTACTAGCCTTGGTGCGAACCTTACTAGCTCCTTGAAACAAGTGTAGTACTCCTGCACAGTATGGCCTCCTTGCTTCAGCGACAGGAATTCCTCATACATCGCTGATTTAGTGCTCAAGGGATAGAATCGATCCCTGAGCAGTTCCATCATTTCTGCCCAAGAGTAGGGCTCTTCATCTTCAGTCAGTTTGGCTTGAATCGCCTGCCTCCAGTCGTCCGCTTCGCCTCCCAAGTAGTACGAAGCGACGTGCACTCTCTCTCCTTCCGGACATTTGACTGCTCCCAGCAGCTTGTCGAAGATTCGGATCCACTCTTCCTGTTTAGCTGGATCCTCCTCACCAGCGTAGTGGGGCGGCTGGTAAGGATTCACCATTGCCAAGTAGTTGGGGCGAGCCTGAGGCGGAGGTACCGCCGCAGCTTGCCCTTGATTGACTTGCGCGTTTCCTAGCGCAACCAAAACCTCTTCTATCGTCCGAAGACGATCGCCCACATTGTTCGGTGCGGGGGCGTCCTGCGCACCTTGGGGTTGTTCCTCTACAGGTTGAGCCGGTTCCGTGACATTTGGAGGTGTTTCAGTAGTGGTTTGGGGAGCGGGTTGAGTTCTTCCTCTTCCTCTGGGTGCCATTCTGTTACAAATAGGATGGATTAGAACTTGTGAAATTAACATATAGTCTAAACGATTTTTATAAATGTATATGTGTTTCGAAATTTCGCACGTGGTGCTCGATCAAACTAAGAAGCGCCGTACACTTCTGGGTTTTATTTTATTTTATTTCGATTTTTTTTTTGGTTCGGACAGGACTGTCCAGATTTTTTTTAATTTATTATAAATAAATCGGGCATTTTATTTCCTTAAAAGAAATTTTTGTACAAGCGGGAAGGTATACAAAAGTAGAAAAATTTTCCTAGCAAAATAGTGTCTACTATAAATAGAATCCCTAGCGTCTCAAGACGTCCTCCGGTGGGGTAGCGGGATCCTCCTCCGGGTCTTCCTCCTCCGAACTTGGCGGCCGTAGATCGTCAAAGATGGTGTTCAAGTCTTGCCCATGAGCATCGATGTGTTCCTTCAGGATTAGGTTTTGCGTAGTGAGGGTTTGGACTTGACGTTCGAGTTGGTTTATGCGGTGGTGATCCGCCTCTCTCAAGTTGCCCATATGGTGCAGATTTGCCTCCAATTGAGCCATACGATGTTTCATTTGTTCTATGGTTTGTTGGGAGTCAAAGTGAGCGTTCATCATTTTGATCATCAAGTTCATCATATCTTGACTAGCCATCTAGCGCAAGCAAAAGATCTAAGTTAATATTCGCCAAGATTCTAGGTTAAACTTCGCCAAGATTCTAAGTTAAAATTCGCCAAGATTCTAAGTTCTTTACATAAAGGAGATGCAATATGCAAATGCAATTGATGATTTCCCCCCCAAAAAAGGTTCATGCTCTATATATATATATTTTTTCCCATGAGTTTTAAAATAAAAATTTTTTCCATGGAAATAATAATTTAAAATTTAAAATAATAGTCAAAATATTAGTAGTAGTTTAAAAATAATAATGGTTTAAAAATAATAGTTTAAAAATAGCCGGGCTCTGATACCAACTTGTAACACGCCGGTTTTTGGTCACCCAGGTCGGGATGTCACCGCCACACCTCCCTAGTAAGACACGGTTTCTCCGGCTTACTAAGGAGATGCAGGGCTAGGTATTTCAGTATTTAAAATATTTAAAACATTTGCAAACAGCCCATACAATATAAATTCGAAAATAATAATATCATAATGCAGCGGAAATAATATTTAAGTAAAATATTGCAGCGGAAATATAAATACGACCGACATGGTCAAAACACGGGTTAAACAGTCTAATGCAAGAATTTAATAATAAAGTTTCGCAAAATGTAATTTCCCCCATGCATGAACGTGCTCATGTTTGTTCCACATACTCTGTAAGGAAAAGGAAAAATAAACGGTTTGGTCAGCACAACTTGCTGAGTAAGTTAACACATGCATGATCGTAGGGTTTAAAAGCCATAAATTTAATATTTACATAAAAACATGATGATAAGACATAAATAATTCAACATAATTTTCTAACCAATTTGCATAATATTTCATGGCATTAGTCAACAATACATTTAGCACAATTTAAAATGAAAGCCATAATTAATTTAAACAAAGCATTTAACAATTTAAACGACAACTATAAATAATCCAATTTAATTTAAATTCCCCATTACATCCCCAATTTCGTAATTTCAAGTGTTTCACGATTGCATCGCGATCTCAACAAGTTTAGCCGGAACCCGGCGGCCACAGCCGTATCTGCCATACCCAGCACCACTCCGGAGCCTCGGGAAACCCATAAGGATATTCACGAGAGTGTAGGCCATATATCTCATGCCGTTTTGGCAATATCGTATCTCAATTTTCGCGGGGGGTCACCATCGTCCATAAAGGCACGAAGTGAAGCAGTTAGGGGGCACCCTGCAGAGCACTCACCCCTAATTTTAATTTATTAAGAAATTCAAAAATTCTGGTTTCACTAAATTTATTACGAAAAGATTTCGACTCGTTTCAACCATAAAGGCTAATTCCATGGTTTCAACAAGATTTCAAGATTTGACTCCGGTAAACCGCTGTTTACTCTAAAATTAATTTAAAATCAGATTTAAGTCTAAAAATTCTGAAAATTTACCACTGACTCAGAAACACCGAGATGAACAACTTTCGTGTTTTAACTTTTTCAATCCGGGATATTGAAACAGGTCGAAAACATCGATTTTCGTAGAAATATTAATCTGTCCGAATTTATCATACAGCAGTTCAAGATTTTCAAGATCTACCATATCAAATCAACTCCAAACTTAACGAAATTTTACAGAGACCTTCTTAAGACATTTTTCTACAACTTTCATGTTCGGCTAAAGATCTAAATTGGCCTAGAACCCTAGTCAAAAAAGACATCAAGTTAAGACCTAAGTTCTGTCAAGAATTTCAAGATTCAAATCTTAGCAGTACGGTTTCGGGTTGATTTCATATACCAAATCATCACGAAAAATTCTGAAAATTTTACAGGAGATAGATCTAACCCATAGGAACGTTTTTTGTGTTTTAAGTTTTCTCGTTTGAAGAATTTTAAGGGTTCGGAAAAATTGTACAAAATCACTGCGCCGGTAGAAATAACATGTTGACAGATTTTCGGAAGTCTTGATTAAGCTTTTAGATTTAAGTGTTTTAATTACTCCCAAAACCATGTAAGTGTCAACTTACAGATTTCCAGTCATCCGGGATCGTCGATTTTGGATGCGTGGCTTCCAGTCCACCGTTTATCCTCTCCGTTCGTCGGGTTCTTCGTTCTAGATCCGATTCGGGGTGTAGAAAGGAAAAGACTAAGTTAGGGTTTCGTTTTTGAATTAAAAACGAGATGGATGAATGGATCAGACTTATCACAATGTTGGAAGACTTCCGACCTCGTCCAAACAGTCTCTGGCTCGGTTTTGGTACCTCGGATGACTCCGGGATTACGATTTTGTGTATATAGAGTATCGTAGGGTTTTGAAAAGTGTTCGGGCTTCCAAGAGGTGTTATTTATAGATAGGCACGACCTAGGGACATCCAGGGTCGGCCTTGGTGAGTCTTGAGCCGAAAGGTGTTCAACCGAAGTCGGAAAATCCGGATTCGGGCGAGTGAATCTCGCAACCGGAGAATCTGTCGTGTGGTGCGGTCGTGGCGCGCCGTTTTCCCCCTTCACCGCGCAGCCACCGCGCGGCCCTCGCCTGGACTTCGGTCCGGGCGGGTCGTGCAATCTGTCGTGCCTTTCCTCCTCTCTTTCGGACTTCTATCCCTCTATGCTCCCGGATTCCGATTTCCGGGCCATCTTCGGGTTCCTATTCCGTATCGTCATTTCCCTCGGATTTAAATTTATGTTTGGACTCGAATTCTCGAGTTCATTGGTGTCGGATTTCGATGTACAATTTATTCAATTAAATTGTCTCGCGTATTGGAACTTTGCTTCCTTTTTAGATTCACTTCATTTCTCATTTCTTTCTCTCTTTATTTATTTAGTGTATTTATTTATTATTTATTTATTTATTATTTATTTATTTATTGTTTATTTATTTAATTATTTGTTTTATGTTGCAAAATTCTCGGGTATTACACTGGGTGATCAAAAACCGGGGTGTTACAGAGTGGTATCAGAGCCCGGAATATTTTTAAACTACTATTTTTAAAGCTATTATTTTTAGAAGCCCAAATTATTATTTTTAAAATTTCCTAGCCAAAATATTTTTTTTGAGTCCAAATGATAATTTTTGACCCAATATAAAGGTCCAAGAATTTTAACTATTATTTTAAATTTTTAAAAGCATTAGTTCCATGGAATAAATTTTTATTTTTAAACCCCATGGAAATTAGAAAAATATATATACATAGTGCATGAATTATTTTTGGGGGGAAATCATCATTTGCATGTGCATACTGCATTGCCTAAACTTAGAAAACTTAGAAGCGTGATATATTCTAACTTAGATTTCTTGCTATACCTAGATAACTTAGAGGCTTGACATCGAATTAGAAACGCTCACTAGAGACTGATCTTGCCTTAGTTCTAGATTGCGTTCATCTAAGCGCACGCCTAAGCATAACAATCCTCGGCCTTAGCCATTCCTACCCGTGTACGAATTAGAAAATTTCCTTATGTGGAACAATAAAAATCAAGTTTTTATTAAAACACTATTTATTCCAGAAAACTTGTTTGGATTTCCAAACAACAAATCCGAAAATTCAAAATTCGAGATTTGAAATTCACGATGCTCTAAACGTGGCCTTATGGGCGCGCGTTTAACACTTGATCTCATATACAATTTAGCAAATTTCTTGTTCAAGTGATCTATCTAAACTCTGATAAAGTAATCTATATACGTTATAACAGAAAATGGCACCAAGGAGAAACCCAAGGAAGGTAAGTCCAAACGGCACTAACGCTAACCTCCCCAACGTGGCCAATAACAATGAGACTGCAATACCCGAGAATTTTCCAACATAAAATAAATACAATAAATAAATAAATTCAGCAAATCAATAAATAAATTTAATCGAATGAGAAATGGAAATTAAATTGAAAAGGAATCAAAGTTTCGAGAATCCGGGAAGCCGAAGACAATTTAACCGAATAAATGGTTACACGGAAACCCAACACCAATGGACTCAATAACTCGAGTCCAAATGTAAATTTAGATCCGAATAAAATTAAGATAGGAAATCGGAGCCCGAAAATATCCCGGAAATCCGAATCCGAGAGCATAGAGGGATAGAAGTCCGAAAGAGAGGAGGAAACGCCCGACGGATCGCACGACCCGGCCCAGACCGCAGCCTGGACCGAGGCCGCGTGGTGGCCGCGCGCCCATAAGGGCGTGACCGCGCCACGAGCGCGCCGGCAGAGCAGTTGCGGCGTTCCGCGATTTTCTCGCCCGATTCCGGATTTTTCGACTTCGGTTGAACATCTTTCAACTCAAGTCACCCTAGGGCAGACATTGGACGTCCCCTAGGGCTTGTCCATCTATAAATAACCCGTTAGTTTGATCCCAAGCACTTTTGAAACCCTACGAAATCTCTCTACACGTTGAAACCCTAATCCCGGAGTCGTCGGAGGCACGAGGGCAAGAGAGGGGACTGAATTGGACGAAAATTAAAAGACTCCCGTCATCGTGGTAAGATCTGATCCCTTCCTTACCATTTGTGATTCGAAAACGAATCCTAATTAAACCTCTTTTCTATTCTAAACCCCGATCCGGACGCGTTGAGGAAAAACGAAGGATCTCGGAGGGAGAACGAAGAACGTGGAAGCCACGCCTCCGAATCATCGAGCCGAGACATCCGTAAATCTGTAAGTTAACTCTTACATGGTTTTGGGCGAAATTAAAATACGTTAGATTTAAAGATTCGAATCAAGGACATGAAATCTGCCAACGTAAATCTTTTAACGGCGCAACAGTGTTGTCTAATTTTTCCGAACCTTAAAATGACCTCAAACGGAAAAACTTAAAACACGAAAAACGTTCCTAAGACATAGATCTATCTACTGTAAAATTTTCATAATTTTTCATCGTGTTTTGATATCCGAAAACGACCACGAACAGACCTGCCTTTGGTTTAGATCTTGAAACGGTGATAGAACTTTAGTTCGAACTTGTTGGTGATTTCTACCTTAGATCTAGACCGATCTAGGCTTGGCGTTGAACATAACAGTTGTAGATCTATACGTTAAAAACACGTCCGTAAGATTTCAGAATTTTTCGTGATGATTTGATATATGAAATCCACCCGAAACCGAACTGCTAGGATGTGGATCTTGAAATTCTTGACAGAACTTAGGTCCGATCTTGATCACATTTTTGACATAGGTTCCAGACCGATTTAGATCTTTGGCCGAGCATAAAAGTTGTAGATAAACGTCTTAAGATGGCCTCTGTAAAATTTCATTAAATTTGGAGTTGATTTGCTATGTTAGAATTTGAAATCTTTAAACTGTGACATATAAAATTCGGACAGATTTGTGTTTCTGCGAAAATTGACGTTTTTGACATGTTTGGGTATCTCGGATTGAAAAAGTTAAAACACGAAAGTTGTTCGTCTCGACGTTTCTGAGTCAGTGGTGAAATTACGGTATTTTTGGAATTAAATCTGAATTTAGACAAATTTTAGAGTAAACAATGGTTTACCGGAAGTCAAATCTTAAGATCTTGTCGAAACATGAAATTAGCCTTTAAGGTTTAAATGATTGGGAATTCCTTGAAATAAAATACACATTAAACATAATGCTTGCCGGAAGGCAGTTGAGATATAATGCTTGCCGAAAGGCAATTGAGATATAATGCTTGCCGAGAGGCAATTGAAATATAATGCTTGCCGAAAGGCAATTGAAATATAATGTTTGCCGAAAGGCAATTGAAATATAAGGCTTGCCGAAAGGCAATTGAGATATAATGCTTGCCGAAAGGAAATTGAGATATAATGCTTGCCGAAAGCCAATTGAGATATAATGCTTGCCGAAAGGCAATTGATAAATAAAGCTTGCCGAATGGCAATTGAAATATAAACTTGAAACATGAGGCATGAGATATGAAACTAGGAGACTCAAAAATTGTTCATTATGTCTTAAAGTTTGTCTTGCAATTGTTTTACCTTGCGAATTATATTTATGATCTTATGAAGTCTCTGTCGTTTAAATTATGCAATTAAATTACTGTTAGATAAATAAATTAAATTAGGTGGTGTTGTGCACATGTTTTCTTTAAATATTAAATAATGGCTTTGAAACCCCATAGTTATGTATGTGTTAACTTACTCAGCAAGTGTTTGCTGACCAAACCATATTTTTTTTCCTTTTTCTTTCAGAGTTGAGAATTATGCATCGTCATATGCATACATGGGAATTTTGGGAAGATATACTATTTGAAATTATTGTATTAGACTAGAAATTGCATGAACGGGCCTGTTTAACCCGTGATTAGGCCATGTTGGCCCTATTTTTATATTCCGCTGCATTATATATGTAAATATTATTTTCCGCTGCAACTTTGATGTATTAATTTTTTTTAAATTACATATGAATGGGCTGTTTGAATATTTTAAATTCTGAAAAACCATAGCCTTGCATCTCTTTAGTAAGCTCGGAGAAACCGTGTCTTGCTAGGGAGGTGTGGCGGTGACACCCCGACCTGGGTGACCAAAAACCGGGGTGTTACAAAGGAGTTGGTACGATTTGCAAGAGGGAAGCAAGAGGGACGGACGGTGCAGGAGTATTACACCCGGTTTAAGGAGTTGGTACGATTTGCTACGAGGATAGTACCAACCGACTCTGACAAGGCTCAGAAATTCGAGATGGGTCTGAACCTTAGTATCCGGGAGATACTTGCAGTAGGACAATTCACGAACCTGCAGACGGTTTATGATCGAGCTGTAGCAATTGATCGAGTCCAGCAACTGAAGCGTAAGGAAAATGGGGAGTCGAGCAAGGACTCACAAGGATTTGAGAAGAAGAATCGGAGCAATAACGGTGGACAAGATAGGAACGAGAATAAGGATTTCTATAATGGAAGAAATGGCATACGTCGTACAGTCGTACCACGTTGCCCACAGTGCCACCAAGCCCATCTGGTGCACGAATGCCCAAGGTGCGGGACTTGTTATAGATGTGGTAGGGAAGACCACATGATTAGAGAATGTAATGTTCGTGAGGAGGAGATTGAGAAGAGGCTAGACTTTGTAAATCCGCAACATGGAGATCAAGGAAGAGCTGTGGGATGGTTGAACGACGACGATCAAGCTGACGTGCCAGCTCAATGAGGTCGAAGGCAATGATACCCGAACCTTTTGAGAATAATAAGTAGGCAGTTATGGGGACATAACTGAAGTCCTAAGGGGGAGAGGATGTAATACCCCGTAAGATAGACATTTATTTTTGACAATATGTATTCCGAATAAATAAATAAACAAATTCAAGTTGTTTTGAACTACGTTATGGCTTGATCCCTTCACAGGGTACGTAGGCAGCTTAGAAGTTTTAATTCTAAGTTCAGTCACAAAATAATAAAACAAACAAAAGACCTTAGCACGAGAAAAGCCGAAACACAACTTCGAGGAAGAAGTTGATTCTTAAGGAGGGTAGACTGTAATACCCGAGAATTTTCCAACATAAAATAAATACAATAAATAAATAAATTCAGCAAATCAATAAATAAATTTAATCGAATGAGAAATGGAAATTAAATTGAAAAGGAATCAAAGTTTCGAGAACCCGGGAAGCCGAAGACAATTTAACCGAATAAATGGTTACACGGAAACCCAACACCGATGGACTCAATAACTCGAGTCCAAATGTAAATTTAGATCCGAATAAAATTAAGATAGAAAATCGGAGCCCGAAAATATCCCGGAAATCCGAATCCGAGAGCATAGAGGGATAGAAGTCCGAAAGAGAGGAGGAAACGCCCGACGGATCGCACGACCCGGCCCAGACCGCAGCCTGGACCGAGGCCGCGCGGTGGCCGCGTGCCCATAAGGGGGTGACCGCGCCACGAGCGCGTCGGCAGAGCAGTTGCGGCGTTCCGCGATTTTCTCGCCCGATTCCGGATTTTTCGACTTTGGTTGAACATCTTTCGACTCAAGACACCCTAGGGCAGACTTTGGACGTCCCCTAGGGCTTGTCCATCTATAAATAACCCGTTAGTTTGATCCCAAGCACTTTTGACACCCTACGAAATCTGTCTACACGTTGAAACCCTAATCCCGGAGTCGTCGGAGGCACGAAGGCAAGAGAGGGGACTGAGTTGGACGAAAATCCAAAGACTCCCGTCATCGTGGTAAGATCTGATCCCTTCCTTATCATTTGTGATTCGAAAACAAATCCTAATTAAACCTCTTTTCTATTCTAAACCCCGATCCGGACGCGTTGAGGAAAAACGAAGGATCTCGTAGGGAGAACGAAGAACGTGGAAGCCACGCCTCCGAATCATCGAGCCGAGACATCCGTAAATCTGTAAGTTAACTCTTACATGGTTTTGGGTGAAATTAAAATATGTTAGATTTAAAGATTCGAATCAAGGGCATGAAATCTGCCAACGTAAATCTTTTAACGGCGCAACAGTGTTGTCTAATTTTTCCGAACCTTAAAGCAAGGTGCAAGAATACTACAGCAAATTCAAGGAGCTAGTACGATTTGCTACGAGGCTAGTACCAACCGACTCTGACAAGGCTCAGAAATTCGAGATGGGTCTGAACCTTAGTATCCGGGAGATACTTGCAGTAGGACAATTCATGAACCTGCAGACGATATATGACCGCGCTGTAGCAATTGCTCGAATCCAGCGATTGAAGCGTAAGGAACTTGGTGAGTCGAGCAAGGACTCGCAAGGACTTGAGAAGAAGGATTGGAAAGACAACAATAACAACTCTAGGAAAGATAATGGATCTCGAAGGAGGGAAAATAAAGGTCTCAACAATGGAGGAGATGACAACCGTGGTGCGTTTATACCACGCTGCCCACGATGCAACCATACACATCTGGTGCGCCAATGCTCGAAGCCTGGAACCTGCAATAGGTGCGGCAAGCTTGGTCACAAGGCTAGGGGATGTCGAACGCCAGAGGAGGCGATCGAGAAGAGGATAGATTTGGTGAACCTTCAGCAAGGAGAGAGGGACGAGGAACAAGACCAAAACCCGAACCCTCTTGAGAATAACTTATAGGCAGTTATGGGGACATAACTGAAGTCCTAAGGGGGAGAGGATGTGATACCCCGTAATAATTTATTTTTGGAGTTCGACTCGATACGATGTATCCTAAATCATAAGTAAACAAATTCAAATTGTTTTGAACTACGTTATGGCTTGATCCCTTCACAGGGTACGTAGGCAGCTTAGAAGTTTTAATTCTAAGTTCAGTCACACAATAATAAAACAAACAAATGGATTCATTCTTAACACGAGAAAAGCCGAAACACAACTTCGAGGACGAAGTTGATTCTTAAAGAGGATAGACTGTAATACCCGAGAATTTTGCAACATAAAATAAATAAATAAACAAACAATAAATAAATATAATAAATAAATAAACATGATAAATAGATAGAGAATCATAAGAGATGAGAAATGGAATTTAAATTAAAAAGGAATCAAAATTCCGAGAACCCGGGAAGCCGAAGACAATTTAATCAAACAAATGGTTACACGGAAACCCAACACCGATGGACTCAATAACTCGAGTCCAAATGTAAATTTAGATCCGAATAAAATGACGAAAGGAAATAGGAGACCGAAGATAGCCCGGAAATCGGAATCCGAAAACATAGAGGGATAAAAGTCCGAAAGAGATGAGGAAAAGCGCGAAGGATCGCACGACCCGCCCGGACCGGAGTCCAGGCGTGAATGGCGCGCTGGCCGCACGCTGGTTGGCCTAAGGGCGCGCCAACCCCGCTGAAACTTTTGACAATTTCGTCAACACGATCTTTTTCTAAAATATCCCAAGTTTGAATTTATTAAGTGAAAAGCTTTCTTGGGAAAGGGGTTTAAGGATATATTCCACTTTTTATTACTCATGTGGGAGACTTCGATCTCAAATGGCGTTGTAGAACTCCCCGGCATGAAACTTTTGACAATTTCATGCTATGGAGATCCTTGCCATGAAACTTTTTCGACAGGTTCCCACTATATGAGTATTTTCTGAATATCAATAATCCCGGTTTTCAATTTTATTTAAAGAAACCAATTTATGAAGGTGGAGTTGGGATTAGGGATATATTTATAAGTTGTCACGTTTTTATTACTCGTGTTAAGAAACTGTGCCCCCGAAAGCGCACGGTGTCAAAAATTGCAGTAATTTATAGCAAGACCGGATCGTTCACTGGAGGATGTGCGATAGAAGCAGGGCCCACGTCGTTTTACTATATTTTCCACTCGTATTGCTCCAATTGGTTTGAAAAGTGATTAATCATCTACTAACTGAATTTAAACTAAGTTACAAAAGCACTTAAATCTATTCTACAAAGCATGTGAATTCTATTCTAGAAAGCGGGTGAATTTATACTAGAAAGCAAATAAAGTTATTCTAAGAATGCAGTAAATACTAGTTGTAGAAGCAATGAAAATTTACACTATGCTAGCTATGAAGCTGATTCACAGTTTGGACAGAAGGGACAGGAAGAAAAGAATAAAAATTGGACAAGATTTGGATAAGGCATAATTAAACTTCCATTTTAATACACAGATCTTTGTTTGGGATAATCCTGTCAGACAGCTAATTCTCATGCTCTCAGTGTTGAGTTCCCTTTGATAGACAGGTACTTACAACATGAGTTTACATGTTCTTAAGACCACAGATTCTAAGATACCACAGATTTGTAACTGCCCTAGCCTGGGTATGTTACTTCATCTGTGGTGGACAAGCAACACCTGACAAATCATTTATTGAAGTGCCAAGTACTACTATCATTCTCCCATGTCACACCCAAAGATTCTAATCAAGCCTGAACTATCCCTTAACTATCAATCCTAGTAGCAGTTACACAACTCTCAATACAACCGAGTGACCACTAATGAAAGCGTTTAAAAGAAAGCAATAAAGAAAGCATTTAAAATCCTATCACTCGGAGGTTTTGAAGGTCTGACCCTGGTAGTAAAAGATAGCCCCCAGTCATGGTGATCGGGTGTGGATCAAGAATTCTCGGCTCTCGGTGAACCGCTCGCAGTGTTCACTTCCTTCCGAGTGGTTATGAGATACAAACTAATGAAACGAACTAATAAATTAGTCAGCATTGACAGATAAAAACCTACATGCTTCTTTTCTGTAATGATCATTAGTCAGCATTGACAGATGTTGACTGATTCACACTACAGATTAGAATTTGGGTTTGGAAATTAAGATAAAGAAAAGAAAACTGTATCCGGATAGGAGTCAGCTGAGCAGCTATTATAATCCCGGATGGACGAACCGCCAAGGCTTCCAATGACTGCTATCCAGACCATGCAAAATAACACTTAGTGACTAATACCCAGAATACGAGCTAGTTTATCCGTGAGGGAACACCCGCCAACATTAGTCTGATGTATTCTTCACTAATTGTTACACACAATACAGAAAAGACAAGATGGAAAAATAAAAACAAGGCCTTGTATGAGAGACATTGGTTTCTCATGCAGGGTTATGGAACTAATCCATAGTTGATGACCTAAATAATCCCTCCTACCATAATTAATTACAGTCCGGATTATCTGTTTAAGGCATCATGTTTTATTTATAGAAGAATGTTTTAATGACAATTGAACAAAGATCCTTTAATCGTAACAATTAGTGATTTAATCATTGCTAATTACAATCATTAATCATTAATGACTAGAGGGTTCAATTAATTAAGTGATGGAAATGGAGAATCAAAATTTCGGCAGCATAACGCCTTATATTGCAATTCTGGGATATTACATCTTAATCCGGGATTAAGATGTGAGTGTTTGCAATATAATAGAGGATAAGGAATCAGAATTTTTGGGATTAAATAGAAGAGAGGACTCTGTTGAGAAACCATAAATTGTGTCATGAGCCTAGACCCGCGACATGGATACCTCGACAGGTTTTCAGAAATTTGGCAGAATTTCACCTTGTGTCACTAAGCAAAAGTGTGTCGCGAGGTGTGGCCTCGCGACAGGAGTCTAGCGACATAGGGTTTTCTGAGAATTTCAAAGTATTTGGCTCCCAGTCGCTAGTCTGGAAATTGTGTCGCGAGGCGTGGCCTCGCGACAGGGTGTCTAGCGACTGGGTTTTCAAAATATTGACAAGGCATAATTTTCTGTCTCGGAATAAAAGTGTGTCGCGAACCGTGGGTTCGCGACAGAGGTGTTCCGCGACAGAGGCCATGCAGAAAAATTGCAAGATTTTGGTCCTCAGTCGCTAAGCAGGTGTTGTGTCGCGGACCGTGGGTCCGCGACAGGAGTGCCTCGCGACTGAGGGTTTCAAAATATCAAGACAGGTGTCCCTAGACACCCTTGTCGCGAAACAACCTTCCTGTCGCTAGACGTGGTTTCGCGACAGGAGGCGGTTGGCGACAGGGATGGTTCAGGACACAAGTCAGTAAAAGCAGAAATGAACAGAGGCATGCAAACAGCGTGATCTCATCCTATTTCAGATTTAAAAGTTATTCTAAGCTAAAAACAACCAAACAACATTTGAAATAAGCAAGAACATGCTTGAACATAAATAAACTAAACTGGAACAGTATTTAAAAATAAGGCAAAATCCTAATCTAGGGTTTGATCACACACATACATAACATCATTCAACAAAAGAGCAACAGTAAGCATAATAAGGGGAAATGGGGTTCAAATGACCCCAAAATGAAAATGAAAGCATTAAATCCATGGGGTGTGAGACCCATTTCATGATTTGGGACACATTTAGTGAATATTTTCCCATATTATTAAGTGGGTATGTTAATACCCATGATTTGGGTATTACAAAACCCTAAAAACAAAGTTTAAAAGGAAAAACATAGTATAAACTGGCTACCTAACCACTGGCACAGTGGAAAACATAAAAAAAAAAACTAAACACTAACTATGCTAAACTATGGACATAATTAAATAATACAAAAAATAAAGACTAACTACACTACCTAAGAACTGAGCTCCCAACTTGTCTTCAAGAAAGTGTTTTCTAACCAAAAGCCCTTTGTCTCAAGGGAATCATCTCATATTTATAGAAGTGAAACCCTAGGCCCATGGGCCTTGGTCTGAGGCCCATTTTGTCTCAAGACATCACACACATCACATTGTGTCGCGGAACAACACTGCATGTGGCAAGGCTTCTCGACAGGGTCTTGGTCTTCAATTTGTGTAACTGTGTCGCTATCCATGCCTGTGTCGCTAGGCAATGGATCGCGACCGGGGTTCCGCGACCGGGTATTGGGGACATGGCTTCTTCTTTATGCTGCATGTTGTGTCGCCAAACCTTCTTGTGTCGCGAGGCCATGGACCGCGACACAGGAGCTTCTGCGACCGGGTGTTCCTGGACACACTGAATTGGGCCAGATGGGCCGAAGTTGTTCTTTTTGTGGGCATTTCTTTCTTTTCCCCATCTTTTTCATTCCTTTTTCTTTTCTTTTCTTTTTCTCATGTTTTTCGATTTTTCTAACATAAATGAGTAATAAAATTACATATTTATGTTTTTTCATACCAGCTCAATATTTTTACAATTATGCATAAATCAGTCCAATTCAACTGCTTTCTTATTTAATATAAGACCGGAATGCGATCAAATGCCCGTTTTAGACACGGAAATTGATTGAAAATAATGGTCATTTCTGACCATTATCAACATTCTCACATTTAATACTGATCGTCCCCGAGCAGTCAGAGTCAATGTTCGAAAGAACGGATTCTGCATATTCAATTCATTTTCGTGGCTTCATAAATCACATTCTTTTTGGATTGGGATAAGACAATCAAACACTACAAGAGTTAAATTCCCTTCATTGCAGTGTTTAATAAAATGATACTTGCTCACTACATCGGGCCTACAAATCAAACATTATCATCAATCCTTCATGAATATCATGTTCGAAAAATGCAAGGATTAAGAATCAAAATTAAGGCATGACATGAACATGTGCATTAAAACAGAGCCTCGCATGTAAGAGAATCGGAAAATTCACTCACTCTCAATTGGGCTAAATCATGAACGCTCGAAATCAAATTTGATTAAATTATCCCATAGGCTTGCAATCAGACCAACTCGCCACCGGCTCATTTCCTCAAATCGAGATCATGAGGTCTTATTCAAGGGTTATAGCGGGGCATACGGTTGAAACATTCGGTAAGAAAGGGAAATTATTGGGCTAAAGAGTGGCAGGAAATCATTCTATCATAACTTGGCATATTTTTATTTAAAAATTTATGATCATCAATATTTCTTTCTTTCTTTTGTTTTTCTTTTCTATTGCATGACATCAGACTTTGTCTGATTTGTTTTGTCAATTGCAATTTATTTGTGTTGAATTGGAATCAACATCTTTCTTCTCTCTTTTTTTTTTAATCGGTTTATTGAATACCGATTTATATGTTTTGATGATCATAGATTTAATGCCTTTGATAGAATTTATTCGTGCACACTTGGGTTGAATGTTTTGGTCTTTTTATAAGGAAAGGAATAATATAGAGGGCTTCAAAAGAAAAAAAATTAGGCTTAAGGCTCAGATTGGTTAATCCTAAAGGGAAAATATTTTTAGGTTTGGATTTCAAACGAAGGCCAAAATTTGGGTTTTTCTAAGTGCCTCGATCATATGCTCGATTTTTGGAATATGGCTTGGTCTTGAATCGGTCCCAATTGCAAGTTCTAGTTTCCTATAATCAAAAAGATTCACACATCAAAGAAAATGAATGAGTAAAAGTGACTCATGGCACAATTCTCACAAGGTTGGATTGATTCATGTCATACAATATTCTCCAATTTAATCAAAGCTTAATTCTAACAATTTATTCAATTGAAACTTTCAACATGAAGATCTATTACCCAATAAGCTGATCGCATCATTAAATTTTTATAGCTCAAAACCTTAGGAATTCATTTCATGCATGTTCTCAATTATATTATCCCAATTTAAAAGTTTGAAAATTTAATCACGAGCCTAAATTCAACATGTGAATTTAGAGCAGGTTTATGCACATTTTTGCTGGTTATTTAATTAAAAGCAGTAAAGAGGCACTGCTGACATACTGAGTATGTCAACAACATATTTTGGCCTGACAGTCACTTATTCATCTCGGACTGTCAGACATCTTTTCAAGAAGAAAACGAATAAAAATTGTTTGTGGATCTCGAAAGTTGAGTTCCGTTTAGGGAAAGCGATAAATTACATCAATTACAAGAAATTCTTATGCAGTTAGTACGAACTTGCACACAAAAGAAAAAATCCCTCATGTGATGCTTACACTAGAGCTTAAAATGAAATAAAGCATACTCGGATTCATTCCTCCTCCATTCTTCCCTCTCAGAACATGTACCTGCTCCAGTGGACGAAACTTGTCAACTCACAGCTTAGACACCAGCCATTATGGTCTCTTAGGGTTTCGTGCCTCCTTGGACAGTAGACCCGGGCTGGTTGATTTGTAAATAAGTAGGGAGTGTCCGGATTGTCTGCCATCCATGAGAGGGTGTTGGTGGATGTGTACCTCAAGACTGATCTATCTGTCACCATTCTTTCTATCATCCGAATCCCCAAAAGAACCTGGCTTTCGTCCAGCTTACTCATCAGCATCAGTCCACGTGTGAAGATTGATGGATTGTCCTCAATTCCTGACCGCAGTAGCTCACAGGCTTGCTCCTCATCCCCTTCCACGAATGCTAGGAGTGCTGGAACGATTTGAAGATTAAAATTTTCTGCCTCCACGCATGTTTGCAGGAATCTCTCCTTCTGCCATCGAATTCTCTCCTGCCACTGCTTCACTGTAGAAGTGTCCAGCTCACATCGCTTGTACACGATGGTGAGGTTCCCTGCGTCTCTGAGCTTTTTGCACGTTTCCTGCGCAGTGAATACTTCCCTGATTTCATCCTCTCCTATTCGAGAGAGGATTTCTCCTAGAAGCTCCAGTGGTAAGTCTAGCAGCTGGGTTCCTTCGGGTTCAGGATCTGGGATTTGAAGAAGGTTGCCCCTGAAGAGATAAGTAGTGAATCCAATTTTTATAATTTCCTCAGAGATTATTCAAGTTTGGAAACCAACATCCTCACATTTAGAGCGTTGCTCTAGATGTGAGGTTTTTAAATATCCGACTTGAATTTAGTATAAAGCATAGGTAAAATAAAGGGTCATTGGGCCCCTATATATTTTTAATGGGCCATCGGGCCCAAAAGTTTGATTTTCCAATATTATTAAACAAGTCCGGGACACTTGTTGGAAATGGAATGAGATGGAAAGATGGAGACGGAATGCTCGAATATTGGAATGTGCAGTGGAGGCGTGGCGAAATGGATTTGCTATTCTTGAATTGCTTGGACTGTCTTTGGACAGTTAAAGCATTCCCAAAATTTGCAAACACTATTTTTAATTTTTAAAGGGTTGACTTGTTTTATTTAAGGAAAGTGGGATGTGAGTGGTCCCACTTTGGATTTTTGAAAAGGATAGCAGTTGGGTGACAAAAATACTGCTATTTACTCACACTACAGTTCCATTGGGAACAAAAAGAACACAAGTCAAATATTAAATCTATCAACTATTTTTGTCTTTTTCCAAAAGGTCACTTTTATTAAAAAGTGGAAGTCTCTCATTGGGTGTTTGTACTTATGTTTCCATAAACAAACAAACATTTATTCCCATGAGATTTCTGACATGGAAGCAAATATGCCAAAAAGATCTTCCACTTTAATGCTTCAAACCAAAACTTCAAGATTAGAGAAACTGATAACATCATGGTGTTCAAAATAACACCCTAATGTTCATCAGTTCTTCTTTTCCAGTTTCAAACTTCAAAAAGTTTCAAACCCTACAGTTTTTTTAAAACAGTTTTTAGACCAGTTCTTAGGGGTTTCAGGAAGATTTTAAGGCACCACTCAAAACCGAGAGCAACCAAGAACCAAAACAGAAAAATGAAAAGCACACAAACCACATTATGCCATTCTCAACCCAAAAATAAGAAAAAGAAGCAAAAGAGTTCGACAGAGGCCATGAACAGGGAGGGAAAAAAAATGGGTTTTTACCCTGCCCTGTTTCGTTCGGGTCTGGGTAAAGGTCCCAGGTTTGGAAGGATCCTTAGAAACCTGTCCATGGTGTCCCCTTGAAAACGGATGGGTTGGTGCGAAGAACACGGTGTTGTTCGTTCGGGAGAGAAGATAGTGAAAGGGAGAAGTTGAAGAGTTGAATGAAAAATGATGAGAGTGCAGGGAAAAGAGGTGAGGAGAGGGGTATAAATACTGGAAAAGCTGGTCGCGGAACCCTAGACCGTGTCGCGAAACAAGGTTTCACGACCAGGGCCTAGCGACATTAGACATGTCGCGGAATTGGTATCGCGACCAGTTTCAGTAAGGAAGTAAAGTCAACTATGGGTCGTGTCGCGGAATAGAAGGCCGGTCGCGAGGCATGGCTTCGCGACAGGGTGTATAGCGACAGCGACAAAGAGAGTTAGGGACAGATGAGAGTGTGTCGCGGAATTAGGCCTGGTCGCGAGGCATGGCTTCGCGACACAAAATTTTGAATTTTCAAATTTTCTTGAACTAGGCCCAAGTGTGATGTTGGGCCTGAGTCCATTTTATTTGATTTGGGTCTGAATAAATTCAGTCCAAATAAATTCAAATGTGGCTGGAATTTAAATAATCCACTTGCATAAAATTAGGTTGGATCAGTTCCATTTATCTGTGAAATTTATTCCGGATTTTAAATTGCTTTAAATTCCGTGAATATTTTCTTAGACTCGTGGAATTAATCCAACCAAGAACCTGGTTTTCCATGTTACTTCTCTGCTCCTCTTTTTGATGGTTCCGAACTTTCTGCAAGACAGATAAATAAAACGCATTAGATTTTCTCCAAATATCAACATCCTCACATTTAGAGTCTTAGTACTCTAAATGTTTAATTGATTTTTGGGTACTCTCTTGTTATGAAATAATATAATGTATATATGAAATGAAATTTTTGTGTTTTTAATGTTGTTTCTTATTAGGTGTAAGCCGGGTCTGCCACTGCTTGGCTTTCTTTCTCCGGATCGAACTGTCCGATGTACTCCTTCAATCGTTGTCCATTCACCACTATGTTGCCCTTGTCAGTTCGGATCCTGACGGCTCCATTTTTAAACACTTCTAGCACTTCATGTGGTCCTTCCCATCTGGATTTGAGCTTTCCGGGGAACAGCTTCAACCTGGAATTGAATAATAACACGTTTTGACCAACATAAAAATGCTTAGGCTTAATCCTGCGATCGTGCAACTTCTGGGTCCGCTCCTTATAAATTCGAGAGCTTTCATAAGCTAGCGCTCGTATTTCCTCAATTTCATTGAGGTCCAACTTACGTTTGCTCTGAGCAACTTTCGGATCGAAGTTGAGCGTCTTAACGGCCCAGTAAGCTTTATGCTCTAACTCTACAGGCAAATGACAGGCTTTTCCGAAGATAAGCCTATATGGAGACATCCCAATGGGAGTCTTATATGCTGTGCGGTATGCCCATAGAGCATCGTTGAGCTTACGTGCCCAATCCTTACGGGTTATCCCGACAGTGGCTTCGAGTATGTGTTTGATTTCGCGATTGGATACTTCGACTTGACCACTAGTCTGGGGATGATAAGGCGTGCCTATCTTATGGAGGATCCCATTTTTACTCATTAAAGTTTCGAAATCTTTATTAATAAAGTGTGTTCCTCTATCAGATATCACCACCCTAGGTATGCCAAATCTTTTGAAAATGTTGTTCTTGAGGAACTTGATGACTTGGCTACCATCATTGGTCGGTAATGCGACAGCCTCGACCCATTTGGACACGTAATCGACAGCTACCAAGATATAGTAGTTTCCACCAGATGGTGGGAACGGTCCCATGAAGTCAATGCCCCATACATCGAAAATCTCAAGTGTGAGAATCCCCTTTTGAGGCATCTCATCCCTCTTGGAGATGTTTCCTAATCTTTGGCATTTGTCGCAACCTTTCACAAATGTCCTGCAATCCACATTCGAGGACCTTGTGGGCCGTTCGAGCGGGACCATGGTGACCTCCATATTCTGATTCATGGCATTTTCTGACAATTTGATAGGCTTCATGCTCGGTCACACATCGCCTGATTATTGAATCGGCGCAGTGTTTGAAGAGATAAGGTTCTTCCCAGAAGTAGTTTCGGTTGAACTTATTCTTCTGATGATAGTTCAAAAACTGTGGGGTTATTCCGCACGCCAAGAAGTTAGCGATGTCGGAAAACCATGGACATGCTTGATTGTGCAAATGCAATGCGAACAACTGTTCGTCCGGGAACTCTTCATTGACGGCTTTTTCCTTTTTATCATTTTCTAATCGAGATAAGTGGTCAGCAGCACCATTATCTCGACCTCGCCTATCTTTTATTATGATGTCGAATTCTTGCAACAGAAGTACCCACCTGATTAATCGAGGTTTGGCATCTTGCTTGCTAAACAAGTATCTCAGTGCAGAATGATCCGTGTACACTATAGTCTTCGTACCTATCAGATACTGTCTGAATTTGTCAAACGCGAAGACTGCAGCATATATCTCTTTCTCCGTTGTGGTGTAGTTGACTTGGCCCTCATTCAGGGCATGACTTGCGTAATGAATTACGCAATGTCTCCCATCCTTATGTTGCCCGAGTACTGCACCTACGGCGAGATCACTAGCATCGCACATTACCTCGAAAGGTATTGACCAATCGGGTGGTTGCACTATCGGTGCAGAAACCAACATCTTCTTGAGCGTGTCAAAGGCTTGGACACACGCTTCATTTATTAGGAAAGAATTTTCTTTACAAAGCAGATTAGTGAGCGGCTTGGCAATTTTAGAGAAATCCTTAATGAATCTCCGGTAAAAACCGGCATGCCCTAAGAAGATCCTAACTGATTTGATTGAGTTAGGAAGAGGGAGGTTGGAAATAATAGAAACTTTGGCCGGATCAACCTCAATACCTGCACGAGAAATGCGGTGACCTAACACTATGCCCTCAGTGACCATAAAATGGCACTTTTCCCAATTCAAAACGAGATTAGTGTCCTCACATCTCTTTAAAATCTTTGCAAGATTGGTCAAACAATCTTCAAATGTATCTCCATATACAGAGAAGTCATCCATGAAGACCTCAATGCATTTTTCGATAAATTCGGAAAATATAGACATCATGCAACGTTGAAAAGTAGCAGGTGCATTGCAAAAACCGAATGGCATGCGCCTGTAGGCAAAAGTGCCATAAGGGCAAGTAAAAGTTGTTTTTTCATGGTCTTCGCTTGAAATAACAATCTGATTATACCCAGAATAACCATCCAAAAAGCAATAAAACTCTCTCCCTGCCAACCTCTCAAGCATTTGATCAATAAATGGCAATGGAAAATGGTCCTTGCGGGTGGCCTCATTCAGTTTCCGGTAGTCGATACAAACTCTCCATCCGGTCACTGGCCTGGTTGCAACCTCTTCTCCTTGCTCATTATTGGTTATGCACATACCTCCTCGTTTTGGCACGACCTGCACTGGGCTAACCCATTTGCTGTCAGATATAGGGTAGATTATACCAGCGTCTAAGAGCTTGATAACCTCCTTCCTTACCACTTCTTGCATGAGGGGGTTCAAACGTCTCTGAGGTTGACGGGAGGGTTTATACTCTTCTTCCATTAAAATTCTGTGCATGCAAATAGACGGGCTTATTCCTTTTATATCAGAAATGGTCCAACCTATCGCATGTACATGTTTCTTAAGAACGACCACCAGAGCATTTTCTTGCTCTGGGGAGAGCTTAGCCGAAACAATCACAGGTAATTTTTTATGTTCTGCGAGAAATGCGTACTTGAGATGATCGGGTAATGTTTTAAGTTCAAGCTCTGGTGGACATTCAACGGAAGGGAGTAGTTTGCGAGAAATGGATAGTGGGAGATCAGATTTACCTTCGGGACCCTGCGTCAGTACAGGGCCCTCTTCTCCCTCTTCGGTGCCATCGTTCTCCTGTGCAGTGAAATCAGCACCGTCATATGCTTCAAGGTCCCCGGACTCGGGATCCTCAAATTGGACGGCGCTGCACTGTTCCTTTAGCTCAGCACCAGCAGGCATCAGTACCTGCTTTGAAGATTCATACAGCATCATTTCATCATTGTTTCCAGAGTCTGGCTCTTTCCTAACTATTACATCATCAAATGAAAAACAAGAACTGTCATTTGGGAATTTCTGTAGTTGCTCCATGTCGAAGACGACTTCATCTCCATCAACACGGAGTGTCACCCTTCCGGATTTAGCATCTATCAGTGCCCTGCCAGTGGCCAAGAATGGCCTGCCTAAGATGAGAGGCATGTCGGAGTCCTCCTCGATATCCAGAATGATGAAATCCACTGGAAATGGAGTACTGCCAGCTTTGATTATCACATCTTTCAAGATTCCGATTGGTTTTGTAATTGACCTATCTGCAAGCTGGAGCCTCATTTTGACAGGTTCCACCACTCCGAGCTTAAGACGTTTAACCATGGTTAATGGCATAACGTTAATGCTGGAGCCGAGGTCACGTAGTCCTTTTCCGGCGTTGTTCTGGCCAATCCAAATCGGCAATGTATAGCATCCGAGGTCCTCTTTCTTCTCTGGCAGCTTCTTTTGAATAATAGCACTGCAAGTGCTGTTGAGTACCACCAATTCATCCTGCTCAACCTGTCTCTTTCCCGAAATCATTTCTTTCAAGAACTTAGCATAGACTGGCATTTCAGATATCATTTCAATCAAAGGAATGGTAATCTCAACTTCCCGCAGTCTTTTCAGAAATTTTTCAAACTTCAGATCTTGTTGCTTATTTTTAAGTCTAGCCGGGTAAGGAACCCTAGGCATGAACTTGTTTTTGTTATCATGTTTTGGTGGTAGATGGTTAGATTGTTGTACCTTCACCATTACCATTTTCTGTTTCTGCCGTTCCTTTTGCAGCGTCAGTCTGCTATTCGGCTTCCTGCCGTTCATCCATTGCTTCCTCATCAGCATTGTCAACAGCATCATTATCTTCCCCATAGTTGTTTCCAGTATCCGCTCCCCTTGGTCCAGCCAGTACCTTCCCATATTTCAATGTTATTGCTTTGCATTGCGGGTTCTTTTCCGCAGTGCTCGGCAACGTCCCTTTATCCCTTTTCTGCATTTCATTAGCCATCTGTGTAACTTGGGTCTCCACATTTCTGATAGAGGCCTGCTGCTGAGTGTTAATCTCCTTCTGGCTAGTAATAAAATCAGTCATCAAATTTTCCAGCCTTGAAGGAGGCTTTTGATTTTGATTCTGATTTTGGTGTTGGTTCCATTGGCCTTGGTTTGGAATAAATTGAGGCTGGAAGTTTTGGGGCTGAAAGTTTTGAAAGTTCTGGCTAGGCTGTTGGAAATTTTGAGGGGGTCTCTGCTGGATCTGGGGTTGGAAGCTTGGGTTCTGAAAATTCTGGCCCCTGTTCTGAATGAATCCTTGATTCTGCTGAGGATTGAACTGTTGCTGTTGTGGTTTGTTCAAGAGGTGGGAGTTAAGGGCATTGTTGTTTGAGTATGACAGGTTTGGGTGTCTATTTGGGAAAGCTCCTGCAAAATTACAGCTTTCAGCTGCAATCTGTTCGCATGTATCAGTTGCGTGAGCACCTTGACACAGTCCACAAATCACATCTGTTTGTTGTCCTTGAGTAGAGCTCCCAGCTCCCTGATTAACAGACAATGCTGCCACATGCTCTTGAAGCTTTTCAATATCTGATTTTTCTACTGCACCTACAGCACACAAACCACGAGGGGGAGGGGGATTAACATCATCAGTGAGAACAGATCTGTTTACACTCATTGCTTCAATCTTGCCCCATGCTTGATCCATTGGTATGTATAGCAGATGTTGACCGCCGGCAGCATCAAGCATGTATTTCCACGATGGGGTCAAACCGCTGTAGAACTTTCTCAATTTCTCCCAATCATGGAAACCATGTTGGGGGCATTTCCTGAGTAAGTTGAAGAATCGTTCCTTTGCGTCATACAGGGACTCGTCTGGCTTCATTTTGAATTCTGCAATTTTAGAGCGGCATTCATCCACCTTGGATTCCGGGAAGTATTTCGCTAGAAAATTTCTGATCACGTCCTCCCATGCAGACTTCTGATTTACGGGCAGTGATTTGTACCATGTTCGTGCTCCGCTAGTCAGAGAGAAAGGGAACAGTCTTAATCAAATGGTGTTAGCAGATACATTCTGGTTCTTGATAGTATCACACAATTCTAAGAAATTCTGCAGGTGATCAAGGGGATCTTCATGACTTGCCCCAGCGAACTGATTACTCTGAACAAGATTGATGAGGGCTGGCTTCAATTCGAAATTCCTGGCCAAGAATGGAGCTTGTCCAGGAATGTTCAAATATGGCTCTAAGATTGGCTGCATGTAATCAGCGGCTGCTGCTTGTTGATTGTTCTCAGCCCCTCCTTGATATTGATGTGGGTAATAGTTCTGATGCATATAATAGTTCCTAGGATCATTGAAGTCATTAGGATTCGGGGGATTCTGGTACTGCTGATTTTGCTGGTCTTAGAAGTTTTGGTTGGTTTGGTGATTTTGGTTATTTGGTGGGTTTTGAAGGTTCAGGTTGGGAGGAGATGCCTCGAAGTGTTGCTGTTCAATGTTTGGTGGGTTCCCGCCTCCCTGTATGATCTGAGGAGGAGGATCATCCAAATCATCGTTATCAGCATCTTCGGGGTCTTCCTCAATGTTGTGAAGTGGTGGATTGGGTGGAATGATTGGAGGAATGTCAGGGTTTGCCATATCGGATATGTCGCTACTGGTGCTCGGTGAAAGTAGTGCTTGTCTTTCCCGTTCCCGTCTTCGTTTAGTCTCCGCCCTAAGACGTCGAGCTGTCTTTTCTATCTCTGCGTTGTACGGGATTTCGGCTGGCGTCTGCTTCCTTCTTTGCATAGAACAACAGCTTCAATAATGACGGTACCTGTACAATCCCCAGGTTAGAATTGTTTTTGGAGGTAGATATTTATATTTATATGTATAAGCTAACTAGGAGCAATGAGGAATGTAATTCTCTAATAAAACGGCGCTGCATCCTCCCCGGCAACGGCACCATGAAACTTTTGACAATTTCGTCAACACGAGCTTTTTCTAAAATATCCCAAGTTTGAATTTATTAAGTGAAAAGCGTTATGATTCTTGGGAAAGGGGTTTAAGGATATATTCCACTTTTTATTACTCATGTGGGAGACTTCGATCTCAAATGGCGTTGTAGAACTCCCCGGCATGAAACTTTTGACAATTCCATGCTATGGAGATCCTTGCCATGAAACTTTTTCGACAGGTTCCCACTATATGAGTATTTTCTGAAAATCAATAATCCCGGTTTTCAATTTTATTTAAAGAAACCAATTTATGAAGGTGGAGTTGGGATTAGGGATATATTTATAGGTTGTCACGTTTTTATTACTCGTGTTAAGAAACTGTGCCCCCGAAAGCGCACGGTGTCAAAAATTGCAGTAATTTATAGTAAGACCGGATCGTTCACTGGAGGATGTGCGATAGAAGCAGGGCCCACGTCGTTTTACTAGATTTTCCACTCGTATTGCTCCAATTGGTTTGAAAAGTGATTAATCATCTACTAACTGAATTTAAACTAAGTTACAAAAGCACTTAATTCTATTCTACAAAGCATGTGAATTCTATTCTAGAAAGCGGGTGAATTTATACTAGAAAGCAAATAAAGTTATTCTAAGAATGCAGTAAATACTAGTTGTAGAAGCAATGAAAATTTACACTATGCTAGCTATGAAGCTGATTCACAGTTTGGACAGAAGGGACAGGAAGAAAAGAATAAAAATTGGATAAGATTTGGATAAGGCATAATTAAACTTCCATTTTAATACACAGATCTTTGTTTGGGATAATCCTGTCAGACAGCTAATTCTCATGCTCTCAGTGTTGAGTTCCCTTTGATAGACAGGTACTTACAACATGAGTTTACATGTTCTTAAGACCACAGATTCTAAGATACCACAGATTTGTAATTGCCCTGGCCTGGGTATGTTAATTCATCTGTGGTGGACAAGCAACACCTGAAAAATCATTTATTGAAGTGTCAAGTACTACTATCATTCTCCCATGTCACACCCAAAGATTCTAATCAAGCCTGAACTATCCCTTAACTATCAATCCTAGTAGCAGTTACACAACTTTCAATACAACCGAGTGACCTCTAATGAAAGCGTTTAAAAGAAAGCAATAAAGAAAGCATTTAAAATCCTATCACTCGGAGGTTTTGAAGGTCTGACCCTGGTAGTAAAAGACAGCCCCCAGTCATGGTGACCGGGTGTGGATCAAGAATTCTCGGCTCTCGGTGAACCGCTCGCAGTGTTCACATCCTTCCGAGTGGTTATGAGATACAAACTAATGAAACGAACTAATAAATTAGTTCGTTCCGGATGTACTCACTCAGGACTCAAAGGTAGGCTTTGGCAGAAGAGAATAGTGGTTGAAAGGAACTCAACCCTATCTTAGAAAATAACCAAGGCCTGGATGTTGTTCCTCTAAGATTATCTACTACACTGTATTTGAATCCAAGTGGAACCCATCTCGGTGTAATAATTAATCTCGGATTCCCAACAAACAGCAATTTTGGAAAATAATGAATTTGAAAACCATTCCCTAAACAGGTACTAGACTCTCAATTAAAACACAGATCCTTTCAGTCTAGATGAGACCTAATCGCTGACTCTGCTTCTAATTTCCCAAAATCAACCCTTGACAGAATATGAACTAGTCATAACTGAGGAATTTATCCCTTACTCAGATCCGGATTTTATAAAGGAGTTTTTGTTGGAAATTTAGTATGCAATATCTGTTTAAAATCTAGACTTCTATTGTCTAAGGGAAGGATCCCAAAATATTATAGACCACGTTAATTACATAATAGTAGCATGCATACGGATATAATGAAGTGTAAAATGAATTGACCCAAAATATACTGGCGGGTCTAGACAGAAGATGAAACACAAACATGAGGTGGTCAGAGGACCAAAGTAATGGCAGAATAATCGGGTAGACTGCAAACATCTACTGTCTAATTTCCCAATTACTCGAATGGAGCGAATTTAGATAGCTTAAACCCTATAATGGCAGTGTCAATGCCAGTTGGGCCTCCACTGTCTGTGAATTCAGATAAAAACCTACATGCTTCTTTTCTGTAATGATCATTAGTCAGCATTGACAGATGTTGACTGATTCACACTACAGATTAGAATTTGGGTTTGGAAATTAAGATAAAGAAAAGAAAACTGTATCCGGATAGGAGTCAGCTGAGCAGCTATTATAATCCCGGATGGACGAACCGCCAAGGCTTCCAATGACTGCTATCCAGACCATGCAAAATAACACTTAGTGACTAATACCCAGAATACGAGCTAGTTTATCCGTGAGGGAACACCCGCCAACATTAGTCTGATGTATTCTTCACTAATTGTTACACACAATACAGAAAAGACAAGATGGAAAAATAAAAACAAGGCCTTGTATGAGAGACATTGGTTTCTCATGCAGGGTTATGGAACTAATCCATAGTTGATGACCTAAATAATCCCTCCTACCATAATTAATTACAGTCCGGATTATCTGTTTAAGGCATCATAGTTTTGTTTATAGAAGAATGTTTTAATGACAATTGAACAAAGATCCTTCAATCATAACAATTAGTGATTTAATCATTGCTAATTACAATCTTTAATCATTAATGACTAGAGGGTTCAATTAATTAAGTGATGGAAATGGAGAATCAAAATTTCGGCAGCATAACGCATTATATTGCAATTCTGGGATATTACATCTTAATCCGTGGGATTAAGATGTGAGTGTTTGCAATATAATAGAGGATAAGGAATCAGAATTTTTGGGATTAAATAGAAGAGATGACTCTGTTGAGAAACCATAAATTGTGTCATGAGCCTAGACCCGCGACATGGATACCTCGACAGGTTTTCAGAAATTTGGCAGAGTTTCACCTTATGTCGCTAAGCAAAAGTGTGTCGCGAGGTGTGGCCTCGCGACAGGAGTCTAGCGACACAGGGTTTTCTGAGAATTTCAAAGTATTTGGCTCCCAGTCGCTAGTCTGGAAATTGTGTCGCGAGGCGTGGCCTCGCGACAGGGTGTCTAGCGACTGGGTTTTCAAAATATTGACAAGGCATAATTTTCTGTCTCGGAATAAAAGTGTGTCGCGAACCGTGGGTTCGCGACAGAGGCCATGCAGAAAAATTGCAAGAGTTTGGTCCTCAGTCGCTAAGCAGGTGTTGTGTCGCGGACCGTGGGTCCGCGACAGGAGTGCCTCGCGACTGAGGGTTTCAAAATATCAAGACAGGTGTCCCTAGACACTCTTGTCGCGAAGCAACCTTCCTGTCGCTAGACGTGGTTTCGCGACAGGAGGCGGTTGGCGACAGGGATGGTTCAGGACACAAGTCAGTAAAAGCAGAAATGAACAGTGGCATGCAAACAGCGTGATCTCATCCTATTTCAGATTTAAAAGTTATTCTAAGCTAAAAACAACCAAACAACATTTGAAATAAGCAAGAACATGCTTGAACATAAATAAACTAAACTGGAACAGTATTTAAAAATAAGGCAAAATCCTAATCTAGGGTTTGATCACACACATACATAACATCATTCAACAAAAGAGCAACAGTAAGCATAATAAGGGGAAATGGGGGTCAAATGACCCCAAAATGAAAATGAAAGCATTAAATCCATTGGGTGTGAGACCCATTTTATGATTTGGGACACATTTAGTGAATATTTTCCCATATTATTAAGTGGGTATGTTAATACCCATGATTTGGGTATTACAAAACCCTAAAAACAAAGTTTAAAAGGAAAAACATAGTATAAATTGGCTACCTAACCACTGGAACAGTGGAAAACATAAAAAAAAACTAAACACTAACTATGCTAAACTATGGACATAATTAAATAATACAAAAAATAAAGACTAACTACACTACCTAAGAACTGAGCTCCCAACTTGTCTTCAAGAAAGTGTTTTCTAACCAAAAGCCCTTTGTCTCAAGGGAATCACCTCATATTTATAGAAGTGAAACCCTAGGCCTATGGGCCTGGTCTGAGGCACATTGTGTCTCAAGACATCACACACATCACAATGTGTCGCGGAACAACACTGCATGTGGCAAGGCTTCTCGACGTGGTCTTGGTCTTCAATTTGTGTAACTGTGTCGCTATCCATGCCTGTGTCGCTAGGCAATGGATCGCGACCGGGGTTCCGCGACCGGGTATTGGGGACATGGCTTCTTCTTCATGCTGCATGTTGTGTCGCCAAACCTTCCTGTGTCGCGAGGCCATGGACCGCGACACAGGAGCTTCCGCGACCGGGTGTTCCTGGACACGCTGAATTGGGCCAGATGGGCCGAAATTGTTCTTTTTGTGGGCATTTCTTTCTTTTCCCCATCTTTTTCATTCCTTTTTCTTTTCTTTTCTTTTTCTCATGTTTTTGGATTTTTCTAACATAAATATATAATAAAATTACATATTTATGCTTTTTTCATACCAGCTCAATATTTTTACAATTATGCATAAATCAGTCCAATTCAACTGCTTTCTTATTTAATATAAGACCGGAATGCGATCAAATGCCCGTTTTAGACACGGAAATGGATTGAAAATAATGGTCATTTTTGACCATTATCATCCGCGCCAACTGGCAGAAACGCCCCGTGCGAGATTCTCTCACCCGAATCCGGATTTTTCGGCTTCGGTTCCATTCCTTTCAGCTCAAGACTCTTAGGGGCAGACCTTGGACGTCCCCTAGGTGTTGATTCCCTATAAATAACCCTCCCGAGTAACCCTAAACACTTTCCAACTCTTCATACTCTTTATACGTTCGAAAACCCTAATCCCGGAGTCGTCGGAGGCACCAAAACCGAGCAAGGAACTGTCTTGGACAAGAATTTGTGAAGCTACAAGGTCGTGGTAAGTTCTGGTCCAAATTCTTTTCCATTGTGATTCGAAAACGAATCCTAACTTAATTTCTTTCCTTTCTACACCCCGAATTGGATCGAGAACGAAGAACCCGATGGACCGAAGAGATAAACGGTGGACTGGAAGTCACGCCTCCGAATCGACGTTCCCGGAAGACCAAAGATCTGTAAGTTAATGCTTACATGGTTTGGAAAGATTTAAAATACTTTCGATCTAAAGATTTAACCAAGTATTTAAAAATCTGTCAACATGAAATCTTTAACACCGCAGCGTTTTTGCACGAATTTTTAGAACCCTTAAAACCGTCCAAAAGAGAAAACTTAAAACACGAAAAACGTTTCTAAGACATAGATCTATCTCCTGTAAAAGTTTCATAATTTTTCATCGTGTTTTGATATCAGAAAACGACCGCAAACGAACATGCCTTCGACTTAGATCTTGAAATGGTGATAGATTCTTAGTCCGAACTTGAGGTTGATTTTTACCTTAAATCTAGACCGATTTAGGATTGGTGCTAAACATAAGAGTTGTAGATCTATACATTAAAAACACCTCCATAAATTTTTGGAATTTTTCGTTGAGGTTTGATATCGGAATTTGACTCCAAACCGAACTGTTCTAAATTTAGATCTTGAAATCTTGACAGATTCTTGGCCCGAACTTGTTGGCGTTTTTGAAAATAGATATAGGATGAATTAGATATTTTGTTAGACATGAAACTTGTAGATATATGTCTTAAACATCTCCCTGTAAAATTTCATCAAATTTGGAGTTAGTTTGCTATGGTAGATCTCGAAATTTAGGAACTGCTGTTGTAAAGATTCGGACAGATTTGTAACCTGTTAGAAATCGATGTTTTTCACTTAATTCCATATCTCGGATCGAAAAACCTAAAACATGAAACTTATTCATCTCTGTGTTTTCGAGTCACCGGTCAAATTTCAGAATTTTTGGACTTAAACTCAATTTTTAATGAATTTTGAAGTAAACTGTGGTTGACCGAGTCAAATCTTTAAAATCTTGTTAAACGGTGAAATTAGCCTTTAAGGTTTAAACGATTGGGAATTCGTTTGAATTAAAATACACATGAAATATAATGCTTGCCGAAAGGCAATTGAAATATAATGCTTGCCGAAAGGCAATTGAGATATACTGCTTGCCGAAAGGCAATTGAGATATATTGTTTGCCGAAAGGCAATTGAAATATACTGGTTGCCGAAAGGCAATTGAAATATAATGCTTGCCGAAAGGCAATTGAGATATACTGCTTGCCGAAAGGCAATTGATATATAAAGCTTGCCGAGAGGCAATTGATAAATAAAGCTTGTCGAATAGCAATTGAGATATAAACATGAGACTTGAGACATGAAACTAGAAGACTCGAAAATTGTTCCTTTTTTATTATGCTTTTAAATTATGTCCTACAATTATATTGTTTTGCAAGTTATTTTTATGGTCTTATGAAATCCCTGTCTTTTAAATTATGAAAATAAATTGTTATTAGATAAATAAATTAAATTATGGGTGTTATGCACATGTTTTCTTTAAATTTAATTAAAGGCTTTGAAACCCCATAATCATGTATGTGTTAACTTACTCAGCAAGTTTTTGCTAACCAAACCATATTGTTTCCCTTTTTCTTTCAGAGCTGAAGAATATGCATCATCGTATGCATACATGGGAATTTTGGGGAAAACTTTATTCTTAAATTTTGCTTAAGACAATAGAACTTGCATGAACGGGCCTGTTTAACCCGTGATTAGGCCATGTTGGCCCTATTTTTATACCGTTGCATTATATACGTAGATATTATTTTCCGCTGCAACTGTAATGACATTATTTTAAATTATATATGAATGGGCTGTTTGAATGTTTTAAATTCTGAAAAACCATACCCTTGCATCTCTTTAGTGAGCTCGGAGAAACCGTGTCTTGCTAGAGAGGTGTGGCGGTGACATCCCGACTTGGGTGACCAAAAACCGGGGTGTTACATTCTCTTCCTCTCAGATAGTGCTGCCATGTCCTCAAAGATTGAACAACAATATATAATTCCTTGTCTTACGTGGAGTAATTCAGTTGTGCTCCACTGAATTTCTCACTGTAGTATGCTATTGGTCTTCCTTCTTGGAGCAACACTGCTCCCATGCCCGTACTTGACGCATCACTTTCGATTTCGAATGGAAAATCGAAATTTGATAATACTAGGACATGTGCATGAGTAAGCTTATCCTTAAGGTCATCAAATGCCTTTTGCTGTGCTGACCCCCACTTGAATGGAATGTCCTTTCCAAGCAGTGCAGTAATTGGGGCCGCAATGACACTAAACTGTGGAACGAATCCTCGAAAGATACCACTCAAACCCAGAATACTGCGTACTTCATGCACAGTGGTTGGCGGCTTCTAGTCAGATATAGCCTTGATCTTTGATTCGTCCACTTTCAGTCCATCTCTTCCCACGACAAACCCAATAAATGTCACCTCCGGCACACAAAAGCTACACTTCTCGAAGTTGGCGTACAAGAGAACCTCCCTTAATCGATCCAGTACCTGTTGCCTATGTCCTACATGATCGATTAGAGTACAGCTATAAATAAGAATGTCATCAAAATAAACTACTACAAATTTTCCTATGAATTTTCGAAGAGTCTCATTCATCAAATGCATAAATGTAGAGGGGGCATTCGTAAGACCGAATGGCATAATGAGCTACTCATATAGACCAAACTTCGTCTTGAAGGAGGTCTTCCATTCATCCCCTGGCTGCATTCGGATTTGATGATATCCGCTCTTTAGATCGATCTTCGTAAAAAGGCTAGCACCACCAAGCTCATCTAGCATGTCGTCCAGTCGTGGAATTTGATGATGATATTTGACCGTAATAGCGTTGACTGCTCGGCAATCGACACACATACGCCATTCGCCATTTTTCTTTGGAACGAGTAAAACTAGAACGGCACACGGAGATAAACTTTCTCGAACCCAACCTTTTTCGAGCAAGGCTTGCATTTGCCGCTGAATTTCCTTTGTCTCCTCGGGATTCATGCGGTACGCGGGTCTGTTGGGAATTGAAGCTCCGGGCACAAAGTCAATGCGATGTTCCACACCTCGGAGTGGTGGTAAGCCAGATGGCACTTCTTCCGGAAAAATATCATGATTCCAGTCACGCATCCTGGAAAATTCCAAAGGCAAATCAGGTGTAGTATGAACAGTTCTATTAATAGATTCATCAAGTTTGATTAATGCAAGAAAACAGTGACCTGAGAAGTCAGGTTCTCGTGATGCTTGCTGAAATACAGTCTTGGTCAATATCAGACATTGATCCAAGTTTGATGAGCTCTCACCAACTTTGGCTTTTCCTCTTTCCCTTGCCTTGTGGTCAGCTTCCGCTTGAGCTATTTTGTTCTTCAGTTTTTCCTGGTCTAATCTAACAGCTTTTACAGATAAAGGTTTAAACAAATATTCCTTTTGTCCATGCTTAAAATATAAAACATTAGATTTTCCTCTGTAAGTGGCATCTTTATCAAATAGCCACGGTCTTCCAAGCAAAACATGACATGCGTTCATGTGAACGACATCACATAATACCTTTTCGGAGTAGGTCCCTTTTGTGATTGGGACCCATGCCTGTTGGGAGACCTTGGTTTTGCCACTGTTTTTCATCCAATGTAGCAAGTAGGGACTGGAATGCTCTTCCGTTGGTAACTGCAATCTGCGCACAGTATATAAACTAACAATATTAATGCAGCTGCCGTTATCAACAATGACAGAGGCATTATTGCCTTTAATAGTGCAACGACAATGGAAGAGATTCTCCCTTTGTTCGTTGGATGAAGTGTCCGGTACTTTCTCAGCATTCAAAGTCCTCATTGCTACCAGAAAATTCACATCTTCTTCATTGTCATCATCGATTTCGGGATTGACTGGTTCCTCCATTTGATACTGTCGCAGATCAGCTTCACAGTCATCCTCTTCATCGGAATCATAAATCTTAAACACTCCTGGTTCGACTTCGATCACAGGCCTTTATTCCTCACCAGTATTGAGTACGGCTACTCGTCTCAGATTATTGCATTCATTCGCATAATGGCCTTTCTTGCCACATTTCCAACAAGTGATTTCTCTTTTGTCTTTGGCGGGTGAAGGTTGTTCTCGGCCCTGAGTCCTGTTTCGATCATCCCTATTGAACTCCCTGAAATTCTTCCCCAGTTCAAACCTTTTAGGCTTGTAACCTCCCTCATCACAAACCGGCGACGGTGTCGGCTGTGGATTTTTTGCTCTTTCAGTCCGCTAGGGTGGTCGGATCAACCAAGGTTTGTTCAGGTTGTAACTTGT
Organism: Hygrophila difformis; assembly: GCA_030278955.1. Classification (NCBI taxonomy): domain Eukaryota; kingdom Viridiplantae; phylum Streptophyta; class Magnoliopsida; order Lamiales; family Acanthaceae; genus Hygrophila; species Hygrophila difformis. The sequence continues at coordinate 31,177,136 of JAOANR010000005.1, read as the reverse complement.
GGAAGTTCGATGGGTTCTCCTGTTGAGTTGACCCTCAAATTTTGCGGCTTTCCTTACCAAGTCAGTGATATTCACGTAGCCTCTCATGTCCATTTCTTCAAAGATTTCGGGCCTCAAACCCTTTGAAAAGCTGGTTAGTGTGATCAACAGGTCCTCATTGAACTGGGCTCTCATCATGAGCATCTCCATTTCACGGTAATATTCTTCGACAGTTCTCAATTCCTGTTTCAGACTGATCACCTTCATGTACATGTCTGGTTTGTAGGTGGGAGGCACAAATCTTCTTTCCATGAGTTGCAGAAAATATTCTCAATCAGTGACTTGGGTTTGGCCGGCATTGTGATGATCCGTTGTGAACTTTTGCCACCACAGTTGGGCATACTCCTTGAATTCTTGGACGGCCAGTTGGATCATTTTAAAGTCGGAGTAGTTATGGCAGTTGTAGATCATTTCCATGGTATTTCTCCAATCATGAAATTCATTAGGGTCACCAGTCCCTTTGAAAACAGGAATGGTGAACTTAATGCAGTTCAGATTGTCATCCACATCATCGGGATCATCTCCATTTATGACAGGCGCATTCCGGGGTCTATTTGGCATAGGCGGTGGGGGCATGGCCAATGGGTCATTGATGCGCAGTCCTTCGTCTGCAGGAGCAGGAGGAGGAGGAACTGGCGCTATTGGAGGGGGCCTGCGGCCGCGGGGTCCCTTTCGACGATCAAACGTCCCAATCGTGACATGTTCCTCTTCTCTTTAGACTATGGCATCCTCGGCCTTAGCCATGTCAGTTTCCTGGACCTGGCTGTTGCTCCCGGATGCTCCGTTTTGTCCTGAGGTTGGTGATAGAATGCATCTTCTAATCTGCGCTCAACCCATTGCATCAATCGTTGGGCCAAAGCGTCATCCTGCATTTTCATGCGCCCTGAAAAGTCATTGATCAGATTATCAATGCGTTCATTCACAGCAGAAATATTGGAAACATTAGCATCAAGAGTTTGTTTAAGGGTCTCGAAATCAGCCCTTTTAACTGTATCCACCTTTATTGTTCCTAGCATCTCCATGATGTCAGTCAAGCTTGGCGCAGTATTACTTGCCATGATTCTCAGAAGAATAATATAGATATAATATGGGTCAGAAAATATGTGCTGAAATATGCAGAGTGAACTCCCAAATTCGTCGCCTGCTCGATTAATTCAATCAGATGCAAGAGAAGTACACACAGAGATTTATGTACGCACAGTTCAAGATTCAAGTGAACTGTTCGACTCGATCAAGGAACGCACAGATATGTATGCATGCACTGCAGTCTGATCAAGTTCACAGTTTTAAACAGATATTGCAAGCAAAGAACAGTGATATTTGTCCCAATTTAGAAGTGGAAAAATAAAGCTAACAAGAAAATTGCACTCGAGAAATAAAAATAAAACCTAATTTACTCAAATGACTTCTCGAGCTTGGGTTTCACAAAATGCCAGTCACGATATCCACTTTATTATACAAGTACTCAAGTGGCTTCTCGGGCTAGGTTTCAAATTGTGCCAGTCCGATATTCACTTTATTGTAAATTCACTCAAAAATCACTCAAAATATAAAGTGGAAAATAATACTGGAAATGGAATCACTCTTGTCAATATTTGTAAAAACTGGAATGGCTGATGCGGTTTGACAGACCGCCTCAATAGAGATCGCCTCGAAATGTGTTTCCCAGACTTAGGAGAATTTTGGAGCTGTTTCTTGATCGATGCGGTTTAATGCACAGATGCGGTTAAAAAGAGACGCATCAATAGACCGCCTTGGATGGAGACCGCATCAAGTGTCCAGACTTAGAAAATTTTTCGATGCTGCTTTTCTAGGCGATACGGTTTAAATCGCCTCGAAGAGAGAGGAATGCTTGGCTGCAATCCTTGGCGTGATGCGGTTTAAGAGACCGCCTCGATCAGCTAGACCGCCTCAAGGTCTTGAACAAATTCTTGCTTCTTTTCTTGATTTTTCTGGACTCGTGCCTTGATTGTTGTCAATGTAACACCTCGGTTTTTGATCACCTAGGTCGGGATGTCACCGCCACACCTCTCTAGCAAGACACGGTTTCTCCGAGCTCACTAAAGAGATGCAAGGCTAGGTATTGCAGTATTTAAAACATTTAAAAATCATTCAAATAGCCCATTCAATATAAGTTCAAAAATAAATATTATAATGCATCGGAATAATAGTATCTAAGTATAAGTGTTGCAGCGGAAAATGTAAATAAGGCCAACATGGCCAAAACACGGGTTAAACAGGCCCGTTTATACTTTAGTCTAATGCAAGAAATTAAAATAGAAAGTTTCCCAAAATTTGCCCATCATATAGTGCTCATGCTCATTCCACATACTCTGTAAGGTAAAAGGAAATAAATGGTTTGGTCAGCACACTTGCTGAGTAAGTTAATACAGACATGATCGTGGGGTTTTAAAGCCATTAATTAATATTTAAATAAAAGCATGATAATAAATCATAAATAATTCAATTTAATTGTCTAACCAATTTGTATAATTAATTCATAGCACTAATCAATAATACATTTAGCATAATTAAAATAAAAGCCATAATTAATTTAAATAAAGCATTTAACAATTTAAAAGTACGATAAATATTTAACTATCCCCATTACAGCCAAGATTTAGTATTTCAAGTATTTCACGATTGCATCGCAATCTCGTCAAGTTTAGCCAGTAGCCCGACGGCCGCAGCCGTATCCGCCATATCCAGTACCACTCCGGAGCCTCGGGAAACCCATATGGATATTCACGAGAGTGTAGGCCATATACTTCATGCCGTTTTGGCAACATATCTCAAAATTTCGCGCGGGGCACCATCGTCCATAAAGGCACGAAGTGAATCGTTAGAAGGGCACCCTGCAGAGCACTCACCCCCTAATTTTAAAAGATCAAGTTTGTAAAGGGGATTTCCTAAATTTCAGATTTCATATATTTATTTCAAAGAGTCTTCTACTCGTTCAAACCTTAAAGGCTAGTTTCACCGTTTCATCAAGATTTCAAGATTTTACTCGATCAACCACAGTTTACTTCAAAATTCATTAGAAATCAAGTTTAAATCCAAAAATTCTGAAATTTGACCATTGAGTAGAAAACACATAGATGAACAAGTTTCATGTTTTAAGTTTTTCGATCCGAGATACGGAAGTAAGTGAAAAACGTCAATCTTTAACAGGATGATAATCTGTCCGAAAATTTTAACACCAGTTTCACGATTTCAAGATCTACTATAGCAAACTAACTCTAAATTTGATGAAATTTTATAGAGAGATACCTAAGACATATATCTACAACTTTCATGTTCGGCAAAAGTTCTGAATCGGTCAAGATCTAATGTCAAAAACATCCACAAGTTCGAACCAAAGTTCTGTCCAGATTTCAAGATTCAAATTCAAAGTAGTTCGGTTTGAGATCGAATTCAGATATCAAATCATAACGAAAAATTATGAAATTTTTACAGTAGCTAGATTAATTTAATGTCTTAGGAACGTTTTTCATGTTTTAAGTTTTCTCGTTTGAACAGGTTTAAGGGTTTGGAAAAATCAAGCAAAAACGCTGCACCTTTAAAGATTTCGTTTTGACAGATTTTACGTTCTTGGTTTAAATCTTTGGATTAAGTGTATTTTAAATCCTCCCAAAACCATAGTAAGATTAACTTACAGATCTTTGGGCGTCCGGGATCGTCGATTCGGAGGCGTGGCTTCCAGTCCACCGTTTATCTTCTCCGTTCGTCGGGTTCTTCGTTCTAGATCCGATTCGTGGTGTCGAAAGGAAAAAGATTAAGTTAGGATTCGTTTTCGAATCAAGATTGTAAAGAAACGAACAGATCAGAACTTACCACCACGTTAGAGATCTCCTGATTTTCGTCCACGACAGTCCAAAACTGTCCTCGCCTTGGTTTCGTGCCTTCGACAAATCCGGGATTAGGGTTTTCGAACGTATAGAGAGTTGTAGGGTTTTGAAAAGTGTTCGGGGCTGCCAAAAGGTGTTATTTATAGATAGGCACGACCTAGGGACGTCCAAGGTCGGCCTTGGTGAGTCTTGAGCCGAAAGGAATACAACCGGAGTCGGAAAATCCGGATTCGGGCGAGTGAATCTCGCAACCGGCGAATCTATCGAGTGGCGCGGTCTCGACGCGCCGAACAGCCAATCACCGCGCAGCCACCGCGCGGCCCACGCCTGGACTTCGGTCCGGGCGGGTCGTGCGATACGTCGAGCATTTCCTCCTCTCTTTCGGACTTCTATCCCTCTATGTTCTCGGATTCGGATTTCCGGGATATTTTCGGGCTCCTAGTTCCTATCTTAATTCTTACTCGGGTCTAGATTTAATATTGGCCTCGAATTCTCGAGTCCATTAGTGTCGGGTATACTTGTACAATTTATTTGATTAATTCCATCTTTGGCTTTACGGGTATTAGGAATTAAACTCCATTTCTCATTTCCTTATCTATGTATTATGTTTATTCATTTATTTATTTTTATTGTTTTGTTTATTGTTTATTTATTTATTTATTTTATTTTATTTATTTTATTTATTTACTTATTTTATTTATTTATTTATTTAATTTATGTTGCAAAATTCTCGGGTATTACAGTCTACACTCCTTAAGAATCAACTTCGTCCTCGAAGTTGTGTTTTGGCTTTTCTCGTGTTAGGAACGAATCCTTTTGTTTGTTTTATTATTGTGTGACTGAACTTAGAATTAACACTTCTAAGCTACCTACGTACCCTGTCAAGGGATCAAGCCATAACGTAGTTCAAAGCAATTTAAATTTGTTTGGTTACAAAAATGTACGGAAATGCATGGTAAAATATGGATGTGACACCGCGTATTACATCCTCTCCCCCTTAAGATTGCAGTTATGTCCCCATAACTGTGTCGGTGTCGGTTTGGAACAGTGTCGGATAGTGTTCCCTCATGTCCGATTCTAACTCCCATGTTGCTGTCTCGCTTTCATGGTTCGACCAAAAAACCTTGACCATCTTGACAGTTTTATTCCTAGTTGCTCGGTCCTTAGCGTCTAGAATTCGCACTGGGACTTCTTCATAAGTCAGATCCTCATCTAATTCGATTACTTCCGGTTGAAGTACATGTGTCGGGTCTGGCACATATTTCTTTAGTTGTGAGACATGGAAGACATTGTGAACTCGATCTATTTATGGCGGTAAAGCCAATCGGTAGGCCAAATTTCCGACTCGTTCTAGAATTTCATAAGGTCCTATGTATCGAGGACTCAACTTCCCTCGTTTGCCAAAGCGCATCACCCCCTTCATGGGTGATATCTTTAGCATGACCCTATCTCCCACTTGAAATTCTAGGTCTCGTCGTCTCACGTCAGCATAACCCTTCTGACAGTCTTGAGCGGCTTTCATTTTTCCTAGAATCACTTTTATTTGTTGAGTCATTTCTTCGACAAGTTGTGGTCCCACTATCACAGACTTATCAATTTCTTCCCAGCTCAACGGGCTTCGGCACTTTCGTCCATACAACGCCTCGAAAGGTGCTATGCCGATGCTAGCATGGTAGCTATTGTTGTAGAAAACTCAATTAAGGGTAAATGAGTTTCCCAATTTCCCTTAAACTCCAACACACATGCTCTCAGCATGTCTTCTAGTGTTTGGATCGTCCTCTCGGTTTGTCCATCCGTCATCGGGTGGAATGCGGAGAGCTTTTTATAACTCCGTCCAAAAATGAGAGACAAATCTACTGTCTCTGTCAGAAATGATGTCATGTAGTACTCCATGTCATCGTACCACATTATCAATGTAGGCTCGGGCCAATTGGTCCATAGTCCACGTGTCCTTCATCGGGATAAATATGGCCGTCTTCATTAGCCTATCCACAATCACCCAAATCTTGTTCATGCCTTTAGGTGATCGGGGCAATCCCGAGACAAAGTCCATCGAGATGCTATCCCACTTCCAACTTGGAATCTCTAGTGGTTGCATCAGTCCTAAGGGTTTATGTCTCACTGCCTTAACCCTTTGGCAGGTGATGCATGTCTCCACGAAGTTTGCCACTTCCTTTTTCATTCCTGGCCACCAGTAGATCTTCTTCAGGTCCTTGTAAAGCTTGTCACCTCCGGGATGCACTGAATATGGTGTGTTGTGACCTTCATTCATCAACTTTTGCTTCAACTCGACACACTTTTAAGGCACACACCATCTCCATTTGAAGCGAATGCTTCCATCCTCATGGATAGCAAATCCTATTGCCTTCCCTTCGGCAATATACTCCTTTATTCTCTCCAACTTCGCGTCGCCCGGTTGAGCGAGTCGAATTTCGTCCAATATTGGAGTTTCTACGATCATGGCATTGATTGTGTCACTCACTGTGCCCGGATGCACAAGTTCCAAATCCAATCTTGCCAACTCCATGTACAATGCCGGCGGAATTACCAACGAGTTTGTCACGTGTTGGGTTTTCCGGCTTAAGGCATCGGCTACCACATTCGCCTTCCCCTCGTGGTAGGCTATCTCCAAATCATAATCTTTAATAAGTTCCAACCACCTTCGCTGTCTCAAATTCAACTCCTTCTGAGTGAATACATATTTCATGCTCTTGTGGTCGGTGAACATTCGACACTTTTGCCCGTAAAGATAATGTCTCCATATCTTTAAAGCGAAGACGACCGCTGCCAACTCCAGGTCGTGTGTCGGATAATTTTCCTCGTGAGGTTTCAGTCGGCATGATGCATATGCAACAACTCTCGAGTCTTGCATCAAGACACAACCTAAACCTTACTTCGAAGCATCGTTGTAAACTTCGAAGTCACCATTCTCTGATGGTAGTGTCAATACGGGTGTGGTTGTGAGTCGTTTCTTCAGCTCTTGAAACGCAATCTCACACGCCTCTGTCCACACGTATTTTACTCCCTTCTTCAGTAGCTGGGTCAAAGGTCGTGCGATTTTCGAAAAATCCTTCACGAACCGTCTATAGTACCCGGCTAATCCAAGGAAACTCCTTATCTCAGTTGGTCTCTTTGGGGTTGTCCATTCAGTTATAGCAGAAACTTTTGCCGGATCCACTGAAACTCCATCAGCGGATACTATGTGTCCAAGAAATGCTACCTCTTTCAACCAAAAATCGCATTTGGACAATTTGCCGTATAGCTGATTCTTTCGCAAGGTCCCTAACACTTGGTGCAAGTGTTGGGCATGCTCTTCCTCGCTTTTCGTGTAGATCAGGATGTCATCAATGAACACCACTACACACTGATCTAACAGTTCTCGAAATACATTGTTCATGAGGTTCATGAACATTGCTGGAGCATTTGTTAACCCAACGGATAACACTGTGAACTCGTAGTGGCCATATCGAGTTCGAAACGCCGACTTCGGAATTTCTTTCTCGGCGATTCTCAACTGGTGATACCCAGATCGTAAGTCGATCTTCGAGAATACTGAAGCTCCCTTCAGTTGATCAAATAGATCCTCTATTCTCGGCAATGGGTACTTATTCTTAATGGTCACTTGGTTCAATCCCCGATAGTCTATGCAAAGACGTAATCCCCCGTCTTTCTTCTTAACAAATAAAACCGGTGCTCCCCATGGGGAAGTACTCGGTCTTATATATCCTTTCTGCAGTAGCTCCTCGAGTTGTTCCTTTAACTCCTTCATTTCCAGTGGTGCCACCCGGTACAGAGCTTTTGAGACAAGCTCGGTTCCCGGAATGAGATCTATCGTGAATTCAAGATCTCGCTCAGGTGGCATGCCCGGGATGTCTTCAGGAAACACATCTGGGTATTCTCTTACCACTGGTATGCTGTCAACCTTGTTCTCTTCCGCCTCAAGGTTGTGCACGTAGCACGCATATAGCTCATACCCCTTACGCATCAAGTTACTTAGTTTGAGGGCACTAACGATTTTGTTGCTCCTCTTAGGGGGCTGAGAATAAAAGATAACTCTCTTTCCCCTACTTTTCGACAGGGTGATCTTTTGTTTCTGGCATTCGATCACCGCTTTATACTGGGACAACCAGTCCAACCCCAGTATAATGTCAAAGTCCCTTAAGTTAAATTCTACTAAGTTTGCGAAGAATTCTACGTTCTTTATCACTATAGGAATTCCGTTATATCGTTTAGAGCAAGCTACTACTTCTCCTGAAGGCAGTTGAATTCCTAAGCTAATTATCTCGCACTTAGGTAGATCTAACTCAGGCACTATTCTTGATGCTATGATTGAGCAACTAGCTCCAGAATCAAATAAGACTCTAAGGGGTGTATTCAAGACATGAAATGTACCTGCCATCACTTCTCCTTGTGCAGGCACGTCCGCTTGGTTAACCACGTTAAGTCTTCCCATCGAGCGTTCTTGATTGCCTTGCTGATTTGGATTTGGCTATTGATCTTGCTGCTGATTTTGATTCTGAGGTGGTTGAGGACGTTGGTTCTGATTCTGGTTCGGCTGCCTATATTGATTTTGAGGGGGTCTATACCCCTGATTGTTGCCGTTCCGTCCGTTTTGATTTTGAGGCTGTCCTTGCCCCGTGACCAAGTCTTCCCTTTTCGTTATGTTTTCAAGCCTTGTTCGGCACTTCCGACGTATGTGGCCCATGCGTCCACACCGAAAGCATGCCCCTTGTTGAGGGCATCCCCTCGCTAGATGGGGTCGCCCACACCTCGGGCAAGGTGGTACCGGTTCTTCTTGGTTAAACCTCCTTCCATTGTTGGTTTGTTGTGGCCAATTCGACCCTCTTCGCTGTTCGTTCCTTCCCGTGTTGTTCTTGCTTCTCGCGTCCCGGTTCCTCTTGTCTTGGGGACCCCGGCTGGACTCCCCACTCACTCTCCTTTTCAGTTGCTGTACTTGCACCACTGCCACAGCGCGATTGTACACCGCTTGCAGGTCAGGGTAGTGCACCCCTCGATCACCTCGCGTACTGCCAGGTTCAGTCCCATCTCGAACTTTTGAGCTTTCTCCGCATCCGTGGGTACTAATCTTGGCGCGAATCTCACCAGTTCCTTCAATCGAGTGTAGTATTCTTGCACGGTCTGGCTTCCTTGTCTCAGTGACAGAAACTCTTCGTAAATTGCAGCTTTAGTACTCAAGGGATAAAATCTATCCCTGAGTAGCTCCATCATTTCCGCCCAAGAGTAGGGCTCGTCATCTTCAGTCAGTTTTGCTTGAGTCGCCTGCCACCGGTCGTCCGCTTCGCCTCCCAAGTAGTACGAAGCGACGTGCACTCTCTCTCCTTCCGGACACTTGACCGCGCCCAGCAGCTTGTCAAAGGTCCGGATCCATTCTTCCAGTTTGGCTGGATCCTCCTCACCAGCATAGTGGAGTGGCTGGTAGGGATTCACCATTGCCAGGTAGTTGGGGCGAGCTAGGGGCGGAGGTACCGCCGCAGCTTGGCCCTGATTGACTTGTGCGTTCCCTAGCGCAATCAAGACCTCCTCTATCGTCCGAAGACGATCGCCCACATTGTTCGATGCGGGGGCTTCCTGCGCACCTTGGGGTTGCTCTCCTACAGGTTGAGCAGGTTCGGTGTCATTTGGTGGCACTTCAGTAGTGGTTTGGGGAGCAGGTTAGTTCCTTGATCTACCTCGTGGTGCCATTCTGTTACAACGGTGTGAATTAGAACGTAATATATTGTCTAGGCAAGTTACTATGTATGTGCTTATGCTTTTACACATAGTGCTTGATTGGACTTTAAAGTAACGCAATGTTTTGTTTTATTTTGTTTAACTGAATGAATCTTGTATTTTATTCCCTTAAAAGAAGCTTTTAATACAAGTGAGGAGATGTACAAAAATAGCAACGTTTTCTTAGCAAAATAGTATCTACTATAAATAGAATCCCTAGCGCCTCAAGACGTCCTTCGGTGGGGTAGCGAGATCCTCCTCCGGGTCTTCCTCCTCCGAACTTGGCAGCAGTAGATCGTCAAAGATGGTGTTCAAGTCTTGTCCATGAGCATCGACGTGTTCCTTCAGTATTAGGTTTTGCGTAGTGAGAGTTTGGACTTGGCGTTCGAGTTGGTTTATGCGGTGGTGATCCGCCTCTCTTAAGTTGCCCATGTGGTGCAGATTTGCCTCCAATTGAGCCATACGATGTTTCATTTGTTCTATGGTTTGTCGGGAGTCAAAGTGAGCGTTCATCATTTTGATCATCAAGTTCATCATATCTTGACTAGCCATCTAGCGCAAGCAAAAGATCTAAGTTAGAATGTATCACGCTTCTAGGTTCTCTAAGTTTAGGCAATGCAGTATGCACATGCAAATGATGATTTCCCCCCAAAAATAATTCATACACTATATATATTTTTTTTCCATGGGTTTTAAAATAAAAATTTGTTTCCATGGAAATAATGCTTAAAAATATAAATTTTAGAATCCTTGGACCTCTATATTGGGTCAAAAATAATTATAATTTGGGCTCAAAAATAATTTTGGACTAGGTAAGTTTACAAACAATAATTTGGGCTTCTATATAAATACTAATGGTTTAAAAATAATAATCTAGTAGTTTTTAAAAAAAACAATAATAATTTAAAAATAATAGTTTAAAAATATACGGGCTCTGATACCAACTTGTAACACCCCGGTTTTTTATCACCTAGGTCGGGATGTCACCGCCACACCTCTCTAGAAAAACACGGTTTCTCCGAGCTCACTAAAGAGATGCAAGGCTAGGTATTGCAGTATTTAAAACATTTAAAAACCATTCAAATAGCCCATTCAATATAAGTTCAAAAATAAATATTATAATGCAGCGGAATAATAGTATCTAAGTATAAGTGTTGCAGCGGAAAATGTAAATAGGGCCAACATGGCCAAAACACGGGTTAAACAGGCCCGTTTATACTATAGTCTAATGCAAGAAATTAAAATAGAAAGTTTCCCAAAATTTCCCCATGCATATAGTGCTCATGCTCATTCCACATACTCTGTAAGGGAAAAGGAAATAAATGGTTTGGTCAGCACACTTGCTGAGTAAGTTAATACAGACATGATCGTGGGGTTTTAAAGCCATTAATTAATATTTAAATAAAAGCATGATAATAAATCATAAATAATTCAATTTAATTGTCTAACCAATTTGCGTAATTATTTCATGGCACTAATCAATAATACATTTAGCATAATTTAAATAAAAGCCATAATTAATTTAAATAAAGCATTTAACAATTTAAAAGGACGATAAATATTTAACTATCCCCATTACACCCAAGATTTAGTATTTCAAGTATTTCACGATTGCATCGCAATCTCGTCAAGTTTAGCCAGTAGCCCGGCGGCCGCAGACGTATCTGTCATACCCAGTACCACTCCGGAGCCTCGGGAAACTCATATGGATATTCACGAGAGTGTAGGCCATATATCTCATGCCGTTTTGGCAACAAATCTCAAAATTTCGCGCGGGGCACCATCGTCCATAAAGGCACGAAGTGAATCATTAGGAGGGCACCCTGCAGAGCACTGACCCCCTAATTTTAAAAGATCAAGTTTGTAAAGGGGATTTCCTAAATTTCAGATTTCATGTATTTATTTCAAAGAGTCTTCTACCCGTTCAAACCTTAAAGGCTAGTTTCACCGTTTCATCAAGATTTCAAGATTTGACTCGGTCAACCAAAGTTTACTTCAAAATTCATTAAAACTCAAGTTTAAATCCAAAAATTCTAAAATTTGACCAGTGACTCGAAAACACATAGAAGAACAAGTTTCATGTTTTAAGTTTTTCGATCCGAGATACAGAAGTAAGTGAAAAACGTCAATCTTTAACAGGATGATAATCTGTCCGAAGATTTTAACACCAGTTTCAAGATTTCAAGATCTACCATAGCAAACTAACTCTACATTTGATGAAATTTCACAGAGAGATACCTAAGACATATATCTACAACTTTCATGTTCGGCTAAAGTTCTGAATCGGTCTAGATCTAATGTCAAAAACATCCACAAGTTCGAACCTAAGTTCTGTCCAGATTTCAAGATTCAAATTCAAAGCAGTTCGGTTTGAGATCGAATTTAGATATCAAATCATAACGAAAAATTACGAAATTTTTACAGTAGCTAGATTAATGTCTTAGAAACGTTTCTTAGTTTTAAGTTTTCTCGTTTGAACAGGTTTAAGGGTTCGGAAAAATCAAGCAAAAATGCTGCGCCGTTAAAGATTTCGTTTTGACAGATTTTACGTTCTTGGTTTAAATCTTTGGATTAAGTGTATTTTAAATCCTCCCAAAACCATAGTAAGATTAACTTACAGATATTTGGGCGTCCGGGATCGTCGATTTGGAGGCGTGGCTTCCAGTCCACCGTTTATCTTCTCCGTTCGTCGGGTTCTTCGTTCTAGATCCGATTCGTGGTGTCGAAAGGAAAAAGATTAAGTTAGGATTCGTTTTTGAATCAAGATTGTAAAGAAACGAACGGATCAGAACTTACCACCACGTTAGAGATCTCCCAAATTTCGTCCACGACAGTCCAAAACAGTCCTCGCCTTGGTTTCGTGCCTCCGACGACTCCGGGATTAGGGTTTACGAACGTATAGAGAGTTGTAGGGTTTTGAAAAGTGTTCGGGGCTGCCAAAAGGTGTTATTTATAGATAGGCACAACCTAGGGACGTCCAAGGTCGGCCTTGGTGAGTCTTGAGCCGAAAGGAATACAACCGAAGTCGGAAAATCCGGATTCAGGCGAGTGAATCTCGCAACCGGCGAATCTGTCGAGTGGCGCGGTCTTGGCGCGCCGAATAGCCAATCACCGCGCGGCCCACGCCTGGACTTCGGTCCGGGCGGGTCGTGCGATCCGTCGGGCATTTCCTCCTCTCTTTCGGACTTCTATCCCTCTATGTTCTCGGATTCGGATTTTCGGGATATTTTCGGGCTCCTAGCTCCTATCTTAATTCTTACTCGGGTCTAGATTCAATATTGGCCTCGAATTCTCGAGTCCATTAGTGTCGGGTATACTTGTACAATTTATTTGATTAATTCCATCTTTGGCTTTACGGGTATTGGGAATTAAACTCCATTTCACATTTCCTTATCTATGTATTATGTTTATTCATTTATTTATTTTTATTGTTTTGTTTATTGTTTATTTATTTACTTATTTTATTTTATTTATTTACTTATTTTATTTATTTATTTATTTAATTTATGTTGCAAGATTCTCGGGTATTATAGTCAATCCCCAATTAATGCTCAAGTACAGCACAATTAATTCCCCACTTCGACTGATTGCTTTCAAATTGCACAATCAAGATGTCTTGCTTATGATTAACTGGATAATAGCACACACAATCCTACCAACTTTTGGTCTAGTGGGTATTAACAAATTGCATGGGTAATTCGGTTCTTTGATCTTCAAGAACACTCAAGAACAATATGAACTCGGTATGAACAACAACTCACAAAATGATATCCTCACACTCCCAAACCATAAACCCTTCACTGTCTTGCTATTAATAATCTTGTTTAATCCAATAAACTCAAATAATCATGCAAATACACTCATACATGAGAATAGGATAACAAGACTAACATCAACAACAAACAAAATAGAGCATACACGATATGGGGGAACAAAGGAGGGTATTACCGAGAGCAACTACACAATATTTTTAGGGTTTTCACAGATTTTTATATGGATGAGAACACAAAATAAAACTTGGATAATGACAAGAAAATATGGAGAATAATCCTATTGCACTAACAAGCTAGGCTCTGATAGCAAATTTCTATATTTATGTCGTAGATCAAAACTTGTTTAGTGACAATATCCGGATTAGTGATAATGAATTTTAGGGTTAGGTAAAATGATGATTAGAGGAATAGTAATATGAAAGATGATGAAGAACACGAACACACACAAAGATGTATATAATATAAGATTATGAAACTAAATTGCAAGATATAAGGTAAGAAAGCTTATGAATAAAGGGGACCCGAACATGCCAAGGGAAATTAGACTAACTCAAGACAAATGGTTTCCTTCAAGTGCATCATTCATGACAATCCATCGAGCAAGCTTCCAAATTTGATGGCATGTAGAAAATGAGTATGAGCTCAAGACAAACACGGTTGGAAGAGAACACTTTTGATAGAGTGTTCTCGGATATGAACTTTGAAAATATGATAGATTAAGTTCAAATTAAGCAAAGTTGTTTACAATGGTATGGGAGGACCTATATAGTCCAAGCCATGAAAAAGCAAGAAAAATACATAAAATATAATGTTGAGCACAAAATAGCCAAAATACAAAAGTGATGCGGTTTAGCACAGTCGATGCGGTCTATAGTGAGGCGATGCGGTTTATACCGCATTGATACAAAGAGACTGCATTGCATTGGAAAGGGAGTCTTCAAGGCGTTCTGGGGCGATGTTGTTAATTCGATGCGGTTTATACCGCATCGGTCAAACCGCATCGTTTTGAGTGTTGACCGCATGCCTTGTCTCCGCATTTTGAGTCGATGCGGTCTAGGTGGTGCGATGCGGTTTATACCGCATCGAAGAGACTGCCTCGTTTCTTCAGCTTTGTTTCTTCATTCAAGGTCGATGCGGAATAGGCCATACGATGCGGTTTATACCGCCCCGTGGAGACCGCATCGTTTTTCTTCAGACTTGGCTTGCTTGAACAAAAATTAATTCATGCGGTTTAAGTGATGCGGTTTTAGGGTGATGCGGTTTAAACCGCATTGCCTAGACCGCATGCACTCGATCGCATGTGTTGGATTTTTGGGCCTCTTCATGCTTGTTGGGCTTTCTTGTGCATCCTAAGGCCTTTTTCCATCTTTATTTAATTCTGATGTGGGGAATCCATGTTAATGGATTCCGGGCTTGTCCGGGCTTGATCTATTGAAACTTTTGACAAGTTTCGTTAACCCGAGCTTTTGCTAAAATTATACCAGGTTAGATTTATTAAATGAAAAGCGTTATGATTCATGGGAAAGGGTTTAGGGATATATCAAGATTATTAGTCTTTTTATTACTCAAGTGTGGTGCTTTAATTTCAAATGGCGCTGTGGTTCTCCCTGTCATGAATTGTTGATAAATCTCATGGCATAGCCGGGATATGTTGACCTTCAGCCTGTCACACTGAGGATCCCCGGCAAATATGCCATGATACTTCTCATCAATTCTTGTCATAAGATTTCCTGCCATGAAACTTTTGACTAATTCCCACCACATGAGTATTTTCCGAAAAATCATGGTCCTGGTTTAGGTTTTAATTAGTGAAACCAAATTATGATGGCGGTGTTGTGATTAAGGATATATTTATATGTAGTCATGTTTTTATTGCTCGTAGTTAAGAAACTGTGCTCCCGAAAGCGCACGGTGTCAAAAATTGCAGTAATTTATAGTAAGACCGGATCGTTCACTGGAGGATGTGCGATAGAAGCAGGTCCCACGTCATTCACTAAGATTTTCCACTCGGTTACTCAAATCAAGTTTGTGAAATGACTAACAACTACTTGACAGAATTTAAATCAGATTAAGAAAGCAATTAAAATAAAACAGATAAAAGTATTCTAGAAAGCGAATTAAATTTAATCTAAGAAAGCAATAAAAGTAATCTAAGAAAACGATTAAGATTATCTAAGAAAACAGATTTAAATTATGACAGAAGGGACAGGAAGAAAAGAATAAAGATTGGACAAGGTTCAGATGAAACACAATTAAACTTCCATTTTAATTACACAGATCTTAGCTTGGGATAATCCATCAGATAGCTAACTCTCATGCTTCCTATACTATGTTCCCTTTAACAGACAGGTACTTACAGTAAGGATTTACATGCCTTAAAACAACAAAATCTAAGATACCACAGATAGATAACTGCCCCTGCGCAGAGGTATGTCATTTATCTGTGGTGGATAAGCAACACCTGGCAAATCATTAGTTGAAGTGTCAAGTACTGCTATCATTCTCCCATGTCACACCCAAAGATTCTAACTAAGTCCTGAACTATCCCTTAACTCCCAGTCCTAGTAGCAGTTACACAACTCTCAATACAACCGAGTGACCTCTAACGAAAGCATTTAAGAGAAAGCGATAAAGAAAGCGTTTAAAATCCTATCACTCGGAGGTTTCTGAAAGTCTGACCCTGGTAGTAAAAGAAAGCCCCCAGTCAGAATGACCGGATGTGGATCAAGAATTCCCTATTCTCAGTGAACCGCTCGCAGTGTTCACTTCTCGTCGGGTGGTTATGAGATACAAACTAATGAAACGAACTAATAAATTAGTTCGTTCCGGATGCACTCACTCAGGACTCAAGAATAGGCTTTGGCAGAAGAAGATAGCAGTTGAAAGAAGACTCAACTTTACCTTAGAAAATAACCAAGGCCCGAATGTTGTTCCTCTAGTATTATCTGTCACACTTTATCGGAATCCAAGTGGAATCTGACCCAGTGTAATATTTAATACAAGATTTCCAACAAACAGCAATTTTGGAAAATAATGAATCTGAAAATCATTCCCTATCAGGTACTAGACTCTCAATAAGAACACAGACCCTTTCAGTCTAGGTTAGACCTAATCGCTGACTCTGCTTCTAATTTCCCAAAATCAACCCCCAGTCGGATGTGAATTAGTCATAACTGTCGAATTTATCCCTTACTCAGATCCGGATTTTATAAAGGAATTTTTGTTGGAAATTCATTATGAGACATCTGATTAAAATCAAGACTCCTGTGTCCAGGGGAAGGATCCCAAAATAATATCGACCACAATATCTACATAATAGTATCATGCATAAATTTATAGAGAAGTGTAAAATTAAATAACCCAAAATATAAGGTGGGTTTAGACAGAAGTTGACACACAGAGATGAAATAGCCGGGGATGAGAAGAATTTTGGCTAAAGAGAGTGCCAGAAATAACTGGGGTGATCTGGACTGCAAACATCTGCTATCCAGTTCCCAATTATACCAGATGGAAAGATTTTTAGACAGAAGTGAATTCCAAGTGACGGTGACCGCCGTCATTCAGCCCCCTTTTTTCTGTGAGTGGAAGAAAAACCCACATATTTTCTTGTTGTAATACTTCTCAAATAATGTTGGTCGACATCATTTAATAATACTACAACTTGAATTCAGGTTTTGAAATTAAGATAAAGAGAATAAAACTGTATCCGGATAGGAGTCAGCTGAGCAGCTATTGTAATCCCGGATGGATGAACCGCCAAGGCTTCCACCGGCCACTATCCAGACCATGCAAAATAACATCTGATAATTAATATACAGACCACGAGCTAGTTATCCATGTGGGAATACCCGCCAACATTAATCTGATATATTCCTTATTAGCTGTTTCACACAACACGGAAAGACAAAATAAATAAAAGAAAAAATATTTTTGGGTCATCTTGCATGAGAGACATTGGTTTCTCATGCAAGGTATGGAAATTAATCCATAATTACTCATTATGTCTAAATAATCACTCATTCCATAATTAATTAATTAATTACAGTCCGGATTATATACTTAGATCATTAGAGTTTAATTATTTGTAGAAGAATCTTTTAATAGGGAATTGAACAAAGTTCTTTATATCAAATTGATCATGGGTTGAGATCATTGAATTTCAACCTCAAAATATCAATACAAAGGTTCAATTAATTAATGGGTTGAGATGAAGAATGAGAATTTAGCACAAGGTGCCACCTTGTCGCGATGCAGAGTTTGTGTCGCGGAACGTGGCTCCGCGACAAAGGTTTCGCGACAAAGGGGTGGGAAATAAAAGAAATGGAATTTTGAAAGTTTGGGGTTTGCTTTGTCGCTAAGTAAAGAAAATTTTGTCGCGGAACGTGGTTCCGCGACAAGGCCATAGCGACAAAAAGGTTGAAAATTGGACAAGGCATAATTCTTGTCGCGGAACAAGAGATTTTGGCGCGGAACGTGGTTCCGCGACAAGGTTGCTTCGCGACAAAGCCCTTCCAGAATAAAATCACAAGTATTTGGGTCCTTGGTCGCTAATCAAGATTTTGTCGCGGAACGTGGTTCCGCGCCAAGGGGTGTTTCGCGACCAAGGGTTTTAAAATGATGGTCAACAAATGTTCTTTGGCACCTTTGTCGCCAAAGCACCATTTTGTCGCAGAACGTGGTTCCGCGACAAGAGTTGTTCCGCGACAAAGGTGTGTCTAGTACACATGTCAGAAAAGTAAAGTGGAACAGTGGCATGCATTATGTGTGATCTCACCCATTTCAGATTCAAAGGCTAAACTAAGCTCAAAATAACAAAACAGAATTTGAATCTAGCTAGAACATGCTTGCACAAAATAGAAATAAAGCAAACTTAAAACTTAAGAAACCCTAATCTAAGCTTGATCATCCATAAGCATGCAACATTATCCCAAGAAAAAGTCACCAAGCAGTGACATAAAAATGCAAAAACAAGGGTCAAATGACCCAAGGAAAATGAAAACAGTAAGATCCATGGGGTGTGAGACCCATTTCATGATTTTGGGACACAAATGGAGAATGTTTTCCCATTTTATTAAACTGTGTTGTTCATACTCATGGTTTGAGTACCACAAACCCTTAAACAAAAGTTTAGAACAAAAACAAGGTTTAAAACTGGCTGCCTAATCAAAGTGCAGTAAACTATTTCTAACTAGTGCATAAATTAAATAATACAAAAGAAAACCTAACTAAACTACCCTAAACTAAACTAAACTACTGAACTCCCCAACTTGTCTTCAAGAAGGTATAGTTTTTCTAAAATTCTTCCAACCTTTAGCTCAAGGGAAACACCTCATATTTATAGAGGGGAAACCCTAAGCTCATGGGCCTTGATTTGAGCCCATTGTGTCTCAAGACATCACACACATCACAGCTTTGTCTCGGAGCACCAAGTTTGGTCGCGGAACACACTGCATGTGGCAAAGCTTCTCGACTGGGTCTTGTGTCTCTAAAACTTTATCTTGGTCGCGGAATGGACCTTTGTCGCGGAACAGGGCATCGCGACAAAGGTATCGCGCCAAGGGACTTTGGCTGGTCTCTTCTTCATCTGGGCCACTTGGTCGCGGAACTCCTCCTTTGTCGCGGAACACTGTATCGCGCCAAGGGACTTCCGCGACAAAGGTCTTCCTGGGCCTGCTGGGTTGGGCCAGATGGGCCGAAAATATTCTTTTTGTGGGCTTTTCTCTCTTTTTCCCATCTTTTTTGTTTCCTTTTCTTTTTCTCATGTTTTTGGATTTTTCTAACATAAATATGTAATAAAATTACATATTTATGTCTTTTTCACACCAGCTTATTATTTTTACAATTATGCATAAATCAGTCCAATTCGACTGCTTTCTTACTTAATGTAAGACCGGAATGCGATCAAATGCCCGTTTAAGACACGGAAATGGATTGAAAATAATGGTCATTTCTGGCCATTATCAACATCCTCACATTTAATACTGATCGTCCCCGAGCAGTCAGAGTCAATGTTCCTAAGAACACGGACTCTACATATTCAATTCATTTTCGTGGCTTCATAAATCACATCCTTTTTAGATTGGGATAAGACAATCAAAAACTACAAGTGTTAAATTCCCTTGATTGTAGTGTTTAATGAAATGATACTTGCTCACTATATCAGGCCTACAAATCAAACATTATTATCAATCCTTCATGAATATCATGTTTGAAAAATGCAAAGACTAGGGATGAGAATTAGAGGATGACATGAACATGTGTAATAAGACAAAGCCTCACATATAAGAGAATCGGAAGAATTCACTCACTCTCAATTGGGGTTTAATCATGAACGCTCAAAATTCAATTCAATTAAATTCTCCCATAAGCTTGCAACTGGACCAACTCGCCACCGGCTCATTTCCTCAAATCGAGATCCCAAGGTCTTATTTAAGGGTTATAACGGGGCATACGGTTGTAACATTAGGTAGGGAAGGGAAATTATTGGGCAAGGAAGTGGCAAAAATTAATTCTATCATAACTTGGCATTTTTTTCTGAAAATTTACGATCATCAATATTTCTTTCTTTTTGATTTTCTTTCTATTGCATGACATTAGACTAAGTCTAATTGCTTGTCATCTGCAATTTATTTGTGTTGAATGACATTCAACTCTTCTCTTTTTTTTTTTTTTTTTTTTTTTTTTGAAATCGGTTTATAGAATACCAATTTATAGTTTTCATTGATGATCAAAATTGTAATGCCTTGATAGAATTCATCCTTGCACACTTGGGTTTGATTTTCTTGGTCTTTTTATAAGGCTAGGAATAATATAGTGGGTTTCAAAGAAAAATTAGGCTTATAGGCTCAAATTGGTTAATCCTAAAGGGAAAATATTTTTGGGTTTGGATTTCAAACGAAGGCCAAAAATTTGGATTTTCTAGGTGCCTCGATCATATGCTCGATTTTGGGAATATGGCATGGTCTTGAATCGGTCCCAATCGCAAGTTCTAGTTTCCTTTAATCAAAATGATTCACACATCAAAGAAAAAGAATGAGTAAAAGTGACTCATGGCTCAAATCTCACAAGGTTGGGTTGATTCATGTCATACAATATTCTCAAATTTCATCCAAGCTTAATTCTAACAATTTATTCAATCGAAATCTCTAACATGCAGATTTATTACCCAATAAGCTGATCGCATCATTAAATTTTTATAGCTCAAAACCTCAGGAATTCATTTCATGCATGTTCTCAATTATATTATCCCAATTTAAAAGTTTGAAAATTTAATCATAAGCCTAAATTCATCATGTGAATTTAGAGCAATTTTATGCATATTTTTGCTGGTTATTTAATTGAAAGCAGTAAAGAGGCACTGCTGACATACTGAGTATGTCAACAGCATATTTTTGGCCTGACAGTCACTTATTCATCTTGGACTGTCAGACATCTTTTCAGAAATAAAAGAACTAAATAAAAACAAAGATTGCTGTTGGGGCTGCAAAATCCCAATCTGGAAGCAGTAATTATATCAATTACAAGAGATTTCATTTGCAAACAAATCTATCTTGCATGGATGAATTGAAATTCTCTTATATGATATTTACAATTAAGCTCAGAAATGATGGAGTCAGGGATCGCCATCTTTCTTCTCGTCTGATTTCTTGGAGGAGCCAGCGTCATCAGGGATCTTCTTGAGTAAGGTTTGCAGGAGCTGATTTTGACTAAGGATCAGTGATTCCACCATCTTTCGATTCTTCTCTTCTTTTTCTAGCATCATCATTCTGAATTTCTCGTCTCTCCTTCCCTTCTCCAACTTCTCTTTCCGTTTCTCTTCCTTTTCTCTCCTACGCTCTTCGCGTTCCTCTTCTCTCTCCCTCCTTCGCTCCTCACGCTCCTCTTCTGCCCTTTTCTGCTGTCCCTCTTGGCTTGCCAAAATTACATCAGTCATGGATTTCATTCCCTCGAGCATAGACTGACTCATTCTGCTCACCATCTCAATCGTTTGGGAATCAGCAGGGAACTGAGATACGTTCTGACTTTGAGGAGGCATCTGAGGTTGAGGTTGAGTCGGAGGTGGAATCGGAGTCTCAGTCCGTTCTTGGTCCGCAGGAGGCTCCTCTTGAACATTCGAAGGTCCTGCATCAGCACAGGTGTTCTGTGTTCCCTTCTTTGTCTTGGGCTGCCTCTTTCGTTTTCTCGATGCCTGTTCACCCGATATGAAAGAGGATTGAGCGTCTGAATCTCCTCTGACGGACAGTTGGGGGAGAGAGTATTTGATACTCTCACACAAGGGAAGTCTTGGCACACTGATAGGTGGGTTCACTTTCACCACTGTGTCACCCTCAAACGCGCTCAAATCAACTCCCTGAGCTATGCAGATTCTCCTAATCAGATTTGGATAGCATAGCACCTGCCTATCCTTTATCCTGGTTATCATCACCTCGAATACATGCCTCCCTACATTTAGTTTTGCTCCGCTCCACATTCTTGCAAATCCCATTAGCACATTTCCAGATGTGGTGTGCGGATGCGAGTTGGGCCGGATCTTGGACATGTAGAACTCGTAGGTTGGCATGAACTGTATCCGCAGCCATTTTGCATTGAATGTGTGTCCAGGGGCGGTCACGCTTGTCATGCTGTTAGCTAATGTTGCATACTTCGCATATTCAGTCGTTTTGGCTCTCTTTGTCATGATCTCACCAGGGGGGAATTCGCTTTGGATATCTGGAGTCCCGAAGAACTGATTCAGCCAATCAGGTGCAATGTTTATCACTTGTCCCCGGATCCATGTTGTTCTGGCAGCTTCATCGATGTTGCAGAAGAACTCCTTTGTTAGCTCCACGAAGCCGTCTTCGTCATGATGCAGCATGAAGTTACCCCACTCTTGATTTCTGTAGAAAGTCTCAACAGTGGGGTGTGACAACGCATCGGGTCTGAATCCTTTATCTGGCACTATCATCTTCTGCAACTTCTTATACTTCTCTGCATTCTCTTTGTTGCCATTGAACTTGATCTGAACCTGCTCTTCACTCAGCATTTTCTTCCCATATTCCTTTGAAACGCCCATTCTTTGCCTTACAGTGTTTTCAGTCCAAAACTCGACTGGTCGAATGGATCCGACGGACTCGTCGTCGCTCGTGTGCCAGTCTGTTTGATCGTCTCCCTCCTGTGGCTGGTCATCCCTTGGTTCAGCCTCATCTCCCCTCTGACTTGGCTCTCGCTCTCCATGAGCTGTTTCATCTCCGACTTCCTCCTCAACCTATTTAATTACATGTTTCATCGTATTGAGTTCACAATTTACAGGTAAAGAGGATGTAGTTACATGAAAATTACGGTCATCAACATCAGTTGATACCTCCTCCTCCTCCCTAATTCTTGCAGCTCGTCCAACTGGACGTTGGAAAATAGACGCCATTTGGTTCATGAATTCTTGCTCCTCCTGCCGAGCTTCTTCTTCCGAATCATTCCCATCTGCAGCTTCAGTCAAAATTCCTTGAACCTTTTCTTTAAGCGCAGAGGTCATGAGAGGGTCGTCTGGCTGCTTTTCCAAGGTTTTGGCCAGTGCCACCGGATCTATGGAATCTTGCGGTCCTTCTGACTGTTCAGGTTGGTGCAACGGGCCTCCTTGAGTGATGAATTCTTCAATTCTGGCTGTGCCCACGAGAGGATCAATCACTTGACCCACTTTTGTCTGATATTTGATTTGATGTGGCTTTTCTCCAGCATCAATTCTTGTTTCGATCTGTTCGTTAAGCCTTTTCCTTATATCCCCTCGGATAGTCTCAGCATCATGTGCAGTGGGGCCAGTCCATGCAGGAGGTTGTTCTTCTTTGATTTTCAAACCACGCCCCTGCACTTCTCCTGTGATCTTCAGCTCAAAGTCCTCCTCATTACCCCGCTCAACCTCTCCAGATTTCCTGCTTTCCAGCTCAGCCTGCATTTTTCTGGCAGTTTCTTCATCCCTGGTCTGTTGGATATTCTTTCTAATCTGCTCCTCTGCTGCAGCTTTCTTTTCCATTTCCAGGCGTTCTTCCTCAGTCAATTTCTCTACTCCCGAACCACCTGTTACTTGATCCAGCAAACCAGCTAATGCAAGCTCTTCATTGTGCATCTTCATGGCTAGCTCAGCATCGGATATCACCTGGTGCTTCTTTTTCGGGGGTGGCGGCGGCATTGGCTTTTTACCTCTGTCCTTAGGATCCGTGGGCTCTGCCACTTTCTTAACAGTTGGTTCCGGTTCCTTGATCTCCACTTTCTTTTCCGGAGCTCTTGCTGGCTTATCCTTGTCAGCGGACTTTATCAACCTTCTCCTCGTTCCCGGTTGAGGTGCTGGCTGATGACCTTCAGATGTGACAACAGCAGTGGAGGTTTTCTCGGGCTGTATGGGTGCCTTAGCGGTGGCAGGTGCTACAGCAGATGTTGTCGTTTCAGTCTGAGCTGGCTGTACTGGAGTCCGGACTACCTCTTGTTGCACCACTGGCTCGGACGTAGCAACTTCTTGTACTTCAGTCTGTCCTCTTGGTGGCAATGCCGAAGCCTGTACTGCTGGCTGGGTAGGCTGTGGGTTGGCCTCAGGAGGGGTGGAGAAGTATGCATCAATCTCAGCATCGGGATCCTCTTCCCTGTTTGGTTCACCCTCGTAGCCTAGTTGCTTTTCGGCGCGCTGCAAATAATCCTCAATAAAACTTCTTTGAGTGATTCTCCTCAGTTGATCCTCCCAGTCCTTCTTGATCTTGGAGCAGAACTTACTCCGAACATTGTTGTTATAGTGCAAGACCTTCTTTCCATTAGCAGTGCTATTACAGTATTCCAGTGCAAACTTGTCCATTTCCATGATCAATTCCCAGTAGGAGTCCCTGTACTGATCTATCATGCCCCCTACCAGATCCTTTTGAATCCCTTCCAGGTAGGACATGTCTTCTGCCGAATCGTACGTGAGATACACCCCAGCCTCAGCTTTTGATAGTAAATTGAACTGCCTTTCATTTTTCCTTTTGGGTTTCCAGCCACCTTTGCGTATATCCACTTGTAGCTGATCCCTTAGTACTGCTATGTGCTGGGGAAATTCATCATCTTTGTTCGTCCCGTACCGTCCATACTTTCTGTGTGTGAAGATGGTTTCAAGTACCTCATCTGCAGGCAGTACTACTCCTTCTTCCAGAAAGGACTCAGTGATACTTGGATTGCCTTTTCCCCAGACAGTAGTCAAGTCGTCCCATTGTTCGCGTGCATCCTTGATCATCTTCCTCATTGTGTTCAACAGTGAGGTGTTGCGGCTTTGTTCAAATTTCTCAGCATCTTTGAGGCGTTTGTACAGGTTGTAGGTCAGCTCTCGATGCCTGGCCCGAGCTAGATCTGTAATCCACCTCTGCTCCACTGGTCCTTTTGCTTCAAACAAATACGGATTCCACTTAAATGGAAATGCTTCATACATCATGATGGCCCCACTGTTGATAACCCTACTTAGATCCATGTGTTTGTGTTCGAAGGCCATCCGAACTTGAGGATCTACGATCTGGTTAGGGATGATGATGTCGAAGTCAGCTATATTTGGATCTTTTGTTCCCTTTTCCACATGCCGATTCCACACAGCCCTGTGCTCTCTGAACCTCAATTGGATGCGCTCATGATGGACTTCAGGAGTTGTCTTTTCGTCTTGGGGGGCATACCCCATCATCCTTATCCAAAACTTCTTCAGGAAGTGATAGTAGTCCCTTTCTATCGATGCAGCGACTATCGACCTTTCCTGTGGAGGAATATGCACGTCCCATCCCGGAGAAAGTTTCAATTTTTCGTCCGTAGTGTGGTCCAGAGGCACCTTATAAACTGATTTGATGGCATCTCTTGCGTCCTTAATCTCTGTTCGATCAATCGAGGCCTGGTTGCCAGCAGCCTCATATGTGCAGTCAGGCAATCCGATGCCTGAGTGCACTACCAATGCATTCCTGAAAAAGGTCAAAGTGCTTAGATACATCCAATTTTTATGAGTTTTCAAAGACTACTCAGGTGTGAAAACCAACATCCTCACATTTTGAGCTTTGCTAAGCTCGAAATGTGATTTAAGTGATTTAATCTTGAGTTTATTAAAAGATCCAAATGTAAGGTACTATGCCTTAGGACCTAGAAGGAGATAACTCAATTGGATTATTGAGTCCAATCGAAAGGGGGAAATAGAAATAAAAATAAAAATGAAGTGGTCATTGGACCAAAAATTCCCTTTTTTAATGGGCCATTGGGCCCAAAAGTTTGTTTTTCCAATTTTATTAAACAAGCTCGAGGCACTTGTTGAAAATGGAATGAGATGATGATGAAATGGATGGCTCGAAGATGGAATGTGCAATGGAGGCATGGCGGGATGGATTCGCTATTTCCGGAGTGTTTGGACTGTCATTGGACAGTTAAAACGTTCAAGAAAATGCAAACACTATTTTTAATTTTTGAAAAGGTTGACTTGATTTTATTTAATGAAAAGTGGGATGTGTGTGGTCCCATTTTTGGATTTTTGTAAAAAGGTAGCAGTTGAGGTGGCAAAATACTGCTACTTAACTCACACTACATAGTTCCATTGGGAAAAAAAAAAAAAAAAAAAAAAAAAACACATTTGTCAACCCAAAATTCCTAGTACTATTTTTGTCTTTTTGTGAAAAAGTGCACTGGTGAAAGGGGATTGGTGTGCACTGACATGCCAAAAACAATACAAACACTCACTTTCCTCAATTTGCTGCACACATACACAGACACACCAAAACAGGAAACGGCATTAAATAATCATCTCAGCATGCAATACTCATGAACATAGCAAGTTAAAAACACAAGATCATGCCTCTACTTAAACTAGAACATAAGATTAATCACACTACTCATGCTCAGTGAGGAGGACATTCATAAGCAAGAAAATTATTAACACAATGACACTCTCACAGTATCCTTATGTTCATCAACTCTCACTTTTTCAAGATTTTTCAACAATCCAGGAGGAATCAAGATCAAGCAGACAAAACAAGAGCATAAAGACTAGAACAAACAAAAGCAAAAGAACCTTAAAAACTCAAAACCCATAACCATGGCGGAATCTACCACTGCCAAACCCCAGCCATCATGGAATCAAAATTTCTACAACCCCTAACACTTCTATCTGTGCCCCTGCATCAACCAACCAAAGTACCAAACCCCAACACCACACTCGGCCATTAACGATAGAAACAGGGAATCGAAATCCATACATGCCCAATACACAGAATCACTGAAATTTAAAATCAACTAAGTGAAAACAACCATGAGGAGGCCCATTAGCACATTATCGAGAGTAATAACACAAGAATCCCCAAAATCACAAAAACAGGGCAGTGGTTCGCGTACGAAAGGGGTGGGCAATGCTTACCAAGGCTCGGTTTGCTTCGCAGAAGACGAAGATGAAGGTTCTGATGGCTCCATAAGGGTTGCGAAAATTTGGGCAGAGTTTCCCTTGGGTTTGGCGTTCGAAAGGTGCGAAGAACACAGTGGTGTGCTTCGGGAGAAGTTTCGAGTATGAGAGGTTTTTCGAAAATTTTCTAAGTCCGAATGCGTGGGGAAGAAGAGGGAGGCGGAGAGGTTTAAATAGTAATGGGCCGGTCGCGGAACCCTAGCCCATGGTCGCGGAACAGGATTACGCGACCAGGTTTGGCGACATTAGAGGTGTCGCGGAGTGTGGGACTTTGTCGCGGAGTCATGCACCGCGACAAAGTGTACCGCGACAAAATGGCGAGGAAGAATGGAGTGGTGTACCCGTGTCGCGGAATAGGGACTCTGTCGCGGAGTCATGCTCCGCGACAAAATGTTCCGCGACAAGGACAAGCAGAGTTTAGGGATGAGTATAACTTTGTCGCGGAATTTGCACATGGGCGCGATGCTGGGCATCGCGACAAAATGATCACTCCGTGACAAAGACAAACAAGGGTTCAGAGGTGAGTGAGATTTTGTCGCGGAATTGCACCTGGTCGCGAAACGTTGTTCCGCGACAAAATGGTCATTCCGCGACAAAGATAAACAAGGGTTGCTGATAAGGGGAATTTTGTCGCGGAGTTGTACTTGGTCGCGGAACGTTGTTCCGCGACAAAATGGTCAGTCCGCGACAAACTTTTTGAATTTTCAAATTTTCAACGGTTTGGGCCCGAGTGTGATATTGGGCCTGCGTCCATTTTATTTGAGTTGGACCTGAATGAATTCAGTCCAATTAAATTCAAATCATTTGGCCATTATTTAAAATAATCTACTTGCATAAAATTAGGTCGGGTCAGTTCCATTTATCTGCAAGATTTATTCCGGATCTTAAATTTCTTTAAATTCCGAAAATAATTTCTCAGATTTGTGGAATTTTCCCAACCAAGAACCTGGTTTTCCTTGCTTTTTCTGCTCCTTCTTTTTGGTTGGTTCCGAATTTCCTGCAAGACAGATAAATACCCATTAGGTTAGGTTTTCTCCTCAGTTCAACATCCTCACATTTAGAGTCTTGGTACTCTAAATGTTCAATTAATCTTGAGGGTACTTTTTCTGTTCTGGATTAAATATATTACATTAAACTAGACTGATCTAAGCTAATCTAGGAGTAATCAGGAGTGTAATCCTCTTAATAAATGACGCTGCATCCTCCCCGGCAACGGCGCCATGAAACTTTTGACAAGTTTCGTTAACCCGAGCTTTTGCTAAAATTATACCAGGTTAGATTTATTAAATGAAAAGCGTTATGATTCATGGGAAAGGGTTTAGGGATATATCAAGATTATTAGTCTTTTTATTACTCAAGTGTGGTGCTTTAATTTCAAATGGCGCTGTGGTTCTCCCTGTCATGAATTGTTGATAAATCTCATGGCATAGCCGGGATATGTTGACCTTCAGCCTGTCACACTGAGGATCCCCGGCAAATATGCCATGATACTTCTCATCAATTCTTGTCATAAGATTTCCTGCCATGAAACTTTTGACTAATTCCCACCACATGAGTATTTTCCGAAAAATCATGGTCCTGGTTTAGGTTTTAATTAGTGAAACCAAATTATGATGGCGGTGTTGTGATTAAGGATATATTTATATGTAGTCATGTTTTTATTGCTCGTAGTTAAGAAACTGTGCTCCCGAAAGCGCACGGTGTCAAAAATTTCAGTAATTTATAGTAAGACCGGATCGTTCACTGGAGGATGTGCGATAGAAGCAGGTCCCACGTCATTCACTAAGATTTTCCACTCGGTTACTCGAATCAAGTTTGTGAAATGACTAACAACTACTTGACAGAATTTAAATCAGATTAAGAAAGCAATTAAAATAAAACAGATAAAAGTATTCTAGAAAGCGAATTAAATTTAATCTAAGAAAGCAATAAAAGTAATCTAAGAAAACGATTAAGATTATCTAAGAAAACAGATTTAAATTATGACAGAAGGGACAGGAAGAAAAGAATAAAGATTGGACAAGGTTCAGATGAAACACAATTAAACTTCCATTTTAATTACACAGATCTTAGCTTGGGATAATCCATCAGATAGCTAACTCTCATGCTTCCTATACTATGTTCCCTTTAACAGACAGGTACTTACAGTAAGGATTTACATGCCTTAAAACAACAAAATCTAAGATACCACAGATAGATAACTGCCCCTGCGCAGAGGTATGTCATTTATCTGTGGTGGATAAGCAACACCTGGCAAATCATTAGTTGAAGTGTCAAGTACTGCTATCGTTCTCCCATGTCACACCCAAAGATTCTAACTAAGTCCTGAACTATCCCTTAACTCCCAGTCCTAGTAGCAGTTACACAACTCTCAATACAACCGAGTGACCTCTAACGAAAGCATTTAAGAGAAAGCGATAAAGAAAGCGTTTAAAATCCTATCACTCGGAGGTTTCTGAAAGTCTGACCCTGTAGTAAAAGAAAGCCCCCAGTCAGAATGACCGGATGTGGATCAAGAATTCCCTATTCTCAGTGAACCGCTCGCAGTGTTCACTTCTCGTCGGGTGGTTATGAGATACAAACTAATGAAACGAACTAATAAATTAGTTCGTTCCGGATGCACTCACTCAGGACTCAAGAATAGGCTTTGGCAGAAGAAGATAGCAGTTGAAAGAAGACTCAACTTTACCTTAGAAAATAACCAAGGCCCGAATGTTGTTCCTCTAGTATTATCTGTCACACTTTATCGGAATCCAAGTGGAATCTGACCCAGTGTAATATTTAATACAAGATTTCCAACAAACAGCAATTTTGGAAAATAATGAATCTGAAAATCATTCCCTATCAGGTACTAGACTCTCAATAAGAACACAGACCCTTTCAGTCTAGGTTAGACCTAATCGCTGACTCTGCTTCTAATTTCCCAAAATCAACCCCCAGTCGGATGTGAATTAGTCATAACTGTCGAATTTATCCCTTACTCAGATCCGGATTTTATAAAGGAATTTTTGTTGGAAATTCATTATGAGACATCTGATTAAAATCAAGACTCCTGTGTCCAGGGGAAGGATCCCAAAATAATATCGACCACAATATCTACATAATAGTATCATGCATAAATTTATAGAGAAGTGTAAAATTAAATAACCCAAAATATAAGGTGGGTTTAGACAGAAGTTGACACACAGAGATGAAATAGCCGGGGATGAGAAGAATTTTGGCTAAAGAGAGTGCCAGAAATAACTGGGGTGATCTGGACTGCAAACATCTGCTATCCAGTTCCCAATTATTCCAGATGGAAAGATTTTTAGACAGAAGTGAATTCCAAGTGACGGTGACCGCCGTCATTCAGCCCCCTTTTTTCTGTGAGTGGAAGAAAAACCCACATATTTTCTTGTTGTAATACTTCTCAAATAATGTTGGTCGACATCATTTAATAATACTACAACTTGAATTCAGGTTTTGAAATTAAGATAAAGAGAATAAAATTGTATCCGGATAGGAGTCAGCTGAGCAGCTATTGTAATCCCGGATGGATGAACCGCCAAGGCTTCCACCGGCCACTATCCAGACCATGCAAAATAACATCTGATAATTAATATACAGACCACGAGCTAGTTATCCATGTGGGAATACCCGCCAACATTAATCTGATATATTCCTTATTAGCTGTTTCACACAACACGGAAAGACAAAATAAATAAAAGAAAAAATATTTTTGGGTCATCTTGCATGAGAGACATTGGTTTCTCATGCAAGGTATGGAAATTAATCCATAATTACTCATTATGTCTAAATAATCACTCATTCCATAATTAATTAATTAATTACAGTCCGGATTATATACTTAGATCATTAGAGTTTAATTATTTGTAGAAGAATCTTTTAATAGGGAATTGAACAAAGTTCTTTATATCAAATTGATCATGGGTTGAGATCATTGAATTTCAACCTCAAAATATCAATACAAAGGTTCAATTAATTAATGGGTTGAGATGAAGAATGAGAATTTAGCACAAGGTGCCACCTTGTCGCGATGCAGAGTTTGTGTCGCGGAACGTGGCTCCGCGACAAAGGTTTCGCGACAAAGGGGTGGGAAATAAAAGAAATGGAATTTTGAAAGTTTGGGGTTTGCTTTGTCGCTAAGTAAAGAAAATTTTGTCGCGGAACGTGGTTCCGCGACAAGGCCATAGCGACAAAAAGGTTGAAAATTGGACAAGGCATAATTCTTGTCGCGGAACAAGAGATTTTGGCGCGGAACGTGGTTCCGCGACAAGGTTGCTTCGCGACAAAGCCCTTCCAGAATAAAATCACAAGTATTTGGGTCCTTGGTCGCTAATCAAGATTTTGTCGCGGAACGTGGTTCCGCGCCAAGGGGTGTTTCGCGACCAAGGGTTTTAAAATGATGGTCAACAAATGTTCTTTGGCACCTTTGTCGCCAAAGCACCATTTTGTCGCAGAACGTGGTTCCGCGACAAGAGTTGTTCCGCGACAAAGGTGTGTCTAGTACACATGTCAGAAAAGTAAAGTGGAACAGTGGCATGCATTATGTGTGATCTCACCCATTTCAGATTCAAAGGCTAAACTAAGCTCAAAATAACAAAACAGAATTTGAATCTAGCTAGAACATGCTTGCACAAAATAGAAATAAAGCAAACTTAAAACTTAAGAAACCCTAATCTAAGCTTGATCATCCATAAGCATGCAACATTATCCCAAGAAAAAGTCACCAAGCAGTGACATAAAAATGCAAAAACAAGGGTCAAATGACCCAAGGAAAATGAAAACAGTAAGATCCATGGGGTGTGAGACCCATTTCATGATTTTGGGACACAAATGGAGAATGTTTTCCCATTTTATTAAACTGTGTTGTTCATACTCATGGTTTGAGTACCACAAACCCTTAAACAAAAGTTTAGAACAAAAACAAGGTTTAAAACTGGCTGCCTAATCAAAGTGCAGTAAACTATTTCTAACTAGTGCATAAATTAAATAATACAAAAGAAAACCTAACTAAACTACCCTAAACTAAACTAAACTACTGAACTCCCCAACTTGTCTTCAAGAAGGTGTAGTTTTTCTAAAATTCTTCCAACCTTTAGCTCAAGGGAAACACCTCATATTTATAGAGGGGAAACCCTAAGCTCATGGGCCTTGATTTGAGCCCATTGTGTCTCAAGACATCACACACATCACAGCTTTGTCTCGGAGCACCAAGTTTGGTCGCGGAACACACTGCATGTGGCAAAGCTTCTCGACTGGGTCTTGTGTCTCTAAAACTTTATCTTGGTCGCGGAATGGACCTTTGTCGCGGAACAGGGCATCGCGACAAAGGTATCGCGCCAAGGGACTTTGGCTGGTCTCTTCTTCATCTGGGCCACTTGGTCGCGGAACTCCTCCTTTGTCGCGGAACACTGTATCGCGCCAAGGGACTTCCGCGACAAAGGTCTTCCTGGGCCTGCTGGGTTGGGCCAGATGGGCCGAAAATATTCTTTTTGTGGGCTTTTCTCTCTTTTTCCCATCTTTTTTGTTTCCTTTTCTTTTTCTCATGTTTTTGGATTTTTCTAACATAAATATGTAATAAAATTACATATTTATGTCTTTTTCACACCAGCTTATTATTTTTACAATTATGCATAAATCAGTCCAATTCGACTGCTTTCTTACTTAATGTAAGACCGGAATGCGATCAAATGCCCGTTTAAGACACGGAAATGGATTGAAAATAATGGTCATTTCTGGCCATTATCATCTATCCGGATCATTATTTGCAGTCTTTGGGCTTCCCGGGGCTCCAAGTTATCTGTTTCCTGCAAGAAAAATTTATATAGCGCATCAGCAAATTCTTGGCCTTTTGTTTGGATACTGGGCCCTCGGGGATTATCGGAATAATTAATCCGTTGGTTCTGGCGACTACGCCACCTGACTGGCCCTCATAGAGGGATTTTGCTGACAGCAGTTGGGTTGATCCTAACAACGCCCTATACCCCATTGCATATGTGATCATCTCAATTGAAAATAGAGATAACTGGCAGTGGTTCCTGGGGATATTGAAAGAAGATTTGCAGCTGCAACATGTCCCACATTTGACCTTTATTTCAGATCGGCAGAAAGGGTTGATCCAAGCCATGCAAGATTTGTTCCCGCGAGTGGACCACAGATTTTGTGTGCGTCATATGCACAACAACTTTTGCACTGCTGGTTACAGAGGAACGGCCTTGAAGAACCTTCTGTGGAGTGCTACCAGGTCTGGCACCGTGCCAGAGTTTATGCATCAGATGAAAAAAATAAAAGAATATTCAAAAGGCGCATGGAAATGGTTGAATGAAAGAGCTGCTACACAGTGGAGTAAGTCACATTTTTCCGAGGGTCCGACATGTGACATGTTGCTGAACAATCTTTGTGAATCTTTCAACTCTTACATCAAGGAGGCTAGGGACAAGACAATACTAACCAGTTTGGAGTGGATTAGAGAATACATCATGAAGAGACATGCTAATAACATGGACATGGCATCAATCAAATGGAGCAACAAATTAATATGTCCAATGATTGAGAAGATAATTCAAAAGAATAGAAACAAAGTTGGAGACTGCATACCAATCAAGTCAAGTGATAGGCATTATCAGATACGGATGATGGAAGGGGAGGGACAGTATGTGGTGGACCTGGCGAATAGGGAATGCTCTTGTAGATTGTGGCAGCTTAATGGTTACCCCTGTCTCCATGGACTAGCAGCAATATCTCATCAACGCTTGCATCCGATTAACTATGTTGAGAAGTGCTATTCTGTGGCAACATATAAGAAAGCATACCAGCATCCAATCCTTGGAATTTCAAGTGAAATGTTTTGGCAAAAGACTCCATATATACCACCATGCCCTCCTAATTACTTAAGAGGTGTTGGGAGACCAAAAAAAAATAGACGATTGGGTGTAGATGAGCCTAAAAAGAAGCCAATGACTCAAAGAAGGTATACCACAGATCCAACAAAAATGACAAGGAGGCAAAGCACAGCACATTGTAGTAATTGTGGGAAAGAAGGTCATCGGATCACTACCTGCCCAGACTTTCCAGACGAAATGCGTGAGAAGAGGAGACTAGCAAAGGTATTCAATTTATTTATCAATGAGTTCCACTTGATTTATGTCCCGTTATTATTTCTAATTTTTTAATATTATACAGGCTCGACAGGCTAATACAGCAGATGGTGTTGAAACCTCAACTGCTGCTGCTAAAAAGACAAGGGTGCCTCGTGGCAAGAAAACTATAATGTTCATTTCATACTACAGATTTAATACTTATACATTTGTAAACTTCAATATCATATTCTCTTATATATATAGGGGACAACACAGTAGCCAAGTGAGACCAGCAATCCAAGACCAAGTGCCAATCAAACACCAAATGACACTCCAACAGAGGTATATTAGGCTATTGCATTCAATAGTCACACATTTTATTCAAATGTCAGAGCTTCCTCTATAGAAAGGGCTCTTATAGTTAGTTTTTTCTTGAAATAAATCAATGATGGTTATGGCAGGCACTTATACTACCTCCAAGCTCTCCCCCGTTGACAAATCCGAATGAAGAACTGTACGATGAGCCTGTGATTACACAGGATCGGGCAATGGATCCACCCCCAATGGTACCAGGTCCTTCAATGAATCAACAAATGCTCGGACAGGGTCCTTTGAAGGCCAAGGAACCAGCACCTTACACAGGAGGTTCTTGGAGGGCACCACAGTTCAGAGTTGGGAAGAAAGGCCCACCCACACACAATCTCATACCACGTCGGGGGGATGGCAACGGTGGCAATTGATATGGACTTGTGTTTGCTGGCTTTTGTGTATTGAGTTCTTATAACTCAAGTTTTTGATCATTTTGTAATTTCAGAAAACATTAAACTGAAATGATTCTATGTTGGGGTGCAGCTAGGCTGTGTATTTTGGAAGCTAACATTATGTGGATTCGGTTGAATAGGCTTTACCTTTGGTGACTGGAATATATATATTATGTTGTCGAATGGTTATGACAGTGAAGTTATTTTCCACTTGAAGAGATGTGCTCTTCTTATTTATTCTAGGTAGTATGATAGTAATAGTGTTATCAAAAGTTTTTGAAAGGAAATAGAAGTGAATTAACTTCTCTCTTTAATATCATGTTTACTTGTTGTCATATTAAAAACAAAATGTGCAAAAGGAGATTAAATCTAATAACAAAGCAATACAATACACAAATGATACCACCAACACAGACAAGGTGACCAGAGAGTATGCTGATTAACTTTGTTCATACACAATCTTACAGGATAGAACACAGGAACGCGTGAAGTATTATATTGAGTGCTAGACGGCCAGTCTTACACTAAAGCCATGCAAAATGACTGGTACCATAGTTGTTAAGTTCCTGATCCTGATCTTAGCATCTTACGATTTTACGATCACACCTCTCTAAACAATCTCGATCCTTGTAGGATCTTAAAATTAGTAAGATCCCGATCCTGATAGTAGAATGTTACGATCTTATGGTTATACTCCCTTAAACGCTTCTACGATCTTACGATCTTACCCTCTTATACGCATAAATTTTTTGTAGTATTTTATGATATGG
The DNA here is from genome assembly GCA_030278955.1 of Hygrophila difformis. Lineage (NCBI taxonomy): Eukaryota > Viridiplantae > Streptophyta > Magnoliopsida > Lamiales > Acanthaceae > Hygrophila > Hygrophila difformis. The sequence goes on along the minus strand of JAOANR010000005.1, from coordinate 31,141,725 downwards.
GATCAAAGTAACTTGTTTCTTTTAATTTTAAACTTAAGAGCTTGTATTCCTCATGTATGACGTGAAAAAAACATAATATGTATGTATGTGGAAATATTTTATATTTGATTGTGATTTTTTGTACTGTATTGTATTAATTAACTTGCAAGATGCATAACCACACAAAATAATGCTTTTACTTGTTAGTATGCGTAATTGAATTTATACATTATTGCAATTTGATAAGATCTTAGGATCCCGATTCGATCCTACGATCTCGATCTTGCAAAGACAAAAACGATCCTATATAGGATCGCGATCTTAACAACCTTGACTGGTACAATCAAGAGTTTCATATCCATATCAAATGGAGAACAAGCATATTTTGCTCAATCTTAAATCATACAACTTCTTGTCATTCCTCAATCTTAAATCCACTTGATCCATTAGTTACATCCAAGCAAAGAAAACAGTCCAGTGAGGTCTAATTTTTTAAAGAGATGAAAAGAACAACATGACACCATACAACTTCTTGTCATTCCTCAATCTTAAATCCACTTAATTTAGTTGCTTGAACTTTGGGTGACAACTATTTGCCCCACCAAACTGTGCCTTTGTCAACACAAATACAACCAAAATGAAAATACAAATGACCACATACAACTTCTTGTCCTTCCTGAACCTTAAATTTTCTTCTTCAGCGGTCTTGCACACTTTTTTCACCAACTTGTTCTCCTTCTTCAACATACAATTCTCCTCCTCAACTGATTCTTTACTAGCTTCCAATGAAGCAATTCTCTCCTCGTAAGCATTTAATTATTCAACAATCCAGGAATAATTGATTGAGACCTTGTACACATTAGTTCATCCACCCATTCGGAAAAACGACACCCATTGCCCTGAGATCAACAATCAAAATCAGAAAACCCACAATCAAAACAACAATTAACTTAATCAATCTAAAATTAGCAACATCCATTTTACACACTCACTCTTGCAAACCTTTCACTACACTGTCCGAATGCCATGAACACAACCAAAACAACCGTGCTCAAAATCATCCCTACCGCCGTTTAAGTCTACTAAAAGTGAGCTAATAACTATAAATCTTAAGGATCCTCTGTTCGAATCAAACCACCAGAATCACTCCAAACACTGCAAAAGAAAAATTACCACATTTTCGCTGTTAACACTTACCCACCAATTTGGACAACCAAGGAACCTCCGTCCGGCATTCAGTGCCTTTCAAGAAGTTGCCAATTCCGCTCTACATCCACACGAACACTGTTTGCTCGGCAACCCATACGAGGTATCACCCCTACTGGACGACCCCGAGCTCGCCATTGTTGTCCGCAATCACACGATCTTCGTCCGGAATTTTTGCTCTCAGCCGAAAATTGCCACTTTGTAGGGTTTCGATCTCCCCCAAAATGGATTTCAGAGTGTCCGTTTCAACAATACGTTTTGAGCTTCCGAACTTGGACATGAATAATATAGTACACGGTTAAAAAATGAATGGGTGACCCTAAACCAGTAAAATTAGGGGTGGAAATAGACGGCGCGTGAGAGAATCGGCGTGTGAAACCACGCGGCCCATTACACAGAATTCCCCATCCATTTGGCTAGATTTCTAGCCCGAATTGGTTTTGATGGCCCAAATGAGGAAACTCATTAGATCATGGACCAAAAGCAGAAAAGGCACCTTCTGGTGGACCAATTTAGTTATTATCTCTTTTAACTAATTCCCGAAAGCAAACAGTGTACATAGAAAAAACTTACCACGGATTCAAGATTCAAGAAACTGTGGTTGCCTGGTTGGGAATGGGGCCAATTCAAAATGTAAGGTGTAATAAAATTGAATGGAATTTTCAATCCTACTTCACTCGAGGTTCCCAAATAAAAAGATTTTCTCAAGCCGCTACTACATAATTTAAAGATGTAATGATCCACTTTTATTTTTATACACCTGTGGAGGGATTCATGAACTGAAAATCTGAACGTGTTGGCAGAAATAACCGGTTCCAGCACCTGCAAAACAAGCACATTGCAAGTGAAGATTTGAACTCAAAGACAAAATAGTTTCCCGGATGCTCATGACCAAATAAACATTCAATTTAGACAATTTTGATGTTTCCAATAGAGACAATGGAAAACATGTACTGATGTACCCCATCTATTGGATAAACATTCATGTCATCATTCTTCCAAACTCTCCAAATATCAACTAATCAAAATCTTTCATAGTATTACAGTGGCTGTGTGACTGTAAGCATGCTTGGGCTGCTTTGGCCCAGACAAAGGGAATTGAGCCCAATTCCCTTGTTTGTTTAGGCTTGAGAATTTCATTCCCAATCTCTACTTTCAATTCTCGAAAAAATACATACGGAGAGTTGCCGAGAGGTGCATCTCAATTCCAATATTAATTCTCCCAAATCGCTCCTTTCGCTGTTCCGCACAAAGTCTCTCCAGAATCCCATTGCCACATTTTCGCTGTTAACACTTACCCACCAATTTGGACAACCAAGGAACCTCCGTCCGGCATTCAGTGCCTTTCAAGAAGTTGCCAATTCCGCTCTACATCCACACGAACACTGTTTGCTCGGCAACCCATACGAGGTATCACCCCTACTGGACGACCCCGAGCTCGCCATTGTTGTCCGCAATCACACGATCTTCGTCCGGAATTTTTGCTCTCAGCCGAAAATTGCCACTTTGTAGGGTTTCGATCTCCCCCAAAATGGATTTCAGAGTGTCCGTTTCAACAATACGTTTTGAGCTTCCGAACTTGGACATGAATAATATAGTACACGGTTAAAAAATGAATGGGTGACCCTAAACCAGTAAAATTAGGGGTGGAAATAGACGGCGCGTGAGAGAATCGGCGTGTGAAACCACGCGGCCCATTACACAGAATTCCCCATCCATTTGGCTAGATTTCTAGCCCGAATTGGTTTTGATGGCCCAAATGAGGAAACTCATTAGATCATGGACCAAAAGCAGAAAAGGCACCTTCTGGTGGACCAATTTAGTTATTATCTCTTTTAACTAATTCCCGAAAGCAAACAGTGTACATAGAAAAAACTTACCACGGATTCAAGATTCAAGAAACTGTGGTTGCCTGGTTGGGAATGGGGCCAATTCAAAATGTAAGGTGTAATAAAATTGAATGGAATTTTCAATCCTACTTCACTCGAGGTTCCCAAATAAAAAGATTTTCTCAAGCCGCTACTACATAATTTAAAGATGTAATGATCCACTTTTATTTTTATACACCTGTGGAGGGATTCATGAACTGAAAATCTGAACGTGTTGGCAGAAATAACCGGTTCCAGCACCTGCAAAACAAGCACATTGCAAGTGAAGATTTGAACTCAAAGACAAAATAGTTTCCCGGATGCTCATGACCAAATAAACATTCAATTTAGACAATTTTGATGTTTCCAATAGAGACAATGGAAAACATGTACTGATGTACCCCATCTATTGGATAAACATTCATGTCATCATTCTTCCAAACTCTCCAAATATCAACTAATCAAAATCTTTCATAGTATTACAGTGGCTGTGTGACTGTAAGCATGCTTGGGCTGCTTTGGCCCAGACAAAGGGAATTGAGCCCAATTCCCTTGTTTGTTTAGGCTTGAGAATTTCATTCCCAATCTCTACTTTCAATTCTCGAAAAAATACATACGGAGAGTTGCCGAGAGGTGCATCTCAATTCCAATATTAATTCTCCCAAATCGCTCCTTTCGCTGTTCCGCACAAAGTCTCTCCAGAATCCCATTGCCACATTTTCGCTGTTAACACTTACCCACCAATTTGGACAACCAAGGAACCTCCGTCCGGCATTCAGTGCCTTTCAAGAAGTTGCCAATTCCGCTCTACATCCACACGAACACTGTTTGCTCGGCAACCCATACGAGGTATCACCCCTACTGGACGACCCCGAGCTCGCCATTGTTGTCCGCAATCACACGATCTTCGTCCGGAATTTTTGCTCTCAGCCGAAAATTGCCACTTTGTAGGGTTTCGATCTCCCCCAAAATGGATTTCAGAGTGTCCGTTTCAACAATACGTTTTGAGCTTCCGAACTTGGACATGAATAATATAGTACACGGTTAAAAAATGAATGGGTGACCCTAAACCAGTAAAATTAGGGGTGGAAATAGACGGCGCGTGAGAGAATCGGCGTGTGAAACCACGCGGCCCATTACACAGAATTCCCCATCCATTTGGCTAGATTTCTAGCCCGAATTGGTTTTGATGGCCCAAATGAGGAAACTCATTAGATCATGGACCAAAAGCAGAAAAGGCACCTTCTGGTGGACCAATTTAGTTATTATCTCTTTTAACTAATTCCCGAAAGCAAACAGTGTACATAGAAAAAACTTACCACGGATTCAAGATTCAAGAAACTGTGGTTGCCTGGTTGGGAATGGGGCCAATTCAAAATGTAAGGTGTAATAAAATTGAATGGAATTTTCAATCCTACTTCACTCGAGGTTCCCAAATAAAAAGATTTTCTCAAGCCGCTACTACATAATTTAAAGATGTAATGATCCACTTTTATTTTTATACACCTGTGGAGGGATTCATGAACTGAAAATCTGAACGTGTTGGCAGAAATAACCGGTTCCAGCACCTGCAAAACAAGCACATTGCAAGTGAAGATTTGAACTCAAAGACAAAATAGTTTCCCGGATGCTCATGACCAAATAAACATTCAATTTAGACAATTTTGATGTTTCCAATAGAGACAATGGAAAACATGTACTGATGTACCCCATCTATTGGATAAACATTCATGTCATCATTCTTCCAAACTCTCCAAATATCAACTAATCAAAATCTTTCATAGTATTACAGTGGCTGTGTGACTGTAAGCATGCTTGGGCTGCTTTGGCCCAGACAAAGGGAATTGAGCCCAATTCCCTTGTTTGTTTAGGCTTGAGAATTTCATTCCCAATCTCTACTTTCAATTCTCGAAAAAATACATACGGAGAGTTGCCGAGAGGTGCATCTCAATTCCAATATTAATTCTCCCAAATCGCTCCTTTCGCTGTTCCGCACAAAGTCTCTCCAGAATCCCATTGCCACATTTTCGCTGTTAACACTTACCCACCAATTTGGACAACCAAGGAACCTCCGTCCGGCATTCAGTGCCTTTCAAGAAGTTGCCAATTCCGCTCTACATCCACACGAACACTGTTTGCTCGGCAACCCATACGAGGTATCACCCCTACTGGACGACCCCGAGCTCGCCATTGTTGTCCGCAATCACACGATCTTCGTCCGGAATTTTTGCTCTCAGCCGAAAATTGCCACTTTGTAGGGTTTCGATCTCCCCCAAAATGGATTTCAGAGTGTCCGTTTCAACAATACGTTTTGAGCTTCCGAACTTGGACATGAATAATATAGTACACGGTTAAAAAATGAATGGGTGACCCTAAACCAGTAAAATTAGGGGTGGAAATAGACGGCGCGTGAGAGAATCGGCGTGTGAAACCACGCGGCCCATTACACAGAATTCCCCATCCATTTGGCTAGATTTCTAGCCCGAATTGGTTTTGATGGCCCAAATGAGGAAACTCATTAGATCATGGACCAAAAGCAGAAAAGGCACCTTCTGGTGGACCAATTTAGTTATTATCTCTTTTAACTAATTCCCGAAAGCAAACAGTGTACATAGAAAAAACTTACCACGGATTCAAGATTCAAGAAACTGTGGTTGCCTGGTTGGGAATGGGGCCAATTCAAAATGTAAGGTGTAATAAAATTGAATGGAATTTTCAATCCTACTTCACTCGAGGTTCCCAAATAAAAAGATTTTCTCAAGCCGCTACTACATAATTTAAAGATGTAATGATCCACTTTTATTTTTATACACCTGTGGAGGGATTCATGAACTGAAAATCTGAACGTGTTGGCAGAAATAACCGGTTCCAGCACCTGCAAAACAAGCACATTGCAAGTGAAGATTTGAACTCAAAGACAAAATAGTTTCCCGGATGCTCATGACCAAATAAACATTCAATTTAGACAATTTTGATGTTTCCAATAGAGACAATGGAAAACATGTACTGATGTACCCCATCTATTGGATAAACATTCATGTCATCATTCTTCCAAACTCTCCAAATATCAACTAATCAAAATCTTTCATAGTATTACAGTGGCTGTGTGACTGTAAGCATGCTTGGGCTGCTTTGGCCCAGACAAAGGGAATTGAGCCCAATTCCCTTGTTTGTTTAGGCTTGAGAATTTCATTCCCAATCTCTACTTTCAATTCTCGAAAAAATACATACGGAGAGTTGCCGAGAGGTGCATCTCAATTCCAATATTAATTCTCCCAAATCGCTCCTTTCGCTGTTCCGCACAAAGTCTCTCCAGAATCCCATTGCCCCCCCCCCCCCCCCCCCCCCGTTCACACAAGAGTCTCTACAGAACCTCATTGCCCCTTTCCACACAAGATTCTATCTCCGCCATCTTTCTTCTGCGTCTCCAGAAACTCCATCCCCGCTGCGTCCACCATTCTCCGCGTTTTCTTTAGGTATGCCTCTTTTTCACATTCCGTAATTCCTAATTTGGAGCCAGAGGGTTTGCATCTCTTTTACTTGCAGTTATGAATTTATTATATTCAAGGTGAAGCACTGCTGTGTTCGCGTAAAGCAAATGAATGAGAAATGCTCATATTAATTTTCTAATGGGTAGTGTTATGGTGCAATTCATTTTCCATTTAAATATTTTTTACTTTTCAATCTGCCTTTTTTATTTTCTCTTCGTAGCCAACAAATTCTCTGAAATATGAAGCAAATATGTGTATCCCACCATATTTTTGTTGATGACTCTTAATTTTTGTTTGGTGTTTATTTGATTCCTGCCGTTTGTGACTGGGTTTGGTTCGGAAATTTTTACCTGAGAACATGATTTAGTTAGCTAATTCACCATTTTAGATGACTTCATATATTAATAAATAATCATGTCGATGTTTGAGCCCCTGTGTTGCACTTGTGCTTGTGCACCTATGACCGCAGTAATATTATGTATTGTCATATGTGTACTGGTCATAATGGAGTAATGCTCAATTAACCTATGAAAAATCTTTAGAATGTAATTAATTGATCTGATATATCTTATTATGATGTTATTGAGTTAATTTTAAATATGATCAAGAACCAATAAGCAAAATCATCAGGTGAAATTGAATTAGTGTTAGAGATGCAAGTGATCTTATTAGTAACTATTATTATAGCTTCTCTGTAATGAGAATTGCCATTGCTTGATGTTGCACGCTGTTCCAGCGTAGGTGTTCCAGCATAGGTACAGAGATATCCATAGTTCTAATTTTTTGTCAGTGGGTGATTGCATTCTTGCCTTTCTTGTTAAGAATGATGTTAATTGTTAAATCAAAAAATGTTTATTATTCACTGCTTACTTAGAAGTATGTTGTTTTTTATTATTTTAATCACTTTCTTATACAGATAACCAGGATTCAATACTTGTGTTAGCATAGGTGGTGAAAGGAAGACAACTGACTTGAACAAGGAGAAAGGGGTAGAGGTAAAAATAACTCTCTTTTCTATATGATGTGATATTTTCATTAATACTCAAACCTTATAGTACATGATACCTCATGCACATACAAATTTAATGCAACCTTATTCCACTTATATGGAACATGTTATATCAGTTGTATGCAGATCCAGTGGAGTGGCAGATGTTGATATTGAAAAACAAACATTGGCAACAAATTCAGGAAAAGTGCTCAAATGTGGTTCAATAATAATCTCTACTTACTGCATTACTACCAGGAAATTGTTTTGATGTTGAAGCTGAACCCATATTTCAACTGTTTTAGATCACTATTATTATTCGAACTTTAATGATAGATCTTGGATTGCATGTGCTCTAAACCTTGTAATATGCTACTCCAAGATTATGAATCTTTGCTTAGGTTTCTTACTTGAGATAGATTTTAAACAAGTGTTACTATCTGGTCATTTGCTACTTGTATAAATTCTGGCTTGGCCATTCCATGGAAAACTTTTTGTTTAATTCATCGGGCAATGAAATGATCCTTGTGGGCATGTTACATTCAAATATAACAAAGGGTACCGGGACGAGCAAGTAGATTTGGAAAACAGAAAGATTCAAGGTTGATCATTTGGCAAATGAGATAAGAGCATTGCCAGGCATCAATGTAGTGCAACTTTTAAAGCAACTGATCTAATTGGCAATGATATGGCGCGTGTACATACATTCCTTACTTTGGATCAAGAAGACAACATTGATATTATATAATTTTGGATGGTTTTTATGGGGTAGTTGATTAGTTTTCAAGTTAACTTTAATTTTGCACATAATACTTTATTTTGATTTTAATTGTACTTGAAAAAGAATTGATTGTATTTTATACTTTTTATTAATTGATCAAAATATATATGTTTTCTGTTGTTAATTTGTGCAAATTTTTTTTATATAAACCATTATAAAAAAATTAATAATAATAAATTATATTGAAACAATTATTTTATTTATATTTATATTTATTTATAGCAATCAAACAATATAATTAATTTTTTAAATCAAAGTAACAATAAATAATTTAATTTTATATTTCATTTCTATGTTGAAGTTGAATTATCTTAAGAATCAATTCTCTTTCTCTGGCCCAATTCCCTTTCTCTACAATTTCATTCTCAGACATAAATTTACTACAATTCCATTTTCTCTATCAAACTCACGCTAAACTTACTTCAGTCAGACAGTCAGATGCAAGCTAGGCCAAAAATGACAAGTTTATTGGCTACACATGAAAAAAAATTTATTGATGCATATAGACAACCATAAGCATCAAGGGGTTATCAAACTCCGCCAGAAGCAAAGATAGAAGAAAAAAGATAAAATAAAAAATAAAAATAATACCTAATAGTACCTTATGTTTCTAAGCATTTTTGTTAGAGTTTTGGGTTTCCATCACCACTGTTAAGGATCCACGGACCTCCTTTTGATGAGCACAGCTGTGACATGACCTACAGAACATATGCACTGACATATATTAAATCACTAGCTCCAAGAACCTTAATAACGAGTATTCTATTTTTAGAATGTATATCTATCTATACACATCATGGAACTATACATGATATTCCAGGAACACTTGTGTCATAACCAGATGAAAGAAAATGGCATCTTAGAACAAAGTAAATTTACAAACTAATCTACCTTCAGATACTCAGTATTGCACACATCCCTTTGGAGTTCCATTTTAGCAGCCTCAACTATAGCAGCCTTTCTAAGCTTTGCATTTGGTCCTTCAACAAGAAAAAGGCCAATAACAACTTTCCTGCAAATAAAAGTACCACATGTTAGCAATATATCAAAATCTTTGGTTTTGTTCAGGAAACCTAGAAATGTGGTCCAACCGGAGTGCATCATATTGTAGATGGCCTGGGGATGACTTTGGAACACAGATGCCATGAACATCAATAGCTACTTCTTTTATGATTACTTTAAAATCATCCGGGTACGCATCCATCACCTTTGCTGCAGCCACAACATGCTTGGCAAATCCTGTGTTTCGCTCTGACTCTGAAACTGCCATATCCCTCAACTTTGGACTAATTTGTTGAAACCTAAAACAACACCACATTAAGCATTATTCACGTATGCACAACTCATAGTAAATTTCCTCATATTACATTTAGTGCCAAAAGAAATGAGGGCATAAAGGAACTCCACTTTTTGAGATCCTCTCATGAAATAATGGCTATAGTTACTTCCTGTGTTACTTTTCTTAAAAACTGCACCAAATTCAAGAACATAATCATTCAAGGGAAAAAAAATAAGTTTTGCAATGATATACGATCAAAATACAAATCATAAAATAACCATTGCATCTTTCAAATTCATTATATTAGTTGCATGAGCTTTTTTAGGTTCAAGTCATGATTTCATAAGAAAATGCTGATACATATACAAACAATACTAATAGCCCCAGCCCCAGGACAAAAGAATTATTTCATACATTCAGATAAATTTAAAGGAATGACCGCCTGGCAAATGCGGCATTTAAGGAAAAGAATTACATAACAATCTAGCAAAAATAAAGTGAAAATGTATAATAGAGTATGTCACATGCAAACCTCGACACTTTTTTAAAAAGCTTTTGACGTGCTTTTATTACAGCTTCACTTGCCTCTTCTGTCATACCACCTATCGAGTTTGCTGCATTAGATACAAGGTTCTAAGATCAGGATCTTAGCTATGATCGATTTCATCTTTGCCATGTTATCAAATTTTAATAAGTGATGAAATCAATTATGCATACTAACAAATGAAAGCATTATTTCGCGTGTTTAGAAATCTTGCAATGTGATTAGTACAATACAGTACAAAAACATCACAATCAGAAATAAGGAGCTATAAGTTCTTACGTTCAAAACTAAAATTATAAATAAAAAAAAAAGAAAAAAAAGGGTAGAAAAGCATAAAATCAATCTCTAGTATGAAAATTGAGAACAAAATTGATATGAATGTTAGGAGTAGGAGCAAGATCGGAATCTTAACGGATCCTACTAATTTTCCTACAAAATTTTGAAACGTTTTAAGGGAATGTAATCGTAAAATCATAAGATCCTAAGAGCGGGATCGGGATCTTAACAACCTTGATTTGAAGTCCTTGCAGCCAATTTAACAGAAGCCTTCGATGTTGTGGGGTTGTTGGTTGTATTAGTCTTTGAAGAAATCTTTGTACTGGGCCCACTTTTTTTTGACAAGAGATCATTGATTTTCTTCTCTGTAATTTTCCATTATGCCTCTTGTTTTTTTTACAAGCGAGGGATTAAGTTTCATGAACTTCGTATCTGGCTTCTCTTTGAGTTTCCAAGCATTAAAGACCTGACTCTCTCTACCCAGTTCATTTAGAACATTTTTCGCTTTAGATAGAATACTGAGTGGTATTTGAGATTCACGAATGAGTACATTCTTGCTGAACAAAAGAAGAACATAATCTCTAGCAACAATTTCAATTCCTTGATCTGTTCCACACCAATGCACTTTTTGGATACCAAAGTCCTTGAACCAACCTAGGACATTCCTGCAAGACTGCTAATACTTCTTCCTCGGAAATATCCGGGGCAAGGTACTAAGAGCCTCAAATCTATGATTTGAAGGGCCCTGTACATAAAAATATTATAAACTAGTAGAAAGATGATTAAAATAATCTCTTAGATTTGTTTCAGATAAAAACAAGCGCAAAAGTGAAAAAGGTAGGCAGCAGAGGAAAAAGAACAAAGAAAAGTGATATCAACCTGCCAAATAAACCCTAGTCCTCATCATCCATGCAAAAATTTCAAGGTTTGGTGAGCATAAACAAAATAATTTAGTAAAAGAAGTTTTCTTTATTAAGGTTTCAAGGAGTAAGTACGGAGGGCTACCACTACATATACATTTTTTATCTATATTACAAAACAAAGGTGCTCTGAACTTTCCAAATCTTCCATGAATACGTAAAAATAGGAAATACACGGGAAAGTTGAGAAAATAACAAATTTTCAATGTGTATCTTCAATGTTTTCAAGGGAAAAACACAAACCTCAAGGAACCAAGATTCAAACCGTTCTTTTAGTGGTAATGCCAGTATAGACCTGAAGCATCATTGAAAAAGATATAATGAAGATCCACAACGAGCACAGGTCAATTAAAGCAACGTAAGAATTGGTTAGTAAAAGTAATAAAATCAAGATAGATTGTGCAGGGAACTGCAATATGGCACCACTATAGGAATAATGTAGGTTTAGCACTTCAAAAATGAAAATTCCATCCATGTATAACCAACAAAACACTAGCACATGGTCTATTTATAGAAACTCAAACCTGCGTTTCAATTTAACTACACATTAAAGCATATCAATATTCATCACCAATTCACCAGATCAAAAGAATTCCAAAGGTAAATAATTGCCTGGGTTTCAAGAGAAAAATAATTCCCACCCCAAGAAAACCACTTCAATTCTACGCCCAATTCCATGCATCCACATAAAATTTCACATTTCACATACTTCTTATGTTCTCTGTCCACCTTAAATGCTTTTCAATCTTTGTTATACTACTATGATTTTTTTTCATAGTTTTAAAATTTTAAATTTACGTTACTGCTTTATAATTTTATTCTCTTTCCATTTAGGGCACTTGTTATGAATTGTCAGTGACAATAATATTTATTGAGGGGGCATTTCTTTTCCATTCTTTAATTTTAGAACTCAAGAACATAGCAATAGCCATTAGGGACCTACAGCGTTATTAAGAAACTCGTTTATTCTCTATTTTTCGTTGCATTATATCTTCATTTTCAAACAGAGGGAAAGAAATTATGGATAGATTGGGGCAGTAGGGGAATATTCATTGAAATATATCCTAGGAATGACTTAAATATGGCTAAAATTTTAAACTACAAAGGGTCCGCATTCTGAATAAGTAGGAATATTCAATAAAGTAAATGGTTTTAGAATTCATGCTTTGTGCAAAAGTATTTATGTTAGGAAAGCACACAAACAAAAACAAGTTCATCCACCAGCAATTAAAGCATTTTCGAAGCATCAATGTCAATCATCACGACAAAGAAACATTTAACAAAAAATAACAGCATCAAAAAGGAACGGGAGAGAGATAAAGAACAAAAAATAAACAAAATAGATTTCATGGGCGTTACTAATTTTCCACCGGATGAAATTTGAGGGTTAAAACACTAATTGAAAAACTATAATCAAATCACCATTCCTTATGCCAAGGAGCAGCCTGATTTTATTTATTTATTTATTTATTTATTTATTGTATTTCCGAATTTTGAGCAACCTGACATTCCTATAACCTTGTTGTCTGTTATCAACTTAAGACAAGGAAAATCACAAAAAATCATTCATAGCCCAAAAGAAAATAGCACTAGATTTTATTACCTTCTTGGAGGGAGGACACAATTGGAACTGTCACTGGAAGGGCCTGGACAAAAGCTATCCAGATAATCACCCCTTTAAAAAGACAAATGCAAAAGTTAAAAACATTTCTAAAGCTAGTGTCACGAAAATAAGCATTAAGTATGGATATTGGCAATGGAAATGCATACGGAGTCATTGAAAAGTTGATCGGTGAGGTTTCTTGGGCTAACAACTGTTTTTTGTATCCTGATGCTAATCCTGTCCTGGCACTATGATACTTGAGGGTAACCCAACCCTAAAAATGGAGTGAGAAATGATACAAAATTGAAATCATATTTGGAAAAGAAAACCATTCAATGCTAATCTGTATTATAGTTTTTTTTCCAGCTGAAACATAGATATTTTTTTTCCTGTGATAATGAGATACAATTGACACCTGTCAATTATTTACAAGACTATATAGCCAATAAGCCAAATATTACTAGACTTCATTACACATGCTATCATACAAACAATGGTGCATTTAATCCTATTAGTAATGGTCATACAAAATATAGAATTTTCATAAAAATGTTATCAAGAATAAGACTTAATCAAACAGTACAATTTCCATTGATAAAGGACTGAATTGCAATATCTTAATTACTTACAAGTCTAAACTGCCAAAAGCTACTAACTTGAGGTAACATTACCCATTCTATTATAAGATTGGATTTTCCCATTTTATGATACCAAAAAAAAAAAATTAAAAAATTAAAAAAAAAATGTTCAAGATAATAATAATAATGTTAGAATAGCCAAATTGATTACAAAAATATAATGAAAGTACAGCAATAATCACAAACAAACAAACCATTGGAAACATAATTATTACTCAGTAACACAATCAACTATCACAAGTTTGACATAAAAGTTTTTACTCTTAAGCATGGTTAGGCTGATTCATTAAGAAATGTGGATAAATGAAAGATATATCATCGACAAAGAAGGGGAGCAACAAATACATACCTCTTGAACATCCTTGTTCGGCTCCAAAACTTTGCTCTGTAAAGTGTAATGGTGTCAATTAAAATGCTAATAATAATAATAATAATAATAATAATAATAATAATAATAATAATAAATGTAATAAAAATAGCACAGTTTTTCATTTTAAGTATAATAACACCTATTACAAAAAGGTTAAGATTAATTTATTTACTACAACAGTACAAGGGCATTTACATTTTTTGCACACTCAGAAATAAAAAATAAGTATTGAATAACACTTTCCTGATCGAAGAATAGGATACTCAAAGATTTAAATAGAAAAGATGAAGCAAAACTAGTTTCAGAAAAGAGGAATACAACTTACTGGCTGCTTTGATACTCCTTGTGGTTTGCTTTCTTGGGGCTCTTCTGACTTCACTGCACCTTCTTGGGACTTCTTTTTAGATTTTTCAGAATAAAGGTGCTTCATTGATGGTCGAAGTTGTACTATTGCATGAATAGGATTTAAGTGTAACTGCATGGGACAGATAGAAGGATGTAATTGAAAAAGGTTAATTATGGCAAGAAAACTTAAATAAACAAGAAACCTATGTTGCTCGGACTCGGGTAAGGGTGTCCGACACCGGTGTGGGGATATGTGGCGGACACTTACCATTTTGGATTGTGCTCCAAAAGGACCATTTGATTGTGCAGTATCCCACAAAAGTACCAGTGTCAGTGTCGTGTCCGCGGGACACGGGTACTCCACCCTTTTAGAAGAGTCCGAGCAACACAGCAAGAAACATCGATACTACCTTATTTCCTCTAAGAACTCCAACAACATGAGCATATTTTTTGTGAGGGTCTTGGATCCATGATTGAGTAAGTGTCTGCAGACTCTGCACATATAGTTTTATATTTCATATACATATACTAACCTTAATAAAACAAAGTAGTATACAAAATATTCTTTAGAGATCATCAGAGGGACAGAGACATCAGTCAACTATTATACAAATTAAAAATATGATAAAAATGACGATGCCATTTCAGTAAATTAGGAAGATGAAGTGAGGAAAAAAAAAGTGACTGTGCAATTCCGTATTCAGATAATACAAATCAACCTCATGACTATTATTCAAGCCCATGGTATCAAATAGATTGTGCTGTTCAAACATGATTCGCTCTGGGCACATTATGTTACCAATCAGATGAAATATAAACAAACTGGAATATAAAACCTGCTTATCCATCAACAGCCTGGGATCTGCACTAGAATCATAATTTTTGGAGTTAACGTCAATAGTTAAATCCATCTCAAATTCTGCACTAGCTGGCTTCACTCTCACCTAAAAAATGAATCTTGAATGTCTTACTACAATTTCAACAATGGCATCCGTGTATGTGAAACAAACATAAAACTAAAGTTACCTCGTTGCACCTGTCTTCCAGTTCATATGGCCGCCACACAGGCCTAAGTGGAAATTGTAACACATACAACTGAGAAGGAAACCAATGTCCCATTATCGTTGAAACACAATTGTGAATCTAACCATATTTGAAACAACCACAAAAAAAATCAACCAGAAAACAACTTACTTGAGGAGTACGCTCGTGAAATAGACTTCAATTTCACGAACAACTTCATCTTGTTCCTCAATTGCACTTCCCATTGTCACCGTTTCCGTTTCCGTTTCAGTTTCCATGGGAACATCACTCTCCTCTTTCACCTCCGGCTCCACATCATATCCATCTTCACTGCTTCGGACTCCGAGTCCTCCTTTTAGGTGCGCACAACTCCATGGAAACTGGCCGCAGTGGTTGGGATGGCTCTGCTTTGGTTTCGGATTTGAATTTGGCGCCCTTGGGAGCACAGCGCAATGGCATAGATATTTTAGTGGGACCATCGAAAAAGTCAGCCATGGCATCTTCCTCCATCACCAAGAAAAACAAAGATGGAAAAAGAAGGGATTTAGGGTTTAAGTATACAAAAAAAATTTTGGTAACTTGCTTCAAGGAGAAATAGGTTGGGTCTGAGTGGTCCAGCTGGACCCAAGTCGCGAATGGAGGAAAATTTTATGACGCCAGATCCCACACCCGAGGTATTACTCCTCGGGACCAGAGCAGAACAGACCGAATCGAGAGGAGAAGGACTCTGACCCGTGGACCCGAATAAATTAAATGCAATGTCTTGAGTCTTGACTGCCCAAATCCGACCCAAGACTAAGGGTGGGTGTCGGGTCGAATTGTCGGGTATCCGACACTATCGAGTTTTTAAAATAGATACTCGAACATGATCCGCACAAAATTAGGTACCGATATTCGGGTATCCGAATATCGGGTATATTTATATTTATTTAAATATTCAAGCAAATATGTATATTTATTTATATTGTTATTAAAAAATTTAATAATAAAATTTGTATTTTAATTTAAAATAATAATAAGTATGGTGGTGCAGTGGTACTAGTAATTTTTTTAAAATTTTCTTAATTTGAAATAATACTAATAACTATCAATTTTTTATTTAAAAATATAAAATTATAGTCTTATTTATTATTATTTAATGTCATCTTATCTGTTAATATTATTTAATTAAATCTAGTATTCTACGGTGACACTATTAATTAAATAAAAATGTAACTCATCATGTTATCTTCGATTCTTGAAATCCATTGTCATATTTAAGATTAATTATCCATCACTAATGCCAAAAAAAAATTCAATATATGAGACTTTACAAATTTTTTAAGTTTATACTTGATTTTTTACCACATAGAATAATAAATACTAATTATTAAATAAATATGAATATTGTTAGTCAAAATAAATATATAAATATTCGGGGAAAAAATTTAAATTTTATTTATTTATTTATTTTGTCGGGTATCCGAAAATAAACCCGATGCATAACCCGATAGATGAATGTCGTGGTCGGGTACCCGAAATGTCGGGTTTTTAATATTAAAACCCGATGAAACCCGAACAAATGTCCACTCCTACCCAAGACCCATTAACAATTAATAAAATTGCCAAACAGACAGAAGATTATAGCAAACACAATTAGGCTATGAGAAATATGTTCAAACAACAAATTTCAACAAATTTGAACAGATCATGAATCAGTAAATTCAAAATTCATCTAATTACAGATAATATACAAAATTATTGCACCAATAAATCAATAACAGTTAGAATACTACAAACTAATTTAACCAAATTGAACCAACATTATAGATAATATACAAAATTGAACAGAAAATTTATGGAGCATTATAGTCATGCATTATATGGAGCAGCACCAACATTTTTTCAACATTTAAACATATTTAACAGATAATAAACAAAATTTGACATAAATTACATGTAGATGAGTAGATTAGCATACCACAACACCAAACAGGAGAGGCGAGCAAATTAGAAAGAGGAGTGCCGAGCATAGACTGGAGAGATGTGGAGGGCGAGCAGACAACCTGCGGGCGACGGAGGGCGAGCCGTCGATGGACAGAGGCAAAAACAGATGGAGGACGAGTAAACAAATTGGCGAACGCAGAACGCAGATGCAGGCAAACGAAGAATGCAGAGGCAGGGGACCAGTGACGGAGAAGATGAGCAGCGCCGAAGTGGTGGGTGAGTGGCGGAGAGCGGGAGACTAAGGGGGTGTATTGGATACAGAGTTTGATGATTTTTTTGGATTTTAAAAAGTCCATAGAGTCCATATAGAGTCTGTTTGACTTTTATACATTCTATGCACACTTTGATTGATTTCTTTTTGTTGATTTCTATGGATTTATATAGATTGTGTAATATTTTTTTAATTAATACTATTATTTATTTATATGAATTTTCATAGATAATGGCACTGAAACGAGTGATACAAATATAGACGTATATATGATGATCGACACTTGTATATACTCCCTCCGTTTTTTTTTTTAAGTTCACCATTAGTATAATAAATACTATTCATTGAGTAACTTTAATTTAACTTTTTCATATAGTTATATAAGATAAAACATAGTCAAGTGAGATCTTGTTGGATTCGTCTAATCACGTAGTTTTAGAATATCAAACTTTTATAATTTTTACTTATATATAATATGAGATATTGATGATTGAAAATGTGCATTGGATTGCGTGCAGTGCAGGATGGGTGAAGTTAAAAAAAACGGAGGGAGTATATATATTATCAAAATTGTTTAGGAAAAATACAAAAATTCATTCGTTCAGGAAAAAAAAAAAAAAGAAACACTATTATCCAACATTATTATTCTGATCTTCATTTCCATCATCACTATACATCGGCCTCATTTCCCACATAGCATTAGGAATACTCATTCTCCATGCATTAGCTTCCATTCTTTGTTGTTGTTGGCTTTGAGAAAGTAATTCCAAATTTTCCTCTTCCACGTCGAGATCGGGTAAATGTTGAACTTCTTCAGATTCAACTGGAAACTCATCAAAGCGACATTCTTTTCGAAGAAAGTTGTGTAAACCGGCACAAGCCAATACCAACTCTGTTTTTGTTTGAAATTGGAATGGAGATACAGTTTTGAAAAATGTGAATCAAGATTTGAAAATACCAAAAATTCTCTCAACCACATTTTTTAGAGAAGCATGACGAAGATTAAATAACTCACTTGCATTTCTGGGGTGACGACCTTGACCACCAAAATCTTTTAAATGATATCTGACACCACATAATGGAGCTAAAAAATGACGTCGATTAGCAAATCCCAATCCACAAGAAAACATTTACCTACAAATAAATGTTTTTAAATTAATTAGTTTGGGCCCGTTTGGATTGGCTTTTAAAAAAAGTAGAAGCCAAAAGTAGAAGCAGAAGTGAAAGCCAAAAGCAGAAGCAGGTAACTTTTGTGTTTGGATGGAATGTTTGAAAAGCAGCTTTTTTTCAAAAGTGTGTATGGATATGTAAAAGTGAAAAGTGCTTTTAAAATGTGTAAATTACCAAAAAGGATATGCTATTTATATATAATATTATATATTTATAGTGTAATTAAAATAAATTAATAGGGGCATTTATGACTCTGCACACATTACTAAGTGCTTTTGGCTTCTGCTTTTCGGAGAAGCACCCCTGGGCTGCTTCTCCTAGAAGCACTTTTACAGCTTTTCGAGGTGCTTTTGCTTTTTCTAAAAAGCCAAAACAAACACTCTTTTTTCTTCAAAAGTGCTTTTGGCAGAAGCAAAATCCAAAAGCACTTGAAAAAAAGCCATTCCAAACAGACTCTTTGTCACAATTTGAAAAATATACACACACAAAAAAAAAATGGTATTTGGAGGCACTTGAAGCCCATTTCTTCTTGATATTGCATCATGTAAAAGTTTTGAGTCATGTACCGAACCTCCCACCACCAAGTACATAAATAAACTGTAAATCAAAGTTACAAGCTGCCAAAACGTTTTGCGATTGAATACCATGGCGGTTACGATAACTGCATACTTCTCGACCTGTTACCATTGCCGATATATGAGTTTCATCTATAGCTTCGATACAATCCTAAAAAATAGTTCATAATTGATAAAAGAAAATAAAAAATTTAATGTAGGGTATATATATATGATACAAGAGGTTTCATACCTTAAAGAAAGGATTAAACCTCGTACTTTCTTGAATTTTAGCGGGCATTCCTATAGACGGCTTAACCATCATTTCTGGTGCTATAGTGTTCAACACCTTTAAAGTTTTGTTGAAGTTTCGACTAGTAGCAAAATGTGAACGACCGAACCTTTGGCGAACATTACAATATCGATCGTTATGTCCTACAATGATGAAGAATGTTGCCACCATTTCTTCAACATATATATATATTGTATCTTCTAGATGAGTTTTCTCTCTAACGATTGTGCATAACTTTAGGAACACATCCGGATACATCCTATACAAGTGATGGAAACTTTGTGGATCTCCTTCAATCATATTTCGTACAAAACGATATCCATTTCTAGTAATCCGTTTTCGATTCAAGGAATGTTTAATACGTCGAGGCACCATAGTAACATTTTCTAATAAAAGTATCATGGCTTAATTGCCAACATCTAGAGTCTAACTATTTCATAAAGTTCTATCTCCAAATCTTCATCTATTTCTTCTTCCATCCCTTCTTCCATTTCTTCTTCATTTCTTCTTGATGTTCCGTACTGAATAAAAAACAATGTGAATACATAGTACTTATTATTATAATCTCCAAACAGCCTACATAATATTCTATTCCAACTCCCCAAATTAATTAGGTTACTATGCATACAACCACCAAGGAATATGACTTCTAGGAAAATGAAATGCGCACATCTTGTATTATAGATTCAAAATGGCCTATCTCTCACATGGATAAATAAATGGAGCAAATTGCACACACCAACCAAGTAGTTAACAAACAAGAATTGAAAGCTGACTGCAGAAACTTAAGGGACAACCAAGATGTTTTTTTTATTGAATTGTCAATTTTAATAGAGAAGCAATGCCTGTAATTGTATCAATTATCAACATCTTTTACAACCACCATACAAACAATACTTAACTAATATCCCAGGCCCTAACATTTGTTACCTAAAATCAAATCAATATTCAAAAGTTGCATTGGTCCTCCCTTAATCACCATCCAATCAATTGCACTTGAAAACTTCATGTACAAGGAATAGCATTTGGTCCTCCCTTACTCACCAATCACCAATTGTCAAAGCATGCACCATCATATTTCATTTGTACTCATAGGATAACACCATATGGCCAGAAATTAAAGTCATTTTCAATATTAATGCACCAATTACACAAGAATTTCTACAACCTCACAACATAGGATAACCCAGAGTAAATTCATAAATAAGTAACACGTGAAAACAACCTGCCTTGCATAGCAAAATTATTATTTCAAAACTATTTTTAACTCTAGAAGGTTCCATAGGAAATAAGAAAGGCCAACGAAAAATGACCCAATAACAAAACTACTCACAACACTCAATTGTTGGAGGATGAAAATCAGTACAAACCTGATGTCTTTGAGCGGGATTTCTCACATCCTATACTCCGCCGTTGAAGGAACCTCGGGTCGCAAGGTGAAAGAATGGTTTTTTACTGGAACGATGTTGTTTCCCACCTCTTCAATCACCTTTTCTGTTTGTGCGTCTATAACGATGGAGTGGAGTGAGATATCAAATCTGTTTGAAATCTCTTATTTTTATCAGAGCATATTTTCAGTAAAAAAATCCAGTAAAATCTACACAATAGTAAAGTATGAATTTTTTAATATCCCAATATTTTCATTGTCATTTTAAAATCTTTATTGAATACATCAAGATTTATAAAGATTGTTTAAAATTCATATTGAATACCTCTAAACTTTTAAAGATTTTTTAATGAATATACCCGGATTTTAAAAGTCAAAAAAAATCTTACAAAGTCCATAACCAATACACCCCCTAAATTGTGGGTGAATGGCGGAGACTTAGACTCTTGGTGCTGCTGTCTGAATTCTAAAAACCAAAAAAGGGGGGAACGAGGGGTACTGGGGTTTTGACAAGGGTGGAAATAGGGTAGGGCTAAGCTAGGTTTAGGGACATAGCTTAATACCGCCAACACGAACGCCCCTGCGAAATCAAGACTATTCTTTGTGCCAGCCAAGCTACTCATCAGCCCCAATATTTCTGGCCTTTTTAGGGCCCGTTCGATGGGAAATATTTTTGCCTGAATTGAGACTTTGGTACACACCTCAGGTGCATGTGCATACTCATGTGTTGTAGCCCCAACACCATAGAGTATTCCCATACCTCGAAATTTATAGTAAACGCCTATTCAAAAACAAATGCATTCAAATCTGCATTGAAACACTCCACGAACGATTGCAGCCTCGTCCTGCTATAGATTTGATCAACCTTGAAAAAAATGGTAGAATGGAGTGGATTTGATTGTCTTCCACTGTTCCTCCGTTATTCTCTCCTTGTTATTTATAGCTTCCTGTAACACATTGAGGCTACAACGTGCTACGATGGTAGCCTGTCCGCTCTGCTTTCCACTGTCCTTCTTCTTCTTCTTTTTCTACCCTTCCGGCTCATGTTTAGGGGCCATTTCTGGATACCTGCCAACACATTTCATTTATACCAGTGTCATGCACATATCATACAAGTGTACTAGTTTACCAAATTCTTATCTAAAAAACATTCCCTAAACATCAACTTTAAATTCACATACATGCCCAACACCAGAAACATTGTAAAATAAATTTTTTTTGCAAAACCATAGAACATTGCACCACACAACAAAACATGGCACCAAAACATAACATCTTGACTAGTGATTATGCACGACGCATACTGTCGTATTCACAAAGCATACTTGGATTGTTCAACAAGCATACCTGTGTCATAGTTCTGTAAACATAAATTATAATAAAGCCAATACAACAATGCATTAATCTTTCAACTACATCTCCTCAATTACGATTTTTTTTCATGCGGCTATTGTGCAGAACATCAATCTTTTGGAACAACATTAAAGGGCTATTCAACCGACCAAACAGTCAACACCCTAAACGTAATGCACATCACCGGCGTATATTTTTAAAATGGCACTGGTTTCTCAAATGCAGTTCATTTTGTTTTCGCGCAACCTCAAACTGGTATCAAAATTTAAAAGAAACAAAAAAATTTCAAATCCCCAAAATCGATTTCACCGAACAAGAAACAATTTAAACCAAGAATCAAGCTTCCCAATCTCACTTCAAACCACATCAAAAAACACATAAAAAACAAGAAATATGGGCTGCTGGGACTCACCCTAAATTGCTACAAACAAATCACAAACCCTAAACCCTAAATCCTCCTCCTTCAACAACATCAAACAAAAAACAAATCGAAGAATCTAAAATCCTATCTCCACGAAACTCATTGCCATACCTTTCTCTTCGGTTTAGTTGTCTTCGAACCACAAGAAGCAAGCTCCAGTGGCGAGATGGAGAAATGGAGAAATAGAGAGCGGGAGTCGTCAGTTTTCGCGAGCGGGACTCATCCGTTTCGCAAGCTCCAAGTGGAAAAATGGAGAGTCGCCGCTGCCTTCGGTTTAGAAGAAATTGGGATGTTTGGCGGTTACCGAGAGAAGGAAGTGGGGAATGGAGAGGGGTGAACGGCGAGTGGGGGGCGGTCGACGGAAAGACGTGAGCATTAATTATGGAGCAGCTTTGCAAACCTCGTTCCTCATCCATGACAAGACCAAATGATGAATTTGCTATTTTACCCTCCATTCCGAAGCTTGAGTGAGTTTTCTAATAGGGGCTGCTTGGTCATTTCACAATTTGTATTTTCAAAACTATATATAAATACAATGGTTGGTACTTAATATGGAGCATTTTGGTACGGTGGTCTCATATTGGGAGTATTTTCAGAAGGTGACCTTTCTTTTATATTTTCTGATAATTTAATATAATGAAAATATAAATGGTACTAAAAATAATAGTAGTAAAAATAATAAAAAGAATTTGAAAGAACTATGTCCATTTTAGTCACAAAATCTTATTTTTACTAATACCAATTTTTTTATTAAACACTAATTTTATTTATCAAACCCACCATTTCTTTACTCTCAACAAAAAAAATTAATCCAAATTGTTCATTCCAAATTTCAAAATAAAACCAAACCATTATTTTCATTTTACCACTTAATTCCAAATGACCAAAGAATTTGCACATCACGTGAAGAATATTTTCCAAATAATTCATTATAGCATTTACAGTAAACAATAATCAAGAGTCCTAAAATACTACAAAACACCTATCCTAAAAATAATCATTCATGCATCTTCCAATCAAGAGTCCTAAAACACTACAAAACACATATCCTAAAAATAATCATTCATGCATCTTCCAATCATTTCTATTATCCAATTTTACATTCATCTTTCTAAAAACTTCAATTTATTCACAAACCAACATTATTCAACTTATATTCCACATTCAAAAAATCTCCAATTTATTCTAATAAAAGCATCAAGAGTTTTCCAATTATCACACAATCAACATATCAACATCCAACTTCCAAGCTCAAAAATCTAAACCACCAAGTTACTTAACAATCTAAAATTTAACATCCAAGAACAAATCAAGCAAAAATGAATCACACCTTCTGAATATCCACAATCAACTAGCAAGCTCAATCAAACAAAAATCACCAAGACAATTAAAATAATCAAGCCAAACCTTTTTTGAACCTTTGTTCCGAAAATCCCTATATAACTAACACTTCCAAAATCATTCAACAAGCACCAAAGAAGCCCCAAACACCCAAATAGTTCAACAATGTAGCTTTCACATGTTAAGAATTCCAAAATCATCTAATCTATTTAACACACCAAGAAATCCAACATTCATGCTCAAAAATCTTCATCTACATTCAAAAATCTCAAAAAGCTCAATTTTCAAAAGAATTTTCCATACTTCACTCAATCAACAACAAATCTTCAACACACTCATTTACTCAAAAGAATATCTAAACTTAAATCCTAAAATCATCAACAAACGTAAGATTTCAATGAAATATCAATAAGTTACTAAATCTAGGCTATTGAGAACAAAACACAAAACACTTCTAAACAAATAAATATAAAATCTAATCTAAACTAGTTTAAACATACAACATACATACAATTATACACACACACACAAAAAAAAAAAAAAATCAAACACAAAAACATCTCTCAAGTAAACAATAAGGATAATGAAAACAACAAACAATAATGAATAAAAGAAAATCGACCGTCCGTGTCGGTTCCACCTACAGCGCCTGCTCTGCCCAAAATGGTTGTTGCTCCTCTGGTCTCCTTCTCCTAGGGGTAATGCTCAACACCACCAGCTGCGGTTGTCTCTCTCCCCGTGTCTCAGTCTTGCTCAACATTGCTCCCAGATCCGGTCAATTCGTGAGCCTCCATGAGCCGCCTGTTCCTGCTGCTCTCGTCTAAAAAACACCTATGTCTCCAGCGAGCCTCCGTCTGCGCCGCCTACTGCTCAACCCCAAAACATCTTCGGCCTGCTCGCATCTACTCTCATCGCACCTCTGCCATCGCTGGAGCCATCAATCATTACCAACACACACGGCCATCGCTGGCCACTCCCGTCGTCAACATCACCGCCGCAGCCCCTCTGCTATCCTGGCATCGTTCACCCACAGCTCGACTGCCCTCTTATCTTAGCCTATTGCAGCGCCTCTATCTCCGTCGCATCTTACCATGGCCACCGCCAGCCACGGCATCTTTGTTATTCATATTAAACCAAGTCAAATATTAGTCCCAGTAAATTAGATTCTGTTAGTTGTTAGAGTAATGGAAGGGATCATGGCTTATTTTTGGTTCTTTCAGTTATTTCCATTCCTTTAAATTGTATGACTTGTTTGCTGCTATTTTCTAAGATTGAGAATAAAAATTTCGTTGATTCAGTCCTCCTTTTCTTGGTCCTGTATATTGAATTTCCCTTCATCTGGCATCAGAGCCAACAACTCACTTCGATATGGCTAATAACCTCAACTTCAATATTGTCTGGTCTGGTCCAAAGTTAGATGGAAAATTAGATTACAACTATTGGCATATAATGATGTCTACTCATTTGAAGGCGCAAAACCTATGGAGTTTCATCAAACCTGGAAATTCAGACAATGCTGATGTAAACGCTCAACGTCGTGATCAATTGCCTTAGGGAAGATTCACCAAGGAGTTGATTACACTATTTTTGGGCAAATTGCAGCGAAAAAGACAGCTAAAGAGGCATGGGATATACTGAAGGTGTCATTCAAGGGAGTTGAATGAGCCCAAAGATCCAAGTTGCAGTCATTGAAAAACCAATATGACCGATGTGAAATGAGTTCTAAGGAAACTGTGGAGCAATATTATTTCTGGATTACCGATGTTCTCAATAAAATGAGGTTATATGGCGACAAAATCAATGATGGCAGTGTGGTTGAGAAAATATTGAGAACAATACCATTGAAGTATGATCATGTGGTGGCATCAATAACCGAGTCGATGATATTTTGAGTTTTTCAATTGCAGAATTTAAGGGTATGCTCGAGAATCATGTAGAGAGGATTGAAGGCAAATCATATCCACCACCAATAGAAGACGCCTTGCAGATTCGGGTATCTTTGAACACGAATGAACCTAATCAATACAACAGTAGCAACCGAGGTTGTGGAGGAGGAAGAGGATCCTTTAGAACCAGAGGACCAGCGCCCTATTTAAACCAAAAAAGAGGAGGATTCCAGGGAAGAGGCGGATACAATGAACAAAGATACATTTCCTTTTCACTGCTATAATTGTGGAAAGGCTGGACATAGGATTGCAGATTACTGGTACAAAGATGAAGAAGGCTGTAACACCCCGGTTTTGATAATCCAGACCGGGATGTCACCGCCACACCTCCATAGCAAGACACGACTTCTTTGAGCTTGCTAAAGAGATGCAAGGCTATGATTTTTCAGAAAAATAAATTTAAACAAGCCCATAAAGATATAAATTTAAAATACTAGAACTATTCACATGCAATATTTAATTATATAGCAGCGGAAATGTAAATAGGGCCAACATGGCCAAAACACGGGTTAACATGCCCGTAATGCAAGTCATATAAATGAGAAATAAATAACGTTCCCAAAAATCTCATACATGCTATGCTCATGCATACTCTCCATACTCTAAAAAGAAAAGAGAAATAATGGTTTTGTCAGTATAAATATACTGAGTAAGTTAACCCCTAGCATACAATAATGGGATTTCAAAGCCTTTGATTAATTAAAAAAACACATGAGTTACCTCTAGCAAGATCTCCTACATTACCCAAATTAATTCGGCTAACTATAAAGGTTAAATTGCATAATTTAAAAGGTATGAATTTAAAAGACGCATAATCATGACATAGCAAAATGAGTAAATAATTGACATAAATTTAAAACACAATTTAAAAGGAGTTTAATTCAAGTCTTTTAGTTTTTCCCCGTTAATCCATAATCGAGTATCAAGATTTCATTAGGATTTCACGATTGCAAGGTAATCTCGACATTATTTCATGTAACCGTTGGCCGCAGCCAAATACGCCATACCCAGTACCACTCCGGAGCCTCGGGAAACCCATACGGATACTCCCGAGAGTGTAGGCCCTATATATATCGCCGTTTTGGTATAATTTCTCATAACAGTCACTCTCGTCCATTTAGGCACGAAGTGAAAAGTTAGGGGGGCACTGAAACTTTTGACAAAATTTCCCACACGAGTATTTTCTAAAAAGAAAATAAGATAATAATCCTGGGTTTGATTTTTATTTAATGAAACCACTTTATGAAGGCGGAGTTGGGATTAGGGATATATTTATAGGTTGTCACGTTTTTATTTACTCGTGTTAAGAAACTGTGCCCCGAAAGCGCACGGAGTAAAAAATTACAGTATTTATAGTAAGTACCGGATCGTTCACTGGAGGATGTGCGATAGAAGCAGGGCCCACGTCGTTTTATAAGAGTTTCCACTCGGTTACTCGATTCAAGTTTGTGTTTCAATTATCAACTACTTGACATAATGTAATTCTAAGCTATGAAAGCAATAAAGTAAAGCAGATAAAATTATTCTAGAAAACGAATTAAATTTAATCTAAGAAAGCAATAAAAATAATTCTAAGAAAGCGATAAAATTATTCTAAGAAAGCAGATTTAAATTGAGACAGAAGGGATAGAAAGAAAATAATAAAAATTGGACGAGATTCAGATGAAACACAATTAAACTTCCATTTTGTTACACAGATCTTAGCTTGGGATAATCCTTTAGTTAGCTAGCTCTCATGTTCTCTATACCATGTTCCCTTTAACAGACAGGTACTTACAGTAAAAGTTTACATGCTCTTAAGAAAACATAATCTAAGATACCACAGACTCATAACTCCCTTCACAGGCCTTGCAAAGTTATATTATTTATCTGTGGTGGATAAGCAATACCTGACAAATCATTAGTTGAAGTGTCAAGTACTCCTATCATCCCCCATGTCACACCCAAAGATTCTAATCAGGCCTGAACTATCCCTTAACTATCAGTCCTAGTAGCAGTTACGCAACTCTCAATACAACCGAGTGACCTCTAAAGAAAGCAGTTAAAAGAAAGTGGTAAAGAAAGCATTTAAAATCCTATCACTCGGAGGTTTTTGAAAGTCTGACCCTGGTAGTAAAAGAAAGCCCCCAGTCGGAATGACCGGATGTGGATCAAGAATTCCCTGTTCTCGGTGAACCGCTCGCAGTGTTCACTTCCCTTCGGGTGGTTATGAGATACAAACTAATGAAACGAACTAATTTATTAGTTCGTTCCGGATGCACTCACTCAGGACTCAAAAATAGGCTTTGGCAGAAGAGGATAGCAGTTGAAAGGAACTCAACCCTATCTTAGAAAATAACCAAGGCCTGAATGTTGTTCCTCTAGAGTCATCTACTACACTGTATTTGAGTCCAAGTAGACCCCACCTCGGTGTAATATTTAATCCCAGATTCCCAACACACAGTAATTTTGGAAAATAATGAATTTGAAAATCATTCCCTAAACAGGTACTAGACTCTCAATTAAAACACAGATCCTTTCAGTCTAGGTGAGACCTAATCGCTGACTCTGCTTCTAATTTCCCAAAATCAACCCCCAGTCGGATTTGAATCAGTCATAACTGCGGAAATTATCCCTTACTTAGATCCGGATTTTATAAATGAATTTTTGTTGGAAATTTATTGTGAGACATCTGATTAAAATCAAGACTCCTGTGTCCAAGGGAAGGATCCCAAAATAATATTGACCACAATATCTACATAATAATATCATGCATAAATTTATAGAGAAGTGTAAAATTAAATAACCCAAAATATAAGGTGGGTTTAGACAGAAGTTGAAACACAGAGATGAAATAGCCGGAGATGAGAAGAATTTATTTTTGGCTAAAAAGATGGCAAAACGATTGGGTGGACTGCAAACATCTGCTATCCAATTTCCCTCTCATTTGGGTGGAATGATTTTTAGATAGCGGGATGGCCTTATATGTCAGTTGCCACTGTCACTTAGACCTCCACTATCCGTGAAGTTGGAAATAAAAACCCACATGCTCTTTTACTGCAGAAATTATTAGACGATATTGGCAAATATCATCTAACATTACTACAACTCGGAATTCAGGTTTGGAATTAAGATAAAGAAAGAGAAACTGTATCCGGATAGGAGTCAGCTGAGCAGCTATTATAATCCCGGATGGACAAACCGCCAAGGCTTCCACCGACCGCTATCCGGACCATGCAAAATAACATCTAGAAATTAATATACAGACCACGAGCTAGTTTATCCGTGTGGGAATACCCGCCAACATTAGTCTGTCATATCTCTTACTAGCTGTTTCATACAACACGGGTAAAGACAAAATAAATAAAAGAAAATATTTTTGGGGTTAAAAGAAAAATAATCTTGTATGAGAGACATTGGTTTCTCATCCAAGGTTATGGAATTAAATCCATAATTACTCTTTATGGTCTAAATAATCACTCATTCCATAATTAATTAATTACAGTCCGGATTACATGCTTAGATCATTAGAGTTTAATTTTTTTGTAGAAGAATCTTTTAATGGAAAATTGAACAAAGTTCTTTATATCAAATTAATCATGGGTTGAGATCATTGGATTTCAACCTCAAAATATTAATATAAAGGTTCAATTAATTAATGGGTGAGGTGGAGAATAAAAATTTGGCAAAAAGAGTGCCAAGCATGTCATGAAGCAGAATTTGTGTCGTGAACCATGGGTTCACGACAAAGGGATCATGACATGAGAGGTGGGAGATAAGAGGAATTGGATATTTTGAAAATTAGGGTTTGTTGTGTCGCTAGACAAAAATCCGTGTCGCTAGGCGTGGCGTCGCGACAAGGGTCTAGCGACACAAGGTTTGAAAATCCAACAAGGGCATAATTCCTGGTCGCGGAACAAGGAGTGTGTCGCGGACCGTGGGTCCGCGACAGGGGTTTCACGACAGAGCCCTTCCAGAATAAAATTGCAAGTATTTGGGTCCTCGGTCGCTAGTCAAGGAGTGTGTCGCGAACCGTGGATTCGCAACAGGATTGCCTCGCGACTGAGGGATTTTAAAAAATTTTATAAAATTTTGGCAGCAACGTGATGCAATACAATATAGGAAATGCAAATTTTTAATATGCACAAACACTCAAATATCATCCTTTTCTAGATCTAATATACTAAAAATAAAAATAAAAATGAAAATAAAATACTACCTAAATACTAAGATAGCAACAGAAACAAAAACAAATAAGAAAAGAAACAAAACTAGCACTAGCACAAAACTAAAAATAAACTAAACTAACCAACTAAATTAATAAACCTATACTAAATCTATCAAGGGATAAATAACAAGTGTTTGTGCATTTTTTAAATCTAAAAAAAAAACAATAAATCTAACTAAAACATGAAAATTGATCAAGTGACCAAAAATTACAACAAAACAGTAAACAACCCATGGAAAGAGATGAGGATGGGGAGTGTTAGGGAGGGGGGTAGCGGTCCTAGGTTTCCGACGAGAGTAAGTGATCGTCAAAATGGGGGTGGCGGTGGGAACAGGATGCTGGGGGGTGGTAGCAGGAGAGTCTCTAATGAACGCAGAGGGAGATTTGGGGTGTACTTCGGGAATATTCCAGTAGAAGCAAGTAACAGAGATCTATACTTTGAAGTGGAAAAGGTGTCGAAGGTCCGAGAATGGTTCTTCCACCGAGGAAGTGGCCGGATAATGGACACAAGTTTGGTTTTTTTCGTTTTGAAAACAGAATGGAAGCAGAATCGGTTATTACGCAGTTCAACGGCCGAACATGGATGGGGAAGCGGCTTAGGGTTAACTGGGCTTATCCTAGCCGAGGGCGGGCTGGCACAACAGATTTAGGTCATGGGAGGCAATGGTTGGGCAGAAGAAGTAGAGCTACGGAGGTTGCCTCTCATGGCAAAGGTTCGGACCCCAAGGGAGGAGATGCATGGCGCGATGAAAGAACCTACGCGGAGGTGATTCGAGGAACACTAAGAAAGAATAGTAATCAGACAATGAGACGGGAGGGTGATGAGATGGTACTGAAAGTGGTGGAGGAGGACGTCCGAAAGTTTAGCCGGGCTGCGCTTATTGAGCTTAAGCATTTGGAGAACCTCACGTGTTTCCAGGATTGGCTGGATAAGAAGTACGAAGAGCCAATTGAGATAATGTATGCCGGAGGTCACATGTTGGTGGTGATTTTTGACAAACAGGAGGGAATGAATGACTATTTAGCAGACCAAGGCGATTGCATGCATGTTACATGGAAGAGAAGATGGGATAATGGTAAAGTGGTGCGTCACCATTTGATATGGTTTTACGTTTATGGTATTCCGCTTACAGCTTGGTGTGTGGAGAATCTTCGAAACCTAGTGAAAGGGTGGGGAAGCTTAGTCATGGTAGATAAGGACGTAACAGAAAAAAACAGATTAGACCGTGCCAGAATATTGGTGGCGGTATATGAAGGGGCTGAAATACCGGAGACGATCCGAGTACAGGCTGGAGATATTGTATCGGTGGTTAGAATCTTAGCTAATCCAAGTGAAGAGGTGGTGGTTGAGGTGAACGTTGATGACGAAGGGGGGAGTTCCCCGATTGAATGCCGGTCCAGTATCAGGGAAGGTGGTGTGCAAGCAGTGCCACACCGGAATGAGGAGTCCAAGGTTTCCAAGTCCGGGGAAGTGGGAGCGGTTCAAGTGGCCGAACACGGGGATGTGGGAAAGGTGGATTTGATGGCGGCTGATAAAGCAACAATTCATTATGGTGCAGGTTGTGGGGGTTTCCGAGGTAGTGGGGATTGTGCAACTGGAGTGGGGTTAATAAATGAAACGATGGCAGTACAGTTGTATAATAAGGGAATGGGTGGGCCGGGCCAATTAGGACTAGAATATGGAAATGGGCTTGCAGAAACAGTCAGTGACAATATAGACAATGAGAAATTATTGGAGGAGAAGGTTGGGCCTACGCAGCAGGCCCAATTGGATAGTAACTTGGATCTTGAGGCAATTTTAGTGGATGAGGGGGGTCCATCTTCGGGGTTCACAAAAACAATTGGGCTGGACGAGGACTCGGGTTATGAGGGGGAGTGGGACGCAGTGGGGGAATCGTTAGGTGGTAGGGCTGGGTCGGGAGAAGGAGCAGAAGATTGTGTAGAAGTAAGGACAGATTCTGAGGTAGTTCCTGAGGCATCGGCTTTGGGGGTAGGAGAGGTAGCTGCGGATAACTCGGTGGAGACAGATCGGGTGGGTGCCACAAACATGGTACGCTTCAGCGAGGAAGAAGCTTCGCGTTTTTCCGATTTTCTGTCGTACGAAAAGACCGAAGAGGCGATGAAATTATTGCTGGGTGGGAGGCTAGGAACGAGGCGCAGGGGTCGTCCGAGTAAGATAAAAGTGAGCCAAAAGGGACGAATTGGGATTGGGCGACAATTGAAGGAAGAGGGACCTGGGGGGAACCAGTTCGCAAAGTTGCAATTCTCAACTTTTTGCACAAAAGATGGGGTAAAATTGATTGACTTTGCGGAGGCAAAAGAAGTGTTAGATATGGCGTTGGAACTGGGACTGATATGTGCGCAGGAGAGGGCATTGGCCGAGGAAAGAGTTAGGTCGGAGCTGGACAGGGTGTAGGCTGGAGATGGGGTTATTTGGTTGGGTCAAATTAGAAAATGCGGATTGTATCATGTAATCTTAGGGGGTTGAATGGCGGGGTGAGGCGCAGGGCGGTCACAAGAATGTGCAAAAAATTGAGGCCAACAGTGTTTTGCGCTCAAGAAACAAAAATGGGAAGCATTGGGGAAAGGTTGATAAAGTGAATTTGGAGCGCAGGAGATTGCGAATTTTGTTTTCAATCGGCGTTAGGTAATGCAGGTGGTATTTTAGTAATATGGAATATAAATTCTTGTTCTTTTGGGGTGGTTGAAAAGGAGCATCATTTCATATGGTTAAAGGGAAGTATAAGAGGCATTGAAGGAACGATAAATCTGATTACGGTCCATGCTCCGAATAGCAGAAGAGAGCGGGGGGAATTTTGGGAAGCTCTTGAACAGAAATGTAACGTGGCGAATGGCGAACTTTGGTGCATTAGTGGAGATTTTAATGCAGTTTTATCGGTGGGGGAGAGGGTAGGTTGTAGTGAGGAAGTTGGGTCTATGAGGGATTTTAGGAGCTTTGTAGATAGGCTGGGATTAATAGACTTACCGATGGAGGGGGGCTTTTTCACTTGGGTAGGAAGGGGAGGGAGGGCGAGTAGTTGTCTAGATAGATTTCTGCTATCTCCGGGTTGGCTGGGTGTTACTAATGATCTAGTGCAAAAGAGGGGCGGTACAGTGCTCTCGGATCATTATCCGGTACGTTTAGAAAATGAGACTAGGTCGTGGGGTCCCATACCGTTCCGGTTCTACAATTATTGGATGGAGGAGAAGGGGTTCGCGGATCTGGTTAAGTTGACATGGAGTGAGGGCGTCAATGGGGATGGGCAGATGAGGGCTGGAGAAGTTTGCAAAAAGCTCAGACTGTTGAAAGAAAAAATCCGAAAGTGGGATGGTTATAGTTCAATTGAATTGGAAAAGAAAATTCTGAGACTAGAGACAGAGATATCGGAACTGGAGATCAGCCTGCAGGGTGGCGGTGGGGAAGGGGAGGATGGTTTGGTCTGGAGGCAGAAGAGGGAGGACCTTAAGAATTTATATATGGCAGAGGAGCGGCGTTGGTTCCAAAAATCTAGAATTAAATGGATCAAAGAAGGGGATGACAACACAAGATTTTCCATGCGATGGCAGCAGTAAATAGAAGGAAAGGGTTCATCGGGACTGTCAACTATGAGGGCAGAGTGTTAGAAAATCCGATAGAAATAAAGGAGGCAGCCTATGAATACTTCAAGGCAATGTTTGTGCAGCAGGATGAACTGGTGTTTAGGGTGGGAAATATTGGATTGAGTAGAATAAGCGAAGAGGACAGGAGTTGGGTGGAGAGGTCGTTTTCGGAAGAGGAGGTGAGAATGGCATTGTGGAGTTGCGACGGGAATCGGGCGCCGGGTCCGGATGGTTTTAATTTGAACTTTTCCAAAAGGTATTGGGAGACTATCAAAAAGGAAGTGATGAACATGTTTGGAAGGTTTGACAAGGAGGGAAAGCTGCCCAGAGACGTTGGAGGGTCTTTTATTGCATTAATTCCTAAGGTCGGTAATCCATCAGGTTTCAATGATTTTCTACCAATCTCCCTTGTAGGTAGCTTATACATTTTCGTTGCAAAAGTTATAGCAAGGAGATTACAGGGGGTCATCCAAGGCCTCGTGGGGGAGACTCAGATGGCTTTCATCCGGGGTAGGCAAATCCTGGATGGTGTTCTTATCGCGTCAGAGGTGGTCCAGGCAACAAAAATTTCAGGACGTTGCGGCTTTGTGATAAAGTTGGATTTCGCAAAGGCATACGACAATGTGTCGTGGGATGCGTTGTTGGGGTTGCTTGAGGGGATGGGATTCGGTTCAAAATGGTTGGGGTGGATAAGAGAATGTGTAACGAATGCATCAGCCGCAGTACTTCTCAATGGATCGCCTACGAATTTTTTTAAAATGCACAAGGGATTAACGCAGGGAGACCCTCTCTCCCCCTACCTCTTCGTGATCATAGCTGAGATTTTCAACAGGCTAATGACAAGGGCGGCAGAGCTGGGTATGATAAAAGGATTGGAGACAGGGACAGGGAGAGGTGGTCCAGTTTTAACCCATTTACAATATGCAGACGACACAATTATTTTTTGTGAAGGTGAGGTAAGACAGGTGGCTCTAATCAAAAGGATATCGTGCTGTTTATCATTGACGACGGGGCTGCGTATTAACTATAGAAAGAGCAAAATATATGGAGTTAATTGCCCACAAGATATTCTGAACGTTGCTGCTAGATTAATGGGTTGTGGCATGGGACAGTGGCCACTACAATATCTAGGAATTCCGGTAGGTGGTAGGGTGAATGGTGTAGACATTTGGCATCTGGTCCTAGAGAGGGTGGAGAATAGATTGGCTGGGTGGAAGGGGAGACTTCTCTCCCAAGCTGGTAGATTGAGTCTTATTAAATCAGTATTGTCTTCCCTTCCAGTTTATTTTCTTTCCATCTTTAAAGTTCCGAGGGTGGTGGCGGATAGGAATGAAAAAATTAAGAGGGGTTTTTTTTTTGGGGAGAGTGGGACGGCAGCAGGAAAATGCATACTATTGGGTGGGATAAAATATGTAGCCATAAGTTGGAGGGTGGACTGAGTGTTTGGGATACATGGCGGGCGAATGAGGCGTTATTAACTAAATGGCGATGGAGGTTTGGGAGGGAGCACACTCTTTGGAAGAAGGTGATCGACCAAAAATACTATGGGGGTAATTCCCCATTGATTCCGGGTAAAAGTATGTCGAAATCAGTGTGGGGTAAGATTACTCAATCCTGGAATTTCAGTGAGGTAGATAGCAATGGATTGGGAGGGGGGCTGTGCATCCTAATAGGGAATGGTTGTCAATCTAGATTCTGGCAAGATGACTGGGTGGGGGAGGGGTTCCGGTTGAGAGACAAGTTTCCTAGGCTATTTTCGCTGGCCATTGATAAGGAGGGGGTGGTGGCGGCTTTTGGGGAGTGGGTGGGGGTGGAGTGGGAATGGAGTGTGAGATTGAGGAGGCGGCTTTTTGATTGGGAACTAGAGGTTTGGAGCGAGTTTATGCGGGTGATTCAGAGAAGACGTTTACATAGGTTTGTAGAGGATCGGGTGGTGTGGAGGTGGGAGGGGAATGGGGATTATTCTGTTAGCTCTTGTTGGAAGATGAGCAGGGACATGGTGGGGAGGGATCCAGGGTGGATATGGAGGGATCTGTGGAGGATAAGCGTGCCAATGAGAGTAAAGCTCCTTGCTTGGAAGATAGCACAGAACGGCCTTCCGGTGCGAGGAGAGTTGGCAAGAAAAGGTTGCATACAGCAGGAGGCAGCCCATTGCATCTTGTGTTCAGGCGAAATAGAAACGGTAGATCACCTGTTCTGTAAATGTTCGCGTGTAAGTTCATTGTGGTATGCTTGTGCGAAGTGGTTCGGCATGAGCTGTGCCATTCCAGGGAAGGCGACAACAATTATTAAATTGGTGGATAGGATGCGACTTGCGAAAAGAGAGGAAGGAGGCTTGGAACATGACGGGGTTAGCAGTATTTTGGTGTATTTGGAAGAGAAGGAATGAGGTAATTTTCAAAAATTTACATTGGGACATGGCCGTAATAATGAATGAGATTACATGGCTGAGCAGGTTATGGTGGAAGGTGAAATGGAATATCATTGACACTGGACAATGGAGCTTGGGGGACAACCCTATGGACTGCATTTTAATACCAAGCAGGTTGAGAAGCAAAGCTCCCAGACATGGACTGACATGGATACGTCCGGACACGGGATGGTGGAAGATTAACACGGATGGATCATCTCTTGGTAACCCGGGGCCAGCCGGAATCGGTGGTGTTATTAGGGACGCCACGGGAAGAGTGATTTTCAGATTGTCAGAACATATTGGACGATCGGATTCGACCACGGCGGAGCTCACCGCTATTAGTCGAGTTTGCCAAGCTATTCTTCGCGATCAAGGTTTTCCTTTACAAAAAATCATATTTGAATACGACTCAGAAAATGTGGTGAGATGGATGAATGACCCGAGCTCAGTACCTTGGCGTCTACATGGACTTATTGGCCCTATAGTGACAATTGTGAAGTGTGCAGGGGAAGTGAGATTCCAGCATATCCTGAGAGAAAGAAATGGTTTGGCGGACTCGTGGGCAAAGGCTGGAGCTGAAGGAGGGGACAAGATTGAGGAATGGTACTAATTAATCGAGGCTAAGTCTAACTGGCCCTTTACGCAAGTTGAGCTGGAGGAACAACTTTCCCCATGGTTCTGAAGCATACACAGCGTTTGATCCGTTTCAGTGGAGTAGAAAGAGTAATGTTTGTGGGCGTTGATTCCCTAGTCTGCTACCGGTCTTAGGTAGGAGAGTTCTGAGTACTGGAAGTTAATGTCTGGTGCCAAATGTAGCAAGATTTTTCATGTGAAGCCATATGCTTGGAGTGCCCCGGCAGGCTGTGTGAGAGCACAGGTGTTGTAACTCGATGATTAGTGTGCAGAAGGAGTGGCTGGTGAGGAGAAAATAGTGGCATCATGGAGACCAGGTTGTTAGATCAAAATGGTGGAGTCCAGGGAGAACGTTATTTGCTTGGGGGAATAAAGGAGACTGAACAGCATGGGCTCTGCTTGTTTGATTAACATTTTTTATTGCAGGTGTAAGATCCACGGCGGTTCCACTGGGAGCGCTGGAGTTGCCGATGCCGAAAAGTCTAAGGGAGCATAGTTGGTGCCGCTGAGCTGTTATAATGTTGGCGTTTTGATGTTACTGCTTGCTAGGGAGAACTGCTGGGTCTTAATCTCCATTACCGATTGCCACAGAAATTTGGGAACGATACCATCTTGCAATAAATTCGCTATGCTATCAAATGCACAATGCCGGGGAGAGACAAGTCTTGAGTATTTTCAGAGGTGCACAAAGGTGATGTTCACACTGACATTCTTGATTTTGCTTTATTTATATGTCGAGCCTGCATATATTCATTTCGGTGCATCGAACATGATAAGGGCATTTGATACCCCCTGTATTGCTCTTGTTGATCTCCAGAACTCCCTTTTTCACATATGCTTCTAGATAGTGCCATTCCTTTACCCTAGCTATAGTTTCTTATTTCTTGCCCACTGTACCTCCACCTTTTTTCTAGCCACACAGCTACATTAGGTCATTGGGAACCTAAGGCTCTACCTATGCAATTACACAGAAAAAAAAAAGAAGAAATTTTTTTTCCGATGATTGAAAAGTTTGGAGGTATATTTTGAGTGCTGGTGCTATTATTGAAATGTTAGGATGTGACCCAAACAATCTCCGGACTGGACAGCCACTTTGTAAGGGTGATTAAAATGGTATTTGACAAGATTGATGCTGCTATGATTCTTATGCATTTTGGGAGGGCAGCCGAGATACACCGTGAAGAAGAAGAAAAGAAAAAAAGAAAGAAAAAAAAGAGAGAAAAAAAAAAAGAAAAGAGAAAAAAAAAGAAAAAGAAAAAATATATAAAAAAAAGAGAGAGAGAAGATAAACAGAAAAAAAAAAAAAGAATTTTGCCTGGGAAATGAAAAAGAGGAAGCAAGAAAGGCAAATGAAAGTGAAGAAAGGAAAACGGGTTGCTACCAATTGAAAAGCAACCTGAAATTAGTCTGGGAGCTGAGAAGAAGTATTTTATTTGATGTATTAATTGAAGAATGCCTCGGTGATTACTGGTTGAGGATATCTCCGTAACACGTCCTGTTTACAGTTCTTGTTTGTGTGTATTGCATAGATGGTCCTTGTGTTTTCCTTTCCTAATATCTGAAGCCCTTTTTCAGCCATGCCATTTTCTTTCTTTCATTTCCTATCCTCATATCTGAAGCCTAGACCCGTACTCCAGCCATGACCTTCTCGAAGGAAAAGCCCTTTAATTTGGTGCACTTGTCTTGATCCTTTATGCAGGGGAGATGTGTATTTTGAAGCAAATCTATAGATTGCCTTTTTGAACATCATCTGAGTTTTCTCTGCTATTCTTACAATATCATCTGAGTTCTCTGATGTTTTGCTCACGGTTTGAATGGTCGAGAACATGATAGTTTTCTAATGGATGGTCTTGGCTGCGCACGGGGAATAAGTAGTAAAGACGCGGTAGGAAAGCTGTTTTATTGGGAATGTGCAAGCCAGTCATTTTGGTGAAAGCAGTAGTCTGATGTTGGGGTGTCTTGTATTAATAGAGTGATGATGGGTAGATGTATGTCCATGTTGCTGCATTTTAGAATATCTATCTCGGTAGTGATGGCATGGGATTTCCTACTTTGTATCTGAGACAAGGCTTTTGACATATGGAATAAATGCTGTTTTCCCTAAAAAAAAAAAAAAACCCATGGAAAGGGATCCATACAGATTTTTGGGAAACATTTTCTTGATCATTTCAACAAAATATGGTTTAAAATACACCCATTGATTAAGTGTTTTCAACCCAAAATAC
Organism: Hygrophila difformis; assembly: GCA_030278955.1. Lineage (NCBI taxonomy): Eukaryota > Viridiplantae > Streptophyta > Magnoliopsida > Lamiales > Acanthaceae > Hygrophila > Hygrophila difformis. The sequence continues at coordinate 31,102,675 of JAOANR010000005.1, read as the reverse complement.
AAAAATAAAATAAGCTGGAAAATGTGAACACTAGCCACACTAATTTATTACAGAAATTAAACTAAAACTACACTACAATCTACATTACATAAAAATAAAACTATCTACACTAAAAACTACTTGAGAGCACAGTGGTGCCACAAGAACAAAAATTAAACTGCAAGTGTGGCTAGGTTACTGTTCAAGGAGTGTGGGAGGATATATTTATAGATAAGTAGAATTAAGCCCTAGGCCCATTCAAGGCCCACCCAGTCGCTAAACAATTATGTGTGTCGTGGAACAATTTTTGGTTCAAGACACACTTTTCAGCTCCTGGATGACGCACAGGAGGGGGCGGGAGCTCGAGGTCCGGGGGAAAGAAGACAAAAATCCATGCTTGTGGGACTTGAGGTCCCAGGAGCTTCCAAGTAATTTGACATGTGGGAAATTTGAATAAATGAGGTCACGTGACTCTGTCTCTGTCCTCAATTCAGTCTGTGTCGCGGTCGCGATCCGCGTGTCGCGAAACATTGTTTCGCGACACAGATTTTGTGTCTTGATACTCCCAGTCCCTAACCATTTTCCATGTTCCTAGACATGTGTCGCGATACCTCTCTCACAGTCGCGAAGCAATTTTCCAGTCGCGAGGCACCCGGTCGCGAGCCTTGGTTTCGCGACCAGGATTTAATTTTTCCTTTCTCCTCTTCTTTTCTCTTTCCTCTCTATTCTTTTCCTCCTCCATTTCTTTCTCTCCCTCTTTCCTCCCTTTTCTCTCGTTTCTTCCTCCTCCCATTTTTTTTTCTTCTATTTTCTTGTTTTCTGCTTTCTGAATTTTGGGGCTGTTGAGGTTAAGGTCGGAGATGGTGAGTGCCTCGTCGGAGTGGTGACGGAGGTGGAGATGGTGGTGGCGGCTGTGGGTGTTTGAGACGGAGGAAGGGATGGTGGTGCGAGGTGGCGGACAGTGGTTGGCGGAGACGGAAGGCGGCTGTGGAGGGGTGGTGACTAGCGGAGGAGATGATGGTGGCGGAGAAGGAGGCGGTGATGGAGTGCTGCGATGGAGATGGTGGCGGAGGGACGGATCTGGAGTGGTGAGAGCGGCGGCAGAGATGGTGGTTGGTGGTGGTGTGAGGTTGATGATGAAGGGCGGCGGCCGGCCGGCGGCGGCGGCGGTGCCGACGAGTATTAGGGTTAGGGTTAGGTTTAGGTTTTGGGATGGTGTTGGGCTTGAGGTGTTTGGGCTAATTTCAGGTCTTTGGGCCTGTGGGAGACAAATCCTTGCTGTTGGGCCGAGTTTAAATTGGACTGGACTTGCCAGATCAAATTAATTTGGAACCTGCAATTAATTAAAACTGATTAATTAACCAATTATTTTTTAATAAAAGCAGAAAATAGAAATAAAACTAAACATAGAAAAATAAATATATACATCAAAATATAAAGAAATCTAAATATGTAAATTTGTTCCACTTGATTATTTGGTTTGTGTTCCATTTAATGAATCCGAGTTTCACCGAATGGACAACACCGAACCAAAATTATCAAATGTGGGATTTTAAATATTTTTATCATGTTTTTGGATTTTTTAACACATATTTAATAAAATAAACAATATTTTTGTATTTTTCAATACCAGCTTACTATTTATACAAACTTGCATAAATCTGTTAAATTCAATTGCTTTCTTAATAAATAAGATCGGAATGCGATCAAATGCCCATGTTTAGACACGGAAATAGATTGAAAATAATGGTCAATTTTGGCCATTATCAACATCCTCACATTTAATACTGATTGTCCCCGAGCAGTCAGAGTCAGTACTCATAAGAGCATAGACGCTGCATATTCTGTAATACCCGAGAAATCGACATGGGAGTTGTAAAATCCGAAAGTTAAGAAATATGATTTAATTATAGAAATCGAAATAATTCCGAGAGAGTGGAATTAAATATTTCGGATAATCGCGACTCGGGATAGATGTATCGAATTATCCCAACAATCTCGGATAATTCATATTATGATTTTTAAGAGATTAAAAAAATCATAATATTAAAAAAAAAAAAAAAAATTCGCAGGCTGGTGTCCGCGCGGTGGCCGCGCGGTGCGCGCCACCAGCACGCCACCAGCAGCAGACCTGCTATGCAGGCGTTACACATGGATTTTGGCATTGATTTTCGACTTGGCACGTTTTCAATTGGTTTGAATTCAATCATCAGGCATTGTGGACGTTGTGGGGATGTTATGATTGGATTGGGATGCATTAACACCCCACAAACTCAGACTTTAAGCTCCCACAACCCACCTTGGAGGATCCTATGGAGCTATGAGAGGAGTGGGGGAAATGGATGAGGTTTGAGGGTAATAATTCGGGGGTTATGGGTTGAAAATTGTTCCCTCACCTCCCCACTATCCCATGGCAGCAATTGAAGCTGTTAAACCTCTATAAATATCTCCTACTCAACCTCCATTCCACTCATTTGCAATTCATTCGAAAATTAGAATCACAGTTGAGTGTTGAGAGTTTTGTGAGTTGTTCATCATCTTGGCAGAGAGTTGGACGTGTTCAAGTGATCCAATCCTTTCTTCTAAGGTTAGGTAAGAGTTCTACTTCATTCCATTGGTTTTAGATTCGAGTTTGTTGCCCTAGAACTAAGAATTCTTTCGACAACTCCAAAATAGATTCAATCGGAGGGAGGTGTTGATTCGTGGGGCTGTTTCGGACGATCTCGGGGATTCTACCAAGGGGAATTTCGATCCTAAACTCATCCCAAGTAAGTTAGTATTGTGCACGTCGATTTTTAGGAGTTTTGGTTGAGTATAACTCGAGATATAGGTTTATCTTTTCATTTGACAAAATCTGCCAAATAGGGTTTTCCTATGACCAATCTTGTTGTTCTGTGAATTCGACCATGATACGTACATTTTTAGGAGAACCTTCCAAAAAGAAACTTGTTCCTAATGTCCTAAAGATGCTCTCTGTAAATTTTTATAATTTTTGGACATGTTTTGGTCACTCAAATTCGATCTGGTATTTTCTGCACATAGGTTGACAGATTTAATGTATGTATGTAGTCAGTTTTGTTGTTCGATTCACTCTTGCCTATGATCGTTTTTAGTGCTTGATGTCTTCATGAAACTTGTTCTAATATGTGTCTAGAACATCCCTGTAAAATTTCATGATTTTTGGAGCATGTATGAAATTGTTATGAATTTTTGAACTCACTATGGTCGAATTTACTGAAGTATGCGAAATTGTAAATCAATAGCTTTCTGAAATCGATTAAAATGACCAGTTTAGAGTCCGAATTTTGAGATGGCTATTTCTATGAAAAATGCGTATTTTGATGTTTCCTAGCCACTGTAATTTTTCCAGAATTTTTAAAGTTGGTTTACTGCATTTTCAAAGGCGATTTCAGAAACTGCTACAATGTCACTTTTGGTCGGTAAATGCTATTTTGAATATCCGATGAACTAAGAGTCGATTGCTACTCGGTTTTGGATATGTATGAAATCTGGATATATGGCGAATATATTGAAATGATAAAAATGTGAATTTTAAACTTTGGAGGTTTTGATCGAGTGGGATGCCATTTGTTAGAGGGTAAGTGCACTTGGCGTGAGCTCGTTGGGCCGCCCCCTCTTTTGTAGCCAAAACGGCATTGATTATTGTGATGTATGAGTCTATACTCCTAGATGTATCCGTATGGGTTATCTAGGGCTCCGGAGTGTGTCTGTATAGGGTCCGCTGCATGCACTTACCTCGTGGGTACGAGTCCCAGAGGTTGATCCCAAGGGTTCGTCCCTAGGATATGTTTGAGTCCTTGTGGGTATAAAGTCCCAAAGGTTGGTCCTGTGGGTTCGTCCCTAGGATATGTTAATGGGGTGTCCTCGATCATAACTAACATTGGTAAAATATTCGTGGAATATGTGTAAGAGATTTTAAATTAATTTATTTATTCGTCTTTTTAAATAAGTATATTATTTTTACTCGTCCTCCTTTTAAATTAAAAATCCCACTTTTATATACTCTTCTGGAATTTTTAAACTTCGTTGTGCTATATATTAACTTACTCAGTACCGTTGTACTGATAAGATACGTTGTCTCTATTTTTTTTTCAGATGTGGAAGATTAGCGCATGGCATTTTACCATTTGGGATGGGAATTTCCGAAGACTTGTCGCACTTAATTTTTTTTTTTAAATTCTTTTACGAATTCTGAACTCGTGTTTGGCCCTTACTGAGCTTCCGCACTGTTTTTAAATGATACATGTTTTCTTTACTCTGATTTAAATTCGGGCACTCATTGATTGGTTTTAAATATTTTCAAATATTGATACAACTTAGCCTTAGCATCTTCTCAAGTGAGCTCGAAATGGTTCGCGTCTTGCTTGGGAAGGTGTGGCGGTGGCATCCCGGCCTGGGTTATCAAATCCGGGGTGTTACAAAGTGGTATCAGAGCCCGGAAATTTTTAAAAAAATATATATATATTCTTATTTTTCGGCCCAATATAGAGGCCCAAAATATTAAATATTATTTTTAAATATTTTAAATATTATTTCCATGGGAATGAAATTTTATTTTAAAACTCATGGAAAAATATATCTCAAAAAAAAAATTCGACAAGTCTCAAATTGTTACTATTATTTTCGGGGGGGATGCATTTGCATACATGCATTATTTAAAATGTTCGCTGACTGTGTTAGATAACATTCTTATTCGGCTTGACCTTGACTTAGGAGCGATAGCTTGAGGCTAATTTATCCTTGGTCTTAGATCTTGATCACATGTGCTTAGCGTACCTGTTAGTGTTTTGTTCGATTCGGGCGCAAGTTGCTCTTTAATTTTCACGAGGATTATATCTGCCTTAGATCTTCCAGCGTTAAATTAGGAATTCAATTACCATCGGGCAAGGTGATATCCTGTTCGAAATGATACGATGGGATCCCGATAGTAATCAAGAACCTAGAATTCTTCGCGAATCTAATTGAGTTTGATCTTGGGGATTTCGACGTCATCTTAGGCATGGATTTTCTGACTCAATACAAAGCTGTTATTGAGTGCCAGAAGCAGAAGATTTCCTTAGACAAGAGTCGAGGGAAGAAGGTGGTGTATTACATGCAGCCTCCAAAGAAAAGCACTAAGGTGGTGAATGCCTTGAGGTTCCGCAATCTCATACAAAAAGGCTATCACTTATATGCATGCTATGTGCATAACCTCAAAGATGAGGAAAAGAAAAAAAAGAGAAAGAACGACATAATTCCATTCGTAAATGGATGTTCCGACGTAATGCCGCCAAAGCGAGAAGTCGAATTTAAGATTGTTCGGGTACCTAGAATAGAGCCGGTATCCAAGTTGCCGTTCGAAGCTCTCTACGGACGCAAGTGTCTCCGTTATGTGGGTTAAGGATGATAATTCTGTGGTTGTAGGACTTCAGCTCATTGAGGACATGAGCCGACTAATTAAGGTAGTGAAACAAAAGATGGAAGCTGCACAAGATAGGCAAAAGGGTTATGCCGATTCAAGACGACAAGAATTGGAATTCCAAGTGGGAGGCAAGGTCTTGCTAAAGATGTCACCGATGAAGGGGGTGATGCAATTTGGCAAACGAGGAAAGCTGAGTCCTCACTACATCGGTCCATACGAGATTTTAGACCGTGTAGGTACCTTGGCCTACCGATTGGCTCTTCCACCGGAATTATCACGGGTGCACAACGTGTTTCATGTTTCTCAGCTGAAGAAATATGTGCACGATCCAACTCACGTCTTGCAAACTGATGTGATTGAGCTGGATGATGACCTGACGTATGAGGAGTATCCGATCGAGATACTGGACGTCAAAGAAAGAGTCACAAGAAACAAGACCGTGAGAATGGTAAAGGTACTATGGTCTAATCATGGTACCGAAGAAGCGACGTGGGAGTTGGAAGCGGATATGAAGCAGAAATATCCCAACCTTTTTCAACACGACTCGTGAGCAGTTATGGGGACATAACTGTAGTCCTAAGGGGGGGAGGATGTGATACCCCGCAAAGAGACATCGCACGCCGAGGTAAGAATTTAATTTTCAAACCTCAAATATTTTATGCGTGTCAATTATTGCATGCATTACTATTAGTCCGAATGCGACCCAACTTCGAGGACGAAGTTGATTTCTAAGGAGGGTAGACTGTAAGACCCGAGAAATCGACATGGGAGTTGTAAAATCCGAAAGTTAAGAAATTTGATTTAATTATCGAAATCGAAATAATTCCGAGAGAGTGGAATTAAATATTTCGGATAATCGCGACTCGGGATAGATGTATCGAATTATCCCAACAATCTCGGATAATTCATATTATGATTTTTAAGAGATTAAAAAAATCATAATATTAAAAAAAAAAAAAAAAAATTCGCAGGCTGGTGTCCGCGCGGTGGCCGCGCGGTGCGCGCCACCAGCACGCCACCAGCAGCAGACCTGCTATGCAGGCGTTACACATGGATTTTGGCATTGATTTTCGACTTGGCACGTTTTCAATTGGTTTGAATTCAATCATCAGGCATTGTGGACGTTGTGGGGATGTTATGATTGGATTGGGATGCATTAACACCCCACAAACTCAGACTTTAAGCTCCCACAACCCACCTTGGAGGATCCTATGGAGCTATGAGAGGAGTGGGGGAAATGGATGAGGTTTGAGGGTAATAATTCGGGGGTTATGGGTTGAAAATTGTTCCCTCACCTCCCCACTATCCCATGGCAGCAATTGAAGCTGTTAAACCTCTATAAATATCTCCTACTCAACCTCCATTCCACTCATTTGCAATTCATTCGAAAATTAGAATCACAGTTGAGTGTTGAGAGTTTTGTGAGTTGTTCATCATCTTGGCAGAGAGTTGGACGTGTTCAAGTGATCCAATCCTTTCTTCTAAGGTTAGGTAAGAGTTCTACTTCATTCCATTGGTTTTAGATTCGAGTTTGTTGCCCTAGAACTAAGAATTCTTTCGACAACTCCAAAATAGATTCAATCGGAGGGAGGTGTTGATTCGTGGGGCTGTTTCGGACGATCTCGGGGATTCTACCAAGGGGAATTTCGATCCTAAACTCATCCCAAGTAAGTTAGTATTGTGCACGTCGATTTTTAGGAGTTTTGGTTGAGTATAACTCGAGATATAGGTTTATCTTTTCATTTGACAAAATCTGCCAAATAGGGTTTTCCTATGACCAATCTTGTTGTTCTGTGAATTCGACCATGATACGTACATTTTTAGGAGAACCTTCCAAAATGAAACTTGTTCCTATTGTCCTAAAGATGCTCTCTGTAAATTTTTATAATTTTTGGACATGTTTTGGTCACTCAAATTCGATCTGGTATTTTCTGCACATAGGTTGACAGATTTAATGTATGTATGTAGTCAGTTTTGTTGTTCGATTCACTCTTGCCTATGATCGTTTTTAGTGCTTGATGTCTTCATGAAAATTGTTCTAATATGTGTCTAGAACATCCCTGTAAAATTTCATGATTTTTGGAGCATGTATGAAATTGTTATGAATTTTTGAACTCACTATGGTCGAATTTACTGAAGTATGCGAAATTGTAAATCAATAGCTTTCTGAAATCGATTAAAATGACCAGTTTAGAGTCCGAATTTTGAGATGGCTATTTCTATGAAAAATGCGTATTTTGATGTTTCCTAGCCACTGTAATTTTTCCAGAATTTTTAAAGTTGGTTTACTGCATTTTCAAAGGCGATTTCAGAAACTGCTACAATGTCACTTTTGGTCGGTAAATGCTATTTTGAATATCCGATGAACTAAGAGTCGATTGCTACTCGGTTTTGGATATGTATGAAATCTGGATATATGGCGAATATATTGAAATGATAAAAATGTGAATTTTAAACTTTGGAGGTTTTGATCGAGTGGGATGCCATTTGTTAGAGGGTAAGTGCACTTGGCGTGAGCTCGTTGGGCCGCCCCCTCTTTTGTAGCCAAAACGGCATTGATTATTGTGATGTATGAGTCTATACTCCTAGATGTATCCGTATGGGTTATCTAGGGCTCCGGAGTGTGTCTGTATAGGGTCCGCTGCATGCACTTACCTCGTGGGTACGAGTCCCAGAGGTTGATCCCAAGGGTTCGTCCCTAGGATATGTTTGAGTCCTTGTGGGTATAAAGTCCCAAAGGTTGGTCCTGTGGGTTCGTCCCTAGGATATGTTAATGGGGTGTCCTCGATCATAACTAACATTGGTAAAATATTCGTGGAATATGTGTAAGAGATTTTAAATTAATTTATTTATTCGTCTTTTTAAATAAGTATATTATTTTTACTCGTCCTCCTTTTAAATTAAAAATCCCACTTTTATATACTCTTCTGGAATTTTTAAACTTCGTTGTGCTATATATTAACTTACTCAGTACCGTTGTACTGATAAGATACGTTGTCTCTATTTTTTTTTCAGATGTGGAAGATTAGCGCATGGCATTTTACCATTTGGGATGGGAATTTCCGAAGACTTGTCGCACTTAATTTTTTTTTTTAAATTCTTTTACGAATTCTGAACTCGTGTTTGGCCCTTACTGAGCTTCCGCACTGTTTTTAAATGATACATGTTTTCTTTACTCTGATTTAAATTCGGGCACTCATTGATTGGTTTTAAATATTTTCAAATATTGATACAACTTAGCCTTAGCATCTTCTCAAGTGAGCTCGAAATGGTTCGCGTCTTGCTTGGGAAGGTGTGGCGGTGGCATCCCGGCCTGGGTTATCAAATCCGGGGTGTTACATATTCAATCTATTTTCGTGGCTTCAAAAATATCATTCTTTTTATATTGGGATAAGACAATCAAAACTACAAGTATTAAATTCTCTTGATTGCAGTGGTTAATAAAATGATACTTCTCACTTAATCAGGCCTACAAATCAGTCATTATTGATAATTCTTCATGAACATCATGTTTAGAATTAATCATTGATTTAATTCTAGAATTTAAGCATGGCATGAACAGAAATTTAGAAACAGAGCCTGACATATGGTAGAAGCGGAAATTTCACTCACTCTCAAATTTGGGTTTATCATGAACGCTCATAATCAAGTTTAATTAAATTATCCCATATGCTTGCAATTGGACCAACTCGCCACCGGCTCATTTCTTCAAATCGAGATCGCGATGTCTTATTTAAGGGTTATAATGGGGCATACGGTTGTAACATTTGGTATGGAAGGGAATTATTGGGCTAAGAAGTGGCAAGAATTAATTCTATCATAACTTGGCATTATTATTATTATTATTATTATTTTTGTTTTTTTTTAAATTTGTGATCATCAATATTTTTCTTTTTTTTTCTTTTGATTTTCTCCTTCTATTGCATGACATTAGACTATGTCTAATTTGCTTTGTCATTTGCAATTTATTTTGTGTTGAATTGAATTCAACATTTTTTTTTTCGAATCGGTTTATTGAATACCGATTTATACATCTTTGATGATCACAAATTCAATGCCTTGATAAAATTCATTCTTGCACACTTGGGTTTGAATTTCTTGGTCTTATAGAAGGCTAGGAATAATATAGAGGGCTTCAAAGAAAAATTAGGCTCAAGGCTCAAATTGGTTAATCCTAAAGGGAAAATATTTTTGGTTTGGAATTCAAACGAAGGCCAAAAATTTGGGTTTTTCTAGGTGCCTCGATCATATGCTCGATTTTTGGAATATGGCTTGGTCTTGAATCGGTCCCAATTGCAAGTTCTAGTTTCCTTTAATCAAAATGATTTTCACACATCAAAGAAAAGAATGAGTAAAAATGACTCAAGGCTCAAATCTCACATGGTATGGTTCATTCATGTCATACAATATTCTTAAATATAATCTTTGAAAAATTCTTACAATATATTCAATTAAATTCTCAACATGAGGACTTATTACCCAACAAGATGATGATATCATTAAATTTTTATAGCTCAAAACCTCACAAATTCATATCATGCATGTCTTCAATTATATTATCCCAATTTAAAAGTTTGAAAATTCAATCATAAACCAAAATCAAAGATGTGAATTCCGTTGACAGATTCATGCATGCTTTATGCTGGGTATATATATATAAAATAATAAAAATAAACAAAATAAATAAAAAAAACACACTTCTTTTTTTTTTATATTTAAGTGAAGAATCAACATCTTCACATTTTGAGCCTTGCTCGAAATGTGAGTAAATCAATTCCTACTTAAACAAATTATCAAAATAAAATAAAAGAGGAGGGAGGGAGGGAGAAAATATTAACATAAAAGATAGAAAATAATTCCGATAGCCTTTTTCGTCAAACCAACCAACTAAGTGTTCAACGATTTTGGCTATGTGTGATCGTTTGGTTCGTCGAACAAGGCGATTGTTCGATGCCCAATACTAAGAAAAATTCTGATTTTCATCAAAATTGTTTGATCACATTTTTTGGATTTTCTAAACACATATAAAATTTAATCTAATTGCATAAATTAGGTTGGATTAATTCTGTTCTTATGAAAGTTATTCCGGATTTTAAATTGCTTTAAATTCCAAGAATACTTTCAATTAATCACAGAATAGATCCAACCGGGAACCTTTTTGAAGCTTTAATTTTCTTTTTGGTAGTTCCACAAATTCCTGCAAAGCAAACACAGAATAAGTTATCAGATTTTCTCAAAAAATATCAACATCCTCACATTTAGAGTCTTAGTACTCTAAATGTGAGTTAATTGATTAATACCCGAATTATTTAATATAATATGCACAAGAAGGTTTTTTTTAATATAAATAATGATAAAATTATTCTGACTTGCAAGAATTTAGGTTGAATTAATTCTGTGCTTGTGAAAATTATTCCGGATCTTAAGTTTCTTTAAATTCCGGATATAATCTTCGGTCAATTACAGAACTAATCCAACCGGGAACCTGTTTTGATGCTTAGTTGGACAGGGGCGACGGCGAGTGAGATGGTGGCAGTGGCTTGTCCCGTGGTGGTGAAGATGATGGAAATGGGGTCAGGGGCGACGACAAGTGGAAATGGTGGCCGTGGCTTGTCCCGTTTGAAGCTGTTATTTTCTTTTTGGTGGCTCCATGATTCCTGCAAGAAAGAATACTCAATTGGTTAGGTTTTCCCCTCAAATCAACATCCTCACATTTAGAGTCTTAGTACTCTAAATGTTTAATTGATTTGGGTACTTCTCTGTTCTGAAATATATACACAAAACTAACTATGAGTAATCAGGAGTGTAATTCTCTTAATAAACGACGCTGCATCCTCCCCGGCAACGGCGCCATGAAACTTTTGACAAAATTTCCCACACGAGTATTGTAATACCCGAGATTATTATTCATTACTTATGGATTTATTGATTAACAATTTTATCTAAACTGGATTGATATACATAGTCTTCAATTATGCTATAATTTTTATATGTTGTGTTTAAGTGACGGAGGACGAGTTAATTTTTGAATTCCTATAATGTGTACTTGTTGGAACCTAATTAGTATTCATGGTTTCTTATTTTTATACACTAATAATAGGTAGGAAATAGTATGCATATAATAACAACAACAACAACAACAACAACAACAACAATAATAATAATAATAATAATAATAATAATAATAATAATAATAATAATAATAATAGTAATAATAATAATAATAATAACAACAACAACAACTAGTATCATAAAACAATATATAGATTTATGCATAATATTTAAAATATCATTTAGATATGATTCAATCTATCTTTAGATATGGTGTAACCTTTTATGATAGCAAATATTTGGAAACAAATCTTGGACCCTAAATCTCTAAAGATGCCGCCCCTTACCCCCTTTTAAAATGAAGCCTTCTTCATCATCATATTTTGTTAATCAAACCATTCATACGTACAAAAAAAAAAAAAGAAGAAAACCCTAGAGTGTTCTTCGTAGAGAGGAGGCCGCAGACGATTTTTTTCCCTCAAATCAAATCATCAAGTTCATGTTTTTCCAACCCTAACTTGGTGTAAGGTAAGCCAACACACCCCTTACCATGTTTCGGTCGGAATTTTCTTCGTTTGAGTCGTAGAAATCGAAAATTGGGATTTTAAAATTTCTGACAGTTTTTACAATCTCTAAAAGTCTAATTGTTTCGTTAATTTAGCTTTGAAATTTCGGAAAGGCTTCAACATGAAAGTTGTAGATCTAGGTGTTCTTGACTTCCTGTAAAAATTTCATAATTTTTGAAGCACTTGGGCGACATTGGTACTTGATTTTCTAAAACTGCTTCAGAACTTTCGAAATCTGTCAATCATACTCTTTGTGAAAACCGTCCAAAATCTTTAACCTCGAGTCCTGTTTTGCTAAAAGTTTCTTCACAAATATTGTAGATCTATGTGTCTAGAACCTTACTGTAAAATTTCGTTATTTTTGGATTAAACATGCATTACCAGAAAAATTACCTTTAAAATGTGTTTTCTGAATTCGTGAAAAAAATATGCCTTCTGTTGAACTGCCGATTTCACCCAGTTAGGATACAAATTTGACAAAAGTGTATTTCACGAAAAATGTTTATTTTTGTGTTTCCTACGCTCTGTAAAAATTTCATAATTTTTCGCTTAGCGGTTCATTACCAGGCTAATGATCTTTGCGACTGATGCACTGCTAGACATATTTTGCTTTGAATGCGGAGGATTTACTAATTTCCACTATACTATTTGTGTTTCATACATGATATGAACTCTTTGGTGATGTAAATGAATTATCTTATGTATGATTTAGATAAAGACGATATCTTGATGAGCCTATGATGGCAGAAATCGATTTTGAGAAAGAAATTTATACATGTTACTTGTGTGTTAAATGTGGAAACCATTGTGTGTAGAATTTGGGTAGGTATGCCCACGTTTAGGCTCCGGAGAGCGAGTGCACTAGGGTGGAGCCATGCGTGGCCGCCCCTCTCCTTATGTTGATTATTATAATTTTGTCTATATCCCTAAATAATACTTGCGAGTGTTATTTATGGGCCCCGGGTGCGTGTCGATATAGGCTGCCGTTGGCATCGTTGAGGGATGGATTCCCATTATTATTGGGGCTCTTTTGGTGTCCCCACATTCTAGGCACAATGGTGAAAACGTGATTCTCTTGTTAGCTTAATTAGTTAAAAAATGTTTAATCTTTTGACTTGAGTGTTAAAGTAATGTTTTTTCTAAACAAAATAATACTTTGATTTAAGTCAATCCCTTTTAAAACCCCATACTTGATATGGGATGGGTTGGCTTACTCAGTAATTTATTTACTGATATGTGTTGTTTTTCTTTTTTCTTACAGACTCTGACGAGCACATGAGAGCACGGCATTCATTGGGATCATGGGATATTTTTTTTTAGAATTCATTGTATTTAGCTTCCGCATTTTAATTTAAGCACTTAGAACTCTATTTTGGCCATGTTGGCCTTATTTTAAATTAATACATTTATTTTTCCATTGTAAAGTATTCTACAATGGATTTTAAAGTTTTATACGAGTTAGCCTTAACATTTCCTAGTTAAGTTAGCCTGGGGCGAGCTTAATTGGGAAATGTGGCGGTAGCATCTCGGTCCTTTTGGAGTTTTGAAAACCGGGGTGTTACAGAGTGGTATCAGAGCGGTTCGATTCTTTCGGGCCAATATTTTAAGAGTATATAAATATTTTTAGCTTTACTTGTATAAAAGTTATTTATTAAATTTTAGGTCTATAAAAATATTTTAAATTTTAAATTCTTCAGAATATTATTATTTATTTTTCTAGAAATATATGAAAGACCTTTCTTGCATAAAAAAAATGTTTTTAAACAATGCATGAAATAGTTTTTAAATTTGGGATGGGTCATACTCGCGAGCATACATTTGATTATAGTTAGGCTTAAATGCATTCATTAGAATTGTTTTTAAGACTGACATCCAATATAATTCATTTCCTTGCTCGATTGTTCATTCAGCTTTCCTGCTTGCTTTGAGTTTATGAACCTAGACTTATTATTACACTTACATCTCGCCCAAAATCACCATGTAGCAGTTATGGGGACATAACTGTAATCCTAAGTGGGGGAGAATGTAACAATCCTATTAGAAACATACTTTAAGTTACGCTGAGCTAACAAACTATCATTGTAGCTCGCATTCTCTTTTCCACGAAACCTTACATGTTGTTCTAACCTTAGACGATACGTGACTTCGAGGGCGAAGTCAATTTTTAAGGGGGGTAAAATATAATACCCGAGAAGCAACTTCGAGGACGAAGTTGATTTTTAAGGAGGATAGATTGTAATACCCGAGATTATTATTCATTACTTATGGATTTATTGATTAACAATTTTATCTAAACTGGATTGATATACATAGTCTTCAATTATGCTATAATTTTTATATGTTGTGTTTAAGTAACGGAGGACGTGTTAATTTTTGAATTCCTATAATGTGTACTTGTTGGAACCTAATTAGTATTCAGGGTTTCTTATTTTTATACACTAATAATAGGTAGGAAATAGTATGCATATAATAACAACAACAACAACAACAACAACAATAATAATAATAATAATAATAATAATAGTAATAATAATAATAATAATAATAATAATAATAATAATAATAATAACAAAAACAACTAGTATCATAAAACAATATATAGATTTATGCATAATATTTAAAATATCATTTAGATATGATTCAATCTATCTTTAGATATGGTGTAACCTTTTATGATAGCAAATATTTGGAAACAAATCTTGGACCCTAAATCTCTAAAGATGCCGCCCCTTACCCCCTTTTAAAATGAAACCTTCTTCATCATCATATTTTGTTAATCAAACCAATCATACGTACAAAAAAAAAAAAGAAGAAGAAAACCCTAGAGTGTTCTTCGTAGAGAGGAGGCCGCAGACGATTTTTTCCCTCAAATCAAATCATCAAGTTCATGTTTTTCCAACCCTAACTTGGTGTAAGGTAAGCCAACACACCCCTTACCATGTTTTGGGTCGAAATTTTCTTCGTTTGAGTCGTAGAAATCGAAAATTGGGATTTTAAATTTTCTGACAGTTTTTACATTCTCTAAAAGTCTAATTGTTTCGTTAATTTAGCGCTGAAATTTCGGAAAGGCTTCAACATGAAAGTTGTAGATCTAGGTGTTCTTGACTTCCTGTAAAAATTTCATAATTTTTGAAGCACTTGGGCGACATTGGTACTTGAATTTCTAAAACTGCTTCAGAACTTTCGAAATCTGTCAATCATACTCTTTGTGAAAACCGTCCAAAATCTTTAATCTCGAGTCCTGTTTTGCTAAAAGTTTCTTCACGAATATTGTAGATCTATGTGTCTAGAACCTTACTGTAAAATTTCGTTATTTTTGGATTAAACATGCATTACCAGAAAAATTATCTTTTAAATGTGTTTTCTGAATTCGTGAAAAAAATATGCCTTCTGTTGAACTGCCGATTTCACCCAGTTAGGATTCAAATTTGACAAAAGTATATTTCACGAAAAATGTTTATTTTTGTGTTTCCTACGCTCTGTAAAAATTTCATAATTTTTCGCTTAGCGGTTCATTCCCAGGCTAATGATCTTTGCGACTGATGCACTGCTAGACATATTTTGCTTTGAATGCGGAGGATTTACTAATTTCCACTATACTATTTGTGTTTCATACATGATATGAACTCTTTGGTGATGTAAATGAATTATCTTATGTATGATTTAGATAAAGACGATATCTTGATGAGCCTATGATGGCAGAAATCGATTTTGAGAAAGAAATTTATACATGTTACTTGTGTGTTAAATGTGGAAACCATTGTGTGTAGAATTTGGGTAGGTATGCCCATGTTTAGGCTCCGGAGAGCGAGTGCACTAGGGTGGAGCCATGCGTGGCCGCCCCTCTCCTTATGTTGATTATTATAATTTTGTCTATATCCCTAAATAATACTTGCGAGTGTTATTTATGTGCCCCGGGTGCGTGTCGATATAGGCTGCCGTTGGCATTGTTGAGGGATGGATTCCCATTATTATTGGGGCTCTTTTGGTGTCCCCACGTTCTAGGCACAATGTGAAAACGTGATTCTCTTGTTAGCTTATTTAGTTAAATAATGTTTAATCTTTTGACTTGAGTGTTAAAGTAATGTTTTTTCTAAACAAAATAATACTTTGATTTAAGTCAATCCCTTTTAAAACCCCATACTTGATATGGGATGGGTTGGCTTACTCAGTAATTTATTTACTGATATGTGTTGTTTTTCCTTTTTCTTACAGACTCTGACGAGCACATGAGAGCACGGCATTCATTGGGATCATGGGATATTTTTTTTAGAATTCATTGTATTTAGCTTCCGCATTTTAATTTAAGCACTTAGAACTCTATTTTGGCCATGTTGGCCTTATTTTAAATTAATACATTTATTTTTCCATTGTAAAGTATTCTACAATGGATTTTAAAGTTTTATATGAGTTAGCCTTAACATTTCCTAGTTAAGTTAGCCTGGGGCGAGCTTAATTGGGAAATGTGGCGGTAGCATCTCGGTCCTTTTGGAGTTTTGAAAACCGGGGTGTTACAGAGTGGTATCAGAGCGGTTCGATTCTTTCGGGCCAATATTTTAAGAGTATATAAATATTTTTAGCTTTACTTGTATAAAAGTTATTTATTAAATTTTAGGTCTATAAAAATATTTAAAATTTTAAATTCTTCAGAATATTATTATTTATTTTTCTAGGAATACATGAAAGACCTTTCTTGCATAAAAAAATGTTTTTAAACAATGCATGAAATAGTTTTTAAATTT
This sequence comes from Hygrophila difformis, assembly GCA_030278955.1. Taxonomy (NCBI): domain Eukaryota; kingdom Viridiplantae; phylum Streptophyta; class Magnoliopsida; order Lamiales; family Acanthaceae; genus Hygrophila; species Hygrophila difformis. The sequence goes on along the minus strand of JAOANR010000005.1, from coordinate 31,085,915 downwards.
GGGATGGGTCATACTCGCGAGCATACATTTGATTATAGTTAGGCTAAAATGCATTCATTAGAATTGTTTTTAAGACTGACATCCAATATACTTCATTTCCTTGCTCGATTGTTCATTCAGCTTTCCTGCTTGCTTTGAGTTTATGAACCTAGACTTATTATGACACTTACATCTCGCCCAAAATCACCATGTAGCAGTTATGGGGACATAACTGTAATCCTAAGTGGGGGAGAATGTAACAATCCTATTAGAAACATACTTTAAGTTACGCTGAGCTAACAAACTATCATTGTAGCTCGCATTCTCTTTTCCACGAAACCTTACATGTTGTTCTAACCTTAGACGATACATGACTTCGAGGGCGAAGTCAATTTTTAAGGAGGGTAAAATATAATACCCGAGAAGCAACTTCGAGGACGAAGTTGATTTTTAAGGAGGGTAGATTGTAATACCCGAGATTATTATTCATTACTTATGGATTTATTGATTAACAATTTTATCTAAACTGGATTGATATACATAGTCTTCAATTATGCTATAATTTTTATATGTTGTGTTTAAGTGACGGAGGACGAGTTAATTTTTGAATTCCTATAATGTGTACTTGTTAGAACCTAATTAGTATTCAGGGTTTCTTATTTTTATACACTAATAATAGGTAGGAAATAGTATGCATATAACAACAACAACAACAACAACAACAACAACAACAATAATAATAATAATAATAATAATAATAATAATAGTAATAATAATAATAATAATAATAATAATAATAATAATAATAATAATAATAACAAAAACAACTAGTATCATAAAACAATATATAGATTTATGCATAATATTTAAAATATCATTTAGATATGATTCAATCTATCTTTAGATATGGTGTAACCTTTTATGATAGCAAATATTTGGAAACAAATCTTGGACCCTAAATCTCTAAAGATGCCGCCCCTTACCCCCTTTTAAAATGAAACCTTCTTCATCATCATATTTTGTTAATCAAACCATTCATACGTACAAAAAAAAAAAGAAGAAGAACACCCTAGAGTGTTCTTCGTAGAGAGGAGGCCGCAGACGATTTTTTCCCTCAAATCAAATCATCAAGTTCATGTTTTTCCAACCCTAACTTGGTGTAAGGTAAGCCAACACACCCCTTACCATGTTTCGGGTCGAAAATTTCTTCGTTTGAGTCGTAGAAATCGAAAATTGGGATTTTAAAATTTCTGACAGTTTTTACATTCTCTAAAAGTCTAATTGTTTCGTTAATTTAGCATTGAAATTTCGGAAAGGCTTCAACATGAAAGTTGTAGATCTAGGTGTTCTTGACTTCCTGTAAAAATTTCATAATTTTTGAAGCACTTGGGCGACATTGGTACTTGATTTTCTAAAACTGCTTCAGAACTTTCGAAATCTGTCAATCATACTCTTTGTGAAAACCGTCCAAAATCTTTAACCTCGAGTCCTGTTTTGCTAAAAGTTTCTGCACGAATATTGTAGATCTATGTGTCTAGAACCTTACTGTAAAATTTCGTTATTTTTGGATTAAACATGCATTACCAGAAAAATTACATTTAAAATGTGTTTTCTGAATTCGTGAAAAAAATATGCCTTCTGTTGAACTGCCGATTTCACCCAGTTAGGATTCAAATTTGACAAAAGTGTATTTCATGAAAAATGTTTATTTTTGTGTTTCCTATGCTCTGTAAAAATTTCATAATTTTTCGCTTAGCGGTTCATTCCCAGGCTAATGATCTTTGCGACTGATGCACTGCTAGACATATTTTGCTTTGAATGCGGAGGATTTACTAATTTCCACTATACTATTTGTGTTTCATACATGATATGAACTCTTTGGTGATGTAAATGAATTATCTTATGTATGATTTAGATAGAGATGATATCTTGATGAGCCTATGATGGCAGAAATCGATTTTGAGAAAGAAATTTATACATGTTACTTGTGTGTTAAATGTGGAAACCATTGTGTGTAGAATTTGGGTAGGTATGCCCACGTTTAGGCTCCGGAGAGCGAGTGCACTAGGGTGGAGCCATGCGTGGCCGCCCCTCTCCTTATGTTGATTATTATAATTTTGTCTATATCCCTAAATAATACTTGCGAGTGTTATTTATGGGCCCCGGGTGCGTGTCGATATAGGCTGCCGTTGGCATTGTTGAGGGATGGATTCCCATTATTATTAGGGCTCTTTTGGTGTCCCACGTTCTAGGCACAATGGTGAAAACGTGATTCTCTTGTTAGCTTAATTAGTTAAATAATGTTTAATCTTTTGACTTGAGTGTTAAAGTAATGTTTTTTTCTAAACAAAATAATACTTTGATTTAAGTCAATCGCTTTTAAAACCCCATACTTGATATGAGATGGGTTGGCTTACTCAGTAATTTATTTACTGATATGTGTTGTTTTTCCTTTTTCTTACAGACTCTGACGAGCACATGAGAGCACGACATTCATTGGGATCATGGGATATTTTTTTTAGAATTCATTGTATTTAGCTTCCGCATTTTAATTTAAGCACTTAGAACTCTATTTTGGCCATGTTGGCCTTATTTTAAATTAATGCATTTATTTTTCCATTGTAAAGTATTCTACAATGGATTTTAAAGTTTTATATGAGTTAGCATTAAGATTTCCTAGTTAAGTTAGCCTGGGGCGAGCTTAATTGGAAAATGTGGCTGTAGCATCTCGGTCCTTTTGGAGTTTTGAAAACCGGGGTGTTATAAGTATTTTCTAAAAAGAAAATAAGATAATAATCCCGGGTTTGATTTTTATTTATTGAAACCACTTTATGAAGGCGGAGTTGGGATTAGGGATATATTTATAGGTTGTCACGTTTTTATTTACTCGTGTTAAGAAACTGTGCCCCCGAAAGCACACGGAGTAAAAAATTGCAGTATTTATAGTAAGTACCGGATCGTTCACTGGAGGATGTGCGATAGAAGCAGGGCCCACGTCGTTTTATAAGATTTTCCACTCGGTTACTCGATTCAAGTTTGTGTTTCAATTATCAACTACTTGACATAATGTAATTCTAAGCTATGAAAGCAATAAAGTAAAGCAGATAAAATTATTATAGAAAACGAATTAAATTTAATCTAAGAAAGCAATAAAAATAATTCTAAGAAAGCGATAAAATTATTCTAAGAAAGCAGATTTAAACATAAGGGACAGAAAGAAAATAATAAAAATTGGACAAGATTCAGATGAAACACAATTAAACTTCCATTTTGTTACACAGATCTTAGCTTGGGATAATCCTTTAGTTAGCTAGCTCTCATGTTCTCTATACCATGTTCCCTTTAACAGACAGGTACTTACAGTAAGAGTTTATATGCTCTTAAGAAAACATAATCTAAGATACCACAGACTCATAACTCCCTTCACAGGCCTTGCAAAGTTATATTATTTATCTGTGGTGGATAAGCAACACCTGACAAATCATTAGTTGAAGTGTCAAGTACTCCTATCATCCCCCATGTCACACCCAAAGATTCTAATCAAGCCTGAACTATCCCTTAACTATCAGTCCTAGTAGCAGTTACACAACTCTCAATACAACCGAGTGACCTCTAAAGAAAGCAGTTAAAAGAAATTGGTAAAGAAAGCATTTAAAATCCTATCACTCGGAGGTTTTTGAAAGTCTGACCCTGGTAGTAAAAGAAAGCCCCAGTCGGAATGACCGGATGTGGATCAAGAATTCCCTATTCTCGGTGAACCGCTCGCAGTGTTCACTTCCCTTCGGGTGGTTATGAGATACAAACTAATGAAACGAACTAATAAATTAGTTCGTTCCGGATGCACTCACTCAGGACTCAAAAATAGGCTTTGGCAGAAGAGGATAGCAGTTGAAAGGAACTCAACCCTATCTTAGAAAATAACCAAGGCCTGAATGTTGTTCCTCTAGAGTCATCTACTACACTGTATTTGAGTCCAAGTAGACCCCATCTCGGTGTAATATTTAATCCCAGATTCCCAACACACAGTAATTTTGGAAAATAATGAATTTGAAAACCATTCCCTAAACAGGTACTAGACTCTCAATTAAAACACAGATCCTTTCAGTCTAGGTGAGACCTAATCACTGACTCTGCTTCTAATTTCCCAAAATCAACCCCCCGTCGGATTTGAATCAGTCATAACTGCGGAAATTATCCCTTACTTAGATCCGGATTCTATAAATGAATTTTTGTTGGAAATTTATTGTGAGACATCTGATTAAAATCAAGACTCCTGTGTCCAAGGGAAGGATCCCAAAATAATATCGACCACAATATCTACATAATAATATCATGCATAAATTTATAGAGAAGTGTAAAATTAAATAACCCAAAATATAAGGTGGGTTTAGACAGAAGTTGAAACACAGAGATGAAATAGCCGGAGATGAGAAGAATTTATTTTTGGCTAAAAAAGATGGCAAAACGATTGGGTGGACTGCAAACATCTGCTATCCAATTTCCCTCTCATTTGGGTGGAATGATTTTTAGATAGCGGGATGGCCTTATATGTCAGTTGCCACTGTCACTTAGACCTCCACTATCCGTGAAGTTGGAAATAAAAACCCACATGCTCTTTTACTGCAGAAATTATTAGACGATATTGGCAAATATCATCTAACATTACTACAACTCGGAATTCAGGTTTGAAATTAAGATAAAGAAAGAGAAACTGTATCCGGATAGGAGTCAGCTGAGCAGCTATTATAATCCCGGATGGACAAACCGCCAAGGATTCCACCGACCGCTATCCGGACCATGCAAAGTAACATCTAGAAATTAATATACAGACCACGAGCTAGTTTATCCGTGTGGGAATACCCGCCAACATTAGTCTTTCATATCTCTTACTAGCTGTTTCATACAACACGGGTAAAGACAAAATAAATAAAAGAAAATATTTTTGGGGTTAAAAGAAAAATAATCTTGTATGAGAGACATTGGTTTCTCATCCAAGGTTATGGAATTAAATCCATAATTACTCTTTATGGTCTAAATAATCACTCATTCCATAATTAATTAATTACAGTCCGGATTACATGCTTAGATCATTAGAGTTTAATTTTTTTGTAGAAGAATCTTTTAATGGAAAATTGAACAAAGTTGTAACAACCCGAATATTATGTATCCCAAATAATATCAAACAACAAAACACAATGATACAATCGCAATCAATCAATCGATCAATAAGTCGCGCAACTTCGGGGACGAAGTTGTTTCTTAAGGAGGGTAGATTGTAATACCCGAGAAATCGCCATCGAAAAATTTAAATCCAAAAATAAAGAATTGGATTTAAATTATTAAAACCGAAATAATTCCGAGAGAGCGGAATTTATTATTTATCGGAAGATAACAACTCGAAACGAGTTTATCGAATTGTCCCAACGATCACGGATAATTCCCACATTATGATTTTTATTTTTTGAAGATAAGAAATCTTAATATAAAAAAAGAAAAAAAAAAGGTTACTGTAGCACGTGGCTACTGTAGCACGTGCGGCTACTGTAGCAGCCGCTCACTTGTCGGATTAGGCCACCAAATCCGCGTTTTCTTGTCCCTTTAATGGCCAAAACACATCCCTAACACCCCATTATCAGCCATCCACACCCAAGCTTCATCCCAAACCCTCCCAAAACCAAAAAACACAAGTTCTTACCTTCCGGCGACCTTCCGGCGACTTTCCGGCGACTTTCCGGCAACCAAATCCGACCGAGGAAGTGTGTAGATCAAGGATTGCAAGCTTTGGATTGTTGGTAAGCTGTAAATCAAGTTTCCTTATGGTTTTAAGATCATAACCATCATCCTAACTTACGAATCTTCATATTCAAACACAAATCGGAGCCAAAGGAAGAATAAATCGGGTGGAAGAGATTCGTTCGTGACATCCCGTGGATTCCGGACGACCCCGTGACCTCCTAGACATTATCCCCACTGTAAGTTAACCTTACTATGGTTTTGCGTGACTTAAAATGCAACCAAACATAGAGATTTAGAAACTCTAAAATCTGTCAACAAGAAAAACCACCGGCGCAGCGTTTTCGTATGAATTTTTCGAACCCCTAAAACTGCTCAAACGGAAAAACCCAAAACATGAAAAACATTCCTAAGACATTAATCTAGCTACTGTAAAAATTTCATAATTTTTCATCGTGTTTTGATATCCGAAAACGACCATGAACAGACCTGCCATCGACTTAGATCTTGAAATGGTGATAGATTCTTTATTCGAACTTGTTGGTTATTTTTACCTTAGATCTAGCCCGATCTAGGATTGGTGTTGAACATAAGAATTGTAGATCTATGAGTTTAGAACATTACTGTAAGTTTTTAGAATTTTTCGTTGAGATTTGAACCTCCGAACCTGAGCCGATCCGATCTGCGTTAGTACCGAAATCAAGAATGTTCTAAACGAAGATTGATGCCGCTATGATTCTTATGCATTTTGGGAGGGCAGCCGAGATACACCGTGAAGAAGAAGACAAGAAAAAAAGAAAGAAAAAAAAGAGAGAAAAAAAAAAGAAAAGAGAAAAAAAAAGAAAAAGAAAAAATATATAAAAAAAAGAGAGAGAGAGAAGATAAAAAAAACATGTTTTCAACAAAATATGGTTTAAAATACACCCATTGATTAAGTGTTTTCAACCCAAAATACAAAAATAAAATAAGCTGGAAAATGTGAACACTAGCCACACTAATTTATTACAGAAATTAAACTAAAACTACACTACAATCTACATTACATAAAAATAAAACTATCTACACTAAAAACTACTTGAGAGCACAGTGGTGCCCCAAGAACAAAAATTAAACTGCAAGTGTGGCTAGGTTACTGTTCAAGGGGGGTGGGAGGATATATTTATAGATAAGTAGAATTAAGCCCTAGGCCCATTCAAGGCCCACCCAGTCGCTAAACAATTATGTGTGTCGTGGAACAATTTTTGGTTCAAGACACACTTTTCAGCTCCTGGATGACGCACAGGAGGCGGCGGGAGCTCGAGGTCTGGGGGAAAGAAGACAAAAATCCATGCTTGCGGGACTTGAGGTCCCAGGAGCTTGCAAGTAATTTGACATGTGGGAAATTTGAATAAATGAGGTCACGTGACTCTGTCTCTGTCCTCAATTCAGTCTGTGTTGCGGTCGCGATCCCCGTGTCGCGAAACATTGTTTCGCGACACAGATTTTGTGTCTTGATACTCCCAGTCCCTAACCATTTTCCATGTCCCTAGACATGTGTCGCGATACCTCTCTCACAGTCGCAAAGCAATTTTCCAGTCGCGAGGCACCCGGTCGCGAGCCTTGGTTTCGCGACCAGGATTTAATTTTTCCTTTCTCCTCTTCTTTTCTCTTTCCTCTCTATTCTTTTCCTCCTCCATTTCTTTCTCTCCCTCTTTCCTTCCTTTTCTCTCGTTTCTTCCTCCTCCCATTTTTTCTTCTATTTTCTTGTTTTCTGCTTTCTGAATTTTGGGGCTGTTGAGGTTAAGGTCGGAGATGGTGAGTGGCTCGCCGGAGTGGTGACGGAGGTGGAGATGGTGGTGGCGGCTGTGGGTGTTTGAGACGGAGGAAGGGATGGTGGTGCGAGGTGGCAGACAGTGGTTGGCGGAGACGGAGGGCGGCTGTGGAGGGGTGGTGACTGGCGGAGGAGATGATGGTGGCGGAGAAGGAGGCGGTGATGGAGTGCTGCGATGGAGATGGTGGCGGAGGGACGGATCTGGAGTGGTGAGAGCGGCGGCAGAGATGGTGGTTGGTGGTGGTGTAAGGTTGATGATGAAGGGCGGCGGCCGGCCGGAGTGGTGACGGAGGTGGAGATGGTGGTGGCGGCTGTGGGTGTTTGAGACGGAGGAAGGGATGGTGGTGCGAGGTGGCGGACAGTGGTTGGCGGAGACGGAGGGCGGCTGTGGAGGGGTGGTGACTGGCGGAGGAGATGATGGTGGCGGAGAAGGAGGCGGTGATGGAGTGCTGCGATGGAGATGGTGGCGGAGGGACGGATCTGGAGTGGTGAGAGCGGCGGCAGAGATGGTGGTTGGTGGTGGTGTAAGGTTGATGATGAAGGGCGGCGGCCGGCCGGCGGCGGCGGCGGCGCCGACGAGTATTAGGGTTAGGGTTAGGTTTAGGGTTTGGGATGGTGTTGGACTTGAGGTGTTTGGGCTAATTTCAGGTCTTTGGGCCTGTGGGAGACAAATCCTTGCTGTTGGGCCGAGTTTAAATTGGACTGGACTTGCCAGATCAAATTAATTTGGAACCTGCAATTAATTAAAATTGATTAATTAACCAATTATTTTTTAATAAAAGCAGAAAATAGAAATAAAACTAAACATAGAAAAATAAATATATACATCAAAATATAAAGAAATCTAAATATGTAAATTTGTTCCACTTGATTATTTGGTTTGTGTTCCATTTAATGAATCCGAGTTTCACCGAATGGACAACACCGAACCAAAATTATCAAATGTGGGATTTTTAATATTTTTATCATGTTTTTGGATTTTTTAACACATATTTAATAAATTAAACAATATTTTTGTATTTTTCAATACCAGCTTACTATTTATACAAACTTGCATAAATCTGTTAAATTCAACTGCTTTCTTAATAAATAAGACCGGAATGCGATCAAATGTCCATGTTTAGACACGGAAATAGATTGAAAATAATGGTCAATTTTGGTCATTATCAGGCACCCTGCAGAGCACTCACCCCCTACATAGCAAGCTCAATCCAGTCGTAATGGGATTTTGAAAAAGTGTGTTTTATTTTTTTTTTCGAAAGAACTTTCGTCCGTTTGTTTAGAAAAGACCAATTTCACAAGTTTCTCAAATTTCACAAAGTATAATCTCCATATTGTCGCTGTTCGCGCCATTCTCGTTTAAAAATTCATTTCAAGGTCGATTAATTTGAAAATTTCACAGTAGCTCAAAAATGTCTCAATAAACAAGTTTTGTGTTTTAAATTTTTCGAAAAACTTTAACGAAATAAGTCGAATTTAAGGATCTTTCCAGAAAATATAATCTGTCCAGATTCAGACTTGACACATTTTAGAAAATCGGTTTTTCGACATAACAAATGAATTCCAAATACTCTGAAACTTTACAGGTAGAATCCTAATTCGAATATCTAAAAGTTTCATTTACAAATCAAAGTCCAATTCCTATCGGATCAATCATGAAAATGTGGATCAAGTTCAAACACCAATTCTGTCAGCTTTTATGAGTTCGATGAAAATGCAGATTAGTTCGATTCGGATTCGGAGGTTCAAATCTTGATGAAATTTTATGAAATTTTACAGGCTGCTTCATGTCTCGTTTATCTACAGTTTTTATTTTTACCACAGCTTTCAGTTTGGCCTAGATCTAATGTCAAAATAGCTAATAAGTTCGAAAATCAAATCTGTCACCACTTCAGAATTCGGTAAGAATGCAGGTTCATCCGGATCAGTTTTCGGGCATCAAAATTAATGAAAATTATGAAACTTTTACACAGTGTAGATCTATGCCTTAGGAACACTTCTTCAGTTTTGAGTTTTCTCGTTTGAACACTTTTAAGGGTCCAAAAAATTCATACAAAAACATTGCGCGTGTGTAAACAGATTTTATTAGGGTTTCTTATTAGATCCTTTTCGTTCGGTTGATTTTAGCAACCAAAACCATAAGTAAGAGTTAACTACTTGGATTGGATCTACGGCTCTTCGATTTCGATGCCGTGGCTTCCGGATCATCGTTTGCATCCTAGATCCTTCGTACTCCCCCTTCTTGTTCCAATTCGCGGTTTAGACAAGAAAACATACCAAGTTAGAGTTTGTACTCGAATTTCGGATGGAAAACATGGACGAATTTCTTACCTCACTACCCACCAATGCTTGGGAGACCTTAAATTCGTCCAACAAGTGTCCTCCTTCGCTGCCCTTGCTTCAAACGGTCTAGATCTAGGGCCGTTTTCGGTGTTCGGAGTGTATGGAAGTCGTAAAAGAGTTGAAAAGGGCATACGGGCTGGTCAAGGGGGTTATTTATAGACTTGAAAGGACTTGGAGTCATCAAAGATCAGTTATGAGGAGTCTTGGGGCGAAAGATATGCAACAACCTCGAAAAATCTGAAGTCGGGCGAGTGAATCTCGCGAGGGCCGCTTCTGCTCGGGTGGCGCGCCCGTGGTGCGGTTTCCGCCACGCCCCGCGTGGACTTGATCTGGACTTCGGTCCGAGCCGGGTCGTGCGATCCGTCGGGCCTTTTCTCCTCTCTTTCGGACTTCTATCCTTCTATGTTCTTGGGCTTCGATTTTCGGGCTATTTTTGGGCTCTAAATTCCTATCTTAATCTCATTTGGATCTTAATTTAATTTCGTGTTCGAAATATTGAGTCCATCAACATTTGGTTCCCGTGTAATACTTTATTTAATTAAATTATTCTCGACTTCACGGACTCTTGGAACTTTAATTCCCTTTTTGAATTAAATTCTATTTCTCTTTTCATCTTTTATTATTTATTTATTTATTTATTTATGTATTTATTTATTTATTTATGTGACTAAATTTCTCGGGTATTACAGTCTACCCTCTTTAGGAATCAACTTCGTCCCCGAAGTTGCGCTTTAGCTTCTCTTGAGCTAGGAACTAGGGTCCTTTTGTTCATTTCTGCCGTGGAAGTCAAAGGTCAACCAATAAATTATATGGATTAATTCATTAAATTGAATCCATTAATTTAATGGTCCAGTCCAAGACGCCCATGGAATAGAACGAGATAATGGAACCGAATCAATTGGCCCAATTTTGAAGCATCAAGCCATCACCGTCGTCGGAGAGTCACCAAAATAAACCGCATCGACCAAAACCGCATCGTCCCAATCTGTAATAGATAGGCTTTAATATCCAATGCGGTCTTTTTAGCCAATGCGGTATAAACCGCATTGCCTAATCACACCGCATCGCCTCTCTACATTTTGTAATAGTTAGGATTCTTGGTCTCAGATGCGGTCTTTTGAATTCAATGCGGTTTATACCGCATCGATGCGGTATAAACCGCATCACTTTGCCATAAACTGCATCAAGCCAACTTTTGTTGTATTTTTCATTTCTTTTGCTGTTTTACCCTTCCTTAGGCTTGGTCTATATATATGACCTCCCCCATATTTTGTAAGCACCTTTTGCCATTTTATGAAATATTCATGTTTGCTTCAAGCACTTGTTCTCTATAATGCAAAGGTCATGAAGAGTCTTGAGGGGACCGAAAACCCTCATCCGAGAGTGATCTCAACAACCTTTGTGGCTTGTTTCTGAGCTAGTTGCACCAACCGAAGATCCGAAGCTATCTCCGGTGTTGTACATCCATATTTGAAACTTGTGGAGGAGATGAGGACTTGAAGTTTGCATCTCAAAGCTAGGTTTCATCCTTGGAAGCTTCCTTATCCTTTTATTTTTGTATTTGAGTACATCTTCTTCCATCTACCATCCCCTTAATCTTCCGCTTAATCACTCCATAATCTTCCTTAAACAAGTTAGTAACCAAGAGATCCATGGCATCCTAATTCATTTGGTATCAGAGCTCCTTGGTTCTACTTGTTATTATCTTTGAAAATCCAAAAATATATTTCCCTGTGTTTTCCTTAAAACTGAAAACCCTAAAAATATTTGTATTCTTCTTGTTGTTGTTGTTGTTGTTGTCAATACCGAGACATTCTTGCTTGTGTAAGCCCATAATTTCTCATCGTGTGTGTTTGCTATGCTTGATAATTGGTTTAACTCATTATTAGAGCATATTTAATCACAACAGTGGGGTTATTATGGGTTTGGGGAGTGAGATTGCTTTGGTTGTTCTTAGTGTTCTTAGTATCCTCATCTTGTTCTTGGTATTTTTCATGTTGTTTTCACCAAGATTGTAATAGAAAGGACATTTGATAAGATTTGGTAGGAGTTGTTGTGCATTAGACAACCTACTTGTAATAGAGGTACTCATTAATGTGTCCAATCATTTGTTATAAATAAGGCACCTTGAGCCTTGTGTAATAGGATTGGATACTAGAAAATATTGAGCATTTAATGCTGTAAGAGTGCCCATACCAAAGCCGAAAAAGGAGGAAGAAGTCAAGAATTGTGAGCTGAAATTTGAAATAAATGCCGTCTATGAAGCCCGATGCGGTTTAATTCGCATCCACCCCAAGAAACCGCATTGCCCTCCAGCTGAGAAGATTCCAAGTTTTAACTCTCAATTCGGTTTAGGCACTCAATTCGGTATTCCATTTAAACCGCATTGGCTCCTAAACCGCATTACCTGAAGAATTTTCACCAAGTGCCAAGGAAGCCTCCATTTTGGTCTGTTTGACTTTGATGCGGTCTATTGTTCATTCCGCACCACCTCCACAATACCGCATTGACTGAGAATTTTTATTTTCTAAGTGTTGGAAATTTTCTTATTCCTTCACTTGTGATATTTTACTTCTATTTTATTTTCTTTTGAGTGGAATACAATAAGGTGAATATCGGACTGGCACAATTGTGAAACCCTAGCCCAAGAAGCCACTTGAGTAATTTTACAATAAAGTGGATATTGGACTGGCACTTTGTGAAATCTAGCCCGAGAAGTCATTTGAGTATTCGGGGTTATTTCCGAGTGTTTAGTGAGGTTTTCTTTTTCACTTCTATATTGGGCCAGATACACTGTTGCTGTGATAATTGCTAGCATAAGGTATTGAACTTGATTGTCTGCATTGCATGATTCATAATTCCGCCTTATATTTTGGATCAAGTCGAGCAGTTACATTTGTTCCGTGTGTACTGCATGTCCCATATCTCCGACTTCACCCTTTGAACACTTGGGCCCCTGTTTGTGTGTCTTTATTTTTGTTTTATTTGAGTCTAGTAGTGTTGAGTTGAGAGTTGTATATCCTCAAACCCTTGCTTTGAAAGTGTGAATTCAATCCTCGATTCTCCACACTGCTTCACTGGTTGTATATCCGGAGGACAGCTGAGAACCTCACCGGTGCACGAACTCAGACAACCGGGTGCAGGTGTTGAGTATTCAGTGAGCTTTTCCAATACACTTTCAGTGTCAATAGTGTTAGGTTTTATTTTTCTAACCTTTTATATATATATAGTCTTGTTAGTGTTCACAATGACAGGTACCACTGATTATGCTATGATGGAGCTGCTTAAGAGCCTCAACGCCAACCTTCAAGGCATGAATCAAAATCTCAATGCTAAAATTGATGCCTTGAACGCAACTGTGCAGCGGCTAGACCAAAAGCTAGAAAGCAATACTGCCAAGCTCAATGAGAAGATTGATGAAGTCGTGATCGACATAGACAAGAAAATTGAGCACCAAGCTGTGGTCTTTCAAGAGGCGGTTACTGAGATCGACCTCCACGACAGAGTCATACAATCCAGTCTTTACGAGTATTGTGCAAATTTATCTGCAAACATTGAGTCTCAATTGACTGAGAACTTGAGAGCAAAATTTGAGAAGTTTGCAGGTGAAACAGACGGGAAGCTGGAATATGACATGATGAGACCCGAAGACTGACTTGAACGACAAATGTCCAATCAATTCACCAGTACTTCGAGTACCGAAGTTACAGAGATGGTCATCCATCACAAGGAAGATTTATCTGATGAATTTCATTTGGCATTAGATAGTTTTTCTGAAAAACTTACCGCCAATATTCATCTTGTTGCAGAAGAAGCTCAACGACAAGTAACTGACCCACAGTCCATTTACGAATAAGTAATTGGAACAGTGGAACAAAAGCTGCAACATACCCTGGATGAACGGATAGCTGACATTTTGGAGAGGAGAGTGGCTATGGGGATAAGCGCAATACAAAGTCTTCGACATATCTGAAGACCCTGAGCTCCACTAAGTAGAAGCTGCTCAATCCTAGCACTAGTCACCAACTTGTGTTTGACCGAGGACGGCCATCTTCAGTAGTCCCGGTCCCATCAACAACACCTATGACGGTCTTCGCCTCCAAATCTGACAGAGGAAAATCCATAGCTGTCAAGACTGTCACAAGAGCTGATAAGGAGAAGGCTTCACCATGTCACCCCTATCCTCAATCGGGGAGTGAAACTGGCTATGAATGGACGGTGACATGGAGCCAAGATCAGTATCATACTCCACAAAAAACACACATTCCTGATTATGCTAAATGCAAGCGGCCTGAAAAGGAATACAAGGATGCAGTGCAAGAGGATGGAGAGTCTGTGCAGCAGTACGCCCGACGTTTACGGAAACTGAGGCAACAAGCTGGCATATGGGGAACACGGGAGGAAGAATGGGGACATTTCATGGATTAGGTACATCCCAACATTCTCCACCACATGCAGCATAAGAAACCATTCAGGTCAATACTGAAGAGACCAAGTGTGGAAATTCACAAGGAAAAATAGGACCAACTGCTGGGAGCAGCAGATCAAATGCAGTTGGGACTATTCATGTCAAAATGCCAAGGTCAATGGGTACACGCAATGCTCCTAGCCAGAATTGGAATCAAAGGAATTATTCTGAGAAACACTCCAGCTCAGAGTCAAGCATACACAATTATTCCAATTCTGAAGAGGAAATACATGGATCACCTGTGGCTGCAGGTTATGACTATGATGATGACGACGGATCAGACGATGGTGATTATACTGATCAGGATGGGAGTGTATACTCTGAATGTTCCCAGAGTCCTGATCACCAATACTCATCGTTCGTGGTGACCCTATTCCCGGAGTTCTCAGAGGCAACAAACCAACTAACATCTGGTCTACAATAAAGGGAGAACCTTCTTCACTATCAATGCACTATTCTCGATAGTCCATCTTATTTTATAATAGACAGTGGAAGTTGTGTTAATGTCGTCATTCTTCATGTGATTCACAGGATTGGCATAACTATTGAGGAACATCCGGAGCTATATCGACTTCAATGGATGAACAACAACGGTCTTGCCCGAATCACCAAGAGAGCCAACATTCCGATCAAATCTGGCTCGTATGAAGATGAAATTCCTTGTGATGTCATGCCAATGAACACGTGCCACATCCTTCTTGGACGTCCCTGGCTATTCGAAAAGAATGCCATATACTACGGCAGGGACAATTTGATTTCATTCAGGCATGACGGAGTAAAGCACCTCCTTTTCTCTGTCTCTCCAACCACTGCAAAAGCAGATCGCGACAACCTGTTACGGGATATTCAACACAAAGAAGAAGATCATAAATCCCGTAAAGGAAAGGCTAAAATGGGAGACAAGTCCAAGGGAAAAACAGTCGAAGCCAGTTCGACAAAACACTGCTCAATGATCTTCCCAGGATTTGTCTATAATTCGTTGCATCTTGATTTTCCCATGCATAACTTTCCTAACTTATATGATGGTACCGTGTCTGAATTGTGTACTCATTTTTCAGGTACCCACGGCGAACATCAAGGAAACTGTCTGAATCAATCAGGTACGAATGTTCCGATTGCTTATGAGATTGATTCAACTGATAAAGATCCTTTTTCTGCAGGAGTCTCGGATCCGGAGTTTGACCCGAAGGCGATCCAAACTTTCCAATTGAAGCCGGACCCGAAGATCCCTCACTCTTTCTGAACAATAATTTTATTAGTTTTGCTAGTATTTTAATTCCTAGGACTAGCATTTCAGTCTTTCGTGATAGCTTCCGTTTTGTGCAGGGCATCATTTTGATGTAAAAGTTCCGACAACCTTGGTAGCACTTCTTTGTTAGCTTTCGAGTCCAAAGCTTGTGAAGGGGGAGGGGATGCCGTGGAAGTCAAAGGTCAACCAATAAATTATATGGATTAATTCATTAAATTGAATCCATTAATTTAATGGTCCAGTCCAAGACGCCCATGGAATAGAACGAGAGAATGGAACCGAATCAATTGGCCCAATTTTGAAGCATCAAGCCATCACCGTCGCCGGAGAGTCACTGGAGGATCGCCGGAAAAGCCACCGGAGCAACATCGAGGGTCAAAACGGAGCTCGCCGGAAAGTTGGCCGGAAGTTGACCGGAGGTCGGCCGGAGCCACCGTCGGCCGCCGGACAATTTTCGGACAAGTCGGAAGATGGCCGGACATAATACTTGTAATAGTGTAGGAAAATAAGAGCATGCGAAATTTGACGATGCGGAATATACCACATCGATGCGGTATAAACCGCATTGATCGCAATGCGGTCTAAAAGACCGCATCGTTTCACTCTCAGCCTTACCCCTTTCGATGCGGTATAAACCGCATCACTGCATTTCGCATCGCCCTTTTACCTCCGTACCTTATTATTATTATTGTTGGTCTTCGATGTGGTATTGTTGCTCAATGCGTTATTAATCGCATTACCCCATCAAAACCGCATTGCCTCAGTCTAGTATTATTATTATTATTATCGAGTCCGCGGTGCGGTTTTCTTGCTCGATGCGGTATAAACCGCATCGACCAAAACCGCATCGTCCCAGTCTGTAATAGATAGGCTTTAATATCCAAACCGCATTGCCTAATCAAACCGCACCGCCTCTCTACATTTTGTAATAGTTAGGATTCTTGGTCTCAGATGCGGTCTTTTGAATTCAATGCGGTTTATACCGCATCGATGCGGTATAAACCGCATCACTTTGCCATAAACCGCATCAGGCCAACTTTTGTTGTATTTTTCATTTCTTTTGTTGTTTTACCCTTCCTTGGGCTTGGTCTATATATATGACCTCCCCCACATTTTGTAAGCACCTTTTTCCATTTTATGAAATATTCAAGTTTGCTTCAAGCACTTATTCTCTCTAATGCAAAGGTCATGAAGAGTCTTGAGGGGACCGAAAACCCTCATCCGAGAGTGATCTCAACAACCTTTGTGGCTAGTTTCTGAGCTAGTTGCACCAACCAAAGATCCGAAGCTATCTCCGATGTTGTACATCCATGTTTGAAGCTTGTGGAGGAGATGAGGACTTGAAGTTTGCATCTCAAAGCTAGGTTTCATCCTTGGAAGCTTCCTTATCCTTTTATTTTTGTATTTGAGTACATCTTCTTCCATCTACCATCCCCTTAATCTTCCGTTTAATCACTCCATAATCTTCCTTAAACAAGTTAGTAACCAAGAGATCCATGGCAATTTCGGTTTTTCTTTATTTTTATAATATGTTATGACTGAACTCGGAATTAAAAATTCCAAGCTGCCTACGCATCATGTGAAGGGATCAAGCCATTACGTAGTTCAGAACAATTTGAATTTGTTCATTTTGACTAGAATACACATTGTTGGTTATAGGGTCGTTACATCCTCCTCCCCTTAAGCTTATAGTTATGTCCCTATAACTGTGGATGAATTATTCTTAAAAAGGTTCGGGTATCGTCGCCTTGCGTAGGTATGTCCGCTTGATTTATCACATTCAACGTCCCATGGGTCTCCCTTGATTATTCTGCTGGTCCCGATTTTGGTTTTGGTTCGGGTTCTGTTGAGGGTGTTGATTTTGGAGTCGATGCCCTTGGTTGTTGCCATTTTGGCCATCTGGGTTCCGTGGCTGGTCAGGTCCGGCGACCGAGTCCTCTCTTTTGGTGATATTCTTAATCTGGGTTCGACACTCTTTCATTCGATGTCCACGTCGACCACATCGGAAGCATGTGTTGGGTTGAGGGCATCCCCTCACCAGGTGAGGTTGGTTACACCTTGGGCATCGGGGTACGTAGCCATCACGGTTGAAAACGCTTCTATTGTCGTCTCCCTCGTTGCCTTGGGCGGGTCCATTTGGGCCTTCGTGAAAATTATTGTAATACCCGGGACTTTTATCGGCGTCCAAAGGAATAAAATTTATTTCTTAATCAAATCAAGGTTGAAATATCTCCGAGAAGAAGAAAATAATTTAGCACAATAAATTATTGCTCGGAAATGAGACGCCGATAGATTCAAAAATTCAAAATGGAATAAAGGAGGGAAAGGAAGCCCGAAGACATTCCATGAAATCGAGTCAAAAGAATTGGAATTAAATTCAAGAAAGAAAAGAATTTTAATTCCAGGAAACCGTGGAGTCGGAAATAATTTAATTAGATAAATTGTTGCATGGGAGTCAAGGACGACGAATTAGAAGCCGACGAATCCAAACGTGACGAACTCCAGATTTCGAATACGGGATTAATTCGAGACGAGATACATTTAAGATAAGAATTTGTAATCCGAGAATGACCCGAAAAATCGAGCCCGAAAACGTAAGAGCACAGAAGTCCGAAAGAGAGGAGAAAAGGCCCGACGGGATCGCACGGCCCAGTCCGAACGCACGGCCCAGACCAGGCCGCGCGCCCGCCGCGCGCCCTTTGGCCTAGCACCGCGCCACCAGCGCGCCAGTGCAGCAGCAGCTGCCAACTTGCCCGATTTCGGCGATTTCTTGCCAAAATTTACGACCCCGACTTTGGAAACTTGATTCCAGCCGAGGGAAAGGCAATAAGGCCGAGAATTGGCTGCTCCCTATCCAACTTTTCAGTCTCCAAACCCTTTTCTTCATCTAAAACTCTCCCAAAACCGAACACACAAGTTCTTCACTTTCCGACGACCTTCCGACGACTTTCCGGCGACCGAATCCGACCGAGAAAGTGTTTAGATCAAGGACTTCAGGCTTTAGATTATTGGTAAGATGTAAATCAGGTCTTATATTCGTTTTAATACCATAGCCATCGTTCTAACTTACGGATTTTCATATGCAAACACAAATCGGAGCCAAAGGAAGAAGAAACCGACTTGAGGAGATTCGTTCGTGACATCCCGTGGATTCCGGACGACCCCGTGACCTCCTAGACATCATCCCCACTGTAAGTTAATACTTACTTGGTTTTGGGTGACTTAAAATGCAACCAAACATATGGATTTAATAACTCTAAAATCTGTCAACACAAAAAACCCTCAGCGCAACAATTTTGTGCGAATTTTTCAAACACTTAAAACTGCTCAAACGGAAAAACTCAAAACATGAAAAATGTTCCTAAGACATAGATCTAGTTTGTGTAAAATTTTCATAATTTTTCGTTGTGTTTTGATACCCGAAAATGGCCTCCAACAGACCTGCCCTAAAAGTCGAACATGAAACTGTAACAGATTTGTAATCGGATCAAAACCCCTACTTCAAGAGTTCAAACCGAAAAACTCAAAACTAGACTTTTGATCCTAACACATTAAACTATGTTGTGTAAAAAGTTCATCGATTTTCATCAACGTTTGCTACCCCAAAACGATCCGAACATAAACTGCTTTGTAAAATGTTTTCGAAAATCTGACAGTGTAGATGTCCGAACTTGATGAGCATGTTCCTATATTTTCTAGCCCGAATTGATCTTCACAATCTAAATGAAAGTTATAGAAAATCATGTCTAGTATGTGCGTATAAAATTTCAGAATTTTTGGAGTCCATTTGATGTGTCAAATTGTCGAGTTTTGAAGCTTTGTCAAAATCTGAAACCTGACAGCATGCTACTTTGGTGAAAGACTTGATTTTTGGCTTGTTTCCTTAACCCGGATCGAGAAACTTAAAACATGAAACTTGTTCGTCTCCGCGTTTTTGAGTTACTGGTGAAATTTTAGAGTTTTCGGACTTAAAATGAAATTTTAAATAATTACGGAGTAAGACAGCGACTTGTGTAAAGTTATATTTTGAGAAACTTGTGAAATTTGCGAAATGTGCTATTACCTTGCGGGTTTGATTCCCCAAGGGCGATTGTTTGTTTTCCTGCGGGTTCGATTCCCCAGGATATGTGTTGATTCCTACGGGTTCGATTCCCTAGGATGTATTTGAGTTCTTGCGGGTTCGATTCCCCAAGGGCGATTGTTTGTTTTCCTGCGGGTTCGATTCCCCAGGATGTGTGTTGATTCCTACGGGTTCAATTCCCTAGGATGTATTTGAGTTCTTGCGGGTTCGATTCCCCAAGGGCGATTGTTTGTTTTCCTGCGGGTTCGATTCCCCAGGTCGTGTGTTGATTCCTACGGGTTTGATTCCCTAGGATGCGTTTAAACTATTGCGGGTCCATTTTCCCGAGAACATATTATACTAGATCATATCGAACAAAAGTGAAAGAGTGAAATCCTTAACATACCAAATCCTGAAGTCATGAGAAAATTAAGAGACTTGAATATTTCTTTGTTTAAACTATGCCTTGCAAATTATTTTACCATGTAAGTCGAATTATGATCACGTGGAAATCCTTATTTTAAATTATGCCATTTAATTATTAGTGGATGATTAACTCAAATTGTGTATTACCTACAAGCAGGTTTTGTTAAATTTAATTAAAGGCTTTGAAACCCCTAAATCATGCTAGGTGTTAACTTACTCAGCACGTTTTGCTGACCCAAACCATTTCATTCTTTTTCCTACAGAGCATATGGATTATACTGAGCACGTACATGCATGGGAATTTTTGGGAATGCTTTATCTTAAATTTGCATTGGACTATCGTATGAACGGGCCTGTTTAACCCGTGTTTTGGCCATGTCGGCCTTCATATTTAAATTTCCGCTGCAACTTATTATTTTAATCATGTATGGATGATATTACATTATTATTTTTAAGTAATTCCGGACTTGCTTTTAAAACTTTTTCCAACACTTATAGCCTTGCATCTCTTTAGCAAGCTCGGAGAAACCGTGTCTTGCTAGGGAGGTGCGGCGGTGACACCTCGGCCTGGGTTATCAAATCCGGGGTGTTACAATTATTCCTACCCGAGTTATTATTAGCTCTGCGGTTCTTATTTCTCTTGTCTTCTCCTTGGGGACCTCGGCTAATCTTACCTATCGCCTTCCGTTTCAGTCCTTGGACTCGTGCAACCACTACCGCACGATCATAAACAGCTTGTAGGTCAGGGTAGTGCACACCCGTGATCACTCCCCTAATGGCCAGGTTTAGCCCCATCTCAAACTTCTGGGCCTTTTCCACATCGGTCGGCACCAACCTTGGCGCAAATCGTACCAGTTCCTTAAACCGGGTGTAGTATTCCTGCACCATTTGTCCTTCTTGTTTTAACGATAGGAATTCCTCGTACATCGCCGCCTTGGTGCTCATTGGGTAAAATCTGTCCCTGATCTGTAATGTCTCAGTCACACACACTTGTAGATATTGTCCGCTTTGGGCCAACCCCCTCACAGCTTTCAAACGCGTTTACAAGGGAGAGGTGTTACAATCGATGTGGGATGTTACAATCCAACCCCCTAGGGGCCCAGCGTTCCCGCTGGCACACCAGTCTGGGTACTGGCTCTGATACCATCTGATACCATCTCTATAACGCCCCGAAAATTCAAACCCGATTTTCGCAAGCATTACCGCCGTACTAACTATCCTAAAAGGGTCTTGAGGCAAAAAAAAACCATCCCGATGGTTAAGGTGTAGTGGTCTAGGCATGGGGCTGAAGATGCTACTTGGGAAACCGAGGAGCATATGAAGCTGAAGTACCCAGACTTGGACTTGACTCCGTTGTCTTGAGGTAACATCTTTCCCCTTATTTTGATTTTGATCATGTTCTTGAATGTGCATTTCGGGGGCGAAATGATCGCAAGGGGGAGGAATGTAATGACCCGATTTAATTAATTGGACTGTTTAGATAATTTGGTATTTGGTTATCTTGCATTTCAGCCCGGATGGGGTTAAATTGTTATACTCGGAGAATGAATGGGGCGTCATCTGTAATTACTCTTTTATTGGAAGTATAATGGGGTGTCTTTTGTAATTTGAGGAATAGAAAGAAAAAGAAACGGGAGAGAGAGGAGAGAACGGCCGAGAGGAAGGAAAGGTTTGGAGTAATCTTCGGCTCGTTCAAACTATCGCGTTTCTTGGCCGATTGATTAATCGGTTGTTGTTAAGTGTTTCTCTTCGTTGTCTTATTCGCAATGATTTTTATTTCGTTCATTTTGGTGGTGATTTGGAGATGTTTTGAATTGGTAGGATTTGGAGATTTGTGAGTTGATCGATCGATCGAATTGGACATTCGGAGGTGGTCAATCGTTGGGAAGATATTAGGCAAGGGATTTGTGTGCTTAAATTACGTATTTGGGGGTATTGGGGTGAATTCTGGCAAGGGTTATATGTGTTGTACCATTATTTCTCTGAAATTTCTTGGAAAGCATTCTGCTTAGGAACTTCAATTTCATTAAATTTATGAATTCGTCTATACGGTACGATATAGGCAGAGTCAAAGTGAATATCTCTTTAAGTCTTGATTCTTCTTATGAATCCGTTAATTGGTATCTTGAAATTAAAAATCTGATGATTCCCACTTTTGTTTTGAATTGGCCGAGTGGACTAGAGGTGGCGAATTGGGGCATTGATTTTTCTATTAACTCAACTCGTGGGTGTATATCTGTATGAGTACATTCCCTCCAGAATTGGTATTGAAGTGTTGTAAGACTATTCTAGGTGGATTTTGGATTAGATAATTATATCAGTACATATATGTATAAGTTATTTTGATCTTAATTATATGTGGTTGTTGTCTAATACAAGATATAGAGAAATTCTTGTTGGAACTATAGCAGAATAAGTATGATATTTGATAAGCATGGGATTTATCTTGTAAATGGTGATGGGTCACCAAAGCATGAAATACGTGGTTGATTATGCATTTTTTTTTTTTTTTTTTTACCATCTTATGGAATGACTAGTTAAGTGTTTATATTGTTGTGACCTATTCTCTAGTATTATGATTGAATTTGTGGAATTGGCCCCTTGTGGGGGTATTGAGTATAATTGATCGGGCAGCCTTCATAGGTGTTGTTGAGTCCCGATGGCCCTGCGGGGTGGATTATTGGTTGTGATATCTGGTTTAATGGTTGTTATGCCTGGATATTGGCTGTGATGCCTGTGGTCCCTGCGGGGATGGTATATGTTACCCTGTAACGGGTTGGAGTTGATGTTATCCTCACCCGTGGGTTCATACCGCCTGGGTTTTAGGTGCCGGCTAGGCATATTCATTTGCATGAACATATAGGATAGATAGGTGTATGTTAGGTCATGCATCACGTGCATAAATTGTATGCTTGTGGTTGAAGCACCGATATGGGACGGTGTGATGATTAATTGCTTTATTTATATTCTGTTTTGTTATTCATGCTTTTATTTATTTATTACTATTATTATTATTATTATTATTATTATTATTATTATTATTATTACCCATGTTACCCTATTTTTCCCCTTACTCCCCGGCACGTAGCCTTGCTCAGTACGTTGTACTGACCCCCTTTGCTTTTGTTTGTTTTATAGATCCTGCTGGAGGCGCTGGAGCATGATTTGGGTATGGGGGATGAGAGATCACATAGATAGGATTCTCATGTTCATGTTATTATGTTATTTATGTGGTACTCTATTGTTTTTTAATTCACTTGATATCTATCTGACTAGTTGAGGCCTGTGAGCCTAAGAGTTATATTCTGTCAGCCTGTAGCCTTAAGTGTTTACTGTTTTGGGCTGGTAGCCCTATTTCTGATATATTGGCAGAATGCCAGATTATGTTTGAAAGGCTTGTAGCTTGATACTTTGACAGGGATTATTTTTATTCAGTTGTTATGTGGGGATTACCTTCGTGCCTATGTGTTTTATTTTATTTTAGATTTCGCATGAAATTGGATTAATTAGATGATCACTTTAGGTTGCTCAGCCTTGTACTAGCTGTTTTAAATTAGCTGGCCACTAGTTTAGTATAGTTAGTACGGCGGTAATGCTTGCGAAAATCAGATTTGAATTTTTGGGGCGTTACATTGAGCAGTTCCATAAGCTCTGCCCACGAATAGGGCTTTTACGGAGGCAGAGTATATCTCAGCATCAAATTGTGCCACTCAAGCAATTTGGTTGAGGAAAGTACTGGAGTTCTTACGGCATAAGCAAGAGGCCCCTACTTGTGTTTTATATGACAACCAGTCAGCAATATCTCTATCCAAACACCCAGTTTTACATGGACGCGACAAAAATATTGAGATCAAATATCACAAACTTAGAGAGTTAGTGGAAGAAAACAAATAAGTCTGGAGTATTGCCCAAGTGAATGCCAAGTTGCGGACTTGTTCACCAAACCTTTAAAGTTGGAGTCATTTCTAAATTTAAAGAAGCATGTTGGAACGACCATAGTAGCAGACTTGGTTTAAGGGAGGCATTGTTATTCATATTAAACCAAGTCAAATATTAGTCCCATTAAATTAGATTATGTTAGTCCCATTAAATTGTTGGGGGATTTTCGCAGTATGTGGATATGAGAATCAATATAGGAAGAACTTGGATAATCAATTGGATTGTGTGTAGAACACTTTCCTAAAGTTGTATTTTGCCACTGCAAATCAACTTTGGGATAATCCAAAAGATGCACTCTAATTTCGAAAGAAATAAGAGAATTGGCTTAGAGGATTGTTGAATTATTGTGTTTGTAGTGTTTTTGTGTTTCTTGGCGTTTCTATGAATTCTGCAGGAATTCATATTTATAGAGGATGAATGTAGTAGTAATTGGAAGACACAACCATTGATGAAAGGTCATGATTCTTGAAAGATACAACTAATTATGAAGGGGTGCAATTGTTGAAATTCAAATTTGAATTTCAAGTTCAATTTCAAATTCAAAAACAGATTTGAATTCAAATTTCAAATTCAATTGCTGATAGTTAATTTATCCAGCAATACGAATTTAAATTAGTCATGACCATGACTAAATACCCCCCACATAACTGCACAAGGAAAAAGACAAAACAAGTTCCAGCAAACTACACTGGTCTTATTCATGACCATGATTAAGTCTACTCTCGTTTGCTGTATTGAAAGACAAAAGAGAATGAAATTCCAGCAACCTATCTACAATTTAGTCATGGTCATGACTAACCCATAGGCTGCTTGCTGTCTTTCTTTTCCTTCCACATCTTTCCATATACCTCCTAATTCATTCCTCTTGACCTCTCGCTAGGTCATCCTTTGTCGTAGTGGCTTATGTGAGTGTGCACTCCGCACCTCCTAACCCACATTATATAGCTCGACTACAACATAAGCCAAACTTTAGTAAATCCAATTACACCAAAATACATGATGACACTAAAATCATCAACAATCCTCCCCCCATTTTAGTGTAATCCATGATTTCTAAATCCACACAATAAAACCAAACTCATGCATAAATGAAAATATCGTGACGATTGAATTTCCATCTTAGTACGATACACATTCCAAGCATTCGAGAATCAAGGTGTCCTTAGGATTGAACCTTTCAACTCATTTGAATACATGAAGATAACGTACACACAAGTTAATTACAACACTCCAAGCCTTCACTTGACGCTATCTACGGCCATGCGTCCCTATCCATTCATAAGCATATACAAAGCCAAGTCCAAGCTTTTTGAAGCGGCCACACTCCATGCTCATATAGGTAGCTCTTTTAACTCGTGCACCTGCATATGCACTTTTTCAAAAGAGCTATTAAGAAATAAATTTTGTAACACCCCGGATTTGATAACCCAGGCCGGGATGTCACCGCCACATCTCTCTAGCAAGACACGGATTATCCGAGCTTGCTAAAGAGATGCAAGGCTATAGGTATTGCAAAAAGATTTAAAAACAAGTCCGGAATCTATGTAAAAATAATAAGTATCATCCACACACATAGTAGTAATAATGTATCGCAGCGGAAAGATGTAAAATGGGCCGACATGGCCAAAACTCGGGATTTACATGCCCGTTATGCAAGTATTGTAAAAAGCAAATAAACAATGTTTAATAAATCCATCCCCCAATGCACATGCTATGCATTATCTCCGTACTCTGAAAGAAAAGAGAAAACAACAATTTTATCAGTATATAAAATACTGAGTAAGTCGATCCTAACATAGCAATAAAGGGATTTAATTAGATAATTTAAAATTTCACTCCTATCATGCATTCACGAAATTTAAAGGAAATAATAATTTTAATTGTGTATTTAAACATGCATCTAATCCACAATAATAATTTAGTCATGCCATGAAATTTAAAGACATAATTTAAATGCATAATTTAAGACATGCAAAAATAAATAAATACTTAAAAATATTAAATCTTTTATTTCCCCCGTTACGTAACCATTTCTCAGTGTTTTGTATAGCCGGTGATCCGGCGGCCGCAGCCGTGTCGTAAGTATCTTGTATAGCCGGTGATCCGGCGGCCGCAGCCGTATCTGCCATACCCAGTAACACTCCGGAGCCTCGAGAAATCCATACGGACAACCCGAGAGAGTAGGCCATGTATCTCCCGCCAACTGGCGTAATATTTCATCAAATTCTCTCGTCCATTATAGGCCCGAAGAGAAAAGGCTAGAGGGGCACCCTGCAGAGCACTCACCCTCCCCCAAGTATCTCATGTATCGTTTAGATTTAATGTATCGGGGTTTTTCAAAAGTGTAGATGTATCGTGTTTCAAATCTTTAACCGTTTGTTTCGAAATTTCAAAACTCTTCGATTTAAACGTATCTTGGCGTCACAGTTTGCGCCTTTCTCATTTAAAAATCCGTTTCAAGCCCAAAAATTCTGAAATCTTCACACTTTATGCAAAACACCCTAACGAACAACTTTCGTGTTTTAACTTTTTCGAAATAAGTTGAGGAAACATGTCAAAAATCGATTTTATCATGCAATCAGAAAACTGTCCGAACTCAGGTTTGACACAGTTCAAAATCTCGACTTTTTAACATATCAAATGGACTCCAAAAATTCTGAAATTTAATATGCACATACTAGACATGATTATCTACAACTTTCATTTAGATTGTAAAGATCAAATCGGACTAGAAACTATAGAAATAAATTCACTAAGTTCGAACATTTTCATAGACAGATTTCCACACGTTTTGTCAAAGCAGTCTCTTTTCGATGCGATTTAAAATAGCAAACGTTAACGAAAATGGCTGAAATTTTTACACAACCTAGATTTATGTGTTAGGATTAAAAGTCTAGTTTTGAGTTTTTCGGATTGAATCCTCGAAATATGGGTTTTAGGCCGATTACAGAAACTGCGCAAGATGGGGTTTTTAAGTTCGATTTTTACGTTTCGTTACATTACGCCTATACCGGACGCCCCGAAATCACCCGTATTGATATGGAAGGCTCAACTTACAGTAGTGAAGTTCTTGAGTCGTCCTAGGGTCGCTCGGCTCGTCCAAAATCCTACGAACGGATCTACGAAGTGCAAAGTTCCCGACTTTGGCCACGAACGTATTTGAATTCAACGAATCAAGAGTTAGATTGGGGATTCGAGAGGAAAAACGGGAATGAGGACTTAAGAGAATACTTACCAATGATCTAAGGACTGTGATCCTTGATCTACTCGTTCCTACGGTCGTCGGTGGTGGTCGGAAAGTCGTCGGAAGTTCGTCGGGAGAGCTTTTTGGCTTGGGAGGGTTTGAGAGTGACTTGGGGACTTGGTGACTGAAGAATGGGCAAGGGAGGCAGCCCTAGGTCGCCCTTATTCCCTTCCCCCGTCCAAAATTCGCCTTCCAAAGTCGGGAGGTCGAATTATGGTAAGAAATCGCCGAAAACGCGCGAGTTGCCAAAACCTGTAGGGCCACGCGGGGTTGGCGCGCCTTTTAGCCAAACCCCGCCCGGCCAGCGCGCGAGACTCGCCTGGACTGCGGTCCGGGCGGGTCCGTGCGATCCGATCCGTCGGGTCTTTTCTCCTCTCTTTCGGACTTCTATCCTTCCCCGTTTTCGCGCTCGATTTTTCCGGGTCATTTCCGGATTATGCTTCTCATCATAAATTTATTCCGTCTCAATTCGATTACGTGCTTGAAATCCTAAGACCGTCGGTTTTGGTCTGTCGGGTTCTAATTCGTCGTCCTTGACTTCCGTGCATTTCCGCGTCTACGGGTTCTCGGAAACAAAACCTTCTCTCCTATTGGATTAATTCCTATTTTTATATTCTAAAATTTACGGGTATTACAGTCTACCCCCCTTAAGAACCAACTTCGTCCTCGAAGTTGTACTTCATCCTCTCGCGAGTTCGGGAATTGTTTGATTAAGCGATTGTATTATTGTGTGTCGTTGTTTGTTATTATTTGACTGAACCCAGAATTGAATTTCCGAGTTGCCTACGTACCCCGTGAAGGGATCAAGTCATTACGTAGTTCAAAACAATTTGAATTTGTTTATTTGGGGTACAAAGTATTCGTACAAAATATTCAGAAATACTCGGGTCGTCACATCCTCCCCCTCTTAAGATTACAGTTATGTCCCCATAACTGTTGCTGCACTGTCTTGGAGTAGGGTTGGGTAACGCTCCCTCATGTCTGCTTCCAGCTCCCACGTTGCCGTCTCACGTCGGCATAGCTCTTTTGTCGGTCTTGCGCGGCTCTCATCTTCCCTTGGATTATTTTGACTTGTTGAGCCATATCCTCAACAAGTTGCGGTCCAATTACCATAGTCCTCTCGCCCTCTTCCCAGCTCAATGGGCTTCGGCATTTGCGTCCATACAGTGCCTCGAAAGGTGCCATGCCGATGCTAGCATGGTAGCTGTTGTTGTAGGAAAATTCGATCAAGGGTAAGTGATTTTCCCAACTTCCCTTAAACTCTAATACGCATGCCCTCAGCATGTCTTCCAAAGTTTGGATCGTCCTTTCCGTTTGTCCATCCGTCATGGGATGGAACGCGGTACTCATCTTTATCTTCGTACCGAGGGCTTCTTGTAGTTTTGTCCAAAAATGTGAGACGAATCTACTGTCTCTGTCCGAGATGATGTCGTGTGGTACTCCATGTCGTCGTACCACGTTGTCGACATATGCCCTTGCCAATTGGTCCATGGACCAGGTATCCTTCATGGGGATAAATATGGCAGCTTTTGTCAACCTATCCACGATCACCCAGATTTTATTCATCCCCTTCGGTGAACGTGGTAACCCCGAAACGAAGTCCATTGAAATGCTATCCCATTTCCAACTTGGGATTTCCAATGGCTGCATTAATCCTAAGGGTTTCTGCCGTACGGCCTTGACCTTCTGGCAGGTAAGGCATCTCGCCACAAACTCGGCTATTTCTCTCTTCATGTTCGGCCACCAATAGTTCTTCTTTATGTCCTTGTATAGCTTCTCGCCTCCGGGGTGGACCGAATATGGGGTATCATGGCCTTCCTCCATTACTCTTAGCTTCAGGTCCTCGCATTTTCGTGGTATGCACCACCTTCCTTTGAAGCGGATGCTTCCGTCCTCATGGATTTTAAAATCCATTGCCTTTCCCTCAGCAATGCTCTTCCTAATTTCCTCCAACTTTTCATCACCCTGTTGTGCTAGCCGTATCTCATCAAGTATGGTAGATCCTACTACCATCGTGTTGACGACCTCACTTACTTCGCCGGAGTGTACCAACTCCAGACTTAATTTCGCCAAGTCTCTGTACAACTCGGTCGGTACTACGAGTGAGTTCACCACGTGTTGAGTCTTTCGACTCAAGGCATCGGCCACGACGTTGGCCCTTCCTTCGTGGTACGCGATTTCCAGGTCGTAATCCTTAATCAGTTCCAACCACCTTCTTTGCCTCAAATTCAGCTCTTTTTGCGTGAATATATACTTGAGGCTCTTATGGTCGGTGAACATCCGACACGTTCGCCCATAGAGGTAATGCCTCCATATCTTTAGAGCGAACACGACTGCGGCTAGCTCCAAGTCGTGCGTCGGGTAGTTCTCTTCGTGTGGCTTTAGTTGACGTGATGCATATGCTATAACCCTTTGATCTTGCATTAGCACGCATCCCAATCCTTCCTTCGAGGCGTCGCTGTACACCTCGAAGTCTCCATCTTCCGATGGTAATGTCAACACCGGTGCTGTAGTAAGCCGTTTCTTCAATTCTTGGAATGCGGAATCACACTCGATGGTCCAGTCGTATTTCACCCCTTTCTTTAACAGCTGCGTCAATGGGCGAGCAATCCTTGAGAAATCCTTTACAAACCTTCGGTAGTACCCTGCCAATCCGAGAAAACTTCTTATCTCGGTTGGATTCTTCGGTGGCACCCATTCGGTCACTGCCGAAATCTTTGCTGGGTCTACTGCCACTCCGTTGGCGGATACGATATGTCCCAGAAATGCCACCTCTTTTAGCCAGAAGTCGCATTTGGACAGCTTGCCATACAGCTGATTGGCTCGTAAGATCCCTAACACTTTGTGTAAGTGTTCGGCATGCTCTTCTTCGCTTTTCGAGTAGATCAGGATGTCATCTATGAACACCACCACACATTGATCTAATAGTTCTCGAAACACGTTATTCATGAGATTCATGAACATCGCTGGGGCGTTCGTCAGCCCGAATGGCAGCACCGTGAATTCGTAATGCCCGTAGCGAGTTCTGAATGCCGTCTTTGGGATATCTTTTTCGGCGATCCTTAACTGGTGATATCCGGATCGTAGGTCGATCTTTGAAAATACTGAGGCTCCCTTCAGTTGGTCGAACAAATCCTCGATTCTTGGCAACGGGTACTTGTTCTTGACCGTGACTTGGTTAAGTCCTCTATAATCGATGCATAGTCGTAGACCTCCATCTTTCTTCTTCACGAATAAGACCGGGGCTCCCCATGGGGACGTGCTCGGCCTTATGTAGCCCTTTTCTAGCAACTCCTCGAGTTGTTCTTTTAGTTCCTTCATTTCCAGCGGCGCCATGCGGTAAGGAGCCTTCGAGACAGGCTCCGTTCCCGGAATAAGATCTATAGTGAATTCCAGATCTCTCTCAGGCGGCATGCCGGGAACGTCTTCCGGGAATACATCCGGGTATTCTCTCACCACCGGAATGTTATCCACCTTGACCTCTTCGGCCTCAAGGTTATGAATGTAGCAAGCATATAACGCGTAACCCTTACGCATTAAGCTACATAGCTTCATGGCATTAACTACCTTGGTAGACTTCTTAGGGGGTTGGGAGTAAAAGATGACTCTCCTTCCCCGACTCTTTGACAACGTGATCTTTTGTTTTTGGCAATCGATCACGGCTTTATATTGGGTTAGCCAATCCATTCCTAGTATGACGTCAAAATCCTGTAGTTCGAATTCTACTAAGTTCGCGAAAAACTCTACGTTCTTTATAACTATCGGAATTCCGTTATATCGCTTAGAGCATGATACTACCTCTCCCGATGGAAGTTGAATCCCTAAGTTAATCAGTTCGCACTTAGGTAGATCTAGTTCAGGTAAGACCCTAGATGATATTATCGAACAACTAGCTCCTGAATCAAATAGAACTCTAAGGGGTGTACTTAAGACATGGAACGTACCTCCCATTACGTCCCCTTGCATAGGCACATCTGCCTCATTGATGACATTCAATCGCCCCATTGGACGTCCCGGGTTGCCTTGCTGATCCCGGTTCAGGTTCTGATTCTGTTGCTGATTTGGATTCTGTGGGGGACGTTGATTCTGATTGAGATTCTGGTTCTGAGGGGGTCTATACCCCTGGTTGTTTCCATTCCGTCCATCCTGGTTGCGAGGCTGAGTTGGCCCCGTGCCTAAATCCTCTCTCTTGGTGATGTTTTCCAGTCGGGTGCGGCACTCATTCGCCATGTGGCCGTTGCGACCACACCTGTAGCAGGCGCCCTGTTGGGGGCACCCTCTGGCCAAATGAGGCCTGCCGCATCTCGGGCAAGGTGGTACCGGGTTACCCCGGAAAAGGGTTCTATCGTCATATCCTCTGTTGTCGTTTTGAGGGGGTCTATTCAGATCTCCCCGAAAGTTGTTCCCTACAGCATTGTTTCCGGAACGGTTGTCTCTACCCCTCTTATCCTGACCCTGAGATCCTCGGCTGGGTTCTCCACTCACTTTCCTTTTTAGTTGTTGCACCCTTGCAACAGCTACCGCACGATCGTACACCGATTGTAGGTCTGGGTATGGGACGCCAGTGATCACCTCTCGTATAGCCAAGTTTAGCCCCATTTCAAATTTCTGTGCCTTCTCCACGTCTGTCGGCACGAGTCTCGGTGCGAAACGCACCAACTCCTTGAAACGGGTGTAATATTCTTGGACTGTTTGCCCTCCTTGCTTCAGTGATAAGAATTCCTCGTACATGGCGGACTTTGTGCTCATGGGATAGAAGCGATCCCTGATCAGACTCATGAATTCTTCCCAAGAATAGGGTTCTTCGTCCTCAGCTAGCTTATCTTGCATGGCACGCCACCAGTCATCCGCCTCCCCTCCGAGATAGTACGATGCCACAGGCACCTTCTCGCCAATTGGGCACTTCACCGCGTTTAGTAGCTTGTCGAATGTTCGGATCCATTCTTCAAGTTTGGCCGGGTCCTCTTCTCCGGCGTAGTTCGGCGGACGATATGAGTTCACCATAGCTAGGTAGTTAATGCGGGCCTCGGGTGGAGGTACCGCAGCGGCCTGGCCTTGGTTCACATGCGCGTTCCCTATCGCGATGAGAACCTCTTCTAGAGTCCGTAGGCGCGCGTCCATGTTGTTTGGCATGGGGTTTGCCGGCTCCTCTTGAGCGTGTACCCCTTCGCCGGGTATGGGCATATCTGGTTGCATAGGGGTTTCGTTGGTGTTTGGAGTAGTGGGCTGAGCGCGTGCTCTTCCTCTCGGTGCCATGCTGTTGCAAGAACAAGAGAGTTTAGATTCCTTTGTTGAAGTATTATGTAATACTTAGGAAATAATTTGACTAAATAAATGACGATATTAACAGGTATCAGTTCTGTTGGAACCTGTTAGTATAGGTTGTTGGGGTTTAGCGTATTGTTTGTTGTCATTCGGGGTTGGTTCTACTTACTGCTTTGTTTTTGTTTTGTTATTTTTTTTTTTTTTTTTTTTTTTTTGCGTGAACAGTAACCTGTTCAGGTTTTCTTTTCTTCTTTTTTTTTTTTTTTTTTTTTTTTTTTTTTTTTTCAGACCCTAGGGTTCAGGGTTTAGGGTTGGAGATACCCTTGTCCGTTATCTCCATACAAAGTATATTCATATATATTTACTACTTGTATTTTTGTTTAGTTGTTATCTATAGGTCATTGATTATTATTAACTTGTTCGTTTGTTTGATCGGGTTTTAGTAGGGTATTCGAAGAGAAGTAATTTAGTTAAAATGTAAGGAATACTTTAAATATAATTGTATAAAATAAATGCTTGTAGATTTATTACTCAAGAGAAAATTTTTCAGCTGATTACAAGCATTCGTAACAGGAAGGAAATAGTAGTGCTGGTACTAAAAAAAGAATATAGATAGTAGTGCATCAGTATGGACTCCTAAGTATAGGGTGACTAGGCAGGTACATCCTCGATGGGGTCGTCCTCGTCGCTGGATACGTCAATCGGTGCTGCGGCATTAGGGTGAGGTCCCGGGTTCTGAAGGACCCCCCCGTCAATCTCATTGGCCAAGGTAGTCAACTCCCAGGCTACGTTTCCTATTTGTTCCTCCAAGTCATCACCCTTGTCTTGGAGTTGGGCCATTTGGGCTTGGAGTTCGGCGACTTGATTTTGCAGCTGGGTTATGTTATGATGATCGGTCTCCCTAAGATGCCCCAGATGGGCCACTTGGCCCTCTAGTTGTCCTACTCGAGTCTTGAAATAGTTGACATGTTGTTGGGACTCTAAATATGCGTTAGTCAGTTTCACCATCAAGTTGACCATGTTCATGTTGGGTTCGGCCATCTAGTGTCAACAAGGAGGTTAGAGTTAGAGTATGTTTCGGATATAAATCATGACATGCGGGAATTTAAATCTATATGAATATGCACATGCAATCCCCCCAAAAATTGATCTTAGTGTATTTAATCATGGGTAAAAAAAAGTTGGGCCTATATCGGGCCACAATAATAGTTTGGACTTTAAAAAGTAAAAACATGGGTATTGGGTCGAAATGGTTGGGCTTAAAATAAATAATTATAAATATTGGGTCAAAATAATTTAACCCTCTTTTGGGCTCAAAATATTATACTACTTGGGTAAGAAAATTTTTGGGCTCAAATTTTGGGCTAAAATAATAATACTAGTAGTCTTAAAAATAATAATGATAATAATAAATTTAAAAATAATACTTAGTTCAAATATTTAAAATAAAAATAGTAGTAGCTTCAAAATATTCCGGGCTTTGATACCAACTTGTAACACCCCGGATTTGATAACCCAGGCCGGGATGTCACCGCCACATCTCTCTAGCAAGACACGGATTATCCGAGCTTGCTAAAGAGATGCAAGGCTATAGGTATTGCAAAAAGATTTAAAAACAAGTCCGGAATCTATGTAAAAATAATAAGTATCATCCACACACATAGTAGTAATAATGTATCGCAGCGGAAAGATGTAAAATGGGCCGACATGGCCAAAACTCGGGATTTACATGCCCGTTATGCAAGTATTGTAAAAAGCAAATAAACAATGTTTAATAAATCCATCCCCCAATGCACATGCTATGCATTATCTCCGTACTCTGAAAGAAAAGAGAAAACAACAATTTTATCAGTATATAAAATACTGAGTAAGTCGATCCTAACATAGCAATAAAGGGATTTAATTAGATAATTTAAAATTTCACTCCTATCATGCATTCACGAAATTTAAAGGAAATAATAATTTTAATTGTGTATTTAAACATGCATCTAATCCACAATAATAATTTAGTCATGCCATGAAATTTAAAGACATAATTTAAATGCATAATTTAAGACATGCAAAAATAAATAAATACTTAAAAATATTAAATCTTTTATTTCCCCCGTTACGTAACCATTTCTCAGTGTTTTGTATAGCCGGTGATCCGGCGGCCGCAGCCGTGTCGTAAGTATCTTGTATAGCCGGTGATCCGGCGGCCGCAGCCGTATCTGCCATACCCAGTAACACTCCGGAGCCTCGAGAAATCCATACGGACAACCCGAGAGAGTAGGCCATGTATCTCCCGCCAACTGGCGTAATATTTCATCAAATTCTCTCGTCCATTATAGGCCCGAAGAGAAAAGGCTAGAGGGGCACCCTGCAGAGCACTCACCCTCCCCCAAGTATCTCATGTATCGTTTAGATTTAATGTATCGGGGTTTTTCAAAAGTGTAGATGTATCGTGTTTCAAATCTTTAACCGTTTGTTTCGAAATTTCAAAACTCTTCGATTTAAACGTATCTTGGCGTCACAGTTTGCGCCTTTCTCATTTAAAAATCCGTTTCAAGCCCGAAAATTCTGAAATCTTCACACTTTATGCAAAACACCCTAACGAACAACTTTCGTGTTTTAACTTTTTCGAAATAAGTTGAGGAAACATGTCAAAAATCGATTTTATCATGCAATCAGAAAACTGTCCGAACTCAGGTTTGACACAGTTCAAAATCTCGACTTTTTAACATATCAAATGGACTCCAAAAATTCTGAAATTTAATATGCACATACTAGACATGATTATCTACAACTTTCATTTAGATTGTAAAGATCAAATCGGACTAGAAACTATAGAAATAAATTCACTAAGTTCGAACATTTTCATAGACAGATTTCCACACGTTTTGTCAAAGCAGTCTCTTTTTGATGCGATTTAAAATAGCAAACGTTAACGAAAATGGCTGAAATTTTTACACAACCTAGATTTATGTGTTAGGATTAAAAGTCTAGTTTTGAGTTTTTCGGATTGAATCCTCGAAATATGGGTTTTAGGCCGATTACAGAAACTGCGCAAGATGGGGTTTTTAAGTTCGATTTTTACGTTTCGTTACATTACGCCTATACCGGACGCCCCGAAATCACCCGTATTGATATGGAAGGCTCAACTTACAGTAGTGAAGTTCTTGAGTCGTCCTAGGGTCGCTCGGCTCGTCCAAAATCCTACGAACGGATCTACGAAGTGCAAAGTTCCCGACTTTGGCCACGAACGTATTTGAATTCAACGAATCAAGAGTTAGATTGGGGATTCGAGAGGAAAAACGGGAATGAGGACTTAAGAGAATACTTACCAATGATCTAAGGACTGTGATCCTTGATCTACTCGTTCCTACGGTCGTCGGTGGTGGTCGGAAAGTCGTCGGAAGTTCGTCGGGAGAGCTTTTTGGCTTGGGAGGGTTTGAGAGTGACTTGGGGACTTGGTGACTGAAGAATGGGCAAGGGAGGCAGCCCTAGGTCGCCCTTATTCCCTTCCCCCGTCCAAAATTCGCCTTCCAAAGTCGGGAGGTCGAATTATGGTAAGAAATCGCCGAAAACGCGCGAGTTGCCAAAACCTGTAGGGCCACGCGGGGTTGGCGCGCCTTTTAGCCAAACCCCGCCCGGCCAGCGCGCGAGACTCGCCTGGACTGCGGTCCGGGCGGGTCCGTGCGATCCGATCCGTCGGGTCTTTTCTCCTCTCTTTCGGACTTCTATCCTTCCCCGTTTTCGCGCTCGATTTTTCCGGGTCATTTCCGGATTATGCTTCTCATCATAAATTTATTCCGTCTCAATTCGATTACGTGCTTGAAATCCTAAGACCGTCGGTTTTGGTCTGTCGGGTTCTAATTCGTCGTCCTTGACTTCCGTGCATTTCCGCGTCTACGGGTTCTCGGAAACAAAACCTTCTCTCCTATTGGATTAATTCCTATTTTTATATTCTAAAATTTACGGGTATTACAAATTTCATCCTACCTACTTGCAGGTCCGAACACATACCTTGGGATGTACTATTTATGTGTTCCAATTTCTCTGGGTAAGCTTTCCACATTGAATTCAGCTTCCAACGTTGTATTGGAAGAGAATTTGGTATCTTACCAATAGAAATTTTTAATTGGACTTCAAACCCATCCCTATGGCCGACTTGTGAACCAAGTCCCTATCTAATCCCTTTGTCAAATGATCAGCTAGATGTAATACCATAGAAATTACCCGAAATAATTTTAATTCATTAAGTAGACTTTTATTAAATATTTAAACACTTGCTTAAAGAATTAGTATATTGATTTTTTTACAAAACAATACTTGTAAAATTATATATGTAAATTTGTCTTTTCCAAAAGAAATATGAATTTCAATTTCAAGGGTAATAGAATTATACTCCCTCCGTTTTTTTTTTTAAGTTCACCATTAGCATAGTAGATACTATTCATTGAGTAACTTTAATTTAACTTTTTCATATAGTTATATAAGATAAAACATAGTCAAGTGAGATCTTGTTGGATTCGTCTAATCACGTAGTTTTAGAATATCAAACTTTTATAATTTTTACTTATATATAATATGAGATATTGATGATTGAAAATGTGCATTGGATTGCGTGCAGTGCAGGATGGGTGAAGTTAAAAAAAAATGGAGGGAGTATAGTTTATGGAATATTTTTTTAAATATATTGTTTAAATTATAAGTTTTTATATATATACACATTGGTCTTGAAAATTATTATGAGGATAGTATGTGAATATTTTAAGTACTTTGATATTCATTATGGAATAAATTTTTATAAAAATAAAAGTATGAGTTTTTATATGAATCTATGAGAATTAACTTTTATATATAAGAAAATATATTCATAGATTATAATTTTTATTTGATGATGACATGAAGACTTTGTGGTTTGGGTATTGTTATGAATAAAATAAAACCATACAAGTATATTATTATTATCTTTTTGAAAGCACATTAATATAAATACAATACTTGAAATAAATAAATAAATATTATATTACCATATCCAACTCATTGAGTATAAATGCATGCACTAAATAATGGCAAGAATAATGATTTTTGTAGACAAGCTAATACTTCAATCATTTTCATGATACACTACTTACACAAATATAAGGTTAAAAGCAATTGCAAGAAATTTTCTTCCTAAACAAATAGATGAAAAATCTACATGATTAACAAGTGTCTTGGATGAATGGCTAGCAAAGAAAGGTGATCAATTATCTCTTGAACCCACCAAGATTAATAGCCTCCATAATAGGCAAACCATTATG
Source organism: Hygrophila difformis (assembly GCA_030278955.1). Lineage (NCBI taxonomy): Eukaryota > Viridiplantae > Streptophyta > Magnoliopsida > Lamiales > Acanthaceae > Hygrophila > Hygrophila difformis. The sequence goes on along the minus strand of JAOANR010000005.1, from coordinate 31,048,111 downwards.
TTAATAGACAACATGATGGACAAATTAATAGCCTCCCAAATTAATAGCCTTTTTGTTAAGCTATAAGGACCAAATGAGTGGATACAAATACTCTAACCATTATTGCTCAAGACACACTTAATTGGATGATTGGTGAGGTTGTAATCACTCTCACAATGTGTCATGTTCAATTGTTCAAATCTTAGCCTACAAATAGAGGGAGTTTCTAGCCTTCAAACACACCAATCTCATCCATCTCATTAGCCAAATTCACTACCCATTTTATTCTTCAAAGTTCTCCCACATAGTGAGCATATCTTAAGGATTGTGGAGTCTTGTAGGCTTGGCAACCTTCATCATTCTAAGAGTTCTAACTCTTCTCAACACTTGGTTAGTAAGATATCATCCTTGAAACTTGTATCTTAGAGATCTAAATCTTTTATTTTTATACTATAAATTGATTTCCCTCTATTTGTCGAATTTCAGCGAAACCCGTAATTTGTGGTGCGAATCTTGTGTTATAACGGCCATTATCTTTGAATCTCCTTGCTCTTATACATCAATTCAGTAAGTTAACACTCTCTCTTTATCCCCATCCATGTTTTAAAAGTACAAAATTAGAATTCCCTCATTATACCAAAATCTGTTCGTTTTTCGTTTACGTAAAGATCCATCTTTTTAAACAATTTTGGTTCATTAACCCTCAAAGGTTCCTTCATAAAACTTGTTCCTTATTGAGTTGAGTATATTTCTGGAAAATTTTATGATTTTTAGAACTCGTATCAAAAAGTTATGGGATCCGCTTTATCGAAAGGTCAAAATCTCTTTTTGCTAAAATCTGAGAAATGATAGTGTTTTCTGAAACCCACATTTTTGAAAGTCTTAAGTATCTCAAAGCCAAATGATTTCTTCATGAAAAATATTTATCTATGTGTTATCTACCTTGTGGTAAAATTTTAGAATTTTTGGTCGCGAATTACTATTTTTAAAACCTGCTGAAAATTATAGAGTCACTATTGAATTTCTGGCAGAATACATGTTCTATAAAGAACTCTATTTTTGAACTGTTTCCATACCTTATTTTGAAAAGTGTAAAACATAAAACTTGTTCAAATATGTGTTGAGTATCTACAGTTTTAAGTTCATAGCAATCGCCTTTCATATGAATTTTTAAACTGACTTGGCGTAAACTGCGACGTTGGACTTGATTTTTGGTCCAAATGAAAAATTGTTGGATTTTGAGATCCATGAAATGATATTTTCATATTTATGATATATTGATATGAGAGTTAAATGTTGAAATGATATTTGGCATTATTGAATGCCATTGTTATGAGGTTACTCCCTTGAGATTGTTGAAAACTCTTTTAAAGAGGATATTATGTGGAGATTTGTGAAAAACTCTTTTAAATCTATTGTGCACTATTAACTTGAGTAAGATGCCATACTTGATAGAGGCCTAATGCAATAGGGATGTGTCTTGCGGGGCCTCCCCCTCTAAATATGCCAAGACGGCATTGTTGATAAATTGTGCCAAAACGGCGTTATTGCATGTATGAGTCTATACTCTTGGGTGTATCTGTGATGGGTTACCCAAGGCTCCGGAGTGTGTCTGTATATGAGTCCGCTGCATGCTGATCATGACTTATGATCGATATGATATGATATGATATGATATATGGAAAATGGTGTCCTCTTGTGCATAGTTGCTACAATAGTAAGAATGAAACTTATTTATTTTGTTAAAGGTAATGTGTGTGATCCTTTTTAAAAGAAAAAATGAAAATTATTTTTTTTTTAAATGAGTGTCAACCATTATTTTAAAATCCACTTCTTAAAGTGGAGCGGGTTGACTTACTCAGTACCATTGTACTGATAAAAAGTTGTTATGTTATCTTTTTTTCAGATATTGGAGCTGACATGTGAATTGCATCTCATGACATGAGCATTTTGGGATGGGATTACTTTTCATCAAAAAGATTGTTGTTTTAAGGAACCATGTACTTTTAATCATTAATGTCCTATATATTGCGTTTAGTTTATGCTTCCGCGTGAGAAAGAACAATGACTCTGGTATTAAGTACTTTAAATTTTCTTATGACTATATTTTATAAAATTGGTAATTATTTTTAAAGTCCATATTACAAAAATTTATATGTGAAGATATTTAGCCGTAGCACTTTTCAATTAAGTTAGCCAAAGGGCGAGCCTGACTGACAAGTGTGGCGGTAATATTCTGAAACCTTATGAGGATAAATTTCGGGGTGTTACAGAGTGGTATCAGAGCGTATTTTTAAACTCTAAGTATTTGTAAACTGTTAAATATAGAACTGCATGAGGTGATTCTGTCTAAGGAGTCTGGTTTTTAAAGATTGTCCGTCAGCCGGTGGCTCTACCAGTCTTTCCTGGGAATCAACTTTGTAGCTCTATATTTTAACTAGTTGGCAAATTACTTAGAAGGCGGTACCCCTCTAATCTTAGCATTTCTTGGTTAAGTTAGCAACAAGGCGAGCTTGACTAAGGGATGCGACAGTTTAACTCCGGTTTATGGATTTAAAAAAAAAGTCCATTTTGAGAAAGAAATATGCAAAAATATTTTTCAAAGGCCCATATGGGCTATGTTAAATTTTGAAACTTAGAAATTATTTTTGGGGTGGGGACATATGCATTCACGAGCATGCATCATTTTCTATAAAATTTAAAAAAAAATAAATAAAATATTGTGATGATATACTAAGTCAGTTGACCTTATCATAAGTGCTCTTTTTAAATTCTCTATCTTGTAATATTTTCTAGATTTATGAAATAAAGCTTGTTATTTCATTCCTTCTGGTTAATCTCTAAATAAAGTCATACTCCTAATTTAGACATTTCTGCGTTAACTCATCCTTATACTATGACCTAATGAGTTTTAGGACATAATCATCCCTTAGACTTGAACTCACTCTTGCTTAACCATCCTTAGCAGAATGGCACCCCGTGCAAGGACTAGAAAAACCCTCTGAAGTGTTAATGCCCTCAACAACATGGAGCCACACCAAAATTCGAACATGACTAACCACGAAGTGCCAGCAGCACTGGGTGTATCCAATCAACAAGCTGTACCACCTGCACACAATATACATCACCCTGACACCACCAACAATCAGGGCGTTGGACACAACATGGTACCTCCTAATCAGGGAGCACCCAACAACCAAACCCGTCAGAATCAAAATATGCCAAACTCGCTTGACAATGATCGCCTAAGGATCATTGAGAAAATGCTCATTGCCTTGGGTCAGGGTCAAATTAATCAAGCCACAGCAGCTGTGCCGCCACCTCAAGCGCAGCTCAATCACCTAGCAGTGGTGAACCAATACAGACCACCTCGTTATGATGGGCAGGAGGACCCTACAAAATTGGAGGATTGGATAAAAAGTTTCAACAAGCTACTCGAGGCGACTCGTTGCCCAGATGAGCAGAAGATTACTGTAGCCTCGTACTTTTTAGGAGCTGACGCAGATGACTGGTGGCAGTTACAGAAGAGAGAGCTAGATGATCATGAGGAGTATACATGGGAAAACTTTACAGAAGCTCTAAGAGAAAGGTTTTACCCGATGAGTACCAAAGCAGCAATGTATGAAGAGTTCCTATCGTTACGACAAGGAGCACAATCTGTACAAGAATACTATGTCAGATTCAAGGAGTTAGTCAGATTTGCTCCTAAGTTAGTCTCCACCGATGCCGAGAAGGCACAAAAGTTCGAAATGAGATTAAACCTCTCCATTAGAGAAGTGGTGGCTGGGGTTCAGTATCCTACCCTCCAAGCGATCTACGATCGAGCTGTCGCAGTTTCTCGTGTACAACAGATGAAGAGAAAAGCCAGGGAGTCTAGCCGCGGGTTCCAAGGACAGGACAAGAGGATTCGGGACAACCGAGGAAGCAGCAACAACAACAACCACCTCAGCAACAATAAAGGCAATATTCGAGGTGGGCAGAATTGACCCGCCTAGGGAAACAAAGGAGGGGGCAACAATGGTACTAGAAACCATGAAGGGTACATACCACAATGCCCAAAATGCAACAAGCCCCACTTGGCTAGAGGATGCCCCAAGCCGGGTACATGTTATAGATGTGGCCGAGAAGGTCATATGAGGAAGGAGTGTAAGACCCGCATTGAAAATATTTCAAAAAGAGATGACCTTATCAATATCCTCACTCAGCCAAATAATCAGGATGTGCGAAACGAAAATAATCAAGGACAGAGGCCTCAGCAAAATAGAAAACAACAAGGGAACCATGGAGCACCTATAGGGCGGCTCAATGTTATTAATCAGGTAGATCTTTCAACTCAAGGGGATGTGATAACAGGTACATTTACGGCTTTAAGTGTGCCTGTTAAGGTTTTATTCGATTCTGGAGCAAGTTGTTCGTTTATCTCTTCTAGAATCTTGCCTGAATTAGAGATGCCAAAACCTAAAATATTAACTTAGGAATTCAGTTGCCTTCGGGAAAAATTGTATCGTGCACCAAACGATACGATGGGATTCCTATAGTCATTAAGAACCTTGAGTTCTATGCAAACTTAGTAGAATTTGACCTTAAAGATTTTGATATTATATTGGGAATGGATTGGCTTACCCAATATAAAGCGGTAATTGAGTGTCAGAAACACAAAATTACACTGTCTAAGACTAGAGGCAAAAAGGTCAACTACTATGTCCAACTCCCCAAACGTAAGACTAAGGTAGTAAATGCCTTAAAATTTTATAGTCTTATGCAGAAAGGATATATGCTTTATGCATGCTATATCCATAACCTCAAGTTAAAGGAGAATAAAATTGATGACATTCCAGTAGTGAGGGAGTATCCAGATGTATTCCCAGAATAAATTCCTGGAATGCCTCCAGAACGTGAAGTCGAGTTTACAATCGATCTACTTCCCGGAACAGAACCTGTAGCAAAAGCTCCTTATCGCATGACAACCCTAGAAATGAATGAACTCAAGGAGCAACTCAAGGAATTATTACAAAAGGGGTATATACGACCTAGCACGTCGCCGTGGGGAGCACCAGTCTTATTCGTCAAGAAGAAAGATGGAGGGTTACGTCTTTGTATCAATTATAGAGGTTTAAATCAGGTAACGGTTAAAAACAAATACCCGTTACCTAGGATTGATGACCTTTTCGATCAACTTAAAGGTGCAACGGTATTCTCCAAGATAGATTTGCGATCCGGTTATCATCAACTGCGAATCGCTGAAAAGGATATTCCGAAAACTGCGTTCAGGACACGTTATGGACATTAGGAATTTACAGTGATGTCATTTGGGCTAACAAATGCCCCAGCAGTATTCATGAATCTCATGAATGATGTGTTTCGAGAATTTTTAGATCAATGTGTAGTCATTTTCATCGACGACATCTTGATCTATTCAAAGAGCAATGAAGAGCATGAGCAACACTTGCATCAAGTGCTAGAGACATTAAGGAAACACCAACTCTATGCCAAGTTGTCCAAGTGTGACTTTTGGCTAGAAAAAGTAGCATTTTTAGGCCACGTTGTATCAGCTGATGGAGTTTCTGTTGACCCAGCAAAAATGTCAGCAATCACCGAGTGGCCTACGCCTACTAATCAAACAGAAGTGAGAAGTTTTCTTGGATTAGCTGGATATTACAGGAGGTTCGTCAAGGACTTTTCCAAAGTTGCACGACCGCTGACTCAACTTTTGAAGAAAGGCTTGAAGTATGAATGGACAGAAAAGTGTGAATCATCATTTCAAGAGTTAAAGAAACGCCTCACAACAGCACCAATTTTAACATTGCCAACAGAAAATGGAGATTTTGAAGTGTATAGTGACGCTTCAAAAGAGGGGCTAGGGTGTGTTTTAATGCAACAACAGCAAGTCATTGCATATGCATCACGACAATTGAAGCCTCATGAGGAGAATTATCCGTCGCACGACCTAGAATTAGCAGCGGTAGTGTTCGCGTTAAAGATTTGGCGACACTACTTGTACGGACGAACTTGTCGGATATTCACCGACCACAAGAGCCTTAAGTACATATTTACTCAGAAGGAGTTAAACATGAGGCAACGGAGATGGTTAGAGTTGATCAAGGATTATGATTTGGACATCGCCTACCATGAAGGGAAAGCTAACGTGGTTGCAGATGCGTTGAGCCGCAAGACTCGACACGTGGCGAATACTCTTATCTTACCTTCGGAACTGTATATGGACTTGGTGTAACACCCCGGTTTTTGGTCACCCAGGTCGGGATGTCACCGCCACACCTCCCTAGCAAGACACGGTTTCTCCGAGCTTGCTAAAGAGATGCAAGGCTATGGTTTTTCAGAATTTAAATCATTCAAACAGCCCATTTATATATAATCTAAAAATATTACATCAGAGTTGCAGCGGAAAATAATATTTACATATATAATGCAGCGGAATTTAAATATAGAGCCAACATGGCCTAATCACGGGTTAAACAGGCCCGTTCGTGCAAATTCTAGTCTAAAGCTAAATTTAAAATATAATGTATTTCCCCAAAATTCCCACGTATGCATATGAGGATGCATATTCTTCACACTCTGTAAGAACAAGAAAAAGAAAATATGGTTTTGGTCAGTACTACGTGCTGAGTAAGTTAACTAATACATAACTGTGGGGTTTCAAAGCCTTTACTTAAATTTAAAGGAAACATGTGCATAATTTACATAATTCATGTAATCACGTAATTTAGGAGACATGGATTCATAAGATCATAAATATAGCTTGCAACGTAATTAGATAAGTTGCCATAAATTAAAAAAAGCAACACAAATTATCAAGGATTTAAATGGGATTCCCTTATCGATGCCTCGTTTCGATTCTTTTACAGTTCACCACCGCTAGGGCTCTTATGTCCGCCAGCCTTACGCCTGGGCTCTTATGTCCACAGGTATCATGGTCTAACTTTTAATTAGAGTTAATCCGTCCGCTAGCCATACGATCAGTGTTTCGCTAGGGCTCTTACGTCAACCTAGACATACACTTGGGCTCTTATGTCCCAAGCCGCAGAGAACATTGACAGTATCTAGCTTATTCATAACCCGCCATATTTTAATCTTCTCATTTCATATATCGTATTTCAAAGAATTTCTATCCGTTTCAACCTTAAAGGCTAATTTCACCGTTTCCACAAGATATTAAGATTTGACTCGGTCAACCACAGTTTACTCTAAAATTCGTCTAAATTCAGATTTAATTTCAAAAATTCCGAAGTTTCACGCCTGACTCTGAAACGGCGAGATCTACAACTTTTGTGTTTTAACTTTTTCAATCCGAGATACCGAAATAGGTCAAAAACACTAATTTTCACAGAACCACAAATCTGTCCGAATTTTATATGTCACAGTCTAAAGATTTCAAATTCTACCATAGTAAATTCAACTCCAAATTTGATGAAATTTTACAGAGACCATCTTAAGACAATTATCTACAATTTTCATGTTCGGCCAAAGATCTAAATCGGTCTGGAACCTATGTCACAAATGTGATCAAGATCATACCTAAGTTCTGTCAAGAATTTCAAGATCTAGATTCAAGCAGTTCGGTTTCGGTTAGTTTTCACCTATCAAATCGTCTCTAAAAATTCTGAAAATTTTACAGTAGATAGATCTATGCCTTAGGAGCGTTTTTTGTTTTTTAAGTTTTTCCATTTGAAGTCGTTTTAAGGTTCGGAAAAATTCATCAAAACTGTTGCGTCGGTAGAAAACATAAATTGACAGATTTTCGATTTCTTGTTAATCTTTTAGTTTCGAACGTTTTAATTCATCCCAAAACCATATAAGAGTTAACTTACAGATCTATGGACGTCTCGGCTCGATGATTCGGAGGCGTGGCTTCCAGTCCACCGCTTATCTCCTTGATTCCGTCGGGTTCTTCGCTCTCGATCCGGATCGGGGGGGTTTGGAATAGAAAAAGATCGAATTTAGGATTCGTTTTCGAATCACATATGGAAAAGAATGGATCAAGGCTTACCACAACGACGGGGGTCCCCGAAATTCGTCCAAGATTCAGTCTTTGAATGCCTTCGTGCCTCCGACGACTCCGGGATTAGGGTTTGATGTGTATAGAGAGTATCGTAGGGTTTTGTAAAAGTATTCGGGGCTTCCGAGGGGGTTTATTTATAGATGGCTAAGTCCTAGGGCGTCCAAAATCTGACCCTAAGGGTCTTGGGTCGAGAGACGTTCAACCGATAGTCGAAAAATCCGCGTTCGGGCGAGAGATTCACGCAACGGGCGAATCTGTCGTGTGGCGCAAGGTTTGCGCGGTTTTCTCCCCATTAGCGTGCAGCCAGCACGCCGGACACGCCTGGACTCCGGTCCGGGCGGGTCGTGCGATCCGTCGTGCTTTTCCTCCTCTCTTTCGGGTTTCTATCCCTCTATGCTCTCGGATTCCAATTTCCGGACTCTCTTCAGGTTCCTATTTTGTGTCGTTACTTCTTTCGGATCAAATGTTACGTTTTGGTTTCGAGTTATATCGGATACCCGTGTAACGACTCATTTAACTTTACTTAATTTCTTTTGTTTAATTAAATCTCTTTTAATTAATTTCATTTCTCACTTCTTCTATATTTATTTATTTATTGTATTTATTTATTTATTGTATTTATTTATTTATTTATTTATGTTGTAAAATTCTCGGGTATTACAAAAACAACTTGAATTTGTTTATTATATATATATATTTATTCAGGATACACCTTATCGAGTTGAACTCCAAAAATAAATTATTACGGGGTATCACACTTGGTCAAGGTAGACACGGAGCTAGTCCATTATGGAACTGTGGAAAATGTCATTAATGCTATGACCATTGAATCTACGGTATTTGATGAAATACGCAGTGCTCAACCAGGCGACATAAAGCTTGAAAGGATCAAGAAGAAGGTTGCTGAAGGAAAAGCAATTGGTTTTGCAATCCATGAGGATGGAAGCATTCGCTTCAAAGGGAGATGGTGTGTACCACATAAATGCGTAGAGCTAAAATGAAGATTAATGGAAGAAGGCCACAACACCCCGTATTCAGTACATCCAGGGGGTGATAAGCTTTATAAGGATTTAAAGAAGGTTTATTGGTGGCCAAGGATGAAGAATGAGGTTGTTGAGTTTGTGGCTAGATGTTTAACCTGTCAAAAGGTTAAAGCAGTACGTCAGAAGCCCTTAGGACTCATGAAACCATTGGAAATCCCGAGTTGGAAATGGGATAGTATATCAATGGATTTTGTTTCAGGACTACCACGATCACCAAAAGGAATGAATAAAATTTGGGTAATTGTTGATAGATTGACAAAGATTGCGATCTTCATACCAATGAAGGATACATGGTCTATGGATCAATTAGCAAGAGCATATATCAATAACGTGGTTCGACGACATGGAGTGCCACATGATATAATCTCTGATAGAGACAGCAGATTTGTCTCTCATTTTTGGACCAAGCTGCAAGAAGCTCTTGGTACCCAAATTAAAATGAGCACCGCTTTTCACCCGATGACGGATGGACAAACAGAAAGGACAATCCAAACACTGGAGGACATGCTGAGAGCATGCGTTCTTGAATTTAAATGAAGTTGGGAAAACCATCTACCTTTGATAGAGTTCTCTTACAATAACAGCTATCATGCTAGTATAGGTATGGCACCGTTTGAGGCACTCTATGGACGCAAGTGCCGAAGCCCATTATGTTGGGAAAAATGTGAGAATTCTATTGTGGTTGGGCCGCAACTCATTGAAGACATGGCCCAAAAGATCAAGATGATCCAAGGGAAAATGAAGGCAGCACAAGATCGACAGAAAAGTTATGCCGATGTTAGGCGACAAGACCTAGAATTTCAAGTTGGAGATAAGGTTATGCTGAAAATATCACCTATGAAAGGAGTGATGCGATTTGGAAAGCAAGAAAAGTTAAGTCCTCGATATATTGGACCGTATGACATTCTGGAACGAGTCGGAACCCTGGCATATAGACTAGCCCTACCGCCACAACTATCTCGAGTGAACAATGTGTTCCATGTTTCACAGTTAAAGAAATATGTGCATGACCCAACCCATGTACTTCAACAGGAAGTAATTGAACTCAAAGAAGATCTAACTTATGAAGAGCATCCAATCCAAATACTCGACATCAAAGAAAGAACGACAAGGAACAAGACCACCCGGATTGTTGAAGTACTTTGGTCCAATCATGGTACGGAAGAAGCAACATGGGAACTAGAGGATGATATGAAGCAACGCTACCCCAATCTCTTTTTAAACGACCAAATAACAGTTATGGGGACATAACTGTATGCTTAAGGGAAGGAGTATGTAACCACCCGACACAATCTTGATAGGGTATGTTCAAAATCTCCTAAAACTTTTTTTCATTAACTTTTATCTTGTATTCCGCATATTAGATTGCCACAGTAGTTTTCATCATTAAAACTTCGAGGACGAAGTTGATTTTTAAGGAGGGTGGATTGTAATACCATAGAAATTACCCGAAATAATTTTAATTCATTAAGTAGACTTTTATTAAATATTTAAACACTTGCTTAAAGAATTAGTATATTGATTTTTTTACAAAACAATACTTGTAAAATTATATATGTAAATTTGTCTTTTCCAAAAGAAATATGAATTTCAATATCAAGGGTAATAGAATTATATAGTTTATGGAATATTTTTTAAATCTATTGTTTAAATTATAAGTTTTTATATATATACACATTGGTCTTGAAAATTATTATGAGGATAGTATGTGAATATTTTAAGTACTTTGATATTCATTATGGAATAAATTTTTATAAAAATAAAAGTATGAGTTTTTATATGAATCTATGAGAATTAACTTTTATATATAAGAAAATATATTCATAGATTATAATTTTTATTTGATGATGACATGAAGACTTTGTGGTTTGGGTATTGTTATGAATAAAATAAAACCATGCAAGTATATTATTATTATCTTTTTGAAAGCACATTAATATAAATACAATACTTGAAATAAATAAATAAATATTATATTACCATATCCAACTCATTGAGTATAAATGCATGCCACTAAATAATGGCAAGAATAATGATTTTTGTAGACAAGCTAATACTTCAATTATTTTCATGATACACTACTTACACAAATATAAGGTTAAAAGTAATTGCAAGAAATTTTCTTCCTAAACAAATAGATGAAAAATCTACATGATTAACAAGTGTCTTGGATGAATGGCTAGCAAAGAAATGTGACCAATTATCTCTTGAACCCACCAAGATTAATAGCCTCCATAATAGGCAAACCATTATGTTAATAGACAACATGATGGACAAATTAATAGCCTCCCAAATTAATAGCCTCTTTGTTAGGCTATAAGGACCAAATGAGTGGATACAAATACTCTAACCATTATTGCTCAAGACACACTTAATTGGATGATTGCTGAGGTTGTAATCACTCTCAAAATGTATCATGTTTATGATTTTTAGAACTCATATCAAAAAGTTATGGGATCCGCTTTATCGAAAGGTCAAAATCTCTTTTTGCTAAAATCTGAGAAATGATAGTGTTTTCTGAAACCCACATTTTTTAAGGTCTTAAGTATCTCAAAGCCAAATGATTTCTTCATGAAAAATATTTATCTATGTGTTATCTACCTTTTGGTAAAATTTTAGAATTTTTGGTCGCGAATTACTATTTTTAAAACCTGTTGAAAATTATAGAGTCACTATTGAATTTCTGGCAGAATACATGTTCTATAAAGAACTCTATTTTTGAACTGTTTCCATACCTTATTTTGAAAAGTGTAAAACATAAAACTTTTTCAACTATGTGTTGGGTATCTACAGTTTAAATTTCATAGCAATCGCCTTTCATATGAATTTTTAAACTGACTTGGCGTAAACTGCGACGTTGGACTTGATTTTTGGTCCAAATGAAAAATTGTTGGATTTTGAGATCCATGAAATGATATTTTCATATTTATGAGATATTGATATGGGAGTTAAATATTGAAATGATATTTGGCATTATTGAATGCCCTTGTTATGAGGTTACTCCCTTGAGATTGTTGAAAACTCTTTTAAAGAGGATATTATGTGGAGATTTGTGAAAAACTCTTTTAAATCCATTGTGCACTATTAACTTGAGTAAGATGCCATACTTGATAGAGGGCTAATGCAATAGGGATGTGTCTTGCGGGGCCTCCCCCTCTAAATATGCCAAGACGACATTGTTGATAAATTGTGCCAAAACGGTGTTATTGCATGTATGAGTCTACACTCTTGGGTGTATCTGTGATGGGTTACCCAAGGCTCTGGAGTGTGTCTGTATATGAGTCTGCTGCATGCTGATCATGACTTATGATCGATATGATATGATATGATATGATATGATATATGGAAAATGGTGTCCTCTTGTGCATAGTTGCTACAATGGTAAGAATGAAAGTTATTTATTTTGTTAAAGGTAATGTGTGTGATCCTTTTTAAAAGAAAAAGTGAAAATTATTTTTTTTTAAATGAGTGTCAACCATTATTTTAAAATCCACTTCTTAAAGTGGAGCAGGCTGACTTACTCAGTACCATTGTACTGATAAAAAGTTGTTATGTTATCTTTTTTTTCAGATATTGGAGCCTGACATGTGAACTGCATCTCATGACATGAGCATTTGGGGATGGGATTACCTTTCATCAAAAAGATTGTTGCTTTAAGGAACCACGTACTTTTAATCATTAATGTCCTATATATTGCCTTTAGTTTATGCTTCCGCGTGAGAAAGAACAACGACTCTGGTATTAAGTACTTTAAATTTTCTTATGACTATATTTTATAAAATTGGTAATTATTTTTAAAGTCCATATTACAAAAATTTATATGTGAAGATATTTAGCCGTAGCACTTGTCAATTAAGTTAGCCAAAGGGCGAGCCTGACTGACAAGTGTGGCGGTAACATTCTGAAACCTTATGAGGATAAATTTTGGGGTGTTACACTAGATTACATTGAGATCTCACAAAATCAACTGAAATTATCCCATGCATGATGAGCTCACGAATCATGCTATGTCGGATGCCTAAATGCCTAGACTTCCCATTATACATTTGACTATAAGCTTTAGCCAATGTGGCTGCACTGTCACAATGTATAGCAATGGGTGGTATAGGTTTAGGCCATAATGGAATTTCATAAATTAAATTCCTTAACCATTCAGCTTCCTTGCCGGCAGAAGCTAAAGCAACAAATTCAGATTCCATTGTTGAATTTGTATTGAAATTTGCTTTTTGGAAGCCCACGAAAGGGCACCTCCCCCAAGTAAGAATACCCAACCACTAGTGGAAGAATGATCTTCCATATTAGTGATCCAACTTGCATCCGAATAACCTTCTATGACCGAAGGGAATCCAATATATGTCAAACTATAATCCATAGTTTCCTTCAAGTATTTAAGCACTCGCCTTGGAGCTTGCCAATGGTGAGTACTAGGATTACTTGTAAACCTACTCAACTTGCCTACAGCAAATGCAATATCCGGCCTTGTGCTTGTCATTGCATACATCAAGCAACCTATCAACTTTGAATATTCGAGTTGAGACACAGCTTCTCCATTATTTGGCATAAGTTTCGTACTCGGGTCAAATGGAGTGCTAATAGGAGAACAATCATAAAAATTGAATTTCTTGAGCACTTTCTCAATATAATGAGATTGTGTGATTGAAATTCCTTTGTTCTCTCGTTTGATTCTTATTCCAAGAATCACTTCTGTCTCCCCCATATCCTTCATAGAGAATTTAGATGACAAAAATTCTTTTGTCATATCGACTTGTCTTTGGTCTGTGCCAAAGATCAACATGTCATCGACATACAAGCAAATGATGACTCCTTTACCATTTTCATCAAATTTGCTATAAACACACTTGTCAGTTTGATTTAAACTAAATCTACTTGACAAGATAACATCATCAAACTTTTGATGCCATTGTTTTGGAGCTTCTTTCAGCCCATACAAGGATTTAATTAGTTTACATACTTTATGCTCATTTCCTGGCATAACAAATCCTTTGGGTTGCTTCATATACACCTCTTCTTCTAAATCCCCATTCAAAAATGCCGTTTTAACATCCACTTGGTGTATCACAAGATTGTGAATAGCTGCTAGAGCTATCAACAATCTAATTGTGGAGATTCGAGCAACTGGTGCATAAGTATCAAAGTAGTCAATGCCTTCTTTTTGTCTAAAGCCTTGAATAACTAATCTTATTTTAAACTTATCAATTGTTCCATCAACCTTCATCTTCCTCTTGAAGATCCATTTACAACCAAGTGGTTTGCAACCCGGCGGAAGATCAGTTATGATCCAAGTGTTGTTTTGCATGATAGAATCAATTTCATCATTTATTGCTTCTTTCCAGAATGCAACATCTCTTGATTTCATTGCTTCTTCAAAGGTTCTAGGATCCTCTTCAACATCAAAGCAATAAAAGTTCTGGGAAGCAATCTCTTCTCTTGATCCTTCAACTAAGTATAGTTGAAAGTCGGAACCAAATGATTTTGGTTTCTTAACTCGTTTACTCCTACGAGGTTCGAAGCTCTCATTAGGAGTATCACCTAGACCAACTTCCTTTTGAACTCCAATAGAGTTAGGAATTATGTCTTTAGGTCTAGGTAGAGATGAGAATCTATTCTCATCAAAAATTGCATCTCTCGATTCCATAACTGTATGGATCGAGACATAATCATTTGGTTCTATTACATAGAACCTATAGGCCTTGGAATGCTCTGCATATCCAATAAAAATACAATCAATGCCTTTTTCACCCAAACTCTTCCTTTTGGGGTCGGGAAGTCTAACAATAGCTCTACAACCCCAAATTCGAAGATAGTTTTAATTTGGTTTCTTTTTATACCAAAGCTCATATGGTGTTTTCTTGTTCCTTTTACTATGAACCCTATTAAATACATAGCAAGCCGTTAGCATGGCTTCACCCCAAAAACCTTCATTCAAACCCGAATAGGACAACATGGAATTAACCATTTCTTTAAGGGTTCGATTTTTCCTTTCAGCTACACCATTTTGTTGTGGTGTATAAGGGGCCGTGGTTTCATGGATAATTCCTACGGATTGGAAGTAAATAGGATCAAAGTATTCACCTCCCCTATCCGTACGCAATACTTTAATTGCACTATTTAGTTGCAATTCCACTTCAGTCTTGTACGCTTTGAATTTATCCAAAGCCTCATCTTTTGCATGCAATAAGAAAATATAGCAAAATCTGGATGCATCATCAATAAAGGTAACCACATACTTCTTATTGCCTAAAGATGGAGATGAATGAAAATCACAAAGATCACTATTTATTAATTCTAACAAAACAGAGTTTCTAACAATGTTTTGGAAAGGTTGTCTAGTGATCTTATTTAGCATGCATGTTGAACACTTGTCCATGTTAAAATCAAATGCACGGATCAATCCTTCCTTAGACATGTCACGCATCCTTTTATAATGAACATGTCCCAAACGAGCATGCCAAATAGATGAATCAATTAACTTAGAATCAGTCATAAACACAGAATCAACTGTACATGGAGTTTTATTCAAATTCAACATAAACATTCCATTACAATAGTAACCAAATCCAATGAAGACCCCACACTTGGATAGTATATATCTATGCGACTCAAAGACTTGCTTATAACCACACTTATTAAGTACAGGACTTGATATTAAATTTTTACGCAATTTAGGTACATACAACACATTAAACAAGGCTAAAGATTTTCCGGAACTAAATTCCAATACTACACTTCCACGACCAAGAATTGGAGCAGATGACTCGTTGCCCATATATAATACAGATCCATCATCAATTGATTCAAAGTTTTTAAACCAACGATGATCCTTGCAAGCATGTGTAGTGGCACCTGAGTCCACCCACCAAGAAATGTTGTCATCCTGCACATAATATGCTTCAAAATTTAATGACACATAATTTTCAAACAAATTCAAATTATGAATTAAATTCTGACCTTGGTTTGGAGGTTAGTCTTTAGATCCATTTCCTAAACCAATCGTGCTTGCTCCATTATTCTTCTTCCCAACACGACAATTTCTTTTGAGATGTCCAGGTTTACCACAATTCCAACAAGCCATTTTAGGCTTTTTGCTGGATTTCTTGTTGGAGTTATTAAAGGGTCGTTTCTTTCCCTTATTTTTCTTGTCATCTTTTGTGTTTTTACCTTCCACGATCATGTTCACCGAGGATGGTCCAGCAATATCTTTTTCCTTGTTCTTGTCATTCTCCTGCATTCGGAATGATTCCTCAATGCGCAAATGACCACCAAGTTGTTCCAATGACAACTCTTCTTTGTTGTGTTTCAACATATGTTTGAAATCCTTCCAGGATGGTGGAAGTTTGTCAATGATGCTTGAAACAGCAATAGCATCATCCATAATCAAGCCGTGTTGTTTGAATTGTCCCAGGGTTCGTAGGATTTCATGGAATTGCTCCATAACCGGTTGAGAATCAACCATCTTGTAATTATTGAAATTACTAACAAGGAATTTCTTACTCGAAGCATCTTCAGTTAAATACTTCGATTCAAGAAAGTCCCACAGTTCTTTTGCTGATTCAACATTTTGATAAACATCGAAAAGTGCATCAGACATACCGTTCAAGATGTGGCCTCGACAAATATAATCATCATTCTCCCATTTGCTTCTGCGTCTAGCATTCTCCAAAGTTTCATCCTCACTAGCCTCCGGATGGTGTGCTAAGAACATAGACGACTTTGAGTGTTGTCAGCAAAAAATGCATCTTCTTTTGCCACCTTCGAAAATCGTTGCCTTCAAATTTTTCCAATTTCTCGAATTTTGAAGTCAGGTTCTTCATTGATTCCGCCATGATTCTCACGAAAATACAACTTTAGATTGTTGGGGGATTTTCGCAGTATGTTGATATGAGAATCAATATAGGAAGAACTTGGATAATCAATTGGATCATGTGTAGAACACTTTCCTAAAGTTGTATTTCGCCACTGCAAATCAACTTTGGGATAATCCAAAAGATGCACTCTAATTTTGAAAGAAATAAGAGAATTGGCTTAGAGGATTGTTGAATTATTGTGTTTGTAGTGTTTTTGTGTTTCTTGGCGTTTCTATGAATTCTGCAGGAATTCATATTTATAGAGGATGAATGTAGTAGTAATTGGAAGATACAACCATTGATGAAAGGTCATGATTCTTGAAAGATACAACCAATTATGAAGGGGTGCAATTGTTGAAATTCAAATTTGAATTTCAAGTTCAATTTCAAATTCAAAAACAGATTTGAATTCAAATTTCAAATTCAATTGCTGATAGTTAATTTATCCAGCAATACGAATTTAAATTAGTCATGATCATGACTAAATACCCCCACATAACTGCACAAGGAAAAAGACAAAACAAGTTCCAGCAAACTACACTGGTCTTAGTCATGACCATGATTAAGTCTACTCTCGTTTGCTGTATTGAAAGACAAAAGAGAATGAAATTCCAGCAACCTATCTACAATTTAGTCATGGTCATGACTAACTCATAGGCTGTTAGTTGTCTTTCTTTTCCTTCCACATCTTTTCATATACCTCCTGATTCATTCCTCTTGACCTCTCGCTAGGTCATCCTTTGTCGTAGTGGCTTATGTGAGTGTGCACTCCGCACCTCCTAACCCACATTATATAGCTCGACTACAACATAAGCCAAACTTTAGTAAATCCAATTACACCAAAATACATGATGACACTAAAATCATCAACATAAATTAGATTATGTTAGTTTTTAGCGTAATGGTAGGGATTGTGGCTTATTTTTGGGTTATTTAAGTTATTTCCATTCCTAGAGATCTGAATTGTGCCTTTCACAAAGTTAATAACGTAAGTAAATGGGTTATGGGTTAGATGGGTAATGAGCCAGAGAATGAGATATGGTCCAATGGGTTGTGCTAACAAATAAGATTGGGTTGAGTTTCAATTAATCAATACAATTAACTTTATTAGATCCAAAGTAATCAATATTTAAAGCTATAATTTATTTACAAATGAAAATGAGGGATGAATCTATATAATAAATTCTGAATTAATTTAATCTATTTTCAATATTCCTAAAAAATATCTTTCTAAGATTTCATCTTTATTTAGAAAATAAATCTATATATTAAAATAAAAGATCTTCATCTATATTCAGAAAATAAATCTATATATTACTGTAATATAAAAGATCTTGAGAAAATTTTACTATATATTTTAAAAAGATATAATTGAAGGGGTTGGGGACTTACACTAGCGGTTAAGTCCCCTTCTTCCAACCATAGGTTGGGGGTTCGACCTTTATAATTTGTATGATTTGGGCTTCAACACCTTTGCCGACACATGAGTGTCACTGTTTACCAAAATTTAAAAATAATAGAAATTGAAAATAGATAAAATTACATAATTATATTTTATATTTTGTAAATTTATAATTAAAATTATATATTATAAATTCTTTAACTTACAGAAATATCTTTAAAATTACAGAAATAAAATTCTTTAACTTACAGAATTATATAATTAAATATCTTTAATTTACAGATGTACTTTAAAATTATATATTTAACTTTAAATAAATTTTTATTATAATTATATTAAAATTTGAACCTAAAATATTAACAGAAATCAATAAGCTGAAAACTTTTTAATTAGTAATAATCAATCAATTTTAAAAAATATATATTTAATACTATTAAATATAAATTTATGGATGTTACAGAATATAATATCATGAGGAGTAAAACATCTTTTTTTTCTAAAAAAAATAAGGCCAAAATAAAATTTTGAAAAGTTGATGAGTGCTAAAATGATGTATTTCCAATGGAAATAGGGAAAGTGATTGTTTTTTCTAATATTATAAAGTTGGGGTTTTTCTTTTGCCAAAAAATAAGTTTAAGTATTAATATTAGAATTTTTTTAATTGAGGTATATCTTTTGAAAATTGCTTTTTTTCCCCTTAAAAAATGAAAAGATAGCAAAAGTTATAGATATTATTTTTAAAAATATTAGGGATAATAGTCAAAATGGACAACATATAAGGGAGTAAAATGATATTTTTAGAGCCACAATAATACAAACATATAATTTATTGTATTTTGTGTTGAGATTGAATGATTTTAGGTATTTTTATCAAGCCAAAGGCCAAAGGGACCAAGAAGAAGTCGATTAGAGTTCAAAAACTCGGAAAATAGAAGAAAACGGTGAATACAGCGCACGAAGACACCGCGCGCTTGGCGCGCGGAACGGAGGAGAAAACTCGTGGATTTCTGTTTAAGGGTTTAGGGCTTTATATTAATATCATTGGAAATACTTAAACAAAGATAATTGGCAGATTAAATCAATGCTTTATTTTAATAAATAATTTCACAATTTCCACCAACTAAACCATTAGCTTATCAATTAAATATAAGAACATGTCACAATTTATGTACTATATCAGACAACATATTAAGGAGTAAAATGATATTTTTAGAACCTTAATAATGCAAACATATAATTTATTCGATTTTTTCTTTTTTTGGTGAGTAACGGGGTTTGGGTATCCCCAGGCCACATTGGACCCAAGATTAATCCCTCGAGGATCTGCATGGGCAATTAATGGCGCCTCTCCCAAAGCAAATTTTTGCTACAAAAGGCTCGAATCCAAAATTTTGTTTAAGCGATTAGAACCCCAATCCACTCAAGCCAACTGCTGTTGGTGAATTTTGAATAGTTTAAGGGTATTTTTTTCAATTGCTTTTATTATTTTAGATATAAAAAGCGACACTATATATATTTAGTTTTTCAATGGTAAAAAATAATTTATTTTATATTATGTCCACCTGGTTGGGGATTTAAATTTTCTTCTATCATCATATTCTTTCCTTTATTTCTCTTTAAATTTTTGTTGCATGCATACCTATCACCATTTAAACCAAAGACTTTAGACCTCGTGTAAGGGGTAGAAATAGGTTATAGGCCATGCTAGGTTAGGTTTGAATGACCTAGGCCTATGTCGATTTTTTACATGCGGAGATAAGCCTATCTTATAAGCCTAGTGTGGCCTATTAAAATTAAATTAGCCAGCTTTTAAGCCTTTTAAAAGGTTGATTAAGCCGATTTTAAAATTAAGTTAAAATGATTTTATATATGTCCGGATGTAACCATAAGGTTGGAATATATAAATTTGTGCACTTATTTAAGTCTTCATCCATGACTATTTATATACAGGTAATTGGCTTATAAATATTTTAAAAACCTATATAAAATAAATTAATAATTATTTTCATATAAAATAACAACAATGATACCATATATTTATATGCAATAAGGGAGTAAACATAAATATACTAATAATGATAACTATGCCCACCTGATTATCGATGAATTAGTCTTGAGTCCAATGAGGTTTGGGGCTACCCTGGTTTTTACATAAAAAAATATTGATAACTATGATGACCTGGTAGGTCTAATAGTTTTTTTTTTTTTAATAAAGTTTGGTTTGGACCTATTGAGCTAAATAGGGTTTCAAAAAAGCCTAAGTGTAGCATATTTATAAAAAAGTTTGGTCTGAAATGATCTTCGGTAAACTAGACCATAGATCCATGTAGGGTAGCATCATCTATTCCCATCCCTAACTTCATGTAATCCAAAAAAAATTATATTCTCATTTTACAAACTCATATAAATTCCACACCAGTGCACATATAAGTTTAAATCCCTTACGCAGTGGCGGACTTAGAGAATCTGGGGCGGGGGGCGAGGATGCAACTAAATAACTTTGCCTTATTTCATCCTAAATTTTCGTAGGATAACTATCAATTAATTTTTGTTTCTTGGGATTGCTAATAATGTCATCTAACTGTACATGAGCCTATATCTATAAAGAATATATAACCCTATGTTAAAAAAACTCACTAACAAAGAAAGATATTGCATTCTTTTTCATCTTCTTCCTCGTAAATTACTGAAAATAATTTTTAATTATTAAATTTACACGATTGTATAAAATATTAATGTCGAAGTTTGAGTTTGAGGGGGCATAATTATATAAAAATAATATCTGATATATCTAAAATAAATATAACTGTGTAAAAATTAATAGGCAAATTTCGAACTTGAGAGGGCGGCGGCCCCCCAAGCCCCCATGTAGTTCCGCCACTGTCCGTGCGCAGCGGGCGAAAAAATCTAGTCAAATAATAAAATAAAAGAATTTATTTACATATATAAATATCCTAAGTGAATTTAAAATTAGAAAAATATATAATAATATGTACAATTTAAGTTAGAACAAAAATATGACAAAAATAACTCATTTTACACTTATTCACACTAAAAATAAAAAGAATGTTCTAAATTATTTTTATTTACAAAAAATCTTATTTTTTTTAATCAATAATTGATTATTTGCTATCAAATGTGATCAAAATTGGCCTAAAAATTTTAAAATAGGGGTAAAAAATAGACAAAGAATACGGCCAATTTTGGAGCGTATAATTGCATGTTGCTAATTTACGAGGCTTGTAGCCTTGATAGCATGTGGGTTTATATTTGAGTTGATGTTAAGTAGATGTGTCGAAACGGGCCCGTGGGGCGAAACGGGCCGGCCGAAACGGGCCCTTGCGTTTTTGTGGGCTTGAACGGGGCGGGCCTAAATGGGGCGGGCTCAAAATGTCTAGGTCTGACCCGCTCCACACGCAGGCTGCGGGTTTTGCGAGCTGACCCGCAGGCTTTTTATTTAAATAATACTATTATTTTTTATTTATAAAAAAAATAAAATTCGGATATATTTTTAATGTATGTATTAAAATGAAATAAAGAGATTTAAAATCGGTATTTATGATTATAAATAAATAAGTGTGTATTTATTATCACAATTATTTACTTTAATGTGGGTTTGTTGAATAGTTCTTTAAAAGAATTTTTGATTATTCCATTTTTAATATTAAATGAGTATATTATATTTTGCAAAATATAATATATGTGACAAAAGTTTTATAATTAGTGATTGGACTGATTAAAATTTTAGGTCTCACAGATGAAGTCTTTGCTAGAGTTGTATTAGGTAAGTCTGTCTGAGCATAATTTATTAATTTTATATTTTATTAGGTAAGACTGTCTGGATATAATTCACTAAATTTTGTATTTTATTAGATACGACTGTATGGGCATAATTCATTAATTTATATTTAAAAAATAAAAATTTATCTGCACTCACTCATATTTTTTAATAAATAGAATAATAAGGAGTTTTAAGCTTAAAAACTTGATATCCATAAAATTAACGAACATGGAAATATTAGAAGAGACATATAATTTGTATTAAGATTTGTAATTTAATATGAAATCAATTCAATAATCTAAATATTTGAGGACTTTAATTTATGCTAAATATTTATACTAAAGAATAATAAATTCAATCGATGCACAACGTTAAAAAAAAAAACAACAACAACAACAACAAAAAACCTCAAAGCCCGCGGGTAAGCCCGCCCCGCCGCGGGTTGGGCCCGTTGAGGGCCGCATCCAAACGGGCCTCTAAAAGTTGAGCCCGTCCCGCATTTTTTACCTGGCGGGGCGGGCCGGCCCAACGGGCTAGGCTCGTTTTGACAGGTCTAATGTTAAGACTTGTTTTAAGCCTATGTATTTTTATTTGTTTTAGCTTCCGCATTTGATTTGATTAATTAGATAATTACTATGGAATTGTACTCAGCCTTGTACTAGCTGTTTTAAATTAGCTTGCCACTAGTTTTGGATAGTTAGTTGACAGTAATGCTTGCGGAAATCATGTTTAATTTTTCAGGGCGTTACATCTGACTTCGGTGCAGTAGTGGTGACAAGCGCTATCAGTGGATAGGAGCGTGTAATGGCAAACTTTGCACTAGAACAATTCTTGAGGTTGAGCTGCTGGCTCTAAGGTTTGGTTTGCTTCTGGCCAGACAGGAGTGGTATTGATGGCTTTTTATTTGAACTCTTTAGAAGTGGTTCACTTAGTGTTGGGGATACTTTGCCTCGTCATTTCCTTTGGCCTACGATTAAGGAGGTTCGTGGTCTGCTTCTTAGCATGGAGGGTTGTGCTCTTAGTCATGTGTTCAGGGAAGGGAATCAAGGAGCAGATGGTTTAGCTCGCAGCGTTCTGAAGAGTTCTTCACTAATTGGACATTCCCCCTAGACGAGATTCTCAACTCCATTGAAAACGATGCCAACAACGCAGTGTTTACTGGCATGAGTTAGTCTAGTTGTTTGTTTGATGTAGTTTCTTTTCTCTTGTTTTTTGGTTTTCATTTCTTCTTTTACTTTCGCTAGCTTTTTAGGTTGTGTCACAAAGAAAAAAATTTACTTCATTTTGTAACTATTTGCTTTAATTGTGTTAGGTTTATTTCTTTTTAGTTAAATTCTATGGGGGCTGATTATGTTCATTGCTCAAATCTTGAACACTGTTGTGAAATTAAAATAATAATGTATGGTGCGTTGGAGGAATACATTAAATATTGGATACAAGAGACACGGATAAGAAAATGAGTATTGTTTTAGCCTTATTTTTCATTCACTTCATTACAAGGTTACACTAGAATTTATAGTGTAAGTGTATGGTGATTAGTCACTCCTTATACATCCATCCAATGACAAGTGTTGACACTTGTAGTTGCTATAATTTACATGGGCATGCACTAGATGATTTATTGACACATAACACTCCCCCTTGCATGTCCATCACACAAAGAATATGCCTCGTTAAAACCTTACTAGGAAAAAACCCTGTGGGAAAAAATCCTAGTGAAGGAAAAAGAGTACAGTATTCTTGTGTTGAATTCTCCCCCTGATTTCGACTTCATTTGAGATCTTTGGGTGTTTCTCCCCCTGAATTGAATTTCATGTGAGATCTTCCTTCGAGCCGATGCATGTCGATTTACTTTTGTAATTTCACAAAAGTTGCTATCGGCAATGCCTTGGTAATAAATCCACTAAGATATAGTCCTTTTGGACAAAATATTTCTTTATTTTATGATTTTGATTTAAATAGATCCTTTATCGATTCATGAGCTTGGCCGAGCATTAAGCATTTAGCGGATATCCCTTTTGCATTGAGAATTGTTTAACACATTTTTAGGTAGTGGATGCACCCAATTTGCAAACCAAGGCAGAATTTGGTTTTACCAAATCATAGATCTCAAATTCATTTTGCTTTTTCCCCTTTCAGTAGTGCATATTAGCTTCATAACGGATAATTTAGGGGATATTTATCTTCCGGATGATATTGTAATTCATTTTTATATCATATGAAGAATTGTATATAATAAATCTAAGTCTATCGTCCTTTGAAGATAGTAAATTATATCTTTCAATCTCAATGCCATTTATGTAGCCTTCTTTTGTTAGACTTTCACTGAGGCTAGTAAATAACATGCATTCAAATTGCACATAGAGTCAAGATCTTATTTTGCCGACATTCATCAACCGATTTAGGTTTGCAATATCATTTCATCTGGGTTCCAAATATCTTTGCTTGTGACTATTAATTGAGATCTCATTATTTTTTAAGGTAAGGGCCCTGCTCTTTTGGAGCTATTTGCTCTTTTGTGGAGCTTGTTTCAACATTTCGTCACTTTCTAAAATTTATAAACCTCGAGGATTTTTGTAGTTGGAACCAGATGATTTACCGTACTTCAAGCGTGCAAAATATTCATTTTTCACGTTTGTAATTGGTCCATTTAGGACATAATCGGAACCAAGTGATTATCTTGTGCCACAATTATTTTACTAGGGCAACAAGTTTTCCTTGGGTAATGCCGATATGATACGCTTGGTTTGCAATTTACGCAATATAGTTTTTTTTCAGTCACAATAATATATTTTCGGTTGATCCATATCTCCCCCTAATGTCGGAAAATAATAATCTGCAAACCATATATAAAATCACCATACTTTGGTACCAAATATAATTTACTAATGGTGATTTATTTCCGACATATGTATACCCAATCGTCATTGGGAGCCCAATTAGGGTGGCATAATGGGGGACTTATATCGCACACCCAAATATACTTTAATTTACTAAATATTGGGCTTATATCAATGTTAGGGAGAGAGAATTAATGATAATCGGTCGGCTTTATTTTTATAAGCGTTGCTACATACCATGTCCCCAAAATGATGTAGGTAACTTTGACCCTATCAACTCTGCGTGCAATTTAATTATTACTTATTTTGGTATATATTTTGGCCAGGCCTGGCTTGCACACAATTAAAATTCAATGACACTATCCAATGTTATTTTCTTTATTGGATGTCATTGTGCTCACAATTTAATTATAAGCAACGCATATAGATTCATTTGAATTTGAATTTTCAATAATTCACCTCAGCATGATGTTTTTAGGAGGATGCCTAAGCTGATCGTGCCAAGTAAGAAAATTATAAGTAGACTTCAGGCCTACCACATGATATATTTCAACGCTACTCAGCTTTAATTTGTATGGTATATGCCAGAGGATATTGATGCAATTTTCTTTTAATTTCTTTGCATCATAATCTGAGTAATCAAGAAATAATGTTATTGCCTCATTCTGTATTTCATAGTGATATGAATTTTTCCGAATATCACTGAAGCTTAGTAAGCTCTTTCGAGTTTTACTCGAGAATAGTGCGTATTCAAGCACAATTTTTCTTCTCCTTCAGGAGATGTACAATGACTCTTCTAGAGTCCTTTTGAACTTTCACTGATTTTATTAGCTGTGGGTTTTCTCATTTTCAATTGGAATAATAGCTTTTACTTTTCAATAAAATGTGTGCAATGGCAGTGTCAATGAGGCAGATACCCTTGGCTTCATTTGATTTTGGCATCTCTTTATCTTTCCAAGAAGGCAGACACAAGTGTATAATTTATATACACAAAAGAATATTCAAATCACAAGGGGATTATAATGGGGAGTAAATGCATGAATTTTCATTTCATTTGGCACTAATATTGTGCTCAATGAATTTATTTAAGCCAATGTGTGTGATATCATATTTCACTTTATTATCACATCCATCATCGTGATCAATACGATTTATTTCAACCTTAGGGCCTTTCATTTTTTCTTCCTTTTAGAGGATTCATATAAATAAGCCACATGTCTAGCCAAATGACATTTACATGTCTAAAGAATTTTGATATAACAATAAATTTAATTCATGGTATTAAACCTCCATTGGGTTTATAAAGGCCTCGTCATCATATGGACAATTTATTTATAATTCCGGGGAGTTCATATTTTCATTTTCCCAATAACTCAACCCGGTTCAATTTTCGGATCACGATTTCAATAATATTTTGCCTTTTGGCTTAACATAATCACACCCTTTTCATATATAGGCGTAATAGACTTTTTATATCACTTTGGAGATTTCATAATTCCTCCGGTTTTACGGTTTTACCGGGCACATATATATCCTCTTTTCGGGTTTATCCCATTTTGGGGTTTTCGCAGCATTTCTTCTTTATACAACGATTTGATTCGTGCCATCATTCATTTGATTCCGCCACTATTGGACAATAATTCGAATCCCTTCTCAATCCCGGTGGGATGTTATTTTTCTTGGCATATTGAGGCCAATTCCATTTTTGCTCGATTGACCCAAATTATGTGTATAGAGATAAAACCCCAATTCTGTAAGGTTAGTCGTAGAAATAAAATTGAAATTATAAATAAATAAATATTACCTCCAACGATAATCTTTATAGATTTGAAACTTCCTCCGGCAGCACTTCCATAGAGTTATTCGTGCTGATAACGTGTTGTGAAATTAAAATAATAATGTATGGTGCGTTGGAGGAATACATTAAATATTGGATACAAGAGACACGGATAAGAAAATGAGTATTGTTTTAGCCTTATTTTTCATTCACTTCATTACAAGGTTACACTAGAATTTATAGTGTAAGTGTATGGTGATTAGTCACTCCTTATACATCCATCCAATGACAAGTGTTGACACTTGTAGTTGCTATAATTTACATGGGCATGCACTAGATGATTTATTGACACATAACAAACACATGCTTGTAATAATATCCTCAAATCTTTTTTTGCATGAAAATATCCTCAAATCTTGATGAACACAATGCTTTTAGAAACTGGCCTCCATTTTTAAATTGAAACCCGCCCTATATATCTAGTATGAGCACCAAATCTATTGTAATCCTTACCAAACCGTCCAGGCCATACCCAAGGTATTCTTTATAATTCAATTTCTGTGCTTTGTCCAGACGCCCCGTATTGGGTCAACAATTCACTTTCCTTTTTTTTTTTTTTAAATTTTGTTTTTTCAGTTAAGAATCATTGAAAGGTCAGCCGCATATCTGTAAGATTCTCCTAATTAAATCACCATCCTAATAGTTTTATAGTAGTATATAGGAGCACAAAGAGAACAAATTAAAGAATCCTCTTCAGATTTCATAGCCATACCAAAAATTTAAATAAAACACACCACTTGGGATGGGGCTTTCCCTAATTGTCAAGTCCCCTTACTGCAACCTATAGGTTGGGCCATTGGGGGTTCGATTCTCCACCCGGCCCTTATCCATTTTCTTTATTTCATTTGTAATTTGTGTGACATGTACTCCCACCAACCTTTCCTAACCTCTATAGGCTTTTAAGCAAAAAAAAATAATAATAATAAAACACACCACTTTACTCTTCAATAATACACAGTCACAGCATCAAGGCATCCATTCCTGATGATCTCTAAGGAACTTTAATCCACTTTTTCTTTTTATTAAATAAAAATAATTCCTTTCTCCTCATGCAGAATATAATGTTCTCCCTACTAAATCAATTCAATAATTCCAAATTTATCCACGCGGGTTTCAAGTATAAATACTACATGAAGAGCCTTAATCGAAAACACGTCTTAAGTATTACATTTGCATCATCAATCGGGTAATAGACAGCAATTTGAAATGGAGTGTGTGCTGAAACTAGCTTCACAAAAGGCTGTAGTGATTTTCAGCAAGAGCAGATGCTGCATGTGCCACGCAATTAAGAGGCTGTTCTACGAGCAAGGAATGAGCCCCGCAATTTACGAGCTGGATGAGCAAATAAATGGTGAGGAAATGGAGAAGGCCCTGATAAAGCTTGGATGCAGTCCAACGGTCCCAGCAGTGTTTGTGGGCGGGAAGTTTGTGGGCTCGGCTAAAGACTTGCTAACTCAGCACCTTGACGGTTCGCTCAATAAGAAGCTTAAAGACGCTGGAGCTCTTTGGCTTTAATCACTCAAAGCTCAATGTATATGATATATGTATGCATGTGGAACACTTTTGTCTCCTGTTTTTGCAATTGTCTTAGTGGGAGATGCAGAATGTGCATTAGAGTGTTCAACAAAATGTAATGTAGCTTCTCTAAAATGTACAAGCATACAACTTTTTGTCACTTTTAATTAGATAGGGCTAAAGCTAAAACTTTCTATGTTTGAATATAAATGACCACAATTGTGAATAAATTGTTGCCTGTATTTTCAATGGTATTGTGTATTTTCATTTGAACTTTACATTTTTCCGTGAATGGCTGAAATCTTTCAATTCAAATTATATGGACTCAAACAGCGTGCTAAGTAGCACCAAATCACAAAGCTGCGCTAAGAAGCACACCATTGCGAACAGCAAAGAGTTCCAAACATATTCAAGAAAATTTTATTTTCGAAGCTTATTTAGCACACGCATTGACTCCTGCCCGAGGGACCCCACAATTGGAACGTTGCCGCTTAACTTAACCACGGTATTTTTGGGGCTTCGATTTGAACTTGTACATGCTTAAACGTTAAACTCATTCAGTCCAAAGAAACGGCAAAGTGATTACCGACAGAAAGCCGCAATCAAAAGAAGCAATAATGTTTGAATAACAATGCGTCAAATATTGCGGATTACGTTTGTCAAAAATGTTTTATTTTATATTGTCACGTTTGTATTCCTTCCGGCTATAAATAGCCGTATAATCTTAATGAAAAAAAATGAGACGAGTTTTAGAGAAGCATAATTCCTAAACTCAATAGTTCTCCCCAATTCAGAATAACAGAATTGGTATTAGAGAATGGAGAACGAGATTTAGATACACAACCTCTAAGTTCTCAAAAAGTGTTGTTCTCCCGATTTAAAAAAATTCTAACATTTGGTATCAGAGCCAATTAAAAAGAATTCCAACAAGTGGGTAGAAGCCCAGAGCCTGAGTGATCCAAACTCAGATGGAAGAAGAAAAGCTGGGAAGAGCCCAGAGCCTGAGTCGGGGACCCCACAATTGGAACGTTGCCGCTTAACTTAACCACGGTATTTTTGGGGCTTCGATTTGAACTTGTACATGCATGCACGCCCCAGACCCTAACTCGCGTTATAGCTTAATATAAAACTCATTTGGTTCTTTAGTAAACTTTAATTATCTACATGAACTGATAACACTAAAATAACCTGTATACCCCCATTTGGTCCTCCATATATCGCAGCGGAATTCAAGGGGAAATGAGGTGGTTTTGCAACCGTTAGAGCGATGTTAAAAAGAGGATAGATATGAGGTTTTAACCCAAAATCAATTGGTGATATGTGGAGTGGTCAAGTCCATATAAATAGGGTATCATCCTAACATATAAGCAATGTGTGAGATTGTAACACCTCTTTTCGAGATGATATTCATCTTCGAAATAAGGTGGAGGGTGGCATCTCAACATATAAGCGATGTGGGACATTGTAACATCCTATCACCTTAGATTCATCCTCTTTCTCTTATATGGTATCAGAGCCACGTTACACATTTGGGTATCTCGGGGCGACCCCATTTATATGGAACCTTAGATCCATGTCTTTCTAACACCGGATAAACAAGCTGAATGTGTTTGAGAATTTTATCTTTTACGTGAGATACAATTCGACTGTTCTAACTACTTCCTCCATTTTCTTTTATTTGCTACGGACCCACTGCGCATGCAGTTCAATGCACATTTTAAATCATTAATAACTCAAATTCGGTACATGTAAAAATTCTAAAAGTTCGATATTTCAAAAACTACACGACGAGACGAATCTAACAAGATCTCACTTGACTATATTTTAACTTGTATAACTATGATAAAACTTTAAGTGAAAGTCTGTGTGTGAATAGTGATAAATACTCAAATGGGGCTATTATAAGAAAACGGAGGAAGTATTATACTATATCACAGGGAACAAAAAAAAACAAAAAAAAAACAGAAGAATAAGAAGAAGAAAACACTACGGAATCCCCAACAATCATGTCATTTATAAGATCTTGGAAAAAAGATGAGAAGATTAAGAACCTGCACATGAAATTAAAGTGCATGTTACTACCAATATAAACAAAAAATAAAAATAATGATTACAGGTGGTTTCATCATCTTTAAAGCATCATTCATAAGTAATTTTAAGTTGCTTCAGAATAGAGCTTGTCATTCCACCCTCAAATGTTGATGTTGATGAGACCTTGTTTGGGTCTCGAGCTAAGCCATGAAACAGCTTACCAAAGCAAGATCTTGTATTGCAACTTGTGTCATATGTGAATATTACATAATCTGCTGCAGGTGTGTAATACTGTTTATGGTTCATTATTAAAACAAGAGAATATTCAGAGATACAGAGATACATATCCAAGAAGTTTCCTTCTGCATCTGCCAGATCATCATCATTCCATTCCATCACCAAATCTTGAGTAAAAGGTTTACATGGGCAGTTCATTCTGTAGATTTTATTCACACACTGTTTCTCTAGATAAGCATGTCGACGTGTCTTTTGATCATGCCTCAACTAGTGTGTTTGATTTTGATACTCTATTAGTATTCTCTACAGTAAATCTAGAGAGGGTATCTATTCCTGCAATTAAAGGGAGGAATGCATGGGGCGGCACAGGTGGGGACACAAGAATGTTGTTATTACAACATGTCTGCAATAAGTGGGGAATGTCTTTTTGTTTATCACAATGAGGAATCAGTTAGGTTAGTTATGTGCACAAACTAACCGAACAGTACGTGGTTCACCTCTTTTATGAGTGCTTATGAACTTCATTACAGCCTTTGGATGACTGTCTAAATAGTTAAGCGAATCAAAATTAGATGGGTTGTGCCAGCATGCATACTGTGGGATTTTCACCTTTACGTTTACGTCCTGTTCAAATGGGTCTTATGTTGATGTTGGGGAATATTATATTGATGTGGCCATGTAGGGCTGTAAAAGCAATATAATGATGAAGAATCATGTAGACAACTTGGATAATTGATTGGATTGTGCCAATACTCTTTCCTGAAAATGTATTTCGCCCTAGCTATTAGATTGCCAAGGGTCTGAAAATGTTTTGGTTTTTGGCAAGGAATCAAAACAAGCTCAAGTAGGGAAATAATTAGAGTTTAAAGTTTGGATTTTGGAATTAGTTGTGAAAAATAGTTTAATTAGTTGAGATAGTTTTGAGCAAATGGTGTTTGTGATAGAGTTCTACTATTGGATATTTGTTATAACTTCTACTATTGGATATTTGCATACAATTGATAATCGGTATTTCTCTTGTACCCAATCCAATGTTTGCCATGGGCTCGGGGATGGCTGTAACATTCCGGCCATCAAGCTCGATCGCGTTAATACATAAATAACAGAATACCTTTCTAATTTATATTAAATGTTAGTTAATACTCTCACCATCCCGGCCACAATAGCGCCATAATTCATTTTTGAAACCAAAATGCATTCCACAATAGATGTTGTTTTAGACATTTATATGCTATATATGCACTTTTAATTTCTCAAACAGTTTAGTTGGAAAAGGTAAAATGAAAATGTATAACTTAATTAATGCAATTCTTGGAGCTGATTAAAATTTATGAATTATGCTTAAAAGTAAATTAGGTATTGTGGAATGTAGGGAGTATCTAGTTTGATATCAAATAATACTTGTTTTTCATTATATTCATGCACCTTGGAGCTGGTTTTTCTATAAATAGGACTCCAATTTTGCTTGGAGCCGGAGGAGGCATATAGAGAAAATTCAGGCGAGAAAATTTCAAATCTAGTATTTGAGCCCAAGTGCCCAACCTACATTTAATTTGTGGCAAACTCCTCCCTACCTACGATTTTCACCCAATCAACTAAAAATCTCTAATAAATTTCAACAAATATTTCTAAACCTATATATATTTTAAAATTTCATTTCCTAGTCTTTATAGGCTATTCATCAAAAATATACTTCCTCCGTTCTTGAATATTTCTTACATTACCAAATGTGCTACTACTCACACATAAATTTTCATTTAAAGTTTTATCATAGTTATAAAGTTAAAATATAGTCAAGTGAGATATTGTTAGATTCGTCTCGTAGTTTATAAATATCAAACTTTTAGAATTTTTACTTATACCGAACTTGAGTTACTAATGATTTTAAATATATATTAGACTGCATTAAAAAAAGATCTGTAAAATATATTTAAATACGGAGGAAGTATATATGTATATATTTTAACTTTTGAATCAATTTCTAACAATCTGATGAATTTTCTCTTAATCCCATCTCTATGCACACGATTTATTAATGTGCATATGGGACAAAGCTCTCCCGACTCCATGTGTACGTTTTTGTTGATTATGGTTATGATTCAAGCAACACATCCAAGGCAGGGATTAAAAGATTCATTCAAAGTAGGCGTGGCTCTAAGATGGGAGTCCCCAAAAAACATTAGTAGTGAGGTGCACGGTTTATTCATGTGGATCATTATTCTCACTCTGAGCGTACCTTGACCACTGACTCTATTGTTGAGGAAGAAGATGAAATTGGATTGATGGACAGAGGAATGTCAATATGCATTCCAAGAGTTAAAGAATCGACTTTCTAAGGCTCCTATATATATGAAGTGGTCTTTCCTAACAATTCGATCGGCAGAGTTTAATGAGTTCATTGATGCCTAGCTTGATTAAGAGTTTAGGGGTGCATTATTGAAGAAAGATCGGTGTCAAGGATGTTGAAGCCTTAAGAAGATGAAATATAAACTCTAACGATTTAGAGATTATGGCAATATTATCTTTAAGGGTTAAAATGTCAGACTTACACTGATCATATATAAGACTAATAGAGAGTCGAACTTGAGACAAAAGTGGTTTGAGTTAATTAAAAACTACAAACTTGTGATTAAATATCATAATGGTCGAGCTAATGTGGTGACGAGTGCATTGAGTCCTAATGAAAAGCACAGCTCCAATAAGTTGGTACTGGCTGAACAACAATTGTGTGAAGAACTCACTACAAGAATTTTATGCTTTGATAAAATTTCGGTCACTGAAGAGGTTAATGACCGAATTTGCGACCAAAATTCGTTAGCGAGTACAATTTTAGCTGCCGAAATTCATTAGCTACCCCAATTTTAGCGATCGAATCCGTATTCTTTCTAGTAGTGAATCTATTGGATAAGTGTTGAGGTGGTACCCTCTTGGAGATCAAAAGAACTTCTATTTGATTTGTTGTAATTTTATCCTATTGCATATCCTATTATTGTAGTATTTACTAGTTTGTTTTACTATGTAAAAATCAAGGGGAGTGTATATCGTCGTCTAAGTGTGAGCACACCAGTGACAACTCTTACTGTGCATTTGGTTGGAGGGATCTTAGATTACCAGTGGGAATGTGATTGCTGGGAATATAAGATTACTAGGAATATGAGATTGCTGGGAATCTTATTTTTTGATGTTTTAAGATTATTGCGTTTGGTTAGATTGGGAATATCAGATTTCTAGTTCTAATTAATTTACCATAATGTCCCTGAATTTCCATTGAACGAATGTTATAAATATGTCATTTTGCTACATAATAAAAATATTTAAGCCGATTTATTTTTTAAAATATTGAAAATTATTTATATGTCATTTATAGAAAATTTGAAGTCTTTAGTGGCAACATGCAGTGACGACAGAGGCATCTTGGCAGCGATCGTAGTGTGAGGTTGTGGGATCGCTTCTGTGACACCTTGGTTGTGTTGTTATAAGGCAATCTGTAATGTATCTCTTAACCCAATAAAAAGTTAAGGCTCATTACTTTCCGGCCCAATAACCAAGTAGTCGGCCCAGTTCATGGATGAGTCCCGAGACGGATGACTGCGAATTAAAAGAGGAGCATCATCAGAGGGAGAAGAGCGTGGTAATGTCTGGAGCAGATTGTGGAGAGGCACCATTCATCAGGGGCGCCATTTGGGGATTCATTGGAGCAGTGGTAACATCTGGATTGAGGAGAAGTGTGACTCCTTAAAAATACTGGAGCAGCAGCCAAGGGAGACACCTCAACTCTACCAGAAGAATCCGCACTTTACATTTATTTTATTTCTCTGCAATTTCCTTTCTGCATTTTCATTCCGCAATTTCCATTTCTTTAAAAGCTTTCGTTAATTCATTGTATTTTTCTTTATGCAATTCTTGTAACTCTTTCGCCGTTCATCAATCAAAGAAAAGGTTCCGCTCCTCTACAAATTTCACGGTTAACAGAATCCTTTAATTCCAATGTGTCCACATATAATTGTGTTTGGGGAACAAGATAATATGACTGCGAATCATTATATTCCCATCAAAATGGGAATATATATTGTGTATCTACATTACCATCTTCATGAATTTGAAGAAATTATTTAATTTCGGTGAATTACCGGTATCTCCAGGCCGCAAAAATTATTTAATTAATTTATTTATTTATTTTTATTTTATTTTACTGAAATATATTCTCAGAAAAGCTTAAGCTGGAAATAGAGCGGAAGTTTTTTTTGGATAATGAACGCCTAAGCATTGGCAAAGAGAAATATTACAAAAAATCTACAGCAAGGGGAGAGAAGGAGAAATAAAGAAAAAATCAAAAGACGGTAGCTAAACACGAGGATAGCATGCACCAGTGAAATCTGCATGATGGACCGAGCGAACATCATTGGGCGTTATATGGTGTTTGGATTAACTTTTAAAGGCAGATTTTATAATTATAAGTGTTTGGATGAAGGATGTGCATAAATACTTTTTAACTTTTGTTGCTATTTTGTGATTAATTTTAACTTAATATTATCATAATTAAATAAAAAAAACAATAAAGCAAGTTGGTTTGTTGTTATATTGGTTAATTTAGAATATATATTTTACATAATTTTTACTTATATAATTTAAGATATTAAATTATTAATAAACCTGTACTTTGCTTTAAAAAACTCTATCCAAACACTCACTTGTTCAACCAAACAAATTCATTTACATGTCAAACCAAAGTAAATATAGTAATCCGATATTCATGTTAAAGTAAATATAAAGTATTTCTGGCTTCGGCTGTTCCAAAAAGAAAGAAAAAAAATAAATAAAAAGTAAATATAGTACTGTACTATATTTTAAAAGGTGATAATCTCTCTCAATAAAAATTGTCAGTAATCTATTGTGGTAAATGGGAATGGCTTGGGTGCGGGCAACAACACCTGCTGTCGTGATGCTAGAAGTCCCAAAAATAATGTGTTAACATAATAAATGATGAGCGCATAAGAAAAAATGATGGATGATATCACATCACATATGCTATCATAAATATCACTTCAAGGGCATATAGACATCATTTTTTAATGCTTAGACATCACTCCAAACAATACAATTTATTATTTTTTAACTGTATATTATGCATGACTATTAGTAATATAATTTATGAATGCTTACCCATCATTCTGTAGGTACATGCCATATGCATGTCTGCACAGAAACCGGATTGGTGGTAAACTATCAAACGCCACCCTAAGTGTGCGGATTCGAAGGAACATTTCTTAGAGGAGTCAAAGGCACCAAGAAGTAAAATCATGATCTGAAACATCTAGTGTGGTTGTGGCTGAAAAGAGAGCCATTTTGAACTTATGATTGTCCGATTTTTTGAACTACCTACTCAAGAATTCATATTCAGTTCAATAGTTTGATCTTTAAAAATAAATCCTGAATAACAACAGAGAATGGATAAACTTGTTCATTGAGTACAGATATATAACCATATGCCAACGTTCCAACTACCTAGATTAGGATTGTGTCGAGGCTCAAGAGTTTCCCACCAGCCAGATGCCTCTTCCCGCCTATGCTAGGAAAGCAAGAGACATGAAACAGACAGCATTAGCTAAGATTATTCGTCAACCATGTCAAATGCGAAGATTCTGCGCTATCCAGATGAATGGAAAAACACATGGTTAGGGTATCAACTTTGAAATTCAAGAATTCCTGAGCTAAAGTGATGATTCTTCATTCTGATATCAGTGGTGTGAAGATGTAGTCATGTAGAAGTGTCATTCAGTGAATGAATGAATGTAGGGGCTGTTGTTTTCGGACTTGAATTTTGCAGTGGCTCCGTTGACATCTAATATGGTTTCGATAGGTAAAAGAATATGCTTTAGCCGGCCTAAGAGTTATCTACACTTCAAAAAAAAAAAGTTGCTGTTCTTTTTTCCAGATTTCTGTATGGAGTCAACAGTTGTTCACTTTTCTTCATAGAATCTTTCAAGTCTGACCTTATCTGAATACACAATTTTCCTATTTAACTCTAAGTGTGTTTCCAGAAATACTTATAAGGAAATATCAAGAACACTGAAATACAACTCAAGAGTTTTGTTCTTAAGCCTATAGAGCAATAGAAGAGACATCCAGTGTTTAAGAACATTTCAGCAACAGGGTATGAAAGAATCTATTCTGGATGATCTCAAGGAATTTTGACCCTTTTCTGTTCACCACCAATTGCAATGAACAATATACTCATCCACATCACAACCCTCAACTGCAACTATAAATACAAGCTTACAAATACTGAGACAATACCAAAAATCAAATCTACTCTCTTAAAAACTTTACTATAAACACAGCTAATTACTATCTTCACTCAGAAAAAACAACATAAAAATAAATAAAAAAAAAAAAAAAAACATAAACACTCATCTGTCTCTATGATGGAGTGCATACAGAAACTGGCTGCACAAAAGGCTGTAGTGATTTTCAGCAAGAGTACGTGCTGCATGTGCCACGCTATCAAGAGGTTGTTTTACGAGCAAGGGATCAGTCCTATGATTTACGAGCTAGATGAGCAAGCAAATGGAGGGGAAATGGAGAGAGCCCTGGTGAGGCTTGGGTGCAGTCCATCCGTTCCAGCTGTGTTTGTTGGTGGAAAGTTTGTGGGCTCGGCTAAAGACTTGCTCACTCAGCACCTTGATGGCTCACTGGATAAGATGCTTAGAGATGCCGGGGCTCTGTGGCTTTGAAGTCACCATAAAAGCTGAAGATATATACAGCAGAAACATGGACAACTAGATACTTAAGTATATGCATGTATATATCTACTTATGTAAGCACACGCACATGTTAAACACTTCTCTCTCTTGTTTCTCCACTAAATTACTATAGGAGTTGCAAGATAAAGCAGAGGACACATGTATTTCTCAACGAAATTGTAACATATGCTGTAGCTTCACTTATATGTCAAATGTAGTTTTCACGTCTTTTTTCTTATAACTTCAATGTCTAGTGCCAAATTCTAGACTTCAGCTTTGATTTATTTCTTGCTTGAATTTTTTTGTGTTGCAAAAGACATCTATTAGTTCCATGAGGCAACTAAACCGAAGCCAAGTTCAAGAAAGTAACACTCACAAGATTAAGGCACTCCTGAAATGAAAAGCAGCATCTGATTGTTTAAGTAATTTCATGACAATCTCATATAATAGCTTTAAACTCTAAAAAGATGTGTCATTCTCCATTCTCCCATTTTAGGGTAGGGAATTGATGTCCCTTTTTAGGGTATGTTTTGCACAGAGATTTGACGGTAGGGAACCATTTCCCTTGTTCGTTTGATGTCGATATTTTTTATAATTGAGAAATATTTCTTACTTTTATTTCTCTCCCTTATGAGGAGAAATTGGGAGAAATCGAGAACAATTTCTCTCTGTCATTACAAATCAAAAACTAAATACGTTGTTCACCCAAATTTCATGCAACAGCCAAACACTCAAATAAAAAATCAAATACATTATGGATCTTTTTGCATATGTTTTTTGTTTGAAAAAACAATCTTTGTATAGAAATCATGGTCGAGACAGATACAGATTGTAGCTTAAAAAATTGAATTGCTTCTATATGTTACATTTCTTTGTTGAATTCATTATTCATAGTACCAAATGCATCCGTACCCTTTTAGTTGTTTCCCTGTATCACGCTTGTGTGCAAGCAAACCATATGTCCACTTTGAAGCCTTGAATGCAAACACCCTCTCATAAAGTTGGAGGCTTAACACAGCTCGCATGATCATATTATGTAAAATTTTGAATTATCGAAAGGAGTATAATTTTATGCCAAATCATTTTAGTTTCTTCTATAATATGCTCCCCTTATTTGCACTCAGTATTTCGTTTTCTCAAATCTTGAACGTAGGGAGGTTGTGATTTTAACTTGGCCTATTGGCTTTGCAATCTTAAGCTTAGCAGGTCATTCTATAATTTAGTTGTTCCAGTTGATTTGTCTATCATTTTATTCCCTTAATAAGCACAATGGATATCTTTCTTATATTAATAGACCATAAAGCTTATCTGAATAACAACCTAATGCAAGTTACATGTTCTTCCCAGTTGTTCCACCATATGCATGTTATGCCTTGAAACTAAAGCTGATACTTATTCTAGAGAATATTCAAAGATATGTTCCACCTCACTTGTCAGATATCGAACTTATCTGAAGCTTCTCCATTCCATCAGCAAATCATTAGAGAAAGGTTTACTGTGGCAGATTGTGCTGCACTTTTCTCAGATCCTAAGATAATTATATGAACACAACTTGTCCACTGATTTTCATATTCTGGGTGCATTTTATCACTGTAGGATATATGGGGCGGCACAAGTGGGACGAAGAATGTTCTTCTGTTACATGTATGCAAATAATGTGCAGGAATTTACCTTTTTACAGAATTTCTTGTCATTGGTGGCATTGGTTAAATTGGTTAGATGCATGAACTCTATCAGAAACAGTTCATCATCAGTTAGGCCAGTATTCTGTTAGTGTCTTAGTGTGCAATACAGTAACTATGATCCCACTACAAAATTTCTATTACACTCAAGTGACAGGAATATTAGTGTGATCCATTTCCACATCAACAAGTTAGAAGGTTGTTTGTAAGTCTTTGATCTGAATAGTTTAGAGTTTCGTTCAGAGACAAAATAGCATTTGAATCATTTAGTTCAGAGGCTAATAATGAGCCCCCAGTGTACGTCATAGAGCAAGATAACTTGCCCCTTAATCACTTTTCCAGAGACACATCCGAGTCATAATGCTTGTGGTATCAAATCCGGTGGGAGACTTAAGTGTGCATTTCTTGAGGAGCAGGGGATACACACACAAACAAGTTTTCTTTTTCCTGGCTTAAACGGAAGAGGAGACTCATCAAGAGTGTGCAAATTCAGGTAAGAACTTCATATAAAACTAGTAAGGTGTTAAAACACCGATATGTACAAAAACAGTAGTTCCTTGAGCAAAACAACATGTCGTGGCTTCTTTCCATGGCAAATGTCGGAAGTTGTCAATTATCATTGTTTTGACTTGAAATTCTTTGGAAAACATGATCAAGATGTTCTACTCTATCCAACATAGAAATGGACCTTGAAAACTAGTATGTAGCAATATCCTAATAGCATTTCTCAGCAACAATCACCATCTGCTGATGCAAGTATGTGTCAAAATTTTCCTTCCATGTCTCAAAATCATTAGATTCCAACCTATCACGTTGACATTCTCGTAGCTCACCCACACAATCACTACACTGCACGTGGCACGAATTTTATCCAAATGAAAAGACAGATGAAAAAACCAGGAACTGGTAGTAATAATATAATTTTTCGTAAACAATCTGTGAATCTACTTTCGGTAAAGTCAGATCAATTACCTTCATATTTTTATTAGTCTATTGATTCTGAGAACAATTAGGAAGCACCATGTACATGAGAAGCACAGGTGTCGTCTCAAAATAAAAACTAATCTCTTTCAGCATCTATCCGAAATATCTTAAAGAACCTTCATCTTTTACCCTCCATCCTTTTATGCTTTTCAATTAAACAACTCTAATAAGACCAGCACCTTAACTTGCAGCTATAAATAAAGATCCATTAAACCTCTTACCATCACAAACCCAATTCTCAAGTACAAAGTCCCCCACCTTTTCAATCATATCCAAATTTGATCAATGGATCGGATTGCAAAAATCTCCTCACAGAAGGCAGTGGTGATATTCAGCAAGAGTTCCTGCTGTATGTGTCATGCCATCAAGAGACTGTTCTATGAGCAAGGTGTTAGTCCTTTGATCCACGAGCTCGATGAAGACTCTAAAGGGAAGGAAATGGAGTGGGCCTTAATGAAGCTAGGATGTAGCCCTTCAGTCCCTGCAGTGTTTGTTGGGGGGAAGCTAGTTGGCTCTGCGAACACTGTGATGACTCTTCAGCTTGACGGGACACTCAAGAATATGCTCAAAGCTGCTGGAGCAATATGGCTTTAATGCCTTAATAATCTGTGAATCACATAGCTTAAGCTGAATAAGACCAACACTAATTGTACTGATGTTGTGAACT
The DNA here is from genome assembly GCA_030278955.1 of Hygrophila difformis. Lineage (NCBI taxonomy): Eukaryota > Viridiplantae > Streptophyta > Magnoliopsida > Lamiales > Acanthaceae > Hygrophila > Hygrophila difformis. The sequence goes on along the minus strand of JAOANR010000005.1, from coordinate 31,007,485 downwards.
CTATTTGTCTTCTTCTTTGTTTTCTAGCTAGGGAAGCTTCCGTGGAAACTAAACCATGTGAAGGATGTTAGTTGTAGTCTTTACTATTGTATCTCAGTACATCATCTTGAGTGTGTTTAAAAGCCATGTTGTAACTTGATGCTTCTCACTTTGTTTTGCTCTTCCACCTTGATCACAGAAATCCTTCTCTCTTTGTTTTGCTCTTCAAATTTGATCACAGAAATCCAACTAATTTATACTTCATAATCCAATCGAACATCAAGATCTCTATGGTTCAATCCAATTTACCGGAAGCTTTTAAATTCAAGAAAGCAACCATACAAGGATTCAGACAAGCTTGCCCTTTTATGACAACAGATTATATGAAAAAATCAACTAGCATGATTTGGAAGCCTCTAAACTTTTTTAGCTTCGATTTCTACGGTGTATTGAAAGCAATAAATAAGAAGTACAATTTATACAACTTATCCCAAATAACAATATGAACGCTTAGATGATGAAGATAAATAGTATGTTTTACATTACCAAATTTATTGAATAAACTCAAAGCGCTCAAAAACCTCTAATTGGTCCCAAAATGTGAAGATTCCGAGCTATCCAGAAGCATTCACAAACACATGTATAGGGAATCCTCTTTGAAATTCGACAAATTCCCGGGTTCAAGAAATTCCAGAGATGATGTAACATACATGTCCCAAGATTCATTGAAGGGTCAAATCATTGAGTGAATGAATATATTCTAAGACAGGAAATAACTAGACTGAAATGACACTGGGATTCATACTTAAACATAGCCCTTGCAACTGCTAGTAGTTGTCCCTACGTACAAATGCAGACGACCTTTCAAGGCACCTGAGGGATGCATATATGTATGGTTATGGTTTATAGTTCCTTTTTTCGCCACGGGGAAAACTGGAACGGTGTCATCTTTAAAGAAAATGCTTATTACTGTAAGGGGTAATAGCATGAAGCTAAGACAAAAAAAGTTATGCCAAAAAAGCAAGTGGATTCTGCTCTATTACCTAATTGGACAGTAGATTCTGTTCCCTGTTTTTTTAAAAGATGGATTCTTTGCTCACTAATAATTGTCTCCCTCTACCGCTCTACGTTCTCTGCACGAAACAAAAAGATCACTTCATGCTGATGTTAAAAACTCAAAACTTTCAAACAAATAATTTAGCTCATCTGTGAAATAAATAATTCATCACCATTTTTCTTTTCTTTTTTCGAACTATGTGAATATGGCCTGGCCCATTGAGGCAGTGCATCCCACAATGTTTAAAATGAGGGGTGGGCTCAAATTTTATAGGCCCTTTTAAATGTAGGCCTGAAACTGTTGGCCTGTACAAGTCTATAGCTTTCGCAAGGCTAGTAGACACTCGGGCCTATCTATTTCATTTAACCCCTATTCATTGAGTACCGATTAATATTTTTCAGCCATTGGTTAGACCAACCCAAATTTTCCACTCACAGTCCAAAATTAGCAAATGTTAAAACCCTTTTCTTCTGTTACATACTGAATCGCAAATTGCAACACATACAGTCGACATCTTCTCATATTTAAGTTGAAATTTCTCTATTGTCTTATTTTATTAGAGATTGTGAATGAAAATAAATTTGCATCTTCTAGGAAAAAATTGAACAAGAAAGGTAGCACCCCAATAAATTTGTCTTCTATATTGTCTTGCTTTATTTCTCTATTATCTTAGAGTATAGTGTGTCATTTTCAATGGATGATCAGAATTGGGTTAAGTATACCAATTCCTCATTCATTTGAGCTAGTGCTCATTTGGGAACTGCAGAGAGGTAAGGAAAAATTCTCTACTCTTTTGTTTATTTCTCTCATGTCCGAGAACTTTTTTTTTTTTTGTAAAACTGAAATCACTGTTCTAGTTTAAGCTGATACTTGCACGCTCGGATTCTTTGTTCACACTGCATCCTGTTATCAAGGCCCTTTTTCGAGTTCCTATAAGTAAGTGAATCTTACAGGTAAGGATGTTAACATCCTAGGTTCTTGTTAACATCGTTACCTTGGGGTGAATGTTAAAAACTTATGGAACTGAAAAGATCTAAGGTGATTGAACATACCACCGTGACCCTTTTTGAGATCTCGATGGTCTTACAGTGAGGTTAAAAACTTGCCATCGCGACCTTCACGCTTGGAGGAAAATACTAGTTGGACACCATGTGGAAGAGGATCACGGTGGCCACCGTGAGCAGCAAGAGTTACGATGATGAGCATGGCGATGGTGAGTACAGAAGGGAAGTGAACTCCCTTGCCACCGTGACCATGATGAGGCTCATGGTGGCCTTCGCAACCCCAAGTCTCCATAATGATATATGGTGGAGTGATGAGATCATGATCGTGTGGTGTCAAGGCTCCGTGACCATGAGGATCATGGCGGCCACCACCACCTCTGCACCCTTACGATAGAAATGAGGAAATGTTGAGTTATTGGCAGATGACCATTCCTTCACTATGAAGATGGGATCCCAATGGTCCAGATTGAGTGCAACACCTTGATTTCAACCTCGAATGAATGAATGCAGCGGAATAAGACATGCAATGGGAACTGTGTTGGACACTTTGATCTTGGTTGGATTTATTCGAAGACATGAATATCGATGTTTAAGCAACTCTGAGAAGGGATCGTGTGGGGAGCACACTCAAAGAAACTAAACACGATATTATACGACATGTGAGTAACTGCCGCCGAATTTAGAAATTCAAACAAACGGATGTAACCTACTGTCCAAAGGACACAAATTGAGTGTGGTTGACATATTCTTGAAATTCAAATTCCAATTTGAATTATTACCGCAACAATTGAATAAAGGACACAACCTTTGATTAAGCAACACATGTCTGGTACTTTTTTATAAATACCTAGTCTTGTCTTCATTTTAAGTATACAGATCATCAAAGATTGATAACACAATCTGTTTTGGTGCTCGTGAGTTCTTCAACGTCCTACTACATCTTTTTAGTTTTTCTACTTGCTCTCGTTGGATCGCCTACAACGTGAGTGGTTACTTTGTTGTATTCATATACAAATTTCATGAAACCCAAGGCATAAGGTGGGGTTGAAATATTGTATAACGACAGCTTTCAAGCGCCTCAAAGTAAATCCAAGACCGTGATATTCCTGCGTTTTGTTCTTGCCCCATGTCTACAATGTTTTAATTTTATTGTTATATATTATTAAACATTGCTATACACATTATTTTTCTAACATTATTATACAATATTTCAACGAACAGGAACGTGATGGAAACGATCAGTGATATGGCCTCAAAATTCGGAAAGCTGTCCAAATTTGATGGGGTTGATTTTCGACGTTGGCAAAAGAAAATGCATTTTTTTTTTACCACGTTGAAAGTGGTGTACGTTCTAAGGACACCAATGCCTGCGGAGCCTGATGATCCGAACAATGAACCCATTGAGACTGCAGGGGTCCGAGTGAAATGGATCAATGACGACTACATATATCGTGGGCATATCCTGAATGCCATGGCGGATAATCTTTTTGATATCTATCAAAATGTCGGTACTGCCAAGGAATTATGGGATGAATTGCAAGCCAAATATATGGCTGAAGATGCATCTGCCAGAAAATTTCTGGTGTCTGATTTTAACAACTATAAAATGGTCGATATCCGACCAGTTATGGAGCAATACAATGAGTTGCTTGGGATCCTTGGACAGTTTAATCAACATAGGCTTAATATGGATGAACCGATTGCGGTTTCCAGCATTATTGATAAACTCCCTCCATCTTGGAAGGATTTCAAGCACACCCTCAAGCACAAAAAGGAGGAAATGAACTTGGTTGAACTCGGCAGCCATATTCGGATCGAAGAATCCTTGAGGGCTCAAGAAAATGGAAAGGAAAAAGCTGTTGGAAATTCTTCCATCAACATGGTTGAGGAATCAAAGAAAGGACAACAAACGTGAATTTGGAAAGAATCATAAAAATTCTAACAAGAAGCCCAAAATAGAATGTTGGAATTGTGGAAAATCTGGACACTTCAAGAAAGATTGTCGTGCTAAGAAAAACAAGAATGGTGCTAGCACAAGTGGTGCTGGAAAGGGTACTGCCAACCCTTCCCAAGGTATGCATCCGGGAAATTCTTGTATAAATCTGAAAAATTCTAGTATTATGAATTTTGGAGTGTCTTTAACTTCTAAAGCACTTGTTGAATCGCAGGATAATTTGCTTGCGTGGTGGATTGACTCTGGAGCCACGTCTCACGTATGTAAAGATCGTTGTTGGTTTAAAGAATTTCATCCAGTGGATGATGGTTCAATCTTGTACATGGGCGATGATCAATATGCTCCAATTAAAGGACGTGGAAACGTGACACTGGAGTTTAGCTCTAGAAATAAAATTACTTTAAGTAATGTTCTCTATGTACCTAAGTTAAGAAAGAACCTAGTCTCTGGTTCTGTTCTAAATAAATCTGGCTATAAACTTGTATTTGAGTCGGACAAATTTGTATTGTCTAAACATGGTATGTTTGTAGGATTTGGATACCTTTATAATGGTATGTTTATGTTAAATTTAATTAACATTCCTACTGATTTAAATACTGTTTGTATGGTTTCTAAATCCAAACAAGACAATACGACATTGTGGCATGCATGTTTGGGACATGTTAAGTATAAACGTATGCGTGATATGTCTAAAATGGAATTAATTCCAACTTTTGACATGCAATCTCTCAAATGTCAAATGGGTGCTTTAACAAAAATTATACTTGTTACATGCTAAGAATGAAGTCATGAATAAATTTAGAATTTATAAAAATGAAGTTGAACTTCAACTTGGAATGACAATTAAGAAATTGCGCACAGACAGAGGGGGTGAATATTATGATCCTCTTTTCTTTCAATCTGTTGGGATAATTCATGAAACCACGGCTCCCTATACCCCTCAACAAAATGGTATAGCTGAGAGGAAAAATCGTACACTCAAAGAAATGGTAAATTCCATGATATCCACATCAGGTTTGAGTGAAGGCTTTTGGGGTGAAGCAATGCTTACTGCCTACTACATCCTAAATCGTGTTCCCAACAAACAAAACAAGTTGACTCCATATGAACTATGGTTCAAGAAACGACCAAACCTTTCGTACCTACGTGTGTGGGGATGTAGAGCAGTCGTTAGAATTCCCGAACCTAAAAGGAAAGCATTAGGAGAAAAAGGAATTGATTCTATATTTATTGGATACGCTGAACATTCTAAAGCATATAGGTTCTATGTTATCGAACCTAATGACTTTGTTGCAATTCATACTGTTATTGAGTCACGTGATGCAATCTTTGATGAAAGTCATTTCACGTCAAAAACAAGACCTTCCAATGTAACGCCCCGAAAATTTAAACCTAATTTTCGCAAGCATTACCGCCGTACTAACTATCCTAAACTAGTGGCCAGCTAATTTAAAACAGCTAATACAAGGCTGAGTAGAAACCTAAGGTGATCATCTGATTAATCCAGTTAAATGCGGAAGCTAAAATAATTTAAACACATAAACATAAATAACATCTGAAATTAATCCAGGCTACAAGCCTCACAAAACCGTATCAGGCGACATGCCAATATCTCAAAACAGGGCTATCAGCCCAAAACAGTAAAGCACATAAGGCCACAGGCCGACAGAATATCAATCCTAGGCACACAGGCCTCAACTAACAATAACTCAAGTACCAATTAATAATATAGCAACAGAGTATCACATAAAATAATAAAATAAGCAGACAAGGACTATCTATGTGATCTCTCAACCCAACCCAATCATGCTCCGGCGCCTCCAGCAGGATCTATAAAAGAAACAAAGCAAAGGAGTCAGTACAACGTACTGAGCAAGGGCTATATATGCAGGGGAATTAAGGGGGAACAATTATAAGAATAAGCAGAATAATAATTAAGCAGAAAAAACACATCACACCGTCCCATACCGGTGCTTCAACCACAATCATACAATTTATGCAAGTGATGCATGGCCTAACATACACCTATCTACCCTATATGCAAATGCAATGAATATGCCTAGCCGGCACCTAAAAACCCGGGCGGTATGAACCCACGGGTGAGGATATCATCAACCCCAACCCGTTACAGGGTAACATACACCATCCCCGCAGGGATCCGCAATCGCGCCAGCCGTAGCTGAATATCATATCTCGCCCCATCGGGCTTCGGGTCTCGACAACACCCGCGAGGGCTACCCGTATATACCATATCTGTAATTCATAACTTGCTTGACTAGCATAACACTGATATGTAAAAAAAATCGATTCCATCACAGTAATTATTCCCACGATGTATTCCATATCATCTATATATGACCAGCCTGCATAATATTCCATACATTACAAAGAAGACTTCAATATGAGTAATGATATTAAAAATCATAAAGGTGTACTAGTTTTTCAAATGTGTATCTAAACAGCAGCATTCCAGACAGATGGTGATTTAATATATCACTTAACTCTATTAACTCCGATTAATCTATAACAGACAAATCATATGTGAATGAGTAAATCTATTAAAAAATATTACAATATGCACTTCTCCTTCAAGGAATTAAATTAATTAATAGGGAAAAATAAATTATTATGCTGTCAATTATGAAGATTTTGCTAACTAGTCTATGACTACTACCCTGTTACCATTCCAATTCCAACAACAAAATATGCCATTACGTCAATATATATATGGTTAGAGCAACAAGCTTAAGAAGAAAAAATAGAAAAAAATCATTTCCATGGCTAGTGAGTTAAATAAATACTGACAAGTCCTAAATGACTCAAACTTGGACTTTTCAAAGAGGTGTTTACCGGATCAACATTTCAAGAAAGAGCACAGAGAGTTACACTAGCCAGGGACACTTATCTTAATCTGAGTGAAATTAAAAATAATAGATATTAAAAATAGCCCCTTTCTTAATACTCTTCTCGGCAACTTATCAAAGCACAATAATTAGTAAGATTTCACTTTTATCATCTAGTGCATTAATCCTTCAGATCCCACCATCAAGCACAGTTCAACTCAAACTAGTACCCATCGGTATTCACACATCTGCAAAAGAATCCGCACACACAAACACGAATAAAGTATCAAGTCCCGAATGATAATACATATACAAGCCCTTGCCTTATAGTCTCGCACAAGTTTAGAGCACCGATTCGTTGATTCCAAGCCTCAATTCCTCCAAATAAATCAAAATCCACCAAAACCCCTAATTTATCAACATCCTCAAATCAATACCAAAATCAATAATACAACAAATCGAAGAGGGGAACAAGAGGAATCACTTACTAACAAGTGTTCAATCGATTTTTCTAAGAATCCAAGATGGTTCGGGCGAAAATCTTCTCCCCCCTTTCTTCCTCTTGCACTGATCTATTTCCCCCTTTCCTAAAACTCAAATCTGTCCCAAAATCTGAAAAATGACCCATACATATACTTAAGTCTTATTTGGGCCAAACCGGGTTTTTGGCTAGAAACCAACAATCCATTCAAATTAAAATATATTGGCCCAACCAATAAGTTGGGTCATTACATCCAATATTGTTAGTACTTCAACAGATGACAATTTGGAAGTCGAATTTTTGCCTTCTATGGATGAAAACATGGAAGAAGGTGAACTGACCGTTCATCAAGACAATGTTGCTCCTCAAGTTGATCCTCAAAATCAACCTCGCAGAAGCAAGAGAATTAGAAAACCAAAGTCATTTGGTCCCGACTTTGAACTTTATCTAGTTGAAGGAACAAGAGAGGAAATTCAAAATTAAATTTCTTTTTGTTATCACTTGGATGACGATCCAAGAACATATAATGAGGCGATGAAATCTCGTGATGCTCCTTTTTGGAAAGAAGCCATTGACGATGAGATGAGTTCGCTCATGGAAAATAATACTTGGGTATTATCAGATCTACCTCAAGGTTGCAAACCCTTAGGATGTAGATGGATTTTCAAGAAGAAAATGAAAACAGATGGAACAATCGACAAGTTCAAAGCTCGATTGGTAATTCAAGGTTTTAGGCAAAAGGAGGGTATCAAATATTTTGATACCTATGCACCTGTGGCACGCATGACCACTATTAGGTTGTTAATTGCCTTAGCTTCAATTCATAAATTAATTATACATCAAATGGATGTAAAGACAGCGTTTCTAAATGGAGATTTAGGAGAAGAGGTATATATGAAGCAACCGGAGGGTTTTGTTGCCTCGGGAAATGAGCATATGGTTTGTAAGCTCATCAAATCATTATATGGTTTGAAACAACACCTAAACAATGGCAGCGAAAATCTGATGAAATTATTTTGTCAAATGGATTTAAATTAAATCAAGCAGACAAATGTGTTTATTGTAGGTTTGACGAAAAAGGCAAAGGTGTAATTATTTGTCTTTATGTTGATGACCTACTGATTTTTGGTTCTGATCTATACCAAATAGAAGAAACCCAAAAGTTTTTATCATCCAAATTCTCTATGAATGATTTGGGGGAGGCAGATGTGATTCTTGGTATTAAAATAAAGAAAGAATCTGAAAATATTATTCTTACACAATCTCATTATATTGAGAATATTCTCAAGAAGTTTAATATGGAAAATACATCAATAGTGAGCACTCCCTTTGATCCAAGTATTAAGCTTGTACCAAACACGGGAGAACCAATCTCACAACTTGAGTATGCAAAGGCCATAGGATGCTTGATGTACGCCATGACAAGCATAAGGCCAGATATTGCATTTACAGTCGGAAGGTTGAGTAGGTTCACTAGCAAACCAAGTACTCATCATTGTCAAGCACTCAGAAGAGTATTCAAATATTTAAAAGGGACTGCAAATTATGGACTAACATATTCTGGATATCCGTCTACTTTAGAAGGATATTCAGATGCTAGTTGGATTAGCAATTTAGAAGATTCATCTTCTACATCGGGTTGGATATTTTTACTTGGGGGAGGTGCCGTGTGCTGGGCATCCAAGAAACAAACCTGTATAACCAGCTCAACAATGGAGTCGGAATTTATAGCTTTGGCCGCGGCTAGCAAAGAAGCAGAATGGCTTCGGGATTTAATTTACAAAATTCCACTCTGCCCAAAACCAATACCCCCTATCTTGGTTCATTGTGACAGCAAGACAATTATGTCTAAAGCATATAGTGAATGCTATAAATGGGAAATCTAGACATTTGGCTGTAAGACATAATATGATCTGAGAACTAATTATTAATGGGGTTATCACTGTTGTGTTTGTTCGATCACAACAAAATTTGGCGGATAAATTGACTAAAGGATTGACTAAAGACTTAGTGCACAAGTCGTCAATCGGGATGGGGTTAAAGTCCATTAAATCCACTTCCCGTGAGACACCCAATTCCCTCTCAGTACAACGCTGAGAGCAGAATTCAATGTGGAAAGCTTCCGTGGAGTGAGTTGGAACGCTTCTTGTCTACCATCCCAAGGTAAGCGTTCAGATCTGCAAGAAAGTAAGGTTGAGATTAATCTCTTAATGATTCTTTGAAAAATCGCATGCAGGAGCGAGATTTATGGAATCACCTATGCAAACATGAAGTTTGGCCGCTTCAAGGAATAGCTATGGACTTGGCTTCTGTAATGTTTGTTAACGGATTAGGACACATGGCTAGTAAACGTGTCAAGTGTAGAAAAATTGTATTTTGGAGTAGTTGTGTATATTGTCTTCATGTATCCAATATGAGTTGAGAGGTTCAATCGTTAGACACCTCGATTCTCGAATGCTTGGATTGTATAATATACTAATGTGGAAATTCAATCTTCAAGACATTTCCATTCATGCATCTACTTCGTATGTATGGATGTTATTTTAACGTTTAATAAATCAAGGACCGTGACAAAATGGGGGAGGATTGTTGGACATTTTGATCTTGGTTGGATTTATTCGAAGACATGAATATCGATGTTTAAGCAACTTTGAGAAGGGATCGTGTGGGGAGCACACTCAAAGAAACTAAATACGATATTATACGACATGTGAGTAACTGCCGCCGAATTTAGAAATTCAAACAAACTGATGTAACCTATCAGTTGGTTACTAATTCAAAATTCAATTATCCTAAATTGAATGAAGCAGTACGTGATACTAAAAGTTTCAATTTGAAATCAATAGGTGACTGTCCAAAGGACACAAATTGAGTGTGGTTGACATATTCTTGAAATTCAAATTCCAATTTGAATTATTACCGCAACAATTGAATAAAGGACACAACCTTTGATTAAGCAACACATGTCTGGTACTTTTCTATAAATACCAAAGTCTTGTCTTCATTTTAAGTATACAGATCATCAAAGATTGATAACACAATCTGTTTTGGTGCTCGTGAGTTCTTCAACGTCCTACTACATCTTTTTAGTTTTTCTACTTGCTCTCGTTGGATCGCCTACAACGTGAGTGGTTACTTTGTTGTATCCATATACAAATTTCATGAAACCCAAGGCGTAAGGTGGGGTTGAAATATTGTATAACGACAGCTTTCAAGTGCGTCAAAGTAAATCCAAGACCGTGATATTCCTGCGTTTTGTTCTTGCCCCGTGTCTACAATGTTTTAATTTTATTATTATATATTATTAAACATTGCTATACCAGTAGAGATAGCGTACAGACCCATTATGGGTCTGTACATGCAGGTGTAATCAATAAATATATTTGAGTGATAAAGCAATTCATGTTGAGTAATTTTGTCTGATGGATCAAAATCATCAAATATCAATCTCCCCAAATCTCAACTGTGATCGTTCCAAACATGGTGTAAACTCAATTCAATCAACAAAATCAGTCTTGAAGATGAATCTACACCTCAAGGATCTCATAACCGTTTTCATAATCCAAAACCGTCGCCGGAAATGAATGGGCTCGCCGGAGAAGAAAGGTGAATAGTAAATCGGGCGATCCTCCAAACTCTTTTAAAAATGGTGAATCTGATGTGCATTCAACTCCTTTCGACGTGCGGATCACAAATATGTGCTCGGATTTTAGAAACACTAACCGTAGCTCAAGATGGCGAAAGTTGGCCGGAATTTAACAAAACTAAGCCGGAAAAATGGTTACTCTTAGCCGGAAGTCGTTTCTTCACCGATTTCAGCGAGCATTATATCGATTTCAATCGAAATCATCTATTCATTACAACCGTAAACTCAAATAACACTTCTGATCAACATACAACAACATCGATAGAAATTTCGGGATCAAATTTTACAAACTACATTGTCATTCACATAACTACTTCCAAAATGTTACAGAATTCATGATGAATATGTTAGTGTACCGAGGAGCTCTAATATCACAAGAATGAACGATGGATTCTATCACCAAACCATCTCGAACAGACATTACAATCTATAATATACTTGTATCACATAAACAAATATCTCTCATCACACCATGCGACGTATACATCACATAAAACACTCTGAGACATCACATGAAACCACGTTTCCCATGCACCATATACCGCATCACAGTTATACATCCCATCACATTACATTACGTATGCATCATATGAAACCACTTTAGACATCACATGAATCTACTGCATCCATCATAAAAGCATTCCACCCATCACATAAAATGGTGCCTGCAGGTGCAGGCACCTGCACTGTAGCCATATCCTTGTTATACACATTATTTTTCTAACAAACCGAGTATGTTACCACCACACAAAGGCATTGAGGTCAAGCCTTTGCTTGACTCTATGTCTCGTGCACAGACGACTAACATTGGTTAATACGAATCCAACATTCATACCTAAACCAGCTGAGGGAATCACAATAACATCAGAGCATTAATGTCAACAAACATTACAAAATATGACATTAGGCACGCAGACCCCAAATACATTTAATATATCATTTTCAAAAGGCGTGGCCTGATGCCGAAAATGATTTCCTCCATTCCCATGATGCACTAGAGTGGTGAATGCTACTACCTGCCATCCCGCAAAATGAAAAATAAACACACACGTAGGCAATTAATTTACTGGTAAGTAAATCTGCGTGTCCTGACACGACACACTTACTTATAAAATACTCCATCCGTCCCACTCCAAGTGTCTTATTACTGTTGGGTACGGGAATTAAGGTAAAGTTGGTCTGTGAGTATATGATGGGTTCCATATAGTTGTTGGGGGGGAAAATTATTTTTATTTATAGAAAGAAGACATTTGTAATGGGACATCCAAAAATAGTAAGTAGGACATTGGGGATGTTTGGGAGTCAGCGGATCCGCTAGCAGATAGCAGATTCGGAGAGAGAATTGTGAGAGGGTATGCTATTCCAATCCGCTATATGCTCCATATTCTACTAACAACCAAACACACCCATTTGGAATGGGACGGAGGAGTAATTTTGAACATAATACAAGTAGATGCCACATCATGGTACAATAAACATATTCAAAATACTTTAAAATATCTTAATGGATTATTATCAGCCCTCATAGGGGTGTGTGGATTCCAATTAGTTCCCAGCAATTAGCGGCATAAACAATTATTCTCTGCCAAACATGGTTCATTTCACATTAACTCATTCCAACAGTTCATCATACTAAAATAATAATATATTCATATATTATTCAATTAAATCATTCATTTTGGATTCATAATATCATATTGGTCACGTGGTCATAACTAGGATCATTGACATTTTGTTCTACACCACAGTTGAAAATTCATCACAAGCCATAAACAACAATACATATAATAGTACCAAAACGGGAAGCGTCAAGCTTTAAAATAGTATTGGCTTAATATTCCAATCGCGAAATCAATATTATCATTCCCACCGTGACTCAACGTTGTGGAAGAGAAAACTGAAATCTGGCCATCTGGCCCGATACCATCCAAAAATATAATGACCATATTCTTTGTGTTTACATTGACCAAATTTTTAAATTTTGGGCCAATTTTGATCATAGAAAAATAAGAATTTGTAAATAAAACTAGTTTAGTTTAGTTTTTAGTGTAATTTGTGTAAAAACTAATGTTTTTCTTCATACTTTTGGGGTAAATAAAGTTGTACATAATAAGTGATATATTCTATACTTAAATTCATTTTAGTTAACTTCACTTGTGAATAAGTTTCTTATTTTATTTTGTTATTATTACCCTTTATTTTATTCTATTATATTCTCCCCTAGTTCTTTTCTTATTTATGAATTAGCATAGAATATTTTAGTAAGTGAATAGATTAGCTCTAGGATAGTTTGTGTTGTATGTAAATTTTGTAATTTCGATTCTTAATTAATACTAATATTTTAGATGATACATTTATAAATATGTATACAACTCCTAGATAATAATTGACTAGTGAGCATTGAAATCTTATACCAACAAGTGTAAGTGTATGTGATAATTGATTGATAAAAATAACACATATTGGTAGACAAGTGCATGTGACATTGGATACCAATAAGTGCATGTGATGAATCTTATACCAACAAGTGCATGTCATAATTGACTGATAAAAATAATACATATTGGGAGAATCTGTCGCCTCATAGCCACCACCACCAGTCTCGTAGCCTCATGCTGTCGGTGAATCTCCTGCATTAGCCGTCGCTCCGTAGCGGCGACCATGTCCGCAATCTGTCGCACCCCCTCGGCGACCGTTTGAGTTGTCTGTCGATCAGACGTTGCCAACCATGTCCGCGGTGCGCCGCTCGTGGTCCTCAAGTAGACGGGCCATAACAGTCTCAAAATCCGGAGGAACTGGGTGGGCGCTTGGCGCTGGGTCGGCGCTGGGTGTATCCGTGCGTGGGCGCTGGGTGGGCCGACTCGGTCGCTCACCGCCGCCGCCACCCTGATCAATGTCGACTGTCGGATCGGCCTCCTCCCCTACCTCGACCACCACCGGAGCATCCCCATCGCTCCTCTTTCGCTTGCGACCCTTCTTTCGATCGTCTTTTCGTACCCACCTTAATCCGGGTGGGATCTCAACATCAAGGTCTGCCATGTAGGGCTCCATCAACTCCACCTCGGTGGGTGTAAGGGTCTCAAAACACTCCCGTTGTGTACACAATCAAAACAATACTATTAGTATACGAAATGATTATATAATAAATATATACAAAATATATTAAATGTAATATATAATTTAAATAATAAAAATTATATAATAAATATATCAAAAACAACATAAAAAGATTTTCATAATACTAATTAATATTAGAAATAATAATATATACAATTTCAAATAATATAATATATAGTAAATATAATAATAAAAAAAATAATAATTTTAATAATAATCATAATAATACCAATAATTATATAATTAATACTTCCTCCGTCTCAGTTTGATCATTACGTTTGATTTTTTGGCACTATTAACTATTTAAGTTTGATTCGAATTTTTATCATAATTATGTAAGAAAAAACATAGTCAAGTGAGATCTTATTAGATTCGTCTAATCTTGTAGTTTTAGAATATCACATTTTTATAATTTTTTATCATACACAATTTAAGTTATTAACCGTTAAAAATGTACATCGGCATACGTGTCAGGTGGGTCCGTAACAATTATAATGAGACGGAGGTAGTATCCACTAACCTCCGCATCGAAAAATACCCGCCAATTTCGGGCCTTCGTCACCCTCTTGAACAGGTATTGTACTATCCTGAGTCGGTGCTCCGCCAGGTCCCCAATCTTTCCTTGCGATATATCGTCATCAGGTCCGGGACGGCCTCGCAGACCCAGGCCTGTAGAATTCACGAACCAATTACGTCACGTATATCATTACGCCTGCCCAAATGAATATATTTATAATATAATCGTACAGAAGCGTACCATAAATGCCAGTGCATGGCCGTAGTATTTTAAATTAATTTTTTAAAAACTTTAAAACCCTAAACCCTATAACCCTAAACCCTAATCCCACAACCCTAAATCGTAAACCCTAAACCATATAAAATTTTAATTTTTGAAAAACTTTAAAATAAATAGTATTTTTAATTTATAATTCTTATTATAACTTTATGGATCATTTTTATAACCCTAAACCCTTAACCCACAACCCTAAACCCTAATCCCTAAACCCTAAAATATTTTATTTTTCACAAACTTTAAAATAAATAGTATTTTTAATCTATATTTCTTATTATAACTTTATGGCTAAACCGTATAACCCTAAACCCTAATCCCACAACCCTAAACCCTATAAAATTTAATTTTTGAAAAACTTTAAAATAAATAGTATTTTTAATTTATAATTCTTATTATAACTTTATGGATCATTTTTATAACCCTAAACCCTTAACCCACAACCCTAAACCCTAAAATATTTTATATTTCACAAACTTTAAAATAAATAGTATTTTTAATTTATAATTCTTATTATAACTTTATGGATAATTTCTATAACAATAAACTCTAATCCCACAACCCTAAACCCTAAACCCTATAAAATTTAATTTTTAAAAACTTTAAAATAAATAGTATTTTTTATTTCATTCTTATTATAACATTACGGATCATTTTTATAACCCCCAACCCTTAACCCTAAACCCTATAAAATTTTATTTTTTAAAAAACTTTAAAATAAATAGCATTTTTAATTTATAATTCTTATTATAGCTTTACGGATAATTTCTATAACCCGAAACCCTAATCCCACAACCCTAAACCGTAAACCCTAAACCTTAAAATTTTAATTTTTTAAAACATTAAAATAAGTAGTATTTTTAATATAGTTCTTATTATAACATTACGCATCATTTTAAAAACCCCCAACCCTTAATACAATTCAACAATATATAATCATCTTTTGGATGATATTTCTCCTACTATTCTTTTCCTACTCCATTGAGAGCCAGACCGCTGCTCTGTCTCTAAAATGTCCTCTGAATATCTGCTCCTCTTCCTGCCTTTCTGGTCTCTTTTGAATGATATTTATCCTACTATTCTTTTCCTACTTCATTGAGAGCCAGACCGCTGCTCTGTCTCTAAAATGCCCCCTGAATATCTGATGCTTTTTTTACTATATGTTCAGTCTTCAATTGGAATTTAGGACCTCCCTAAGCTTCTCAGTAGTTATGGGCTCTTACAGTGACAATTTGGTAGGAGGGCCCCTTTGGGGGTTGGATCACATTGGAAAGTGAGTATTGGTTGGGAAATTAGAATGGTGCCGAGATGCCCTTGAGATTTGATGGATAGAAGTCTTGGAATATGATGCAAGGGAACATATGAAAAAAAAAAAAAGGAAAAAAAAAAAAGAAGAAGTAAAAAAAAAAAAAAAAGAAAAAGAAAAAAAAAAAAATAATAATAATTGTGAGAAGATTGATAAGCTGTACTCAAGTTGTTCTTGAGTTCTGGAGAGGGGCTGGCACATGGGTTATGACAAGCTATTGGTTATATGGGTTGAGAGTTGTTAGAATGTTCCTCTCTCGGTTGTTAGTTTGAAGTTTGTTAAGGGGCCTGAATATTGAGTTTTCTTGCTACCTTATTTCATCATTCCCTTCAGTTTTCCACTTATTTCCTAAATCTGTCTCGGGTGTCCTTTGCTAGCAGAATGCCCTTTGATTCGAAACAGCGGAATAGTATTAATTGCTGGGGAGACATGTTGTCAAAGCTAGTTACTTGATTGTCAATTATGAGTCTTTACGTAAGTTTCTCTTGCCGAGTGTAAAGGTGCCCACATCACCTGGGCGAGGCTGGCCGGTCGCAGTCGAAGTCTCTTGGCTATTGACATTATTATGCTGCTGTTATGTTAAGCTGCTGAATTGGGTGAAGTTGTTGACATATGCCACTACAACAGGGCTGGGACTGAGTGGGTTTGGCCGACTCTTCTTTCGACCTTGGTCTAATGTTCCAATATTTCATTGTGCGATCAAGTGCATTGGCTGTTGATGCAGCATTGATTTTTTTTATGCTTTTGAGTTGTATACTGTTGTAATACTTCTGTTGTCTTGCTATTATGCTGTAAAACTATCAATGGTTATTGAGTGGAATATAAGAACCTTTTCTCCTCAAAAAAAAAAAAAAACAATATATAATCATCTTTGAACAATAAACCAATTCAATAACTGCCCCAACAAAACAATTACAATTTCACAATACAAGTCATAGATTACAACATAATTTATACTCAAATACACAATAAATTAGAAAATAACTTCATGTACCCAAATACAATAGTTCGAAAACCTAACCAAATAAATTCAAAAATTCAACACATCTAATACATCTAACAAATTATACATCCAAAATAGACAATCCACATCCGAACATACTAAACACTCATGTTTATGAACCCTAAGAATTTGTAATTTTGTTCCAAATCTAACAACTCGTACACAAATTTAAATAAATACTGTAAAAATATATGCATTTAAATTGCAAATTAAAAACATAATCAATTTAAACATATGCATTTAATTAAAATAAAAAAATAAAATAAAAAAGGGAAAACCAGAGCAGAGCTGCCATGGCGGGTTGGGGGTGGGGATGGCGTGTTGGGGGTGGGGACAGCGGGTTAGGGGTGGGGATGGGAAAGACTCACCCGAACCGCGTCGGTGCCGGAAGGGGGGCTGGGTTGCCGGAGGGGCGCCGCAGGATCGGCGTGCGGAGGTGGCGACGGCCATGGCGAGGGCGGCGCCGCTGTACTCCCTTGCCCGACGAGCACTAGAGCCATCCCTCCACTGTTTTCGTCAATCGCCGCGTCTCCCATCTCCTCCGCCGTCGGATCTTCCATCTCCGGTGGTTTATTGGCCAGAAACGGGAATATTTTTCGATTTCTCAATGGGAAATTTTTCGATCGGGGTTAGAGGGTTTCGGTCGAGAAAGGGAAAGAGCAAGTGGGAATGAGAATGGCCCAGGTTTTCTTGTAAGCTACCACTTCGGTCGGCTCAATTGAGGGTTCGATCGGTCCGATCGAAATGAAAGAAGCCCAATCGAACTCTGTAATTTAACAAATTACATTAGATCCCTAAACCCTAAACCTTAAACCCTAAACCCTAAACCCTTATACCCTGACCCCTTAGACCCTGACCCTGATACCCGCTAATTTTATAATAATCAGATTTTAAAACTCTCAACCCTAAACCCCCAAAAACCTAAACCCTATACCCTATACCCTAAACCCTAAACCCTATACCCTAAACCCTTTAAATCCCTAGACCCTAAACCCTAGCCCTTAAACAGAATCCTTAGACCCTGAGCCCTGAAACCCTATATAATTTTATAATAATCAGATTTTAAAACTCTCAACCCTAAACCCCCTAAACCCTGAACCCTAAATACTAAAACCTAAACCCTAAACCCTTAAACCTAAAACTAAACCCTTAAACCCTAAAGCCATTAACCCTGACCCCTTAAACCCTAAATAATTTTTTTAATAATCAGCTTTTAAAACCCTAAACCCTTAAAATCTAAACCCTAAACCCTTAAACCCTAAACCCTAAACCCTAAAACCTAAACCCTTCAATTAATTTATAACTATAATTCATAATAAATATTTTTTATCATAATTTTATTTTTAAACCACACACCCATAAACTTAAAGCATATCTTTTTCTTCTACTTCTTCTTCTTCTTCTTCTTGGAAACTCTTCTATATGATTAATATTTTTATGGTTATAACTAATTTATAATTAATATAATTAATAATAAGAATAATAGTATAATAATACATTTTTAATAAAAATATTTTAACTTATAATAATAAATATCATTATTATCGATTATAATAATACTAATAATAATAACAGTAATTTATATAAATGAAAAATAAAAAATAAAATAATATTTAGATAAAAAATATAAAATAGCAATTATTACAGCTTTGATCGGCTTGATCGAAGCCATCTCATTTACCGACCGAAAGGATTTTATCTGACCAAAACTCAACTAATCCTGTTTATTATAATCTTTCTAATAATAGTAGTTCCTTACATAATTACAATATAATATACTTCCTAATATTGAATTCTAATAATATAAAAATAATAATAATTTAAATCATTCATTACTAGTAAATAACCCGTCGAGACTCGACGGGCATAACTTTATATTTTATATAATATATATATTTATATTTTATATATTCAAAAGATGATGTATATGATAATATAATTTAATTATTTTTAAAACTAACAAATAAATTATATTATACCGTATTATTTGGCTTCTGTGTCTTGTCCGGTACAAACATAACAGATCAATAAAAATAACTATTAAAATAATATTTTTTATTGATTTGAAATTAAATTAAGATAAAGTAAAATTTAAAAGTAAATATGAAGCATAATATGAAATTTTTTCTAACAATTTGTTGAAAATTTCTTTGGTGAAAATCTCATTGATAGGGGGCTAGTATAAGTGTATAACACTATCTTTTAAAAAGTTTGAATTTGAAATGATGCAGTTTATATTTGTATATGTACTTTAAAAAATTACCACTATAGGATCACCCGTAGAGTTCATAAGAATATCATCCGAAAATGTCGCATCTAATTATACATCTCCAAAATCAATATCCGTTTACCATCACCTACATCAACTATCCATTTTGCAAATTTTCTGTCATATATAAATTTCATTGTAAACAAGAATTATAAATTTCATTGTAAACAAAAATTCTTGTGGTATCTTGAGTTAATCATTCTTAATTGCATATTAATACTTTTAGCCACATCTTGCCAGTGACACAAAATATTACTACATAACTGTTCACG
This sequence comes from Hygrophila difformis, assembly GCA_030278955.1. Classification (NCBI taxonomy): domain Eukaryota; kingdom Viridiplantae; phylum Streptophyta; class Magnoliopsida; order Lamiales; family Acanthaceae; genus Hygrophila; species Hygrophila difformis. Next base: position 30,987,764 of record JAOANR010000005.1, on the reverse strand, counting down.
ACTAAAAACTAATTTTGGAAGATAAAATCTGACATTCTTTAAAGATTGACATTGACGTTTGTTTATAATCATAGCAAAACAAACTGTGAGTGAGAATTTTTTCATCTCAAATCGAATAAAAAATTTGGTTAATCAAATAGGCTCATAATCATTCTAACAATTAAGAAATTTCCACTTTCATGGTTTCCTGAAAATTAGTTTAACCCCAATTATGTAGTTTCGCATATTGGTTACCATCAACCTACTTCCATTACATAATTTATTTGATGAATATATATTCTTAAGAAGCATGACTATGCAACCCTCATTCAAGTATATTTCACGATTCAGTAATCTAGAACAATTGATCGTATTTAGATATTCCAGTGAAAATAATTCATTGATATTATCTATGCTTTCATCCTTTTGACAAATATTGTTAATTGATTGTAGTAGATAGGCATTGATGTTTTGGTGGCTGTGAACTCACTTGTGTTTTTGTGGGAATAAAACAGATTATTTCTCAAAAAAATATTATTAAAACTGATATATATACATTTTCATTTGTAAACATACGTTTCATGATGTAATTATTGATTGTAGCAACAATCTCATTGGTAGGGGTTAATATATAAAAATTTTTGGATTTGAAGTGGTGCAGTTTATATTTGTATAAGTACTCTCAACAATTGCCGCTATAGAATCTCGCGTAGAGTTTATAAAATTATCATCTGAAAATGTCATATCTAATTTTACATCATCAAGATTAATACCAGCTTTATCAATTACCATCACGTACATGAAGTATTCATTGTGCAAATTTTTACCATATATAATTTTCATTGTAAATAATATTTCTTATAGTATCTTAAGTTAATTCATCTTAATTACTATTAATACTTTGATCCCCTCTTTACAGTGACACGAGATATTGTAATATATCACTGACATGGGTAAAAACTGATTTTTGAAGATAGAGTCTAACCATCTTTAAAGGTTGACATCTACATTGTTTTTTTTTTTTTTGTTTTTTTTATAGTCATAGTAAAAGAAACTGCGAGTGAAATTTTTGTAGGCGGGCTCATAATTTAGACGGGCTCAAAACCATTCCACTAATCATGAATTTTCATCCCAAATATTGAGCTTTGTTTTAGTGAGGAGAGAGGTTAAATAATTTTCTAAGGTAAGTTTTTTAGAGGTAAAATTCTCATCACAATCTAGTGGAATATCAAATCTAAAAGGGGGTGTATTGGATAGAGAGTCTATGATATTTTTTTAGAGTTTGAAAGTCTGAGTGTATTCAATTTAGATTTTAAAAAGTTTTTAAAATCTAGAGGTATTCAATACAGATTTTCAAAAGTCTTTAAAAATCTAGGTGTATTCAATACGGATTTTAAAAAGTCTTTAAAAATTTTGAGGTATTCAACAGTCTATGGATTTTAATTCTTCATAGACTTTAATGGATTCTTTTAAAAAATTATAACTATGAAAAATCTCTCCAAATTTCTACGGATTTTGTCAAGTCGGTCAAACTCTAGATAGAGTCTGCACAAAATCAACCAACTCTACGTGGAGTCCATAAACTTTCTAAATCAACCGACTTTTTAAAATCCATAAAAATCTGAAACGAATACACCCCCCTAAATGTGCAATCCTACCTCTTGGAATGAGTAAGGGTGCTATTCCATTGGATGTTACTGGCAGCAGAATATTACATCTACCATGAAGGGCTAAACATAATATTTTGTCAACATAAATTATCGATAAATATCTTCTCAGTTCCACCATACATTATATTATTATAAACATTCTTCTTATCATTAATCAACAAATGCATTAATCAACAAATGTAATAATTTAGCATGACCCGCTTTCATTTCTTCCTTATTATAATACGTCTCTTCTAGTATCAATAGATTATGTGTTTCAGACGTTAAAACTTCATTTAGTAACGGCATTCCAGAGAAAATTTTCAAACTTATAGAATTTGCAGCAATTAGGCTTTCAATATGAACTTACTTTGATAATTCACAATCACAATTTTCTGAGTATTTATTTCTTGTCAATTATAAATCTGTTAAAATATAGATTAATGAATTACATCATCTGTTTTTTAAGTGTTACACTTTCCATTTTTTGGGTGTTTGGAAATAAGTATTACATTACCATATTTGAAATGTTTTGAAGGTTAATAATTCTTACTTATTATATTTAAATTATTAATTTTTTATACTCATTAAAATAAAACTCAAAAGGAATAAAGTCAAATATGACTTATTTTATTTATTTAATTACTTCAACTAAATAAATTTTATTATCTTATCTTAAATCTTGTGTCATTTCCTAGTGTTACACTTATTATAAAATGGAGGGAGTATTTCTTAAAAATATTCCCTATGTTGCACTCAAAGTGTCTCATTTTGACTTTAAAGTACTGTTTATTGATCAACTTTGGCATAATGTAATCGTAATTATATACGAAAAAATATAGTCAAATCTGGTCTTGTTAGATTTGTCTCATTTGTCTAATCATGTGGTTTAGAATATATATATATACATATATATTACATAATTTTTACATATGTACATTTTAAGATATTGTTAAACAAATGTATTGGACGACGTGTCCAAAAGTTTTGAGACATGAATAATGGGACAGATGAAGTCGATTAAAAAAAATTAAATTTTCTACTTTTAAGCCATCGCAGCCCGAATTCGGCCAACTTACCTAAATTTAGGCCCAAAATCCTTTTAATAACCCATTTGCCTAAATTAAAATATCGTGAGCCAAAAGTGGAGGAACCTCATTCTCAATGCATATTTTAGTTATTATCTCTTTACTTTATTTGTTTATGGATCTATCTGCAACTATATAATTGTATATTACTTTTAAGAGAAGTGACATATTTTCTGAAAACCTGGCCTATATATACATTAATTAATATAGATACAAATATTTTTTATATATTCATTAATATATCTTTTAATAATATTAATTTCATATATACATTGCAAATTCCATTTAAATTTAAAATTCCATTTTTTAAAAAAAAAGGAAAATTGTGGGAACTCTATATAAATTGGAAATTAAATAAAAATTGGGATTTCCATATACACATTAACATATCTTTAACATGAAAAAATAAATCTGACGTGCAATGTACATTTCGATTACATCATTCACCCTACAAAAAAATATAACCAAAGTTGAGATCAAACCTACACAAAATTACCGGCATTATAATATATTCACCATATTGAAATATAAACGCAACATAATTCTTAGTTGCCAGTGCAAAAGCTCGTTATAATCCTATGGTCTATAAATAAATTCTAAATGCAGCATTAAAATTTAAAATAAATAAAATAAAAAATGCAAAATAATAAAATCTAAAATAGATAAAATAAAAAATGCAAATACATAAAATCCAACATAGATAAAATAAAAAATATAAATTTTTTCAAATTTTATCTTTCAAATCTTTTTTAAAAGTGAATATATATAGTGATATGATAGGATGATAGAGTAGAAATTTATAAGTAAATGATAGATTTTATACATGATAGACTAAAATCTATAATGAATAAATAAATATATATGAAAATCTAAAATTAGTAAATTAAAAATACAAAATAATATAGATAAAATAAGATATGCAAAATTTCAAATTTTGAATCTTTCAAATCTTTTTAAAAGTGAATATTGTAGGAATTTCATAGTATATTTCAAAAACTGAAAATCTATAATAAATAAATAAATAAATGTGAAAATCTAATTAATAAAATTAAAAAAACAAAAAATTATAAAAATTAGAAATTTAAAATGGAGACACCACATTAAATATAGGATGGGTTGTTCACTAATGCTTTGATATATATATACAGATAATATTAACAATTTCAAATAGTATAATATATAGTAAATATAATAATAATAAAATAATAATTTTAATAATAAAATTAATAATACACTAATATAATTATTAGTATAATAAATATAATTAATACTTTAAAATATCCAAATATACCAAAAATATGAAAAATGTCATATATAATTTAAATACTAATAATTATTATATAATAAATACATCAAAAACAACAATAATGATTTCATAATACTAATTAATATTACAAATAATAATATATAAAATTTCAAATAGTATAATATATATTAAATATAATAATAATAAAATAATAATTTAATAATAAATATAATTATACCAATAATATAATTATTGGTATAATAAATGTAATAAATACTTTAAAATGTCCAGTTATACCAAAAATATAATAAATAGAATATATAATTTAAATAATAATAATTATATAATAATATATCACAAATAATAATAATGATTTTCATAATACTAATTAATATGATAATTAATAATATATACAATTTCAAATAATATAATATATAGTAAATATAATAATACTAAAACAATAATTTAAATAATAACATAATAATACCAATAATATATTTATTGGTAAAATAAATATAATTAACCAATTATACCAAAAATATAATAAATATAATATATAATTTCAATAATAATAATTATATAATAATATATCAAAAATAATAATAATAATTTTCATAATACTAATTAATATGATAAATAATAATATATACAATTTTAAATAAAATAATATATAGTAAATATAATAATAAGAAATAATAATTTTAATGATAAATATAATTAATACTTTAAATAAATTTACCAAAAATATAATAAATATCATATAAAAATTAATTAATAATATATACAATTTCAAATAATATAATATATACACTAGTGAAACAAATAATAATAATATATACAATTTCAAATAATATAAATATATAGTAATGAAATAAAAATAAAATAAATTTTCAATAAAAATTTCAATTATTAGAGTATCGACCGGCTTGATCGAAGCCATCACATTGGCCATCCGAAAGTTTTTCTCCCGACCAAAGCTCAACTAATCATGCTTAAGAAATACTCATTTCGATCCGATCGGACCGATCGAAGCATCCGACCGAAGGGTTTTTATCATTTCGGGTAGAAAAATTATCTTTTAAGCGGTGGGTGTAAAAAACTCTTTTACAATCCCTGACAGAATAACAGATAATATTACTTCAATACATATTCGTCCTCCAAAATTTTACTACTTGTGTTTGAAAGATAATGGGTAATTGAGGATAGCCAAAAACGAGCGATAATGCCTCATAATGGTCACAGCCCATGGGCGCTTCTGAAATTATCTATGCTTTCAATAATCAATCCTGCTTAGATTTCACTTTCGATATACAAACGAGAATAACCGTCACTTTTGAGCGGCCAGGTATCGTTTTCTCCATTTGCTGTAATGTATGGTTTTTAAAACTGGATAGTTTGCTGAGATTACTGGAATGCGGTGTAAACGTTTCGAAAAATCATGTTTCCTTTGTGCTATTAATTTTTCTAAAGTTTCTGTTTGTATCCATCGGTTAAAACTGAACTTAAATCGGATTGTCAAACCAGTTTAGAGCTAGGTTTGCTAGAACTGATTGAATTCGGTTTTCATTTGGCTCTCGATGGAAATTTTATGCAAAACTGGTGATGGAATTAATTCATTGTCTCAGCTTTGTTTTTGTGCTTTCAGTTGTGCTCATACGTATACACATTGGCAACTCTTGAAGTTTATTTAGCCACAGTTGGATAAACTTCTTCAGATATTTGCCCCAGATGCTTTGTTTTGGTGAGGCCTATACTAATTCGATATTTGGATAACACAAGTTGAACATTGTAGTTATTCTATGGTATTCCTAGTGTTTATTGCAGAGTGTGTGCTTTGTCATTGTTGGAGTTCAAAAGGGTTTGCCGGGGAACCGGGAGCCTTTACATTGCCTGTTTGAGAACCTCATATAACTCCCTTACCAGCACAGCCTCAGGTCGTTCTTGCCTTTCTATGAAGCTACTAGTACTTAACCCAAACTTAGTATTAAGAGGTTTCGAAAGCCAATATGGCAATGGTGGTTGCAGCACCTAATACCTTGCATTTCCTCCCTGCCTCCTCCGACCCACCCTATGAAATCCTTCAAACACATCCTTCTCTTGCACACCTTTCTAAGTGCAAAAGTATCGAAACCTTTAGGCAAATCCACTCCCACTTCATCAAATTTGGTCTTCACAACACGCAGTTTGCACAAAGCAAACTCATTGAATTTTGTGCTGTTCGCCCTTATGGCGACCTCTCCTATGCCAACTCTATCTTCAACTCGACTCACAATCCCAATCATGTCATATACAATATGATGATCCGTGGGTATGCTGTTAGCTCTTCCCCTCGTTTAGCTCTAGAATGTTATGCAAGCATGCTGTTCTTTGATGTCCAACCGAATTCCTACACATTCCCCTTTCTGCTTAAATCGTGCTCCAAGCTCACAAGAGTTGATCCAGGGAAACAAATTCATGGCCAGGTGCTTAAATTGGGGTTTGGAGACTGTGTATACGTGCACACATCGCTTATTAGCATGTATGCTCAGCATGGAAATCTAGATGATGCCAGAATGGTGTTTGACAAGAGTAGCTTCCGAGATGCAGTGTCGTTTACTGCATTGATTACCGGGTATGTCTCTATAGGCTGTATTGATAAAGCGCGTGAGCTCTTTGATGCTATTCCTGTAAAAGATGTGGTGTCGTGGAATGCAATGATATCAGGATATGCTCAAATTTATCAATTCAGTGAGGCCTTGAATCTGTTCCAAGAGATGAGGAAAGCTAATGTAAAACCCGACATTAGCACGCTGTTGAGCGTTCTTTCTGTGTGTTCTCATGTAGGCGAGATAGAAACAGGAAATTGGGTTCAATCATGGATTACAGAGCATGGGTATGATTCAGATCGTTGCCTTGTTAATGCAATGATCGACATGTATGCAAAGTGTGGTGATCTTGACAAGGCTCGAAGTTTGTTTGATGGAATACAGGAAAGAGATCTCATCTCATGGAATGTCATGATCGGTGGCTATACACATATGAGCAAGTACAAGGATGCACTCGAAATTTTCCGCCTGATGCAGCTGAACAATGTAAAGCCTAATGACATCACTTTCTTGAACCTGATTCCTGCCTGTGCAAATTTGGGCGCGCTCGATCTTGGCAAATGGATACACACTTATGTCAAGAGACATTACCAGGACTTCCCAAATGAGACTCTTTGGACAAGCCTGATTGACATGTATTCCAAATGTGGAGACATTGAAGCTGCTAAGAAAATCTTTCATGCGGTGGAATCAAAGAAATTGCCTTCCTGGAATGTCATGATATCAGGATTAGCAATGCACGGAGATTCGAGACAGGCTATCGAGCTTTTCTCAGAGATGACTAACGAAGGATTTAAACCAGATGAAATTACCTTTGTTGCCCTTTTATCAGCCTGTTGTCATGCAGGTTTGATTGATTTTGGCTGTGATATTTTCAGTTCCATGATCCGGGATTTCAACATTTCTCCTCAGCTGCAGCACTACGGATGCTTAGTCGATCTCTTGAGCCGAGCAGGGCAGTTAAACGAAGCAATGGCTTTGGTCGAAAGCATGGACATGCAACCAGATGGAGCCATATGGGGTGCCATTCTTGGAGGCTGCAGAATACATAAAAATCCCGAGCTGGGGGAATACGCTGCAAACAAATTGGTTGAACTCGAGCCTGACAACCCTGGCGTGTACATCCTGCTATCCAACATATACGCAAGCGCTGGCAGATGGGACGATGTGGCAAGGATACGGACACTGGTAAACGACCGGGGACTGAAGAAGGTCCCTGGGTCGACCTCAATCGAGGTGGACAGTGTGGTGCACGAGTTTCTTGTTAGCGACAGGACACATCCACGGAGCAAGGATATACACCATATGCTGGAGGAGGTGGACCGGATGTTGGAGGAAGCAGGGCATGTCCCTGACACATCTGAGGTGTACTACGACGTGGATGAGGAGTGGAAGGAAGGTGTACTGAGTGAGCATAGTGAGAAGCTGGCAATCGCTTATGGGTTGATCAGCACGAAGCCTGGAACAACGTTGAGGATCGTGAAGAACCTGAGAGTTTGTGGGAATTGCCATGCTGCTACGAAAATGATCTCGAAGATATTTCAGAGGGAGATTATTGCGAGGGATCGCAACCGGTTTCACCATTTTAAGGATGGCCGATGCTCATGCGATGATTACTGGTGAATATAACACAACAGAAATATCGTTTAAAATATGCATAGATTGAACAGAAAAACTGTATGTTGTTAAACCTGGGGACTTGGATGCTGACCACTTAGGACCTAGGCTTATGTACTAGAAACTTATCTGTTGCACTCTATGTTTATTAGTATGAGCCTTACCAGGCTCGAGCTCGGCTCAGTTATGTATAAGTTCGGCTCGGCTCGAGCTCGGCTCAGTTATGTATAAGTTCGGCTCGGCTCGAGCTCGAAGCTCGATGAACTTTAAAAATTGAGCTCGGCTCGAGCTCGACACAATATATTGAAGCTCGAGCTCGGTTCAGTTTTTTTTTTTTTAAACTTGAAAGATGAAGTTCGGTAAAAATATACTCCATTAAACTATTCATAATTCCTTATAATAGTCCCAATTTGGCAGGAGATTGGGATTTAGTTTTTTTGATTTAGTGTTAACCATAATAAAAATATAATGTACTCCCTCTGTCCCAACTAAGATGTCCTGTTTGACTTCTGCACACAATCCAATGCACTTTTTTAATCGTTAATATCTCAAAATATATAAAAATAAAAATTATATAAAATATATATTCGAAAACTATACAATTAAACGAATATAACAAGATCAAACTTGACTATTTTTTTCAATTATATACTTACAATAATATTGAGTCAAAGTTGAACAATGAACAGTGTTAAAAAGTCAAACATGACATCTAAGGTGGGACGGAGGGAGTACTATATTATTAAATAAAAGGAGGAGTGAATTTACTATTGGACTTCCTCTTCCAGTCTTCCTCACATTTGTTAAGAAAGAAAATACTACTTCTATTTTAAGAAAGAAATAATATATATAATATATTCGAGCCTATTATCGAGCTTTCGAGCCGAGTATTAGTTAGCTCGGCTTGAGCTCATTAATATCCGAGCCGATCTCGAATTCGAGCCGAGCTTTTTCAAGTCGAGCTTTGATCGAGTCGAGCCCGAATATTTTATGAGCCTATCAGTCTCATTTACACCCCTAAGTATGACGTTGAACATAGAACTTGTAATTTCAGAACTTGATATTTCTATCTAATGAACTGAATCGTCTCGTCTGTTGTGGTTTGGTTGGCCTGTATTTCGGAATCCATTATAGTATATTCTGTAAATGCTTTCATTAATCAAAAAGACTTGATGAAAAAATAATAACCTTTATGTGATATGTAGTGATGTCTTACCTATTTAGTGCTGGTGGGCCTAAATTAATTTCGTGTGCCTAAATTAATTTGCCACCAGTTTAGATTAACCAATATAGCATTGCGCATCTGTTTGAACTTTGAAGACTGGGGCATCGCATTACATTCGACCATCGAGACACATAACCAATATGGCATTAGCTTGAAGACTGGGCCGACCGTCTTTACATACTACACTACACGATATGGTTGATGGAGCAAAATTTTGGATATAAGCAGTCTCTTGGGTGCCCATGTTTGGCATTGATTTTGTCAACTTTAATTTCGTTTTCCTTGGGTGCCTTTATGCATCTACAGGATAAAAATCTTTTCAACCTAGTTCCAAATGTTTTCCCCTTCCGGGCGGATATAAGGAACAAGAGAGGCCTCTGGGGTAGAGGACAAAAATACGATCAGAACAGAAAAAAAGTGTATAAACACAAGTTACATTCACGAACACGACAGGTTATCTATCTTCATAAGTTTTCAATGTTTATTGAATTGCGGTCCCATTAGCCAATAGTTACATGCATATATACATATCATCATATGTAGTTGAAATCAAGTATAAAGCTTTCGTGCAAACATATCTAAGCTTTCATTTTCGTAAACAGAAATTGTGCAATGGTTCTCAAAGCAAAAGCAAGCATAGAAAACTCAAAATGGCAGCTGCCTATGTATGGCCTGGAAAGCAAATTTTAAGCTGTAATAATGTTCATGAACTTCCTTTTCGCAAAGGCAAGCCACCATTTGTTTGGGGTTCCATTGGATCGGTATGCCACACTTAACAATCTCCCACTGGTTTCTTCTCGTATCTGCTTCAAATAATTTCTGAAGAGCTCTGCATTCACAAGTCGTTTCACCCTGAGGAAATTTAAGGTGGACTAACAAGAAGACAGGCTTGTATGTCATGTTATATGCTATTATTGTACATGCATATATCGATAAGTTTTACAAACTTTTTACTTCAAATCAGGTGAATGTAAGAATTAAGAAGATACATAGAATAAAGAAACAGACCATGATGACCTGATGAACAGAAAATTATCGAGGCAATTTAAAAAGAAAAACATAGTAGCGAAAATCAGTGAGTAGCATTTGACCTCAAACACACAAAAAGGGAAATTTTCATCTTTGCCAAGTTTAAACTTGGAATCCATAAGATAATGCTTCAAAAATCGAAATAGCAAACAAATCTCACTAGCATTGTGCTTTTCAGTAGGATGTGATCAGTGGTACCTGCATCCTTCTGAGATTGTGGAACAGTAAATAATCCTGGAAATTGGAATCCCGGCTCTCCAGGCACAGGGACCTTTTCTAGTCCCAGGTTAATAATTGCTTTCGTTCCTTCAGCCAATGTTCTGCAACCTTCCAGCCTCTTTAGAGCAACATTTATGTATAAAGTTAAATAGATAAGAAGCTTATCAGCTGGACTCTGGATATCAAAGTTTCTAAAAAACACATTGGCACGGAAGAAAGTAATTGCTTCGTCAACAATATCCGTGCTATCTGCACAAAACATTGAACTTAAGAATGTTAGACACTATTTATTCTGTTACTTATAGTTTGGTAATAAGGAGTGAATCTGACCTTGTTCTGAAACCGGCGCAGGTCCTTTCACGTGACTTTTAAGTGGAAGCAAAGGGCAGCCACATGCTTTAGTAATTTCTTCGTCATCAACAAAACTGGAATGATAAACCTACATTTTTTGTTAACAGTTTAGAATACATGTGTTTCCCCATCTAATATCAAATCAGTTGTTAAAGATACTGCATTGTTAATAAAAAGAGAGGTGTAAGCTTGGATCCCACATAATTTCCATCTCCCTCAAATGGGAATAACAAAGGAAAGAAATCCTTGGCACCAGACATGTTCATCCTGTTGCCTTCACATTTGTCCCAATCTCCACACTAAGTAGTATGAATTTACAAGAGACAAATGTCCTATTTATTCGTAAGTGACAATTTGCCTAAACATTAGTCTTATATAACAATGCACAGCTACAAATGCTTCCAATAAACTCCCTTACATGCAAGTACATTCTTTTTGACAAAGCCACCTTGTACATCACACTTTCTTTTCAACTATGTGACAAAACTGCAACTCCTCGATCTTAAATCATCAAAAGATCAGGAGCTTGAGCTTATAGGAACATGCATCACTTTTACATTGAATATCAATTCCTCAAACATACACAACATTGGTACCTAAAAAGGATGACGTACAAAATAAAGACCAGCATCTTATACACGACATACATTAATCCAATAAAATTCACGAATCACATGGTTGTTCCCTCGTATCATGACCAACTCATATGTGGAATTTTACTACCAACACTCTAAAAATATATCAAAGGAAAGCACATCTTTGAGAAGACCATTAAGGAATTTTTTATTTAGTCGATAAGAAACAAACACATAGTTCGCTACTAGTGTTCATAACATTCTTTTTCTATCCAAAAATATCAGACAACGGCCGCATGACATAAAAAATAAAGGTATTAAAATTCTATACCATTCAGAAATTTCACATTCACCAAAGCACATGCACTCAAAAAAAAAGAAAAAGGACAAAAAAAAATTAAAAAAAAAAAGAAAAAAGAAAAGAAAAAAGATGTAATATAAGGCTGCCCTATGCTTAGATCACTATAAAGAAAAGCATAAAATCTATTAAAAATGCAAAGATGCTGCGGATGTGCAAAGTTTCATACCAAATATGATTTCCCATATGGAGGTACAAGAAAATTAGGCCTCTTCTCTTAAAGGACTGATGATTAAAGAAAACCTCGTAGGGAATTTACCAATGCCAATTTAGATAAAGCCAGGACTAGATGAAGAAAGTCTCTTACCATGTCAACCCAATGCAAATTACTCTTGGTACTGTCAAGCCACAAATGTCCACTGATAACGGACCAAACAGCTACCTGCAGTAAGCCATAACAAGTGTCAAATCATGTCCAGGAATTGGACTAAAAATTAGAAATATCTGCGATACAGTGTTTTAAAATTTTGACGTTCTTAAATCTGAATTTATAACAGAGAAAAAAGGCCTACTTGTTGGTTTCACCTATTTTCACCAAAAAACAAACAAAACATGAAACAAAATAACAGATATAATGGGTTCAACATATGAATAACTAAGGAATTAACAAAACAAACAAATTGCATCTCATCAAATATTCAGTCAAACACTTTAATCATATATCTTACGAGATAAGGAAAATAGAGGGTTTTGAAGGGGGCAAAATCAGACAGAGCAGAGAGCCTTGGTGATCAATCTATGTTCCAGGGGCACTCTGGCAGGTAAGTGTCTGCATGATCAGAATTCGGAACAATTTGGAACTTTGAAATCGGAAATTTTCAGAATTCGGGTTCGAGAATTCTATCCAATTTAAATTGCAAATTCAACATTTTCAATTTCAAATTTTGGCCCAGCAAGCACTTTCACATCAACACTTTCAAAACACTTGGCTAAGAAGTGTGTTGCATAATTCTTTTACTCCTATTTTCAAACCTTGTATTTGAATGTTAAGAATTACATGTAGTTGACAAAATGTAGCACAATAGTGAATGAAGACAAAACAAGGTGACAACTACAAAGCAATTCATTGCAAGAATAATTCTTTAGCCCAATTGACAACTCATTCGGCGATTCTTCAATTAGCTAATGCTCTTAATGAATATTAATAAAAAGTCTCATGGACTATGGCATAAAAAATCACAAACAGAGCTTACAAATAAAGCATCAAATCATAAAGAAATTCATATAATATATGAATCCACAAATAAAGCAGCAAAGTTGCAGAAAGAACATCATTAGGAACTCATTTTTCCTCACTAGCAACAGACAACACTAGTTCCTGAGCTTTGGCAAAATCTCATTCTCAGAATTTTACAGTTGGTGAGGCTTTGTCAAACATTTTATTCTGTACAAAAAGTACATTAAACACAAATAAAAAATAACGGGATTTAACAACCACGGGCGCAATGCCGCCCTAACAACCTAATCCATGAAAACTAGCTAAATCTTACCTTAATCAACTATCTTATATACGCCCCTCGCACGTCTTCAATCTTCAATGTCTTCAACTCGAACTCCCAATTGTTCCCTTAAAAAAATAAATAAATAAATAAATAAAAATTTAAAAATAAAAATAAAAAATAAAATAAATAAAGTTTCATTAATAGAAGATTCCCCAAATTAATCTATTTCACATCCAAAACTCAAGCCCACTTCTAAATGATTAACCAACAAACAATTATTTATTCATAAAAATTGAAATTTAGTAATATTCCACCAAATACTTATTCCCAATCATTCCATAATCTCCAAAATTCACAAGTGACAAAAGATTATATATTGATCTAACAAACTTCATTTCAATCAAGGATTTAAATAACACAACACTTAAGAGAAGTTCCCAAATAATACTCCCTCCGTCCCACTTAACTTGTCTTGTTTCACTTTTGCACACAATCCAAGACACTTTTTCAACCGCTAATATCTCAAAATGTGTACAACAAAAAAATATGTAAAATATATATTCTAAAACTACATGATTATACGATTCTAACAAGACCCAACTCGACTATTTTTTCCAAATATGTACATGCAAAAAAATCAAGTCAAAGTAGAACAATGAACAGTGTCAAAAAGTCAAACAAGACACGTTAGCTGGGGCGGAAGGAGTATAATACCATCATTTATCCTACAACACTCAACAATCCCTTTTTAGCACAATTTCTAACTCATAAACACCTTCCATACGAAAATCTCCAACTCTATAAAAAACTACCCACAATTTAATCATCATCCTTAATATACTTCCACACCTTAGTTTCATTAACCCTATCATAATACTCATCTTCTGGACTATCTCAATAATCCGAAAAACAAATACTAACATTTTACTACCTTCAATTCCAATACAATCAACATTAGCCATCAACATCTACCAAGTCCCCACACAATTCCAATCCCAAAAATTACTTATTTCAACACTTCCAACCTAGTATTCAAGAATCAACACCTAGCTTATTCAAGAAACACAAGAAAGTCCATTCCAATATGAATTCAAGAATTCCCATTGATTCACTTCCAACATAATTAAAACCTAAGAACCCATGGAAATCAAGCCAACATTTATTAATAAAGCTAGCAAACTAATTTCAACCATCGAATATTAAATTCAAAAACTTCCATAGAGCATTTAAACCAAGTAAAATATCATTCTCTCCACTTCCACTGCCAGCCCAAACCTCATTCAACAACTGAACCCAAACAAACCATACACACTTAACAAAGAAATCCCCAACAAAATCATCACTACCGCTGCTGCCCACATCACCACCACCACCAAGGCTGCTATGGAGGTCACCGCCGCCACCACCCAGCCGTGGCCGCCACCAAACTGTCGGCGGAAGCAGCGGCTCATCACCTCATCACAGCGCGCCACCGAGCTGTGGTATCTCCACCTGCCGGAGGTGTCACCTCCGGCCCCACAATGGCCAGGGCCGTCCGCCCTGGCCCTCCCGGTCGCCACCGCGACGGCGGCAAGGCTGCTGATTGCAGCTTCGGCTCTCGGCAGAAAGGGGAAAAAGGAACGGGAGAGAAGAGAGATTGGGGAAGAAGAGAATTACGACCCTCACCTTGCTTTCCAACTTCTTCAAGCTCTCGAATTGGTGGTTGCTTAGACGCGAGATCCAAGAAATCCCCAATTCTTCTCCTTCAATCGAGGGTACAAAAAATTGGAAAATGCCCCAAATGCCAAGTACCGTTCTAATTTAGTGGGTGTGGTGTGGAGGGTCGGGTCGAGTTCTGAGTCGGGCTTCAGTCATGGGTTATGGATGCCAGGTCAAGTTCATGCCTTGGGTTTGAGTGGGTTGGACTCTTTGAGCTTGGGCCTTCTTTTATTTCGATTTATTTCCTTAATGGGTTAGGCCCACTCTCACTACTCTTATTTCTAATTTTTTTATTTTTTTAACCGGATGCTTCCTCTGTTCTCATATAAATGCACCATTTCTGCATTTCACGCAGTCTAAGACACATTTTTAAATATTCATAACTCAAATTGTATATAAGTAAAAATTATGAAAATTTGATATTCTAAAACTATGTGATTAGACGAATCTAACAAGATCTCACATGACTATATTTTTTCTATGTCTAAAAAATTAGTTAAAGTTATCCATTGAATAGTTACCACTATGCAAATGATTTACTTATATGAGAACGGATGTAGTAACAAGGAGGAAAAAAAAAAGAAAAATCCAAAAACATAAACAGTACTGAAAGAAAAGAAACTAATAAACTAAACACTTAAATTTTGGGGAACCACGCACCGGAAAAATCCGCCGCTAGAGCCCCTCAAACGAAATCTGCAGGGAACGCCCACGTTGAGTCATGCATTAAAGGTTGAAGTTATGTGGTGCCTTCCGGCTCGCCATGTCAAAAGTAAAAAGCACTATCTGGTCTTGTTTTCCTTATTCAGACTAAGTACGCCAATCCCCTCCCAGTCACACGCAATTATGACATAGGACTCCAACTTCGCTCTTGGTGTGATTGAAATGTGAGGATATTTTGATTATTTTCGGTAGGCTGAATGTTCAGAATTGTGTTTTTTTTTTCATTTTTTTTTAATTTTGCGGGGGAGGGAGGTGTATTTAGCCATTGCTATGAATTTTTTCTTTTATTTGTTGTTTGAACTCTGTGTACTCTTGTTTCAAGTAAAATTAACTTGGGAATGTTTCGGTCCATTTTAGACACTTTCAAACTTGGCTATCAAGAGATTTTGAACTTGAATTTTGAATTTGATTGAATATTTCAATTGATGTTTTTGTTACCTAATAGGCTTGATTGGATATTAACACTTACATGATTTTTATGCATTGTGGATTTTTCCAATATGATTTGAAATCATTTCTTGAATGAATGATTTAGGGATTGCTTTTTTACTTTAATGCATGCTGATATAATCGGAAACTTTTATAGGCACCGTGGTCAATAGATTAATCCTCGTGACTTTTTTAACATATATCTTTTTTGTGTATATAGCTTATGGTTTTTCATCCGCTTGAGCAGGGCCGGTCCTGGGCATAGGCGAGAAGTGCCATTGCCCAGGGCCCACTGTTAGAGGGCCCCCAATTTAATTTTCCACTTTTTTAAATAATTTTTTATTTTGTTTTATTCCGCCTGTTTGACAATTAGTTGTTACCCGTTAACTGATTTCATAAGTAATAAATTATTCAAAATTAGTTGTTTGTCAATTTCGAGACCAAGTTTTTTACTACAGTAAGTTGAAATCCAAAATATTGGTATTTGCAACGGATTAAAAAAAAAATGATTTTTGTCTCATACTAATATCTAACATATTAGTTGATTAACTTTAGTTGTTTTGATAAACGGGGTCATTATAATTCATTATAATTTATGGAATAACTAATAAAGGATTGTATGAATTAATATCATCTAGATTCTACATGAATATAATGTCTTCCAAGAAATCTACTTTCTTCCTTCAAGAAGTGGCCTTCTTGGTCAATCAAAATCCATCATTTTCTTATTTAATTCTACAATAATTATGGTTTTTATTTCTAATTTTTTCCCAAACCCAACATTTCATTCAATTTGTTAATTTTATCAATTTCAACAGAACTAAAAAGCAAGAGATTATGCTGATCAGTAATGTTGACGGAGTTTAATTGAAAAATTTCTTATTTTGTACTATGTATGTACCTTTATTTTGTAATAATTATTTTTTATTATCATTGAATTTTTTAATAATATATATTTCATTTTTCTATTTTATAACAATTTATATTAGTATATGTTTAGATTTAGTCTGGGGTGGGGGCCTATTATTTATTTTGCCCAGGGCCCATAAAATGTCAGGAACGGCTCTGCGCTTGAGCTTAACCATCTTTGGCATTTATTTGTTTACTGCTCAGTGATAAACACCTAGTGGATAATGTTGCGATTTGGCATTCTTGTTGGGTGCTAAGGATTTCAATTTTATTGTTTATTAAACTTTCCCAGAATAAACAATGTTACTCCTATTTCTCAATGCAACTTTTTGACTGCAAAAATCTTTGTTTTGGGATTTAGAGCATTTAGTGTTCTAGCGCAATGATCGGAAAAAAAAAGAACCTTATTAGAGATGGATTGAATTTATCCTGTTAGATTCTAAGATTGGTAAGTTAGAAGGTCATTAGTTAATCATGATTGAGTTTTGCCCATTGTTAGTGTTGAGAGTGATTTATGTTTCAATTATAGAACTGTGAAAATTAAACACGAGACCCTTTTCCGTGGGCGTCCGGACCAACCCGAAAAATCATGGGAAAACATGGGCCCAGACCCCATTAAAAAAGATTCATTAGAGTCAAAGCCCCACTATTTGAATCATTATAGTTTAGGCCCCATATATTAAGGAAAGTTAAGCAAAACAAAGCATCAAACTTAATTAACATGGAAAATACCCAATTGCCCTCACTTGAGAAACAGTAGTAAAGTACATATAAATACACTGGTAAAACAGATACCAATAAACTGGTAAACACCATAAAGTATTTATGGTAAAACACATACCAAGTACTTGGTAAATACTATATGGTATCAAACACTTGGTAATACACATACCAATACGGTGGTAAATCACTAACCAATAACCTGGTAAACCTTGTTAGGTATTTGTAGTAAAACACATACCAATAAACTGGTAAACACAATAAAGTATTTATGGTAAAATACATACCAAGTACTTGGTAAATACTACTCCCTCCGTCCCATATTTATCTTCTTACTTTCCATTTTTGGACGTCCCACATTTATCTTCCTACCCCAAAAAGGGAATTTTTTTTGACTAAAATGTCCCTACATGTCCATATATTTACAGAAAAATCAATCCTTAATTTTACTAACAATTGCACTACAAGACAAAAAGAGACAAATTTACCCCTCAAAAAGTACACATGAAAATAATAAAATACAACTTTCCTTAAACTCCGTATCTACAGTGTCGAAGAAGTTAAATATGGGACGGAGGGAGTATATGTTATCAAACACTTGGTAAAACACATACCAATACGGTGGTAAATCACTAACCAATAACCTGGTAAACCTTGTTAGGTATTTGTAGTAAAACACATACCAATAACTTGGTAAATAATGGGATGAAAACGGTATGGATACAGTCGGATAGTATCGAATACGGATATTATCCCTTAATTTTTCTCTCGGATTCGGATCGAATACGAATTCAAATATTTTCGGAATACGAATACATGTCGGATACAAGACGGATACGAATTTAATCGGATACAAATTATCGTATAATTTGATTTTTTTTTAAATTTATAGATAATTTTAAATTAATAAAGAATAAAATATTAATATATTTGGATATACGGATTCAAAATCCGGATAATATCCTATCAATATCGTTCCGAATCCGGATACGACAGATATTTTCGGATACGAATACGAAATGCAGATATTAAAATATGGATTTGGATTCGGATACGAATATTGAAAAATCCCACCGGATAGCTAACTTCGCATTCGAATTCTGGTATAATCGGATGCGGTGTCAGATCTGTCGAATATTTACCGTACCGCTTTTACCCCTAGTAAATACCATATGGTATCTGTGGTAAACCATACTGGTATAGTGTGCTAAACCTCGTACCAATAACCTGGTAATTACTATATGGTAGCTGTGGTAAAGCTCATACCAATACATTGGTAAACCACATATCATTAACCTGGTAAACACCATATGATATTTATGGTAAAGTACATACAAATGGGTGGTAAACCACATATCAAAAACTTGGTAAATTCCATATGGTACATGTTGTAAACCAGAGGCTTGTCCACGTCTCCGGTGTGTCGTGGTATTGATGTGTTCTAGGTTTGGTTTTTATGTTTTTTATGTTTTTTTTTTTTTTTTTAAACTTTTAAGTTTAGGGCTTTTAAGGTTTATGGTTTTTAAGGGTTATGGTTGATTTGTATTTAAGTATCAATTTATTCATCCAATCGAATCATACTATCGTATTGGTGACTAGGAAGCCTAAATTCGAAGTTCCTTCTTACTTACAAAGTCAATATCACTTCAAACTCCTTCATTATTGTGCACAAGTTGCTATTTGTTTCACTAAATGGTCCCCGACCGTATCTTACTATCATAGTGATGACTACAGATCGTTAATTATAAGTTCTTCCTTAGTTACAAGGTTAACGTCACTTCGAACTTGTTTGTATATTCGAATATTGTTATATGTTTCACCATGTACTCATAATAAAGTTCCAAATGTGTATTTATCCGTCAATATCTTCATTCAATTGTATATTACTATCGTAATGGTGACTGCAGACTGTAAATTATAAGTTCTTCCTTAGTCACAAGGTCAACGCTACTTCGAAATAGTGTTCTATATTTCACTATGGGGATGTTTGGGAGTCAGCAGATCCGCTAGCAGATAGCAGATTCGGAGAGAGAACTGTGAGACAATATGCTCTTTCAATCCGCTATCCGCTCGCCAATCTACCAACATCCAAACATCCTCAATGTACTCATAATAAAGTTCCAAATGTGTATTTATCCGTCAATATCTTCATCAAATCGTATCACATTATGCATACGAGGCTTACCACATATAATAAATAGGACGATTTACCAAGTCCAATCTAAGGTTGTAAACGAACTGAATACTATAATATTCGCTTTGATTTGATAAGTTTTTCGAATATTATCGAATTAAATTATTCTATGAGATAATATATTAGTTAATAAAATTAATTTTTTTTATTAATTTCAATATTTAGTTCGATTTATAGATCAAATTTAATATTTTAATATCATATATAAATATATTTATATTAATTAGTAAATATTTATAAATTATTAAAAAAATAAATTTATATATTTATATATAATTTAATATAAATATTCGAACATCAAAATAGCGAATAATTTCGAATCGAATCACGAATCGAACAAAAAATATTTGATTCGTTTACAATCCTAGTCCAAGCAATAGAATTAACCACAAATAACTTATTGTATTTACCGGGTTATTGGTGTGTGTTTACCACTTTATTGCAATGTGTTTTACCACAAGTACCATATGCTATTTACCAAAGTTCTTGATATGTTTATCACACTATACCAATATGGTTTACCACATATATCATATGGGCTTACCAAGATTCTGGAATATGATTTTACCACGATGTTGGCATATGCTTTACCAATATATTGGGATGGTCACTAGGACGACCATCAAGACCGTCCCTTGACCGTCCCAACCATTATGTCCACTTCAGAATATATAGGACGGTCCTGAGGACCTCCCAGTGACCATCCCAACATTCTGTCCACTTCAGTGAGCAAAGGACGGTCAATGGACGGTAAAAGAACCGTCCTTCCTAACGTCCTGAAGTCAATGCAATGTTTCATCTATTATTTACCGTCCACTTTACCGTCCCATGCCCTGATTTCATGATTTCATTTATTATTTACCACATTTCTTCTATCTTACCACGTTTTGGCATAACAATTTACCAGGATGCGTAATATCATTTTACCACATTTCATGTATACTTCTAACCAACAAATAACATTCCAAAGTTCACCCAACCAAATCCAACTTACAAAAACATCAAAATACACACATTAACGTTGCAAAATCCAACATCTAATGAAGAACATCCAAAATCCAACATCTAATGATGCAAACTCCCAAAACATCTAATGGCCAACATTTATTCGCTTTCTACCTTCTCTCGGTGTTCTCACACCACTCATTTCCACCATTAATGATGCAATCTCCTTTCTCCATGTAAGCATATAGTGTCTTGATTGTCTGATCAACAGGAGCCCCAGCCTTGACATGATTACTACAAGTCCAGCAAGGTCTATTCTAGTTTTTGGTGATTGCTCAGCCATTGATATTTCCTGCCAATAACAAAATTAATCAATATGTCGAATCCAACTCTTTCCAACCAAAAAAAATAGAGCGAATCTGGCCTGTAATTTGGCAGTCCACAAAAATCAGTATTTTATATTACCAAATGATTCAAAAGAAGCAACAAAAGACCAACATCATACTGGAATATTTTGAATGCATGACAGGAAGATGCTCCATCAGGAAGCAACAACAAACCAGAACCAAAACCAGATATATTTAAGCAATGCAATACAAACAGCGAAACAAGCTAGGAAGAAAACAACTTCACTTTTTACCTGAATCCAAGCATTGAAAATTCAGATCAATTGAAAACCAAATTCCAAAAAAAAAATCTCAATTTCCAATATTTGCTTAAAAATAATACCATGAAAATAGAAACTAAGATGAACAAAAAAAATTATCGTATACAAATATTATGTTGGGAGTCGAGGCCAACAGTAGGAATCTACTACTCCTTTGAGGATGCCAGAATTACATTCCTATCAACAGATTAGTGATCAATACAAATTGAAAAGTATTCATTAACAACAATTCCTACACAAATTCTACAATTCAAAGAACATTCATTATATTCCAACATAAAATCAATTCCAATTAGAAATTTCCATCCCTTTTTCAACCAACAAAACCACAAAAATCTTTGAAATTTCACATTACCCGGATTGGTATGCTCGGCCTCTTCCAATTATCGGGCTTCCTCTAAACATTATACTCTAAACATCACCAACCCGGTGTCATACATTATTCCTCACCACTCAAAAGTATTGCATTCCAACACCAAAAATTGCAAAACACTATCATGCATCAATTAAAACAAAAATGTATCTCAAAATTTAAGCTTTTAAACCGTAAAATCCATTCTAACATTTCATCGGACACATTATGAGCAATACAAAATGATAAGCATTCATCAACAACACTTCCCACACAATTTCTACCAATCATAGAAAATTCATAGCATTACCACAGAAAATAAATTCCAATCATAATATTCCATCTCACATTAAACCTTACACATACCCTAACTTAACACATACTTTAGCCTAAAATCTTCTTCAACCAACAAGATCATAAAAATATTTAAAATTTCACAATACCTAGTCTTTTTACCAGTGCTCGGTCTCTCTCTCGTTCGCCTGCCCTTTTTCGCCTCTAATAGTGGCTTCGATCGCAGTCCTTTTTTCTCAACTAATCGTTGCTTTGAAATCGGGTGCTTGGTTTTCTTAACCCTATTCCTCTTGTTTGCAGCTCGGTGGTGCTGGGTTTTCTTGCTCAGCTCCTCATTGTCTCTCCTGCTCTGTCTCTCTCTCTCTTCGTTGGTGTTTTAATTAATCTGGATGGTTATTGTGTTAATTAGATTAGAGGGAATGGGTGGGGAGTAAGAACTGAGTCAAACTTGTAGAGAGGGCGTGGAATGTAAGAAATGAGGGATGTAATACCCGAGAATTTTCCAACATAAAATAAAACAATAATTAAATAAATAAATAATAAATAAAATAAATACTATAAATAAATAAACAAATCCAGCAAATAAAAGAAACGAATAAAGATAAGGAAATGAGAAATGAGATTTTTACTTAAAAAGGAATTAAAGGCATTTAATTAAATAAAAGGATGGATAAATGGTACACCAAAACCCGACACTAATGAACTCGAGTATTCGAGTCCAAAACATCCAATTAGACTGAGAATAAAATTAGAGAGAAAGTATGAACCCGAATATACCCCGGAAATCGGAATTCGGGAGCATAGAGGGATAGAAACCCGAAAGAGAGGCGGAAAAGCACGACGGATCGCACGACCCGCCCGGACCGAAGTCCAGGCGAAGTCGGCGCGGTGGTCCGCGCGGTAAAGTGGCTTTTAGCGCGCCACGACCGCGCCACCCCACAGATTCGTTTGTTGCGTGAATCTCTCGCCCGAACGCGGATTTTTCGACTTTCGGTTGAACCATCTCTCGACTCCAGACTTCTAGGTCGGTTGTGGACGCCCCTAGGGATTAAGAATTCTATAAATAAGCCCCTTGGGAGCCCCAAACAAGTTTACAAAACCCTACAATCTTCTATACGTTCGAAACCCTAAATTCGGAGTCGACGGAAAGCACCAAACGGAGGCAGCAGCTTGGACGAAAATCCAAGGTCTCCAAACGTTGTGGTAAGCTCTAGTCCAATAAATCTTTTCACGTTTCAATCCGAAAACGGATTCTAACTTCGGTTCTTTTCTTTCTACACCCCGTATCGAATCTAGATCGTAGAACCCCGACGAACGGAGAGGAGAAACGGTGATCTGGAAGCCACGCCTCCGAACTAGACATTCCCGACGTTCATAGACACTGTAAGTTAACCTTACATGGTTTTGGGAGATTTTAAAACATTCGAAACCTAAAAGATTCAACAAGAACCATAAATCTGTCCACTTTGTTTTTCTACCGACGCAATAGATTTGTTGAATTTTTCCGACCCTTAAAACGAACTCAAACGGAAAAACTTAAAACACAAAAAACGTTCCTAAGACTTAGCCCTAGCTACTGTAAAAATTTGAGAATTTTTGGAGTTGATTTGATATGTGAAAACCCGTTGAAACCGAACTGTTTGATTCTAGATCTTGAAATCTTGGACAGAACTTAGGAATGATCTTGATCTCGTTTTTGACATAGGATCTAGGCTGTTTTAGATCTTTGGCCGAACATGAAAGTTGTAGATAAATGTCTTAAGATGATCCCTGTCAAATTTCATTAAATTTGGAGTTGAATTGATATGGTAGAATTCGAAATCTTTGAACTGTGATGTATTAAACTCGGACAGATTTCTTCTTATGCGAAAATTGGCGATTTTGACCTACTTAGGTATCTCGGATTGAAAAAGTTAAAACACGAAAGTTGTAGATCTTGATGTTTCCGAGTCAGATATGAAATGTTGGAATTTTTGGAGTTAAATCTGATTTTAGACGAATTTTTGGAGTAAACTGTGATTTACCGAAACGAAATCTTGAAATCTTGTTGAAACATGGAATTAACCTTTATGGTTGAAACGAATTGAGATATTCTTTCTAAATTATTACAAATGGAAGGAAGATTTTAAAAAAAATTAAATCCCCTTACAAACTTGATAAAATAAAATTAGGGGTGAGTGCTCTGCATGGGTGCCCCTAACGATTCACTTCGTGTCGTAATGGACGATGGTGACCCCGGCGCGCTAAATTTGAGATATGGATTGCCTAAATGGCGAAACTTAGAGCCTGCACTCTCGTGAATATCCGTATGGGTTTTCCCGAGGCTCCGGAGTGGTACTGGGTATGGCTGATACGGTTGCGGCCGCCGGGCTACCGGCTAAACTTGTTGACATCGCGATTTTTATCGTGGAACTTTGAAATACCAAATCGGGAATGTAATGGGGATTCTAAATTAAACTAAACTAGATTAAATGATATTGTTGTCAAACTAAATTATTTAAATGCTTTATTTAAATTATGCCTATTATCTTGAACCATGTGATAAGTGTTAATAAATAGAGCCTGAGATAAATTATGCTAGTGGATAGGATTAGATGAAACTAAATATTATGTTATTATCATGCTTTGTTAAATTGTTAAATCTATGGCTTTTAAACCCTACGATCATGCATGTGTTAACTTACTCAGCAATTTTTGCTGACCAAAACCATTTTTATTCCTTTCTTTACAGAATATGTGGAATGAGCCTGTATGAGCACGAATCATGCATGGGATTTTGGGAATTGTTATTTTGCTTTTAAATTTCGTACTTAGACTATATTATGAACGGGCCTGTTTAACCCGTGTTTTGGCCATGTCGGCCCTTTTTATATTTCCGCTGCGATACTGTACTAAACTAAATATTTCCGCTGCGCTATGCTATTATTATTTCGAATTATATTGTATGGGCTATTTTGAATGCTTTAAATGTTTTAATCCTGCAATACCTAGCCTTGCATTTCTTTAGTAAGCTCGGAGAAAACCGTGTCTTACTAGGGAGATGTGGCGGGTGACATTCCGACCTGGTGTGACCAAAAACCGGGGTGTTACAAGTTGTATCAGAGCCCAGCTATTTTTTTTTAAACTATTATTTTTAAACCATTATTATTTTTAAACTACTATTAATATTTTGACTATTATTTTAAATTTTAAATTATTATTTCCATGGAAAGAAAATTTTTATTTTGAAACCCATGGAGAAATATATATATATATGGTGTATTAAATTATTATTGGGGGGGAGATATCATTCGCATATGCATGTTGCATCTCTGCTATGAACTTAGAATCTTGGAAACTTGAACTTAGAATCTTGGCGAAACTTGAACTTAGCATCTTGGCGAAACTTGAACTTAGAATCTTGGAAACTCGAACCTAGAATCTTGGCGAATTGAACTTAGAATCTTGGCGAATATTAACTAGATCTCTTGCTTGCGCTAGATGGCTAGTCAAGACATGATGCAGTTGATGGTCAGGTATGATGAGTGTTCATCTCGATTCCCACCAACCCTAGAGCAAATTGAAGTACCGTATGGCTCAGTTGGAGGCCAATTTACAATCACATGGGCAACTTGAGAGAGGCGGATCATCACCGCATAAACCAACTCGAACGCCAAGTCCAAACCCTCACTACACAAAACTTAATACTAAAGGAATACATCGATGCCCACAGGCAAGATTTAAACACTATCTTTGACGACCTACTACCGCGAGTTCGGAGGAGGAAGATCCGGAGGAAGAATCCTGCTACCCCACCGGGAGACGTCATGAGGGCACTAGAGATTCTATTGTTAGACATTGTTTTTGCTAGAAAAATATTTCTACTTTTGTACTAAAATTTCTTTTGAGAAATAAAATGCCCGATTTATTTTTTTTCCAAAACAAAACAAAACAAAATAAAATAAAACCCCGAAGCATACGATGCTTTCTTATCCGAACAGAGCACCACGTGCTAAATTGCTACACACATATACATTCATAGAAATTGTTTAGACTATATGCTAAATTCACCAGCCCAAATCTATCATATTTGTACCAGAATTGCACCCAGAGGAAGAGGAAGAGGCAGAACCCAACCCGCTCCCCAAACCACCACTGAAACACCTACTGAAACACCACCAAACGTCACTGAACCAATTCAACCTGATGAGGAACAACCCCAAGGTGCGCAGGACGTCCCCGCAAGCCGAACCAATGTGGGCGATCGTCTTAGGACGATAGAGGAAGTGTTGATTGCGCTTGGGAACGCGCAAGTCAACCAGGGTCAAGCTGCGGCGGTACCCTCCGCCCCAAGCTCGCCCTAACTACCTGGCGATGGTGAATCCCTACCAGCCGCCCCACTATGCTGGTGAGGAGATCCAACTAAACTGGAGGAATGGATCGGACTTTTGACAAGCTGCAGGGAGCGGTCAAATGTCCGGAAGGAGAGAGGGTACATGTCGCTTCATACTATTTGGGAGGCGAAGCTGATGACTGGTGGCAAGCAACGCAAGCCAAACTGCTGAAGATGACGAGCCTTACTCGTGGATGGAGATGATGGAACTACTCAGGGATCGATTCTATCCCTTGAGTACCAAAGCTGCCATGTACGAAGAATTCTTGTCACTGAAGCAAGGAAGCCAAACGGTGCAAGAATACTACACACGCTTCAAGGAGCTGGTGAGGTTCGCACCAAGGCTAGTGCCTACTGATGCGGAGAAGGCACAGAAGTTCGAGATGGGGACTGACCTGTCTGTGCGCGAGGTGATCGCGGGGGTACACTACCCCCGATTTGCAAGCCGTATACGATCGCGCTGTAGCGGTAGCACGCGTGCAGCAGCTGAAAAGAAGGGTGAGTGGGGAGTCCAGCAGGGGTCCTCAAGACAAGAGAAGTCGAGATTCACGAAACGAGAACAACACTGGAAGGAACGAGCAGCGCAGAGGGTCGAATAGGCCCCAACAAAACAACACTGGGAGGAGGTTCAATCAAGGAAGATCCGGTACCGGCCTTGCCCGAGATGTGGACGACCACATCTGGCAAGGGGATGCCCGCAACAAGGCGCCTGTTACCGATGCGGTCGAATGGGTCACGTTCGACGGCGATTGTCGAACTAGGCTCGAGAACATAACAAAGAGGGACGATTTGGTCGCGGGGCAAGAACAGCCTCAAACCAAAACGGGGCGAAACGGGAATAACCAAGGGTACAGACCCCCTCAAAATAGACCGCAGAAATCAGAACCAGAACCAACGACCTCCGCCCCCCACAGAATCAAAACCAACAACAAAATCAGCAGCCGAATGCGAATCAGCAGGGCAATCAGGGACGCCCTATGGGAGGCTGAACGTGGTAAACCAAGCGGACGTGCCTGCGCAAGGAGAAGTGATGGCAGGTACATTTCACGTTTTGAATACACCCCTTAGAATTTTATTTTGATTCCGGAGCTAGTTGCTCAATTATTGCATCAAGGATAGTGCCTGAGTTAGATCTACCTAAGTGCGAGAGAATTAGCTAGGAATTCAATTGCCTTCCTGGAGAAGTAGTGTCTTGCTCGTAAACGATATAACGGAATTTCCTATAGTGATTAAAGAACGTAGAATTCTTCGCGAACTTGGTAGAATTTAACTTAAGAGACGTTGACATCTATACTGGGGATGGATTGGCTATCCCCAGTATAAGGCGGTGATCGAATGCCAAAAGCAAAAGATCACCTTGTCAAAAAGTAGGGGAAAGAGAGTTATCTTTTACTCTCAGCCCCCTAAGAAAAGTAACAAAATCGTTAATGCACTCAAACTAAGTAACTTGATGCGTAAGGGGGTATGAACTATATGCGTTGCTATGTGCACAAACCTTGAGGCCGGAAGAGAACAAGGTTGATAGCATACAGTGGTAAGAGAATACCCGGACGTGTTCCCTGAAGACGTTCCGGGCATGCCACCTGATAGAGATCTTGAATTCACGATAGATCTCATTCCGGGACAGAGCCTGTCTCGAAAGCTCCGTACCGGATGGCACCACTGGAAATGAAGGAGTTAAAGGAACAACTCGAGGAGCTATTGGGAAAAGGTTACATAAGACCGAGTACGTCCCCCTTGGGGAGCACCGGTTTTGTTTGTCAAGAAGAAAGACGGAGGACTACGTCTTTGTATAGATTACCGAGGACTAAACCAAGTGACCATTAAGAATAAATACCCCCTACCGAGAATAGAGGATTGTTTGATCAACTGAAGGTGAGCTTCAGTATTCTCGAAGATCGATTTGCGATCTGGGTATCATCAATTGAGATTGCCGAAGAAGGACATTCCAAAGACGGCGTTTCGAACACGATATGGCCATTACGAGGTTCACAGTGTTATCCCTTCGGGTTAACAAATGCTCCGGCCATGTTCATGAATCTCATGAACAACGTGTTCGAGAATTGTTAGGACCAGTGTGTTGTAGTGTTCATCGACGACATCCTGATCTACTCAAAGAGCGAGGAGGAGCATGCGGAACACTTACATCAAGTGTTAGAAATCTTGCGAAGAAACCAGCTATACGGCAAAGCTGTCGAAATGTGACTTCTGGCTGAAAGAAGTGGCATTTCTCGGACACATCGTATCCGCTGATGGAGTATCAGTGGATCCGGCAAAAGTCTCTGCCGTACAGAATGGGCAACTCCGAAAAGTCCAACGGAAATAAGGAGTTTCCTTGGATTAGCGGATATTATAGACGATTTGTGAAGGACTTTTCAAGGATTGCACGTCCTTTTTGACCCAGCTACTAAAGAAAGGAGCAAAATACGAGTGGAACGAAGCTTGTGAGGATTGCGTTTCAAGAGCTGAAGAAACGACTCACAACCACACCCGTATTAACACTACCATCAGAGAATGGTGACTTCGAAGTATTACGCGATGCTTCGAAGGAAGGTTTAGGTTGTGTTTTGATGCAAGACTCGAGATTCGTAAGCCTATGCATCACGCCAACTAAAACCTCACGAGGAAAATATCGACACATGACCTGAATTGGCAGCGGTCGTTTTCGCTCTAAAGATATGGAGACATTATCTTTATGGGCGGAAGTGTCGAATGTTCACCGACCACAAAAGCTTGAAGTATATATTCACTCAGAAGGAGTTGAATTTGAGACAGCGAAGGTGGTTGGAACTCATTAAGGACTACGATTTAGAGATAGCTGTACCACGAGGGGAAGGCGAATGTGGTAGCCGATGCCCTAAGTCGGAAAACAACCCAACACGTGATAAACTCGTTGGTAATTCCGCCGGCATTGTACATGGATTTGGCAAGATTGGAGCTAGAACTTGTGCATCCTGGCACAGTGAGAGAAACGGTCAATGCCATGGTCGTAGAAACTCCCATATTAGACGAGATTCGACTCGCTCAACCGGGCGACCCGAAACTCGAGAAGATAAAAGGGTATATTGCCGAAGGAAAGGCGAGTAGGATTTGCTGTCCACGAGGATGGAAGCATCCGTTTTAAAGGTAAGATGGTGTGTGCCTCTTAAATGTGCCGAATTAAAGCAAAGGGTGATGGAGGAAGGGCACAACACGCCATATTCCGTACATCCCGGAGGTGACAAGCTATACAAAGATCTGAAGAAGATCTAATTGGTGGCCGGGAATGAAGAAGAAGTGGCGAACTTCGTAGCGAGATGTCTCACCTGCCAAAAGGTTAAGGCAGTGCGACATAAACCTTTAGGATTGATGCAACCACTAGAGATTCCAAGTTGGAAGTGGGATAGCATCTCAATGGACTTTGTCTCGGATTACCCCGATCGCCTAAAGGCATGAACAAGATTTGGGTGATTGTGGATAGGCTAACGAAGACAGCCAATTTATCCCAATGAAAGACACGTGGACTATGGACCAATTGGCCCGAGCCTACATTGATAATGTGGTACGACGCCATGGAGTACCACACGATATCCATTTCCGATAGAGACAGTAGATTTGTCTCTCATTTCTGGATGGAGTTACAAAAAGCTCTCGGTACTCAAATCAAAATGAGCACCGCATTCCACCCGATGACGGATGGACAAACCGAAAAGGACAATCCAAACATTAGAAGACATGCTGAGAGCATGCGTGTTGGAATTCAAGGAAATTCGGGAAATCTCATTTACCCTTGATTGAGTTTTCCTATAATAATAGTCACCATTGCGAGTATCGGCATGGCACCTTTCGAGGCATTGTATGGACGAAAGTGCCGAAAGCCCTTTGAGCTGGGAAGAAACGATAAGTCCGTGGTAGTGGGACCACAACTTATCGAAGACATGGCTCAACAAATCAAAGTGATCCAAGGGAAGATGAAAGCCGCTCAAGACCGTCAAAAGAGTTATGCCGACGTGAGACGACGAGACCTAGAATTTCAAGTGGGAGATAGAGTCATGCTAAAGATATCACCCATGAAGGGGGTGATGCGCTTGGCAAACGAGGGAAGTTAAGTCCTCGATACATAGGACCTTACGAAATTCTAGAACGAGTCGGAACTCTAGCCTACCGATTGGCTTTACCGCCACACCTTAGATAGAGTTCATAATGTCTTCCATGTCTCGCAACTAAAGAAGTATGTGCCGGACCCGACACATGTACTTCAACCTGAGATAATTGAGCTAGACGAAGATTTGACTTACGAAGAAGTCCCAGTGCGTATTCTCGATACTAAGGAACGAGTAACGAGGAACAAAACCATCAAAATGATCAAGGTTCTTTGGTCAAACCACGAAAGTGAGACGGCAACTTGGGAAGTAGAATCCGACATGATGAGAGAACGATACCCGACGTTGTTCCAAACCGATTCCGACACAGTTATGGGGACATAACTGCAATCTTAAGGGGGAGAGGATGTCATACCCCCTAATTTTTCGTGCATTTTTGTAAATTTTTGAACTACGTTATGGCTTGATCCCTTTACCCGGGTACGTAGACAGCTTAGAAGTTTAATTCTAAGTTCAGTCACAACATAATAAAACAAACACAAGACCTTAGCACGAGACGAGAAAAGCCGAAACACAACTTCGAGGGACGGAAGTTGATTCTTAAGGAGGGTAGACTGTAATACCCGAGAATTTTCCAACATAAAATAAACAATAATTAAATAAATAAATAATAAATAAAATAAATACTATAAATAAATAAACAAATTCCCTCAAATAAAAGAACGAATAAAGATAAGGAAATGAGAAATGAGATTTTTACTTAAAAAGGAATTAAAGGAATTTAATTAAATAAAAGGATGGATAAATGGTACACCAAAACCCGACACTAATGAACTCGAGTATTCGAGTCCAAAACATCCAATTAGACTGAGAATAAAATTAGAGAGAAAGTATGAACCCGAATATACCCCGGAAATCGGAATTCGGGAGCATAGAGGGGATAGAAACCGAAAGAGAGGCGGGAAAAAGCACGACGGATCGCACGGACCCGCCCGGGACCGAAGTCCAGGCGAAGTCGGCGCGGTGGCCGCGCGGTAAAAGTGGCTTTAGCGCGCACGGATCCGCGCCACCCCACAGATTCGTTTGTTGCGTGAATCTCTCGCCCGAACGCGGATTTTTCGACTTTCGGTTGAACATCTCTCGACTCCAGACTTCTAGGTCGGTTGTGGACGCCCTAGGGATTAAGAATTCTATATATAAGCCCCTTGGAGCCCCAACAAGTTTACAAAACCCTACAATCTTCTATACTTTCGAAACCCTAAATTCGGAGTCGACGGAAAGCACCAAACGGAGGCAGCAGCTTGACGAAAATCCAAGGTCTCCAAACATTGTGGTAAGCTCTAGTCCAATAAATCTTTTCACGTTTCAATCCGAAAACGGATTCTACTTCTGGTATCTTATCTTTCTACCACCCCCGTATCGAATCTAGATCGTAGAACCCCGACCGAACGGAGAGGAGAAACGGTGATCTGGAAGCCACGCCTCCGAACCTAGACAATTCCCCGACGTTCATAGACACTGTAAGTTAACCTTACATGGTTTTGGGAGATTTTAAAACATTCGAAACTAAAAGATTCAACAAGAACCATAATCTGTCCACTTTTACTTTTTCTACCGACGCAACAGATTTGTTGAATTTTTCCGACCCTTAAAACGAACTCAAACGGAAAAACTTAAAACACGAAAAACGTTCTTAAGACTTAGACCTAGCTACTGTAAAATTTGAGAATTTTTGGAGTTGAGTTGATATGTGGAAAACCCGTTGGAAACCGAACTGTTTGATTCTAGATCTTGAAATCTTGGACAGAACTTAGGAATGATCTGATCTCATTTTTGACAAGGATCTAGGCTGTTTTAGATCTTTGGCCGAACATGAAAGGTGTAGATAAATGTCTTAAGATGATCCCTGTCAAATTTCATTAAATTTAGAGTTGAATTGATATGTAGAATTCGAAATCTTTGAACTGTGATGTATTAAACTCGGACAGATATCTTCTTATGCGAAAATTGGCGATTTTGACCTACTTAGGTATCTCGGATTGAAAAAGTTATAAACACGAAAGTTGTAGATCTTGATGTTTTCCGAGTCAGATATGAAATTTTGGAATTTTTGGAGTTAAATCTGATTTTAGACGAATTTGGAGTAAACTGTGATTTACCGAAACGAAATCTTGAAATCTTGTTGAAACATGGAATTAACCTTTAGGGTTGAAACGAATTGAGATATTCTTTCTAAATTATTACAATGGAAGGCAGATTTTAAAAAAAAATTAAATCCCCTTACAAACTTGATAAAATAAAATTAGGGGTGAGTGCTCTGCAGGGTGCCCCCTAACGATTCACTTCGTGCCGTAATGGACGATGGTGACCCCGCGCGCTAAATTTGAGATATGGATTGCCTAAATGGCGAAACTTAGAGCCTGCACTCTCGTGAATATCCGTATGGGTTTCCCGAGGCTCCGGAGTGGTACTGGGTATGGCTGATACGGTTGCGGCCGCCGGGCTACCGGCTAAACTTGTTGACATCGCGATTTTTATGTGGAACTTTGAAATTACCAAATCGGTGAATGTAAATGGGATATCTAAATTAAACTAAACTAGATTAAATGATATTGTTGTCAAACTAAATTATTTAAATGCTTTTATTTAAATTATGGCTATTATCTTGAACCATGTGATAAGTGTTAATAAATAGAGCCTGAGATAAATTATGCTAATGGATATGGATTAGATGAAACTAAATATTATGTTATTATCAATGCTTTTGTTAAATTGTTAAATCTATGGCTTTTAAACCCTACGATCATGCATGTGTTAACTTACTCAGCTAATTTTGCTGACCAAAACCATTTTTATCCTTTCTTTACAGAATATGTGGAATGAGCCTGTATGAGCACGAATCATGCATGGATTTTGGAATTGTTATTTGCTTTTAAATTTCGTACTTAGACTATATTATGAACGGGCCTGTTTAAACCCGTGTGTTTTGGCCATGTCGGCCCTTTTTATATTTTCCCGCTGCGATACTGTACTAACTAAATATTTCCGCTGCGCTATGCTATTATTATTTTCGAATATATTGTATGGGCTATTTTGAATGCTTTAAATGTTTTAAATCCTGCAATTACCTAGCCTTGCATTTCTTTAGTAAGCTCGGAGAAACCGTGTCTTACTAGGGAGATGTGGCGGTGACATCCCGACCTGGGTGACCAAAAACCGGGGTGTTACAAGGGCATAGGGACTATTTAAAATCAAACAAAAATAAATAGGGCTTGGGCCCTAAAATCCCAAAAATCATCCGAACCCAAATTTAAATATGCTTGCACTCATTAAATTAAAATGGAGGAGCCTTGTCCCAGTA
The DNA here is from genome assembly GCA_030278955.1 of Hygrophila difformis. Taxonomy (NCBI): domain Eukaryota; kingdom Viridiplantae; phylum Streptophyta; class Magnoliopsida; order Lamiales; family Acanthaceae; genus Hygrophila; species Hygrophila difformis. Next base: position 30,953,655 of record JAOANR010000005.1, on the reverse strand, counting down.
TATTGTAAATCAAATAAGGCACAAGTTCATTTACTCTACAAGCCTCGGCCCAATAAATCACTGGCCCATCGGGAAATGAGCTCGGTCCAACTTATGTGTGAAGACAACAAATCATGTGCAGCCCATCAAGTTAAATCAATGAACACAAGACAATTGAGGCGGGACCCACAACTAGCCTTGTTCTTCTTCTCCGAAATGCCTTCAGGAACTGTCGTGGTCTCTCTTCTTCACTCGTCCGGCGTCCCTGTTTCCCGGCGGATGTGACATGGATGGCAGGATGCCTCCATCAACCCGCAGCCGATCTTCAACAACTCCGGTCTAGTGGCGATTCAGAATTCAGAATCGAGGGTGGTGCCGAACATCGACAAGAAATACAAACAATAATCGTGTTAATTACAACACTTGTGAACGCACTCACATTTCTTGAAAAAAAAATTCATAACTTTATCTATATAGACTTCATATATTATTTTTTTTCAACATTAGACAACAATAAATCATTTCTCACCAAAAAAAAAATAAATCATTTAATATTTAATCATCATATGATTCTGCAATTCGGATTTGACAATTTTCATCACAGAAAAGAATCTTTCAACTGTTGCTGGCAACGCGCAAAATCAAGGGCGGTTTGATCCAAGGTATTGCAAAGACACCAGACGTTGTAACAGTGACATAATATTATGATCCTATCTAGCTAATCATTGGATATTTCAGGCCTACCGATTCATCTAGGTACAATAACAACTAGAAGCAAAATCCCGCTATAGAGCATAATTACCCATTGGGCGTATTTCAACTACCAGAAAATAGAAATGCCTACATCTGAAAAACTATATGCTGCAAAAGCAAAGAGCATCCATATTCAAAACATGCAAAGAATAACAACATCCAAAGTTAAATAAGTTCTTCTATCTCTAAATTTATCATAATACTCTAGTCTTCTGATGAAGTAAGATAGTATTTTTCAATCCAGTCACCTCACAAAATAAAATAAATAAATCTTCCACTAACAACGGCAAAACAGGAGGGGCACACCAATTTGGAATATGACATTTAAGAGCATAAACCAAGAAAAGCTGTCACAAAATCTAAAGGGCATTAAAAACCAACGAAGGCTAAACTGAATCAATACAGTTGCAGAACTATTAAACACAATCAACAGATTTACAACTCCTAACCCTAACTCCTAAGCCATCAAAAAGCGGGCCGATGCTGAGTAGATAGAGTAGAGCCGAGCAACCAATCAGAAAACAAAGAGGGGTGTGGGACAGCGAGAGGAGGCTGTGTGAGAAGGATCAATGGAAATAGAAATCTGAAGTGAGAGGGATTAGAGAAGGGGCGAAGGGAGCGCAACGCGGAAGATGAAAGAGAGCATAGTGCATAAAATGAGAAGGGATATATATAAAATACCAATTTTTTTTATATATAATATTGATATATACTATATTTTTATTTTTTTTAAATTCATGGGGTTCAGCTGGTGTGTGACCACCATGTGGAAGGGGCTTGAGGATGATGACTACATGAACTACATGGCAATAGGAAGCATTATAGTTGTCAAGGTCCATCCTTGAAGCAACAACCAACACCAGGATTGAAACGGAGCCATCCGACAGCAAAACTCTAGTATTAAGGCACCAATAAAGCATATTGGCACATTCAAAAGGACCTCGTAGCACCATTCCGGCGCCTGGAATGTAGCCAAATTCTTGAACTTGAAGTATACAGTTCCAAGGCGCCATTATAGGCATTCGGGCGCCCGAAAGACCCTGAGGCGCCATCCAGGGCGCCACCATACTGCTGAATGGAAGCTGAAACAGTGACAATCTTAGCCTAGGCGCCACTTACATACTGGCGCCCAAATCCCACCCTGGGCGCCCGTATGGCACCTCCTGCAGAATCTTGTTTTGTGCGGTTTTTACCCTATCCAAGAGGATCCGACCCCCATTACTCCTTTTAGCCCTTTTTCCTTTCCCTCCCGCCTTTTTCCATGTAATTTCAGTTTGGTTTTTTTTACTAGATTTAACATTGGGGATCATTATGTTAAGCTTAAACCCCATTTTCTACGGTGGTATTCTTGTAATTGCATTTCATACTCCCTAGGGTTTATATGTCTGATTTATGGCAGAGATGAGACATTCAATCATTCATGTATCAAAGTTTATCTTATTTTGTTCATCTTTTGAGGGTATCAAGAGTTGATTATCATTCACATTGAATTTGTGTTAGGTTCGTCTTACTCCATTGGATTGCAAGTTTTTGATTGAGTTAAGTGTGTTCATTGATGCATTTAGCTTTGGGAGCTTGATCCATATTCAAATTTACTTGATCAAACCTTCATCTCATTGAACCCACTTGCCCTATCTTTTTACTTTAGTTTTGTTGCTTGTTATTTGAATTCCTTGCTTGCATACATCATAAATTTGGTATCAGAGATTGATTAGGACTTCTTAGCTCCTAATTAGGTTTTCTATCTTGGTTTGCTAGCCATTAGTTGTGTTTCTATCCATTTCCCAAATGTTTCAGAAAAAATACCAAAGAACAATCACCCCAAAGTGTTTGTTGAAAATGCCAAAGTTGATTTTCTTGGCAAGGATATTTATATGCTTTTGAAAACTTGTTTTAATGATTGATAGCATTGAGAGTTATTGAAAAAGAAAAGATTGCAAAAAAAAAAGTGGATGAAAACCGTTGGCTCATGGTTCCATATGTTTTATCAAGAGCCAAATGGTGAAGTTCCGTCAACAATGTTTTGATAGTGGAATTCCCCTAAAACATGTGAGATCGAACAATTAAAGGCATTAGAGCACAAAAACCAAGCTCTACAAAAAAAAAAAGAAAAGAAAAGAAAAGAAAGAAAGAGAGGATTTTGAATACCTTCCTTAGTGTGTGTTGCTTGATCTTAATTTCTTTGTTGGGGTTTGACATTATCCATTCTTGAATCAATATAAGCCTTGTTAGCCTTTCTTGTTTAACCTTACCTAGGAATTACTTTTAATTCATTTTTGAATCATCATCTCATCCTTGCTTGATAATTGTGTGATTGAATCTTGTGAATTTGTGGTGAACGACTCAAGGTTTGTGGGTGATCAACTAGAGAGGAACACTTGAGGATTGGTGTGAGAAAAAAGAGGAGAGTTGTGAGGTATAGCTTAGGTATATATATATATATAATTCTCATCTCTTTCCATATTTCTTACTTTTTATATTTTGAGTTATTTGATGATCTTATAAGGATTGGAGTGCTATGGCGGATGGTTCTAGTGTTGGCTACTGGGAAGAAGGTTACTTTGGAAGAAGTAAGTGAGCGATTAGCTCACGTGATGACTGTGATTATAGTTTAGGCAACTATACAACCACAATGGAGGATCAAAATAGGGCTGAGATGAAGGTGCAAAGGGAGCTGGAAAAATATGAAGCATTTGAAGTTCATGGATCATCTAAGTCTGAATTGATATAAGTATTTGGATGATGAATGTGAAAGATGACTCAAACAAACTTCGATATTCTGTATTGGTGGAAAACAACAAGATCGAAGTATCAAACTCTTTTCTCGCATGGAAAAGGATGTGTTAGCCATCCCGGTTTCACAGTTGCATCAGAATTTGCATTTAGTACGTTGCGGTCGTGTTGTGGATCACTTCATAGTTCTCTAACACCCAAATTGATTGAAGCACTTAATATGGACACAAGATTTGAATCGGAAGGATACCCCCCCCCCCCCCCCCCCCCCGGTTGAAGAAAAAGATTTTGAAGAACTTGACGAACTAGAAGAAGGTATGTTTAACTTTTTCATTTTCATTAACTCTTGTAGTAAATAAATATTATAGCAAACATAATATTTTTTTCTGTTAACTTTTATAGTATGGATGGCTAATCTCTTGGAATTGGATGACTAACCATTGAAGATGATTTGAGTTGGATGTAAATGTTAAAGTTGGCTGCTGTATGCATTTTCACTTGGCTGCTGTATGCATTTTGGAGATGGCTGTTGTATGCTTTTTCAGATTGCTGTATACATTTTCAGACTTGCTTACATTTCAATTTAGATATGTATAAGTACAACAGATTAGTTTTTTCAGTTGCTTCTAGCTGCCCACCCCTAGCTGTATGCATTTTCAGTTTTCAGTAGATGGCTAGCGGTTATTAATTTTCTGCAGATGGCTACTTTTCTTTTATTAATTTCAATAGTAAATGGTTGCTTTTTCTTTTATCATTGAATATATATATATATATATGTTTTGTTCATGGGTATATGTTTTTTGTTGGATCTTGCATATATTATTGTTTTGGTTGGAGACAAGAATCAAAGAAGATACATGTTGTTTTGTGTGGTTTGAGACAATTATTTTGTTAGATCTTGCAGATAATCTATATATATATATATATATATATCTGTTTTCGTTGCAATATTTATCATGGCATTTGACTTTGGATATTTATGTTCTAAAATTGTTTGTGAAATTTTAAGATTTGATACGGTTTGGTTTATATTATTTGGAAATAGGATATTATTTTTTCTGTTAACCGCCATTTCGTTTATTCGGAGAGCAAATTTGTCATAGGATGCTCAGTTCGGTTTGGTTCGAGGTAACTGCGAATATCGTGATTTTCTAATGTCGATTCGGTTCGGAGAAATGTTCGGTTCAGTTTCGGTTAATATTTGGAATATTTGCTTGGTTCGGTTCGGTTATCAAATACCTGAAAAATCCGATTACTCGAACCATGCCCACCCCTAATGATCTTCACAATATATAGTTGGCAGAGAAAGTGGCAAAACATTAAAACAGCAGACAAAGTGAACAAGACAAAACATTGGGAAACAGAAGAAACCTAGTATCCAAAGATTGGTGTCAGAGGAATGAGATATAGAGTTATAGACAACACTACAACAGTCGTGAACGCATAACCAAGCCAAACAGATCAATCTCTTGCATGCTTTATGTTGTCAGCAATATGGTTTTGTTAGGTTTCATTATATATTCACATTGATTACAAATGTTTTAAAACATATCAACACAAAAAGGTTACATTTTCTCCCTTCGGACAAGATATTTTTTCTATCTATTTTCCTACAGTTGTATTATCCCCTTTCTTATCTACATCTCCAAGTTATTACTCCAATCAAAATTACTTTGTCTATCATTACAAAGAATTCATTACATAGAAATCATTATAAGCCCCTTTTTAGTGGGTGTAATTTCTCAAATGCTTGAAGTTTATAATTAAATCATGAACTCTACTACAATTTCCTCAAAACCTGCAATATAGGTAATGGATTCCAGACTCAATAATCAAAACCAACAAAAAACTTGAATCAGAGTATGTATTCGACCTCGTATTCAAACTCAAAAACAAACAAACTCTACACAAGAAGGGCAAACTTTGCACACAAATTAAACGTAATTACACCCACTAAAAATGCAATTGCGCTATTAAAACAAAACAGATTCATTACCTAGGGTTCCCAAAAATCAATCTGCGATTTACAACCACTTCCGGCGAAACCAACAGCGACCTCACATATCCAAGGTTACTCCCGGCCCTCTGGACTACAACTCTGGTGGCTCGACATCGATGCAGCGGGTTCCTCGCCTAGCCTCATAAGGGGTGGCTCGAGCCTCGTGGGTTCGCATGAAGCCCCAAGCAATGCGTTGGAGATGGGTGGTCGCGACGAATAGGTTGCACCAACCATAGCCCTTTTCTGCCTCGGCGTCGCCACCAAGCAAGATGGAATCGTGGAATGGGTGGAAACTCAGAAGTGGAGCGGCGATGGAAGAAAAGGGTTTTACTGCAATGGAACCCTTTGCAGCACTTGGGATTAAATTCCTAATTTACAATTACCTATATGGTTTTAAGTTAGGGATAATTCTCAAAATCGTTTGGTGAATGTGACGAGTCAAAGGGGTAGTTTATTTAATTGCAGGCGTGTTTTTTGAACGTGTCCCTGTGATTGGGATTCCGACTATAAATGAATGTGTTTCTCAGTTCACAAGGGTGGCGCGTGAGTCATCCGAACATGAAGGAGGGGTTATGAGGAATGATGAAATTGATAAGGGATTATGTGATGAATTTCTGCTCCATGGAAGAGGAGAGAAGGTTTATAGGCCTGCTATTGAGACAATCCAATCAGGTACGTTTTTTTAAATAAGTGTACATGATTAGTATGCACAATATTGTCCAGTTTATCGCTGGTTGATATACGAGATGTGTTCTTTTTTTTTATTTATTACATTAATGTTATTGAAACTTATGGAAAAAAAAGTAATGTATTTTGTTAAAAATGTATTTTCGCGAAGGATGGTTTAGGGAGGTAGCCCCTGCAGAGAGAAGTCATAGGTTTGTCGATGGAAGGAGGCCCCGAGGGGTAGCTAGAGTGAGGACGGGGCAAAGGCGTAGGAGAGGGACATTGCACAGCAGGAGGAGCAACCATTGGAGGAGCATTTGATGGAGCTGAGTGGCTGTGAAGATAGTGTTTGCAGATAAAAGGTGTTAAAGGTGATCATGAGCAGCCGGATATGGGTAATGAGGATCCTGGAAATGGAGGAGATAATGATTGTTTGAAGTGGAGAATGACCAATGTGCAAGAGAATATTGGTGCCCGTGAGGATGAAGTGGGAGGAACGAAATGGATTTAGAGCAGGTGCAAACATAGTAATGGCGAGCGATATCTTGATGGATGAGGACAAAGTAGGAGGGAAAGATCTGATATGGAGCCTGTGGGCCCGAGGACATTGAAGATGCGTTGGTCTCCAGGATAAGGACATGACTGAAGGTATGGATTAATTTTGAGAGGATACAGTGAATTGTATGAATAATATATTAAATAGAATGTTGGTATTCACTTATTATCCAGTTATTTTTTTGTGTTTATGTTGTCTGTTTCGTACAGCTACTGATGAGGTTGGTGCAGATCTTGGCGTGATGTTCATCGGGATGGAGACGTCGTGAGGATGATGGAGATATATATTCGGATGCAGGTATGTTTATGATGATTTATAAAATAAAAAAACAAAAAAATTGATTTTTTGTTATTGTTTGATGAACCGATGGCAGCTGCATATTTATGAAATAGTGAATGTAAAATCCGTCCTATAAAATTGAATTACTCTTGGGTTTCTGCTGCATAAGAAACATGTCATAGACGTTATATGTTTTTGTAAAGCTTTTGAGAAGCTTAGGACAAAGCGTAAGTAGGTTGGATTTGAGCAAGGGAGAGGTTGATGAGGCTTCTAAAATCGATGACACGGTTACGATGGGAATATGTTGTTTGAGCCCATGAATCGTGGGTAACAATAGTGAAGATAAGATTCAGGGAGCTGGTGTTGAGAAATCAGAGGCGGTGGCAGACTTGTGTTTGGGGGTTGGGAGTAATGAAGACACCCTTGGTGCGATGCCAAGATGCGTTGGGGAAAGAGTTAGTTGAGACCAATGCAAATGAAGTCGTCGTAGTTCGTATTGAGGCTGTTGAAACGAACCTGATAGGCTTATCAATTTGTTGATAAAGAAACTCTTCCTAAATCATCCATAGTGAAGAATGTGTAGAAATGGAATGACAAAAACGGGAGAAAAAAGGATGATGGGTTCGTCACACTGAAACAACCCCAAAGCCAAGAGGGAGGAGAAGGGGAATAATCTGCAACATGTCAAGATGAGCAGGTATGTTTTGATATTAAGTGTCCAGTACATGTTGAATACAGAATATCAGAATGGTTATGAATAAGAAAATAGTCAACACTAAGTGGAAGATTTTGTGGGGTTACTTGTAGATGGAGATTACCGCATCGAATACGGTATCAGACAGTGATCGTCCGGATGTGACGCATAAGGT